>CAKAOJ020000065.1:662000-1324000 GCA_916701645.2 Sebastolobus alascanus
TTCCTTGCTAGCAGTCTTCTTCTTTGCCTTTTTTGGTGCATTGCTACGTTTGCCCTGCCACTCAGTGTCGATCAGTAGATTCCACCTGTCTGTGCATTCGCAATATAAACAAAACAGGGAGCTACTCATAAAAACATTGCTTTATAGTGCTACGAGTAGTTTAAAACTCCACAAGGTACCTTTAAAACCCTGCTCCTTCTCCTGATCTCTGTAAAATATATCAGTGGGAGAGCTTTTGATAAGATTCTCGCCAGGTTGTGAATCTTGTCACGCTTAAGTAATTAAAACAATTGTTTTTAAACCCGATCAGTTTGGCAAATAATGCGATTGCAGTGGAAAGCAGTCGTCTCCTCTAGTTTTTGGCATTTTATGTTGACACAGATTCATTGCTGTGTAGTTGCGGTAAAAGAGGGATTTGCCTTTAATAGCCCTCCAAAGGGAAGAGTTCATCTTGGGAATTAGTTAGGAGGTGTTTACCATACAGTATGCTTTGACTGCAACATCAAACCGGTACACTCCACCAGGTGTACAATACACTCATCCTCTGCTTTGAGACACTCATTTTTTAGCATTCAGACTTCGTTTGTGTCTGAACCTTATTTTGTATAGGCAGCCTATCACCCTCACAACTATGTTCACTTATACAAAGCATAGATGCATGAATAGATTATAATAACAAATGCTAAATAACAAAAACACAAATATCTAATAATGGTTTGTACAATTTGTTAAACTGCTGAATGTGCTATGTGCACATGTGCAGAAGAGGTTTAGTCCATTAAAAACACCCAGCAATATGGACGTCACTGAGTATTTTTTGCAGGGTCAAAGGTTAGCCTGGTAGCAAGTAACAAGTAAGGTTAGGAAAATATTCAGAATTACCAATATAATTAATCCACAACTAGTTGAGGCTACAGCATAACTGAATGTCTTGATATCTTTTGTTGACAACATAGGATATTAAATAATTACACCTGTAGACCAACAAGTACGATATTGTTTTGTCCTCGGTTTGAGAAAGTTACATATACATGTGAGACATATTGTGTAGTGGAGACAAGCAAGATGTCAACATGTGTAAGGCATGTACTACTAAGGAGAAGGCACATAGTTGGTATGATATCTCTTTTTTCCCCACATACTATTGGATTTTAAAGACCGATATAGGTTGTCTGAGAAACGTATTGCATTTTTCACACGAGCATGACCAAAGCGGATATGGTTCTTAAGTACAGTATGTAGGGAATTTTGTCAACTGTTTTCTATACTGGTGCTGCTTGTTCCTAAAAGCCTGTTTCAGGCTGCTCTGTGGGAGTGTAACTTACACTTAATGCTGTACTGTAGTGTCCTCTTGTGTTAACTTCCTAGACTTGACAGTAATGATGAACTGAAGCCTTTATAATAAGATAAGATAAGATGAGATAAGCCTTTATTGATCCCCAGAGGGGAAATTCGTTCAAGTGTTGAAGCGCCATGAAGACAGAAATAGGTACAGATAAATAGAGAAGTAAAAATTAAGAATAAATAAAATAAGAGGTATATACAGTACAACTAGTATAAGAGTAGAAAATATACAAGAACTACAGAATGAACTGTATGTAATATCATATTTCTTTTTGATAGAGATGATGTTTAATAATCATGTAGTCTAAAAAATTTAAACTTGGTTTTATATTTAATACTTTTACTTATTTTTCCCATCTATGTTCTCATGTACTGACCTAGCTTCCAGATACAGAGCCCAGTTACTGTATGCCAGTCAACCAGGGATCCAGGGACCCCCGGGGGTCCTTGAGGGAGTTCCAGGGGGTCCCTAGAAAAAAATCGGTTTGTTTTCACTATTTAATTCAGTCAGTAAGAGTCAGTGACTATTCTGATCATAGGTTTCACTTCCTCCACGGTCATCTCCTCAACTGTAGTTGACAACTATAGACTTCTGGTCTTAATCATAACAACAAACATGTTTTTCAATGGAGGTCCTTGATGCAAAATGTTATCAAATGGGGGGTCTGTGACCTAATGTGTATCGATTTAGGGGTCCTTGAGAATTACTGCCATAGGCTACTCAACTCAGGCCTAACATTTACAGTAAGAAATGAACACTAACTTTTGTACTAAGATGGGCTGTATCTATAGGAAGAAGGAGGACAGGACTGGGTTTTTAAAAGACAGTGTAAAACACACGATTCGACAGACGCTGGCTTGCAGGAATAGCAATGTATTTGAGACTCGTTTGAGGTGTCCTGATTTAGGATTTTTATGGACACATTCCAGCCAATCAGGCGCAGGTGTTCTCAGAAGACGTGGTTTAACGGCGTTTATTCAACTTTGCAGTGTGTGCATTATGTTTTTAAAGAAGGTTTTTTGAATTCCTAAGAGAACAGGAGCGCTTTTGAGAATTTCACAGGTTGTGCTCTACTTTGATCAGCCTATTTTGGCCGCTCTGAGAGCATGGCTCTGGAGAGCAGCGATATGACAGGTTGATCCTTGACTTCTGCTTTTAGAGACTGCTCTACCGCTCCACGCAAGTGTGTGTATGTGCTTAACTCCGCTCTGAATCTGGGTCAATGCAGTGTCGGCATATTAACTTTCCATAATGACAAATGACAGGGATTGTAGTCACAAAGTTAGTGTCATATGGTAAAGAAGCTCTGATGCCCATTTTATGCAGTGCAAGCAGAGTTTAAACTTTTGAATATTTTTATCTGTGACAAATATGCGTGTATTTGCTAAATTCCAGGGCTAAGAATATTCAGAGAAAAATAGTTCTCTCTCTCTCTGAAAACCCACACTATACCATTTTAAAGACATTTCTACCCTCATATTGTAGTGAGACAAAGCATCAGCTTCACATAAACTAACTTCAGTGGGAGTCCATCTCTTGCTGTATTATTTTACAAAATTCTGCTCACATCTGTGTCTAAGACATCTAGCAATAAAAAATCTTTGATTTTCCATTTGAGTGTTAAAAGGAAAATATTAACAAGTTTTCATTCTCAAGGACTATCTAGTGAATTTCTGAAATGTTTTAAACATTTGTCCGTGTTTTTGTTAAGAACTATTCTAATCCGAAGCTGCTTTCCTTAGCAACAAAATGTTCCCTAGGCACACATTAAACCTTAAAACCGCTTTCTGTGAATCTTATGAACTAGGATGTGATTACAGAAAATGTTTTAGCCATGTCACTGTTTATTCTCTTATGCATTGTTGCATAAATGTTGAGTTGTTCCTTCATGTAAATAAACATTAGTCTACTACTACTATAATACTAAACCCTGCCTGTTTTAGCGCTTAGTTTGACCCTATTTCTCTGCTCTATGAATGCTTATCATGTATTAACCTCATTTGTTAATACATTCATGGCAGCGAAGTTAATCCACGTCTACATGCACTCACTGGAAGAGGAGTCTTGATTTTGAGTCCGCCTTCAAGACCACCAGACGAGATACAAATTAAGAGATAGTGACCCCAAAGGAGCACATTTAAATCAAACTGTACACTTGAGTGAGCTTTGAAATGATCTATTGGAGATATATACAGTATATATATATATATATATATATATATATATATATATATATATATATATTAATAAATCATGAGAATTTAACAGATTAATAAATGTGAACGTCTTTGCTATGCATGAATGAGATTTCTTCTGTTGATTGGCTGATTTTACATGTTACATATTGAGAGACTGCATATAATGTGACAGGCAGATATGGTTGTAGATCTCCATCGTGGTGATTGGTTAAGGCATCCGTGTTTTATGGAGGATACTAGGGCTGTCACTATTCAAGTCAAGTTTTAACAAATTTGATCTCACATGTAATTGGTTGGAATCAATTTGAACATTACCCATATTGTAAAGCTTGAGTTTGAGATACAGTGAGTCACATACTGTAAGCATGTGTAGTCAGAGAGAATGATTTCCCCTTCAGTATAGTCCTTATATGTTCCTGTGTGGTGTCATACAATGCACTATGTGTCAGCACTTTGGTCAACTTTTGTTGTTTTTAAATGTGCTTTATAAATAAATTTGGATTGGATTGGATTGGATTGAGTAGGCAGTCGGACGAGGTTGTAAAATTGATGTTGCTCCACTGCCTCTCCGATCCGCGCGGCTTTGCTTGCTACTCCTGGTACATGGCACAGTACGTATAAGCATATGCATATGCACATTGTGGGGAGTTTAGAGTTTCCAGTTTACCTCACCTGCATGTGGGAGGAAACAGTTCAAGTGGTTTTCACCGTTGTGTACATTATTGAAAGCTTCTTACGCAACAACATGTGAGTCGTCTGTTGTGTGTATGTGACTTCCTTTCAGAGACAGTGAGCATAGTGAAGTAGCAGATGGAGTAGTGGCAGAGAGCAGGCTGCATGATGCTTCTCCACTGGAGGAGCATTTGGTAGGGTGCTTTCACTCAGTAGATGGAGGGAAGACTGCTTGCAGCTTGTATGGATTTGGATGTGATCACATTGTGATGAGGTAAAAACAAACCCATACGTATTTAAATTTTTGAGCATAAACTGACAAACTACATTGAATGCATTTTAATGCCTTTACACTATTGAATATACGTATAATATTCATACATTTATGCTGCCTCAGTCAATTTAACACACCATAGTGTGAAAAGGCATTTAATTAGTCTCAAAACCCACGCACATAAAAAAAACAGGCACATGCAGGTCGTACGAGCGCAAAGAACAGTCTCCGCGAGCGGAAAAGCATCTTCGCGAGGGAGCATTTCTGCTCCGCATGCACAAATGTGGTCCGAGAGCGCAGGGGCTGTGATGAGCGCTCGCTCAACCTTCCCTACGCGCTCGCAATCGCTCAACTCTCGCTCACTCGTCAAGTTAACTTTTGAGACTTCGGAGGCGGGGATGGAATAGACAGTGTCTGATGTCTCCGCTCCTTTGATCGGTCACTTTTAACACCCACAACATCTCCGCCTTGAGCTAAGTTTTCAATCATGAAAATGAAATGTTTGAAATGTTTTTGTTTTCTGAGGTGACTACCAAGCATAATGTACATATGTCCACTGTTAAGCTCTTACATTCTCAGAGAACAGTGAAGCTGATTCGATAGTCGTGAAAATGCTAAATATCGTATCCGATAATCGGCCAGGCAGAAAATCGGTCGACCCCTAGTGTGTATCACAAGAGAGACATAGATCAGGGTGGAGGAGATTCTGGGTGCTGAAAGTGGCCAATCAAAGGAGCGGAGACATCAGCCGCTGTCTATTCCATCCCCGCCTCCAAAGTCCCAAAAGTCAACTTGATGAGCGAGCGACTGTTGAGCAGCTGCGAGCGAGTAGGGAGGGTCGAGCCTGTGCTCCTCACAGCGCAGTGCTCGCGGGAGTGCATTTGTGTACGTAGAGCAGAAATGCTCCCTCTCAAGGATGCTTTTCCACTTACGGATACTGTGGGTCATTTCACATGCACGCGCTCAGTTTTTATGTGCGTTGGTTTTGAGACTAATTAAACACCATAGAATGTATGAATTTATATACATGGTAAACTCTATCTGAAGACAGTATTCTCTCTATTTAGTTATTGCAAAATCTGTTCAAGGCAAGTAGTATGAATAATTATATTCCAACTATCATGCAGTCAATAATCATGTTTAATGTAATGTATATATCCACTGCAGTAGTGCAGCTACAACATTGAATCCACAGGCACCACAAACACAGGGGGATTTTCTGGTTGTTGCAGTCGGGCCAACAGTGTTGAATAGTACTAGTCATTGCCATCTGTTTGCGTTGGTATTGCCAATAGACCGCTGGATGGAGTAGCTCTGTATGGCAGGTGCTCAATCAATACAGACACACAAACGGAGCTCTGACTCAGCAGAAGATCTGTCTTAACTGCCAGCTCCATGTTTGCCTGATTTGTTGAGACGCACTGATGATCCCGCTACAGCTTTTTTGAAATTAGACGTCTGAAACACCAAAGCAGTCTGTGAACACCATCATTTACTTCCATTAAAACCACAATAGTCACTATGAGTTTTGACAATGTAAGCAGCCAAAAATGAATTTACACCACGATCCACACAAGATCCAGCATGAGCAAAGAATGCTTTGTAGACACTGCTAGTATAAGGCATAAGTAAAAAATAGTGGGAAAATGAAAGGCGCGTACAGTGGACGGTAGAACTGAAATACAATTGCAAATTTGTTATTTTGTTACAATCTGAATCGCTAATGTGGGGAATAATTGTTCACAAGATTTAGACTTCTTTGATGTCATATTTTTTTTTTCCAATATTCATGACAGGCAGATGGAAATCCAGCTTCTGGATCACTGGTTCTTGGCAGATATGTTCCTTGTGGTCTTCCTAGGAAGAAGTCTATACTTGATTTCCTACTCTGTAGGAGCACTCGTATTGCGTTGATGATACAACCCTTTTTTTTTTTTGCAAGACATCCCTCGGGTGTGTAAGGTGTATCATTTAATTTTACATTAATCAAAATGTCACTAAGTAAATTAATCTGTACCTGATGACATTTAATCCATGAGTCGTTGAAAGGTTGCCGGGGTTCGCTGTAGTCTGAATGGACATCTTAATGAACTGTCAGAGGCCTTGTCTGCATCTGTCTGTACTACGTGTTTATTAGTGCAGTTGAACTTGACTTGGTCACTTTCTAAATGAGATCTTCAGTTTTAGATGTTAGTCAAGCATCGACATCTAATGTTATGAAGTTCATACTGGATTGAATACTGCGAGCTTCCTTTACCACAAGAACCATTGGTTTCATACTAAGGTTTCAGACATACTAAAATATCTCACATACTGTTTTAGCGTACTAAATAGCATGTTAGTGTGGAATTTCGGACGCAACATCCGTCTGTCTGAGCCTGACAGTTAAGGGTATTATGTCTGGGTAACAGTACTTTTACTTCTTTTCTTTCAAATTCCTTAAAATTTACCTTCATTTTCAATTTCAGAAGTGCTTTAAAATGTTTCCTTTGACTCTGCGTGCACCTGCGAGGCGTGGATGCTGCAGTTCTGGCTGCCCATGGCAGAGAAACGAAGTACACAACAAAATATCAGAAAAAAAACAAAACATTTAAAAAAGACTTGTCAACAGTTTTGAAGGACCTGTGCATTCCAAAATTGTTGAAATTAATATTTTGGCCAGTGCAGTTTTTATACCTTACCCCTCTGGTAAAATAGAAAGTTACAGTGCAGAAGGTGTGATTAGTCTTAATACATGAACAACATGATCACACAGCCTCCTCTAATGTGCTTTGTTTTTAGATGGCAAGCTAGTTGTTTGTTAGCTGGTAATTGGCTAGCGTAGCGTTGTAACTCCTCTCTCTTGTTTACTGCAGTTGTCAGTGCAATGAATAATTACAATTGATTAAGTAAAGCCATAAACACACACAACACACATTCTAAACACATACACATAAACACACACACACCGCTCAGTTAACACCTGGTGGACCGAGGTAATCACTTTAGATCCGTTAGCAGTTGTCTCTCTGCCTCATGTCATCAGCATTATTTTACAGAAGAGCTGACACAAGCAGAACCTAAGGTAATAATATTGTTTAATGAGCAATAAAAAAACAAACAGTATCAAGAAGACCCTACATTAGGTGACAAATGAGCTGACTTACAGGAAATGGCAGCATGTGGTGAGCTCGCTACAGATGCCATTGTTACCACTCCTTCATTGTTGCCACCCTTGCATTCTGATGATAAAACATGTCATTGAATCAGCAGTGACAGGATGTTAAATGTTTGTCCTGGTGCTCTCAGCTTCCATGTGCACAACCCTCATCTCCTCTGAGGCCTGTACTACGAAGCAGGATTTGGGGATTAGCGAGGTAACTTCAGGGTTAACCCTTCAGGGTTTCCAGTCCTACGACGGTGGTTCCTTTCTTACCGGGGTAGATCGCCATGGTAACTCATGCTGAACACCTAACCTGCTCCGGAGCAGGTTATGTTCCAGAAAAGAGATCAACTCATATAAAAGCACCGCCTACTGACCAATCAGAGCTCAGTGCGTGGATCGTATAATAATATTACACAAATACAATATATATATATATATATATATATTGTATTTGTGTATCTTAACGTCTTTATCTGAGTTGAGTTTTCCGTAAATTCCATTTATAAGTCTGTTAATTTACGCATTCACTCATTGGCATTTTTTTCTTTTGCCAGCTTCCTGCATTTGGCAGCTTCAACTGTGTTACTTTTAGTCTGATTATGTGTTTAACTTCTTCTTATTTGTCTAATATTAGCTGTCAGCTCTGCTGACAGTAGACTTGTCCATGTTTGTGATTGGTAATATGATTGGAGATATGCTACAAACACCGCCCCTTTCATGTGAACGCGCTCATAGCCAGACTGAGAAACCCTGGGTTGATTTACCGTGTTGATAACCACTTTCGTGGGACCGAAGTTTAGCGGGATCGTGATTGTTAGGGTTAACTAAACCAGATAACGAGAAGATACCCTGGGTATGTTGAACTCGCTTCGTAGTACAGGCCTCTGGTCTCCTCACTTTCTCTTCATGCACAGTTCAATTCCTGTAATTGGATATTTGGCTAAAATTAGATGAAACGAGAGTTTTGAGGAAACAGAATGAAAGTCACTGAAAGCAGTCACTGCAGCAAGAACTGTGCATTCAAAAGTTTGCAACTCTAGTAGCTGCATGCTTAGATACTCCATCACAGTTGTGCAAATTCAACAGCAGTATTAGGTTAGAGGGTTCAGAGCAGCAACAGCTTTGAAGCTGCTAATTCAGGAAAAGATGTGTGAATCCAGAGAGCTAATGAGAGCATTGTGTGTTTCTATATACAAGGTTGTATGGTTTGTCAGCACTTGGTTTATTGTTTTGGCCAATTTATGTCTGTTTTTCTCTCACATATTCACAACTATAATGACAGCCAATTTAGAGTCTCCAATCAGCCCAACCCACAGTATTATATGGGTTTAGACTGTGGGGGGATAGCTGAAGCACCTGGAGTGAACCCTTAAATAAGGGAGGGATATGGACATTCCACACAAGCCTGCAGTGCTAACCACTGAGCATCTGGGCCGCCCATCTGTGTGCTTATTCCATTACAAAGTGTTTCCAAGCAAGAATTCACATGAGCAACGATATCATGGCCTTAATCAAGATGTTTTTAATTTTATGTGCATAATTTAGTTGCTCTTGTTGTTGTATGATGGGTGCATGGACGCTGTATGAGGTTTAATATCATACTATATTCCACATGCCAGACCCTCCTATTCTTTTGTTGAATTGTATATTATGTACGGAGTCGGTGCCTATAAATCATTTGCATTTTAAAGGCATTTAGGGTTTTTTCAGTCTCGTCCCTAATGAAGTGTTGTAGTCAACTATGTGACTTAACAGTTTTTGCAAGTATTGCGGAACTAAGGAAGTGAGATATATGAATATTCATTTGTTTTCCTAGACAAAGATACTTCAGGAATTTTTTCAAATTTGGCACAAATGCCCACATGTAAATATTGAACATGTTTAATATTTACGATTTTTAATCGGTGCGGCCAGGATGGACTTCGGAGCCGATCGGGGGATGTAAAAAACACTCTTAACATACCTCACACCACAGGAATATCTGGAAAGATAATCTTTAGAACCATTAAAATCGGGGCTTTGCTGCTGATTGTTGGAAGGGGGGAATCTGGCCCAAAATCGTCTGGATTCTCGTGTAGTGTGTGCCTGGCATAAGATAACCTTTGAGACCGCAACAACAGCAGTGTTGTTGAATTAAATCTGATTCTGTTGTGTTTCATTTTACATACACGAGGGGGACAGAATATTAGGAACACCTCTCAGCATAGTGCAATGATGCATATTGTGACAAAGAGTCTACACTTCATTAGGGTTGTGTGCAGTTATCTTGGTAATAGAAAGAAGCCATTTGTGCAACCAGCCAGGAAGAGCTGTTGTTGGACTCAACTTTTCTTCTTCCTCACTTTATTTCAAAGCTGCCTGAATGTTGGTCCATATATCAGTGTCTAGCCGAGAGGAGTAGAATATTTATGTGAATGCTTGTGCCGTGCTTTAGAATAAATCCTAAAAAACGAGCAGATGGCCCATTTTCCTCCCTGCGTATTGTGTTATTCTAAACCTTCTGAAACTTCACCATCCTTCGCCAAAAGCCTGTCCTGGGGCAGAAAGGAGCTTTCGTTAGATGTATTCAGAAAATAAAGACGGGAACATGACAGTAAGCAATGCTTGCTTCAACCGTATACTGCAGAAGCAGGTACATTTGTGAACACACAGTGACAGTACAGTACATGTATGCAAAACCCCACAAAACTTCTCTACAAAACACACATACACAATAAACAATAAATTGCCTTTGCAGTCGCTTTTTAAAAAATGTTCTGAACTCGCTTTATCGGTATTGAGTTTTATTTTTCTCCTACAGCAAATGAATCATATTCTATCCCTCGCTGCCTTGGTTCGCACTGATCATTTGTCAGTCACAGACGTACACACACACACACACACACACACACACACACACACACAGTTGTTCACAGCAGATGGCGGGACATCACACAAATTACAACAGCCGAAATGTGACTCATGCTCTTCACCAAAAACATGTTTGTTGAGCAAAACAGATCTGAGAAGGAGATATTTTATCCCTCCTCAGAAAAAAGACGCAGGCTGTGGTGTGAAAATACCTTGGAATTTGTATAAAGGACAGACTACATTGAGATTGCGAAGGGAAATCTGGTGCCACAGTGACAAGTGAGCAAAGCTGGATGCACAACTGAACTCGTAGTAATCTGAACACCTTGCCACATTGCTTGTTTACCCGTATCTCACACAGTACATTGCTGTCTGGGATGGTGCTGATGGATTTGTGTCGGATTACTTTGAAGTCTTTCCATCTCTTTTAGTTTTGTGGATGTGTGTTTTACTCTCTCCCATGCTGGCTGTTGAGAACACAAGGCCATCAAGTCATCAAAACTGTGGGACAGAATGCGTGTTGCTCACCAAAGTAACAGATCGCATTCTGGTTTTATTGAATTGTCTGGACAACACTGATGTAGCTGCAAACTCGTCAACTTTTGGCAAAATTCCCAGTTTGAATGAAAAATATGACACCCTCGTGATTCGTGTAGATCCAAAGAGTCTTATTATTTTGGGTCTGTGCTCTTCCTGCGCAGACATATTGCACTTAAGGTAGTACCATGCTTAACCTTATACTGTATATGTGATGATTTAAAAAGATTCTGTGCTGCAGGGATGATGCATTTTTGTAGGCCAACCAGTAAGTTAGCATCACCCTGGTTCCCTGGTCAAAAAGCCAGTGGGATTTTTCCATTGGATTTTGGATTATTGCAGAAAATAAGTATGAATAATATTTACTGACATATTTTATATCGTAGAACAAAACAATAAAATTAGGGCTGTCAATCGATTAAAATATTTAATTGCATGATGGTCCATAGTTAATCACGAAATTCATCACACATTTTTTATCTGTTCAAAATGTACCTTTAAGGGAGTTTTGGCAAGTATTTAAGACTATTATCAACATGGGAGTGGGCAAATATGCTTGATTTATGCAAATGTATGTATACTGGAAATCAGTTAACAACACAAAACAATGACAAATATTGTCCAGAAACCCTCACAGGTACTTAATTTACTCCTTTGAAAATGTAGCGCAAGTTTGGAGTGTTATTTAGCTAGTATGACATGGTTGGTACCAATGGATTTCTTAGGTTTTCTAGATTCATATGATGCCAGTATCTTCACCCTAGCTTCCAACTGGGCCTGCTACAACCTAAAATTCGCAAGTTGCGTTAATGCGTTAAAGAAATCAGTGGCGTTAAAACAAATTTGTATTAACCCGTTATCGTGTTAACTTTGACAGCCCTAGTTAAAATCTCTTAAGCTTGTGTTAACCACAGACCTTATTTCAGGCATCCAACTAAAAACCCATTGATTTGAGAAGAGGAACTGGAAGTGCTAAAATGCTAACTCACTTCCAGGTTTTCTTAGGACTCATTCCTGCAGCACTCTTTATCAATTTAGTTGGAAAAAGTCTACTGCTACGGCAACAAGAATCTATGTGATTATGTGTACAGTGAAACCAGTGGGCGTGTTATTCACAAGGTGGAAGTGCTGTTTCAATGATATTTAGGAGAGAGACTTTTTTAAATTTATCTCAGAAATGTATCCCCAGATATCATTCTGTATCATCACATTTGTTGTTAAACCTTGCAGCTGAACGTGCTGAATAATGTCATTATAGATGACAGTCTCTTTGAAAGATGACGGCCTCTCAGCTGTTTTTGTTCTAGCTTCATGAGAGACTACCTCATGTGGAAACATCTTTGACTGAATTTCACATTGCTTCGCTGCTTATATTCTGCATCATCAGAAACCCTGTTTTTACAGTTTTTGAAGATTTCATGTGATTCATAATGTGGCTACATTACATGGTAATGAACTTATGCAGAGTGACACCATTTCTCACATTTTTATAATTATAATATGCGTGTGTAAAGAGCATTCTCTGACAGGGTCATGGCATTTACAGAGATCTCTACCAACAATAAACTACATCACATGAGTCACTAGAACATTCTCTGTCGCTGGCAGGGATATAATAGTGTTGTGCTCTGTGATGTGCATGCTTTGTTTTCAGTCTGCAATCTTTCAGTTGAGCCTCTGTTATAATAATGACAGCATTTGTATTTGAATGAGAGTCTTTCCTCCACAGGTTACATTCAAACTTTTTACAGATATGCTAGACCATCATTATAGAGAATCATTGTCAGTTTGAATTTTATTAGGGCTGCAACTAATGATTTTTTTTATTATTGAATTATCTGTTGAATATTTTTTCAATTAAGCATTTAATTGTTTCATCTATAAAATGTCAGAAAATAATGAAAAAATGTTCATAACAGATATTCATGAATCCTAGGTGATGTCAAATGTAATATTTTGTTCGTTAAACAGTCCAAAACCCAAAGACATTTAGTTTACAATGATATAAAACTGAAAAAAAGCAGCAAATCCTCACATTTGAGAAGCTAGAACCAGAAAACGTTTGGCTTTTTTTTCCTTAAAAGTGGCTTTAAGGGACAGTGTGTATGATTTGGTGACATTTAGTGGTGTGGTTGCAGATTGCAACCAACTGAGTTCCCCTCCGCTCACTCCTCCCTGTCCAAGACTGCGGTAATGTGAGCCACTGAGTGCTAAACCGTGGTAACGCCGTTCACCTCGCTCAGAGGCCATCCTTACCATAATAACACTACTACAGGAGCAGCGGAAGTCAGACGGCGGCTGGCGGTAATACGGTTTTGCAGTCTGTGGCTCACGTTACCGCTCTCTCTAGAGCCAGTGTTTGTTTTGTCTGTTCTGGGCTACTGTAGAAACATGGCGGAGCAACATGGTGGACTCCGTGAAGAGGACCCGCTCCCTATGTAGATATGAAGGGCTCATTCTAAGCTAACGAAAAAACACAACGATTCTTAGTATCAGGTGATTATACACTAAAGAAAACATAGTTATGAATATTATAATCCATTTCTGCTAATATATCCCCCGAAATGTTACACATTGTTCCTTTTAAAGATTAATTGATTATTAAAAAAATAGTTGACAATTAATTTTCTGGCGATCAAGTAATCAATTAATTAACTAATTTGACTACTTAAAATGACATTAGATTGTCAATCAATGACAAGAAGCATTATTCGTATAATATGGTAATGTGATTTTCAACCACAGCGTACTGTGAATTAGTGCAAGCAGCAATAGCAGTTTGTTTCAGCTATCAGCCACACCCACTATGACTTATCACTTATACCGATATCTTGACAAACCCCTTCTAGAATTGTTTTGGTTACATAATGTGTCAGGAATAGTTTCAACCCTGTTTTTTGAGAAGTTCCAATGTCATACACCAGCAAACTGTTTATTGCATTACAATGGCAATCTGCTATTTTTCACAGTGCTGCTGTTTTCTCATCAGTGGCATGTTCCTCCGCATTATCATCGCTCCTGCTTATTTTCACCGTATGCACTATGATCTGCCGGGAAATCTTTAATGTCATAACAGAGAGCTGCCAAACTAATCTTCAAAAAGAGAGGCTCTCGTAGGCATCATTTCTTTCAAAGTTATCCTCAGCTACTGTACCTAACCAGCTGGCTGCTAATGGAAGCTGCCTGAAAACAACATCAGCTATAGTGTTACCGTAGAGAAAGACTCACTACTTTGTTGGTCTTTCTGAACAGAAAAGAGATCCAATCTGTTGTGAAATGCCAACAATAAGTTCCAAAATGACAAAAAAAGGATTTTTTTCTCAACGTAAATTATACATTACACACACTGGCTCTCAGAGTCAGTGCATTTATCAGAAAAAAAGCCAAAGCTTTCACTTTTCACCAACTAATGTGAAATCAACTATAAGGAAGAGAATTTCTGAACACTTTTTAAAAATTCACTGTAAATAAATTCAATGCACAAATCCAAGCTTCTTATAGTGTTGTCACAATACTGGAATTTCTAACTTCGATACAAAACTTGAAAAATAGAGATATTCGAAACCATTTTTGATACCACGGGGAAAGCTTGACACAACATTGAGGGCATCAAATTTTAGATTTTTATTAAAAGATAAACAGCAGTGTGTGTTTGTCAACTCGCTCAACTCGGAGAGAAGAGAGAGCAGCTGGTACCTGTGTATCGATACTTTGGAAAATTAGTGTTGAAACCGGTTTAAATATTCAGTATTGATATGTATTGATTAGGGCTGTCAATCGATTAAAATATTTAATAGCGATTAATCGCACATTTTTTATCTGTTCAAAATGTACAATAAAGGGAGATTTTTCAAGTATTTAATACTCTTATCAACATGGGGGTGGTTAAATATGCTTACTTTATGGAAATGTATTTATATATTTATTATTGGAAATCCATTAACAACACAAAACAATGGCAAATATTGTCCAGAAACCCTCACAGGTACTGCATTTGGCATAAACAAATCTGCTCAAATCATAACATGGCAGACTCAAGCCTAACAGGCAACAACAGCTGTCAGTGTGTCAGTGTGCTGACTTGACTATGACTTGCCCAAAACTGCATGTGATTGTCATAAAGTGGGCATGTCTGTAAAGGGGAGACTCGTGAGTACCCATAGAACCCATTTTCATTCACATATCTTGAGGTCAGAAAATGGCCATGACAGATTTTCCTCGCCAAAATTTAGCATAAGTTTGGAGCGTTATTTGCCTCCTTCGTTAGTATGACATGGTTGGTACCAATGGATCCTTAGATGTTCTAGTTTCATATGATTCCAGGATCATCACTCCAGCTTTAAACTGAGCCTGCTACAACCTCCGAAAGATCAATAGCGTTAATGCGTTAAAGAAATTAGTGGCATTGAAACGATATTATCGCGTTAACTTTGACAGCATCGATACTTAATATTTTTGAAAACACTAGCTTTTTACTTCACAATTCGCAATGTGTGATTATTTTCTAGCTCCATTGTGCAAGGTTTCAGGTTTTACCAGAAGTAAATTAAGACTGTAACACTGTATTCAACACTCCTGTTCACCTCTCAGTATGTGTAATTTTGAAAATGTCAGAACAGAGAAATGACATGCATCATTCCCTCAGGATCTGTCAAACTACTGTGCATGATAGATTGATAAGTTGACAAAGCCTGATTCATTGTCCCTGTCCAGATTTCCTTGCGGGGACAGAAATGTAATGACAGCAGCATAAGTGAAGGCCTGAAATTTTTTTGAAGCTAAAGGTCCATGCTCTTTTGAGAAAACTATGATGTCCGGGTTGTGGTTTCATCAATAGTGCCAGGTTGCCAGATTCCCTACTGTTCATCCATCTTTAACCCACTGCGTGTAGTATCAGGGGCCTCTGGCCCAGATCTGTCATTCTTATTCACATCCTTTATTCCCTTCTGCCTCATTGACATTGGCAGTAGACTGAGCCAGTCCCTGCTGGCCTATTCTGAAATTGCTTACTGTAGAAACACATCCCCACAGTAAAACAGACTGCTACCCCCATGCCAGCTGTTCAGTCCTCACATTCGTCTGATATAACCCCACCGAGTTTAAGGGTTTTAAAAAGTGTAATGAAATAATATTCCAAGTTAAAGAGCAGATTGTCTGAAGAACTGTGCAATTGAGACTCATATTGCAGAGCTCAGCACCATCTCAGGAGTCCATCTTTTCACTTATGTGACTGACTATGTTTTGCTGTTTACTACAATACAGAGATGCAACTGTTGAACTAAATGAGTTGAACATCAGGTTCATTTTATCTCCAACTTTTCTTCCTGTTTTTCTTTGCTGTTTTTACTTAATTTGGAGACTCTCATAATGCAACGCTACAGTACAATGCAATTTTTGTACCTGAATGATTCTAAGTCATCAGCAATGTGGGCAAATTCTATATGCCAAAACTCCACTGAAAGACATTTAGCTATACAAATGAAGAATAACAATACAATTCTCCCTGAATATACTGTCGCTTTACTCAATAAGTTTAATCTTTGGAGACCTACGATGGAGTTAATTAAGGAAGTTAATTACAGTAAATTAAGGTTAGAGAGGTGGCCGGCCATTCATTTCTGGATTGTTGGAATTGTTTACTGCGTTGTTCGATTTGCAGAACTGAGATTTGCCAAACGGACAATCATGAAAACCTTGTTTTTGAGCCAGTAGTTTTCGCCTGGTGGGCTTCATTATATTTTGTGGAATTGCTGATTTGATATCTGTTAGGATTAGGTATTGGCACATACCTCATGATGAAATATGGTTTCTGATTGGCTAAAGTTTATTTGTCAAGTAAGGAGTAATACATGACAGATTTTGTAGTTATTGGAAAAAAAAAATTCTGACATGGACGCTTATTACCCTCTGACACAGCGGGATTGCCTCTGCAGAGTGGTTTATCGTGTTTATCCCATGGCCGAATTTGGACCAACATAATGTTTAAATGGAAATGTCATGTTGAAACTGTCAACCACGAAACCTTTAAAAAAAAAACGAAATGTCTAAAAACTCCATATCCTCGGCCATGTTCACCCAGTAAGTGTGTACACCATCAATACTACTGCACACGGACACAATGCTGATAAGACTGTCTGAGAACAGTAAGATCAGCTTACAGAGAAAAGGTTCAGAGCCTGGCGTGGTTGCAGTGATAAAAATCTTGCCCAGAAAAGAACTTATAATTGGCATAAGGAAGACCAGAAGTATGACAGTGTACATTGATTGTAATTTGGTTGAGTCTTCTGGATAATAATGCCTAACAATGCTGCCCTAGAGAGGCTTCTGCCATCTTCAAAAACCCAACCAACTCTGAAACCACTCTGTACTGTCTTATCAACCTGTCAGCTTTTGAGGAACATTTATGCTTCGAGACCTATATTCAAAAACAGCTCTTTTTAAAGAGCTGTTACACAGCTGAACACTGCCTACAAACTTTGTGAATACCTCCAGCCATCCTGTCCTCTTGAGTACCTATAATGTGCAACGTGACCTGTCACAGCGTGTATATTTTTTAATGAGCCAAAAGCTTTTCACAGCGAAACATTCCTCTAACTACTGATCTGCTTTTTGCTCCCAACAGAGACCATGACGACCGCCACCTCCCCCATCCTGTTGAAATGGGACCCCAAGAGTCTTGAAATCCGCACCCTGACTGTGGAGAGGCTTCTGGAGCCCCTGGTCACACAGGTAGTTCACTTAACTCTGTGATGCAAATGTAACAAAAGAGTATCCAAAGCGTTGAAGTTTAAAAGATCGATGGAGTTTATTGTTTCACTCAAACTGGTTGATGTACGTTTTTTTTAATATACTGTACATACTAAACACTAGACAAGTAAATCCGAGTTTATATTTCCTTATTCTCCAAAAAGGTTGTAAAGTCTTCTGAAGTCTGATGGGCGTAAATTGTGATGGACTTATAAACAAGAAAAGACACTTGTCATAGTTGAGTATTAGAGCAAAATGGATTACTTTCTGGTTGCACCTTTGCTGGATCACTTATTGCAAACATAAACTGTATTGGGGTCCTGCCAAAGACTCTGGCCCATCGCCACTGACTTTGTTTGGCTTCTCAAGCCGAACAGATGGCTGAACATGACTTTGGTCACCCTGGCTTATTCTGAAGAAGTCTGTGAGTAGGGTTGGGCATCTTTTAGATTTTGTGGATTTTGATTTCGATTCAGATTTTCTGAATTTATGTATCAAATCTTGCCTGAATCTTACTGAATCCTGGGTCAGATTACAGTCATTTTACCTGACTAAGAAAAAAAAAGCATGTTGTAAGTAAAATCCACCTGTAGCTTTGGCAGATTTAGGCTTTTGTAACAGGAATTCACATGACTCAGAACACGTGTCAGAGTTTCCACCAGTGTATTTCAAGCCCAATGGTCCGAAGGGCCTAAGAATAAGGGACTTATGTATTTTGAATATGTTTTTTTTAAACAAAATTGTCTTTTACAATTAGCAAACAACTTTAAGGAACAACAGAAATTAGTGCAGGGGTTGTGTGCTTAACCTTGGCGAGTGTCGGTGTGCAGTCGAGAGAGAGCGAGAGACGGTGAGGATGAAGTTAGCAGTAACGTTATAGCTGTGAGGGTAGCAGTGCAGTGTGCGTACAGTTTAGGCTGTCGGTGAATAAATGCTACAACTCCTAGAACCCAAGCCAACTTCTAGTGTCTTGCTTTTCCTCTGCTGATTAAACTGAAGGGGGTTAGCTCTGAAGTTAGCGACACCTGCGGCTCCGGCTTGCTTAAGGTGGGCTGACCTTTAAGTTGGACCAGCTATTCTCATTTTAGCGACAAGCCGCTCCTCCGAGTCTTCCTCAGCTGCTTTTGGGAAATAAACTCTGTTTGCACGGTAATAGAATAACAGAGCACACCTCCACAACTCTCCCTAGTTTTTCAGAAATCACACTACAAAATCAAGCAGACTCAGTCACAGTAGTCGCAAAATGAACACAAAGTCATCCTTGGCAACTCTCCCGTTTCTCCGGGATGTCTTCATAAAGCTGCTTCATTGCGGGTAAGTCTGACCCACAGAGTGGTGGATATTAGATTTGGAAAAGCTAGATTTACTCTCAGCCTGGGACTCAGAACACAACCTGTTTACTCTTCGGTCCCCTAGAGAATGTATTGTATTGTAAGTATTGATTGTAGACTTTTTGCCAGCTTTACCTGTTGCAGCAACAATACACAGCCCTTTTTATCTCCTATTGTCAACTTTGTGTTTTTGCTTTCTTTTGGAAACAAGGGATTACTATAGTGTCTGGGTTTATCTGAACTTACACGCAAATGCCTCATATACCCGATGTAGTCATTGTTTTGTAAGTAACGAGGGAGTCTCAAATCTTTACACTCAAGTCCACAGTCCTTAAACAAGTGATATTGCATTCTTCACCGATTGAAATTTAAGAACCAACAGAACAGGATAGTTGTTAGACGTTTAGCAACACATGAATGCTTCATAAACTTTGTCTATATTACTGTTTTTAAAACGTATTCCACTGTATTACATGGATAGCCTTGAGACACAACAACAAAATACAAAAAGCTGTTGTGCAGTTAGACATGAAATGAGATGTTTGCTGTTTTCAAAATAAGAAATGGAAGTGCTGAACTCAACAATACAAATTCCAGCGGCGCAAACACAAGCAGGAATATATTGTATTTGTTCTCATGAAATATAATGTATTTGCAAGCCTTCTATAGTAGCTCATTCTTCTGTTTTAATAGATGATATGTAATCAGTAAAGAAAGCTCCACTTTGGGGTTGGGTAGGCTAATACTATAGGTCTTTTGGGTCATGCAGCTCCAAGTAAAATCACAGATCATTTGTGTTAAAGTCCAAGTTGAGATGCAACCCTTTTTGGTCAATATTGGTCATATTGTCAAGTCGTAATGAAATCGTAACGTTTGCACGGCTGACTCTGGTGACTCCAGTCCAAGCCTCTCATTGAATTTGCTTTTCTTGTTTGGTGACACTGACAAACGCTATCCCTTACACCACACAGATGCAGGCTTTAGGGATAAAATCTCTTCAATGTTAGGATGTTCATATCAGTGTCAAATAAGCCAACATAACCATAGAAAGGGCTGTTAAGCTTTCCAATAGGATCTGTGCAGGCATACATCATTTGTTGAACCTAAAACAGCAGCACAGTGCATGGCAGCATTTGGCGCTGACATGTAACATGCTTAAGTGCAAATCCTGATCATCCTTGAGGCCACAAATGCACTAGACTTGCTTGCTTGTTTTTTTGCTGAAACAGCTCATTTTGTTGCCTAGACAAAGTTAAGTTCATGGCAAATCAGCAAAATACCAATAAGAGCACATCAAGAGATGACTGAATCAGAGCAGAAGTTGAGAATGTGTTTCACTCCTCATTCGTTCATTAGGATTTCTAAGCTTTAGTTATTGCTGACCATTCGTCTCCTCATCCCTGCTTATAGAACGTTATGGGTTTTGGGTTTATTTGCTGTAACTGGATTACATAAAAACTTCCCAATGTACCACCATTACTGTTTGCTTGGAAGAAAACCCAGACATGCGTTTTTCAATCGGCATCATCACCCTAGTTAGAATAGCATTAACATCACACATCTGAACAAACCCCCATAAAATATATATTCAAATTTTAAGGCAGCATGTACAATCCAACCCAGTCGGTTTCCATTCCGACTTTCCTGTGTTTGTTCTCATGAGTTGCCGTCAAAGTGACAGGGAGCTAATTGCTTAATGTTGGCAGGATGAAAAGCTGATGAGCTTCCTCTCTTGATGTATTGCGATCATTATTAATTCCTTTCTATAGCAATGCCTGTACAACAAATTATGTGTCTGACGACCAAAGGTTTTTTTTATTTAGAAAGTGACGTGTCTTCCCTTTGACTTCTTCATTTCTCTTTATTGAAATTAATTTTCCTGTGTTTGCGGCAATGATCCAGACAGCTTCATTCTGAGTGTGTGAGCTCCCGGCACAATGCTTATCGATTCAGCCAAAAGAGAATGAGACGGGTCTAGAAACAATCATCATCTGATCACGTCAGTGCTATGATCTAGGGGAGTTTTATTAGCAGTTGCTCGACACTGAGATTTATCTTGGGAATTTTGGTCGCGTTCGTCTTATTACTGCTTTTTAGTAAATGATCTGTGACTTTATTTGCTCCCTCCATCTGACTGCTACGTCTCTGAATTGATGGATATTACAGTGAATACTGATTCATCATCTACTCTACTGCACAATAAGAGTAAAACTCTGCAACAAAGATGATGTTGCGGCAAAATGCGTTCACCACACACCTATGGGAATAAGCACAACAGCCAACCGTGGTAGTTCATCTTTACTGCAATCGCATTGGAAGTGTGAGGCATTTTCGGATATGAACGAGACACTGTGATTGTTTCTCCCGTCAATTTGGATGATTCAGTGTTTTTGGATGGAATAAAAGGTTGCCTCAGGAGGATAGACAAACAGGCTCGCACTGACATTGCTTGAGATAGGAGGCTCATTTATCATGACCAAGCGTCTCTCACCCCTGCTGGAGTACTGGGCAAGTCCATAGCTAATAACACTGAGGGGCTTACTTTATCACTGCGGATGAAGGCAGCATGCCTCTGATATAGGAAACATTTTTATACTGCAGGCGGTAGCAATATTTTTGAGAGAATTATAGAGAGGTAGCCTTGAGAGGCAGGTGGGGGAAAAAAAACAGGTGTTAGAAGTTTGGCTGTTTTCATTTACACTCTAGACTTTATGTATGTTGATATGGAAGTGTGGGGGCACTGAAAAGAAACCAGTCGGCCGATGGTATATATGGTTATAAAAAGTGGAAAGGCTTTGATATAACCAGAGAAAATGATGACAGAACTTGGGCACTGGGCAAACTTTTACTTTAACTAGCTTCACTCACAGGCAGTCAGTGGATACTCTTCTGCAGCGTTGCTGCTCTGGAGGTCTTCGTACATATCGATTTGAAAACTTTGAATTCAACTTTTTTCGATTATTTTTGGGGCTTTTATTGCTTTATTGACAGAGCCAGAGATGGTTATTGAATGGGGGGAGAGAGAGGGGATGACATGCAGCACATTAAAGGCACATACATATGTTACCTGTTGTCACATTATGTAAACGTTTTGGCATAATTGTGCACATGGATGTATCCAAACAGACTAACCGAAATAAGTTTTAGAAATAAGAAATTATAAAGAAGTTAAAAACTAATTTTAGTGAACAAAATCTATAAGATATCAAATAAATAAATACATTGTATCACATTAGTCATCATTGCACAGATATTTCCTGAGAAACAGCACATCATTGCACATGACAAACCTTCATTTTGAATTCCATTTTAAAAGGGACTTATTGGGCCCATATATATTAAAATATTATATACAGGCTAATATTGACTCCTGTCAGTGTATTAAGGTGTACCGACAGTGAGCATAATAATAAAAAAAACAAAAAAACGAGCCTTGCCATTCAGCGTGTCTCGGTGCTTGTCCTGCTGATATAGTTGATTTGCACTTTGTGGTAAATATAAGAGCGCTGATCCCAGAACTCCCATCAGTCTCCCATCATGAAGTGTGTCTCCTGTAATCGTCTCACAGCAGGAGCTACTAATGAGGCAAAAAACTCTCCAACCCAAATATTCAGGGTGAGAGGTGTATACAGGCTTCATCATTTCTACTGTCAAATAGTATTTCATCAGAGAAAAGACGGTTTCTCTTCTCCTCGACCTCTCTCTCTTTCTCACACACACTGAATCTATTTTAATCTTCTCATTGGTTTGTATGTTTATTTATTCTTTGCTTCCACTTCTTGCTCAGCCATTTCATTTCATCTCCGCTTGTTATATACACAGAACTAATGCTTTGTTTATCTGCGCTTGCTTTTCTTTCTTTGTTGTGTGGGCTTATTGGACTTCCCTTCCGAGGAACAACTGACAAGGACAACTAATAATATCCCATTTACAAAAAAAGAGAGAGCCAGCTGAATTTTTTTAATGAACAAGTCTATAGGAGTTGCCCATTTACTCTTTTAATATATATATATATATATATATATATATATATAATATAATATATAATATCCTTGTTCTTGTCCACCATGTTTTTGTTTACTGGTGCTTTCAATTTATACACTACAATAATAGACTAATTTGCTGTTAAATTAATACTCTTTAACAAACAAATTCAACATTCAGATTCTGTCCAAATATGACTGGGACTTCCTATGACAATGATTAAAAATCGTAATCCTATCGACAGTCATAGTTCAGATTAAACATTCAGTTGTTACATTTTCCCTGACCGTTCAACCCCGAATAGGTAAAAATATTTAATATTTATTTTATAAAAAGCAAATAATAATATTAATTTAAAAGAATACAGATTTGTGTAGCAAAACTTAGTTTTTTCTTTTTTCTTTCCCCTTTAATCCTTTCACGACCCCTCAGATTTCTCTTGAGACCCTTTGGGATAAATAACAGTAAAATGCTATTTACACATTGATGCTCAGTATTAACATTGTTATAATGTCATAATGATAAATCACAAGTCACAAGGGCCGTTCTTCTGCAGAATTAGTACTTTCACATTTGATATGTTAAGTACATTTTGATGATAATACTTAGTAGTTTAATAATATAATATTAAACTTAGTAGTCTAATATTAATAGCACTTTTACTGAAGTGGAATTTTAAATGCAGGACTTTCACTTGTAATTGAATATTTTTTTTAACTTTTTTTTTATTATTAAACCTTTATTTAACCAATTAAGTCCCATTGGGATTAGAAAATCTCTTTTCCAAGGGAGCCCCGGCCAAAACATCAGCAATAGAGTGTTTCAAACAAGATACACACAATTATTTAAAACATGTAAAACAAACATACAGTATTTCAGGTAACATATACGCAGACATTTTAAACACATATAACAAACATGCAGTATCAAGTCACATTATTTCAAACAGCATACACAAAAATGTTAAAAACACATTGTTGTATTATATCTACTATTGGCCCTGTATTTCGTTTAGAAAAGCCAAAGGATGCAACACAAGACACTGTTTTTGCTTTCCTGTTCTCGAAGCCAGTCTTGGCTGGAGGTAATATCTGCAAACACTGTCATTTCCTGCCATAAAACACTCGTCAATTAGTGTCTGTTTTTCTTCCTTAAATTTTAGATGTCTTTTATTCAGGATGAATCTGCAGTCTGAATTTGTTGTATATCGACTAATTACTGTCAAAAGTCATTTTGCTTGGAGGCTGTTGTTTAATTATTATGCAGTCGGATGCAGCAGCTAAGGTGGTGTTTTGCACAGTTAAAGTCTTTGAATTGAGTTCTTGTTATTGTGATGTGCATACCAATTTGATTGAGATTATAATTGATGTTTGATAAAAAAAAAAAGTATTTTACTTTGAAGAGAAATGAAGAGTCTAGCCATCTTCAGCCATCTTCAAATTCAAGTAACTGGTATTTGGTATTTTATATACTGGATTGAAGTCATGTTTAACCAGCCTAACATACCTGGTAAACCCACCAGAAAACGTGTTAGCTCTTACAGGGTTAAAACACGACATGAGTACCACAACAAAGTGGATTTACCCCCTGATCTCTCCGCCCTAATTCCGCCTCTTGGATGGGATTGCCACCATTGGGATGTTTGGTCGTTGACATTACGTTCTACCTCCGTGTGGTGCGAGGAAGAGCCTCTCTGCTGCGCTGTCTGTCCAGTTTGCTGGACCAGCGAGAGTTATCAAATAATGCCCCAGTTATGGTTTTCTTTCATTGGGATTCTCTGATTCCCATGGCTGCTTTTGATACTCTTAACATGGATTCATTCATGGTGAGTACTGATGCCAACCTCGTCAGAGCGACTTTCTTCTCTTGATAAATGTTTGATCTCAGAGGTCATCTCTTATGTATTAGCTCAGATAGTCTGTCCTACATGCGCACCTGATTCTGGTCCAGCACTGTATGAACTTCTTCAAATGTAAACAACTGACAATTAGGAACTCTATTATTGTATACGTTGATAATGTTACTTCCGTTGGTGGTTGGTTCTCTTTAATTGTCACATGGGTAAAAGCGAACACTGGCTTGATAATGAAGGCCTTTTAGGAGCGAGTCCTGCTTTGAGGGCAGACAAGAACTCAGAATGAAAGAGTGACGTTGACGATGTCTGTCTGCGTTGCTGCTTGTCTATATTCCCATGAATCATTGATTAGTTGTGTTTGGGAGACACAGCGAAACCGTATTGTTGTGGCATATATCTGTATATCTTCCTGTTTTCTTGGTTATTAAGTTGACAGCTATTTTTTCCTTGGCATATTGACTTCAAAGCCTGGTAATGGGCTAGCAGGGCACCTGAAGGGCAGGGTTGGCTGTCAGCGGTGGATGCTTTAACCCCCTTTGTTTTTGTATATCATCCAAGCCCAAGGTTTTGGCTCCTAGTGTTGGTTGGCACCTGACACACATGCACACACACACTCGCTCTAGTCAAGGGGCTTAACATAAAGGGAGGGGAGACGACGGCGGCAAGGGGATTAAAGCTTCATGCTGCATCACTGTCATAATCCATTAAGCTAGCGGAAAAGGAGGAAGCCTGGACCTCAAACAGACACTTTTTGGAGGCAAGGAGGGATGCTATATTTCTCCTCAAAGTTTTTATTGAAACCACAGAACAGTCGCTCTCAAAGGTTGGAGAGTAGCCCTAATTTTAGGAATATGACGACAGCTTGTTGACAACATCTCGCTTTTTAGGGAAAAACAAATTAACTTTTGATGTTGTTTAATGACTTTGGGTTGTCTCAGAAACAACTTTTATCGCAGGCATGCATATTCAGATATTATAAAGTATTACCTGGGTCTCGGATGCACTGAAGAAACGGGTCTAGCTCATCTTTTGCTTCATTTTCGAAAGCTAAGTACTGAAAAAGAAGGGAAAAAATCTCGCTGGATTTGAGGATGTGAAGTCCTTTGTACCCTTTTCCATCCCTTGTTTGAATTTGGATGACAGTGTTTCTAAGAGGCTTTGAACCCTGCGAGAGGCGATGATGTTCAAAGGCAGTCTGGAACCCCCTGCTTCTTGGCATGCTACTCATCGGACATATGCCATGTTAGAGGAAGCAATCCTTAATTTAAGCTGGAAGAGGGAAACAGGGAAATGAATTGGACAGCTGCAAAAACAGTGACATCTTGCCAAGGCCAAAGTGTAGTTCAGAGATAGTTTGACACCACTGTAATAATAATAATGCAGTATTTGAATAATGAGAAATCCACCCTTAAACAGTACAAATCTTATTATTGGTGATAAACCTTAAATCTAAGTTGATTTAACATGCAGGCACCATGAATACAATTAGATTTTGCCCTCTCCCATCTTTGGTATCATTATGTAACACGTGACGCATTTGGTCTCCTTTATTGTTGCCTCAGTTGGCCCGGCTGCCTCGCATGATATCATGACATTTGCTCTCTTAGTTCTCAGATGTGTCACGCTTCTGCTCCCCTGAGAACATTTAGCCTGTATCTTTGTTTGTCTCCACAGTGAAAAATTTAAGGTATTTTTGCTTCATAGTGAATTCTCATAATCATCAATGCATGCAATTAATATTTTGTAATGCACCTGAAACCCAAATGTATCTTCTTGCCATTTGTCATTCTTATTTTTTCTCAATATTGGTCTAGAAGGGAACTTAACATGTAAATATATTTGTATTTATTTATTCATTTCTATAGTTTATTTTCTAGTGGATATATATTATATGGACAGATGGTATATACATGTATTACCTATGCAGCACCACTTGCTGTTGATATATATGGTGACAGTGTAGTAAGTAGTATTGAGGTTGGAAATTTACTTTAAGCTTGACCTCAACCTTTTCCACACCACCTCTCTTTACCATAAGGGGTACAGGGGGTCTTTAGTGGGAGATAGCAGGTCAGCAGTATGTCACATACAAGTGGTACATCATCTGAAAGCTGGGAACCCGAAGATTAATTTAAGATGTAGCTCAGCACTGTGTGTCAAGTTATTCTAGTCATTAATCAGAAAAAAAAGTTATTTAACTAATTCAAATTAATTTTGAAAGTGTATTAGGGCTAAAAACATTGAGAGAAATATATAGCATTTTTTGGTAAATACCATAAATTTAAAAAAAAATTGTAGCACCTATGAATTGATTATCAATAATTGATCAAAAATGATCAATAATCCCTCCAAAATACCACATTAAGATACCAAGACCTTGAAGAACACCATAGAAAAAGCCATGCTGTGATCTTTGTGTTTTCTCTTGGAATATAAAGACCTTTAGTATGTCAGTCTTGCATATTAATTGAATAGATTGCAGCTGGCCAGTGTATTCATTTCCTAGTTAATCTGGCAGTTATCTCACAGCAATTTTGCACTCTGGAAGTCTCAACTGCTTATGTTGGCATGTTGCTAAAAATTAGTGCAGTGTTGTTTCTATTCAATTCAACACATGAGCTCTTGATCACACGTACAATGCAGCAACTTCAATGCACATACTTCTCTCTCTCTCTTTATCTGTTACTCTCATTCTGTTTCTCTTCATGTGCATATAATATTGGAGCTGTGTCATCTCTCTCGCTCTGCTTTCTGTGCACAAGTGACACACGCAACCACACAGTGCATTCAATGAGAAAGGTGATGATAAGTAAGTAATACTCTACTTTTACACAGTAGTATGATAAGGATGACAGCTGTGTCATTATGCAGAGTGCCCCCTGTTAGCTTCTGTCTTCTCATTACCTCTGCCAGTGCCTCGGGGTCAGTGCTGGATCTTGTGAAACATACTTTAATCTGTCTTCCGGCTGTATTTTCTGACACCTTGCAATGTCAGCATATGGCTTGCCCCAGGGTTCTGAACAGCAGCCATCCACAGATGCAGTTTGGCCGCTCTCGCTCTGCATTTCTACCATAGAAAATACACCACGTCAGGACAGATCGCCTTAGAGACCAACCCTTCTGGTTTAAGCACTATTTTCACAAGCACAAACTCATTATTTTATGTGTAAGGCAACATCAGGTTTGACTTAAACATTGCTTTCTTAACTATGTAAAACAAATTGTAACAAATAAATACTTATAAATTCACTGAATTGTTATTTATTATTAAAATAATAAATCATGCACCAGCAACTTGGTATACAAATCTTCAAAATTAACAGGAATTACAATTCAAGTGGAAAACTTTTTTTTAATGCAACATATTATATATACTGTAATATGTACATGTAGAGTCCGATCCGGTATCGGTATCGGTACATCCCTAGTATAGTAGTATTGAAACGTGAATGGACTGCACTGTTTTCTCTGATGTAAGACCAACAATAAGGCACTTTTCATGTGTTTCCATGAGTAATTCATTTCATATAAATTGATATAAATACTATAAGATTTGGATGTAATGTATTTTTTTCAGTTGCTTAAAACTGACATTCAGCACTAGCTTATTAGTAAGACTCACAGCAGACATGTTGACCTTTCACATTAAAGCTCAGGTGTTACTAATAACATTAACGGTGGCTCCGTGCTATTCAAGTGTCTGTAAGCCAGCATGCACCATACCAACATGCTACTATACTATACCTCGAAACTGACAAGCTAAATGGAATTACACCTGTACTCTGCCAACTGTCACATGTCAAAATATCTTCTGTCATTTGAATACAGATACTCTTTACATCCAATTTCTATTTTAAACTCAACGTTATTTATAAATTAAGAATTATACAAATGCTAATGATGTTTATGAATGTTGAAGAAGACAGAGGTAGACATGATCTATACTTGCCAAAGGTGTCACTACAATAAACGAAAACAAGAATCTCTCAGATGGCCACTTTAAATTTAGGTTTTTGCCAATTTTTGCAAAAAAAACATAATGAGTTTATGTCCTTATGCTCAGTCAGCTGAGTAAAGTTGACTGTGGTCTCGAAGAATGACTGCATCTTTTATGATAACAGCCTTGGGTAGTTTAGACTTTTTCTTAAAATACAATTTTGTTGCAAACTGAAATACCTCGGTTTGGGCAATCTGCATTATTACAGTATAGTTTGAGATCAGAAAACTTGCAGTACGCCATATACGATGTCCTCTTCAGAGTGATAGAGACATCAAGGCTAAAGAACACATTTTGCTTTTATCATCAGGGACAAAAGGGAATAATTTCTTTCTTTTAAAGACAAAGCAAAAGCCCGCACACTCCCACATTTTAAAACCTAAACTTTAAAACACAGAAGTCTTCTTTTGTCTTTTTAGTTTGACAAAAGTTTTCAGTTGCTTGTAAAACACACATCGTGCACATCATTCAGTTCAATTTATTTTTTTATATATAGCATCAATCATAACAGAAGTTATCTCAAGACACTTTTCATATAGAGCAGGTTTAGACCGTACTCTATAATTTACCCAACAAGAGATCTCCCATGAGCAAGCACTGGCAATGCGAGAAAAAAACCTTCCCTTTAATGGGTAGAAACTTTGGGCAGAACCAGGCTCTGGGTGGGCAGCCATCTGCCTCGACCGGTTGGGTTGAGAGAGAGAAGGGCCATAAACCCTCTTTTGTTATTGTTATAAAATTAGCTGAATGCAATTGAATTACAGCTATCGTAAAAAAAGTTTATACATTCTTTTTGTTTCATTCACTTCTTCTCTTTCAGTGAGCAGCTCCCAAGGCTGCAATTTTCATTATACTTCTTGGAACAGTTTACCATGTCACAAGCACGTATTTCTCCTACAAGATAAAACTGTATTTAAAACTTTTATAAATGGGAGAGAGAGAGAGAAAGAGAGTCAATGTTTCCATATCCATTATTGAATACTGCCTGTCCGATGCCTGAGAGCTGTGGGAGCAGCAGAGGAGAGTCCAAGGTCAGGACTGTATGCCTTGCAATGTGTTGTACTCTGTGAACCAGGATATTTATTGTAACAGGCCACTAGGATACATTTACAAACCACCATCATCCATTAGGGGGTGTAAGAAACTTTCGAGGAAAAAAAAAAAATCCAATATCGCCATATTATGATTTGCGATACTGTATCAATTCTCAAAAACAGTATTGGTTTTTAATTAATAGTTTAGATTAACTCTTCAGTTCAAAATATCATTTGCAAAGAGATGCACCCTCTCAGTGTATGTGCCCTCTCACATTAGTGCTGTTATATGACGTTGGGTTTTACAGGGACTGTGATATATGCAAATGCAGATCCCACTGTTCTGATTGCATATAAAAAAAAAATCACAATATATCACCTTGCTTACAGTATCACAATATATCGCAACACATTGAATCATATCCCCTGTATCATGATAACGTATCGTATCGCCAGATTCCTACCAATACACGGCCCTACCATCCATACGGTTTTGCCTCATCAGGTATATTGTAAACCAACACAAACGCATACTTACTCTTTTACTGTAGTAGTTGTCCTGGACTGATACGATGGTGACATAATGCCACTCAGATGCCGAGCAGAGCTACGGATGAAATCCAGCTGATCCATTTGGGGTGTTCAAAGGACTCTGAAAGAGAGCCAGCAGGGGCCTCGCCTTCCCTGTTCTGTTGTATATGTGTAAGAGCGGGACGGAGAGGAAGAGGATGAAAGGGAAAGAAGCAGACAGATAATCTGTGATTCTGATTGTCTGCATATATGGCTGGGAGCAGGATCAGCACAGATATAATCTAAATGAGGCTGAATAGTCAAAAATGAGTGTCTGCTTGTTATTTCTCTATTCATTTTTTTATATGTACGTCTGCGCTTTTTACATTTTCTTTCTGTGTTACTTCCCTCCACACAGCCATCCCCTCCCCCTATGACCTATAAACCAGGGTTAACTTGATGAACTTATTATTCTACAGAACATAGAATACCACAAAACAAGCCCATTTCCATGAATAATTTACTTGCTGAGCTCAACTGCTTAACTACTTTGGTCTAAGCTCTCCTTCCAGTTTTGTCTCACTTTGCTGAGTTTGGTATTTACTTACAGGCAGGCTTAGTATAGAACTTTGGCTATGGTTCCCCGTGGTGCATCATTTGGCACTTCTGTAGGAAGTTGCATCACTTTGGTTGCATATGATTGATTGAGCCCAGTAATTACTTTAGTTTTTTCTGGTAAATATTTCATCTTTGCACTGCGTGAACTAAATTATTGAAAGTAACCCTGGAAATCTAATTCTATCAATATGAACAGATATAGTGCGCACGAGTAGGTCGTGTTGCTGTGAGTTCTTGAACATGTATGAATGGATTAGACTCCACAAATACTACTTTTCTACAAATACTACTCCGAGAGGGATTGTAAACCCTAAAGCAACATTTAAATTGTGCTTTTTTAATGATTTTGTGGTGTAAAGGTATCAGCAACAATTAACTGGCTGTCATATACCACATGTGCTGTGCTGGAACTGGAAAATCAATTATTTTCCAACCGTTTGCTTTGAGCAGTTTGTTTCAGTTGAACATACTGTTGCTACTAGAAACCCCTACCTCCCACGCACCATAGCAGGTGCAGTTTAACTGACGTTGTTGCATCCAGGCTATTCATAGCGTACTATATTTACTGTCCAATTTAGTCTCCAAATTCTGAGCGGTGAATTCATAAAAGGATTGCGTGGCTTTTGCGGCCATTAAACCTGCACAAATAAAACTAAAAGAAACTGTAATTCTTAAGGCACCCATAAAGGGTGAAATGCACCCCTAACTGCGCTGCCAAGCAAATAGCGTAATATGCATACATTTGGCGCAAAATTGGCCCCTTCTATGCAAATAAGCCCATTGCAAAAACAGTCCAATTCACAAAGATCAGCGCTAATAGCCACACACAGTCACAGTGAAATTATTCGCGTCTTCAGAGAGTTGGGGCGTCACGCCCAGACTCTCCGATGATCTTGGCAGCAGTGATCAAGGTATTATTGAAAAGTATCTTTTGTCGTATTGAGATCGAAATACATCAGCTATTTTGTAATTTTGGAAATCAAAGATCAGGTTTGCTGTAGTATTACATTACACAGTCGCTAAAGTATTGACATGTGAATCAAGAGTCAGTGTGACTGTAATACCAGGTTGGGTCTAGTTTGATCAATTGTAATCCTCGATCCATGTATAATGGGCAGAATTTGGGCACCTCTGTATTATGAGCAGGTGTGTTGAAAAAGGACATTGGAAAGCCTTCAGCTGGAGTGTCGAAATTGTTGCAGACCATTTGACTTCCCTGACAGAGACGAAGGTCAGACAGAGAAGTTTCTTTTGGGAGGGGAATGTTGACGGATAAATATGGATGGATTAATAAATGTGGAAGGCTCGTGGAGTGGGAGTGAAGGTTACAGCGAGAGAGAGAGAGAGAGAGAGAGAGAGAGAGAGTGCGTTGCAGTGATCACATGCAGAGGATGCCTGTAGAGTTGCAAGTCCCTTGATTAGTTTACAGGAGGTGGCCTGCTGCTTGGGAAGCAAAGACGTTGTCGTGCATACTATACTGTAGGTATACATGTCCTGTCCTCTGTTGCTAATACTGTATCATCTCATCCAAACCTTATTGGACGCTTATATTCTCACACTTCCCTTTAAGCCGTGTTTTCGGTGGATTGCCGCACTAATTTCTTTGACACTCGTCATTGTGACCGTATCTCACACTTGAAGCCATTTCAGAATGAGATTTGAGAAAGCTTTTATGTGGCCTGTCTTTGAAGTGAACAGCATTTCGGATGGCATGTATTCTGCCATTAGTTGTGAAGATTATGTGAAAACCTCAAGGCATGTCATGCAAAGAAAAAGCCCAAGTCAAACGAGGACTCATTGGCATTTTCTCCGAAGAAATAAGTAGTTTTCAACACAAACATTCAGTCATTTCTCGCATTTGTATTTTAAGTAGAGGTGTAAAGTTTGGAAGTTAAATGTTCTAATTGGCCGGTGTTGCACATTGATTTAAAAACCCACTCTCTCGTGCTGCTGTTTTCCTTAGATTAGTTCCCCGTGGAAAAATCATTGACTTTTTTTTCACACACACTAGGTGAATGGTATATTTAGGTATTTCTTGGCAACCGAACATGTGCTCCAGCCGATATTTGGATCCGCAGTTTGGCTCCCGCATTGGACTTTGTGGAAGGTGTGATGATTTTCAAATAGGTGCAAAATTGCCCTTGCATCAAGTGGTTTAAGGCATGCCCACCTGAAATAATGTATTGACCCGCTCTGTGTAGATCAGCTATGTATCAAAAAAAGATCCTGTCATGCCTTAAAAATGAATTTTGTAACCTCAGAGATAGCAAAAAGACATCTGCGGTGAGAATGATAATGAAGGAGTGGGAGGATCAAACAGAGTATAGGAACATGGGCTAAGAGGGTTACTAATGAGGAAATATTATGGGAAGGCTGAAAGTCTATTGCACTCTCGAAGCAGAGTGAATGAATGCTGCTCTCAGAAGTTCACCTTTTAAAATGTGACAATCTTTATTGCAGATAAAGCCATCGATTCCACTGGCTCTGCTTTTCTACTGAATCATGTTTTCCTGCCACTATTTGTTACATTCGTTCGTAACTTCCAAGTGAGTAATGTGAGACTGAGACATAATGTGTTCTTGTGGTGTAGAAAAATCGGTGGAAATGCAGAGTCTGGGTATCAGTTTAAAATGCTAAAAAGTTCAACAAAACTGCAGGTAGTTCGATAAACCTGACAATTCAGTGAAAATCTATTCAAGTAGGACAAATAAACCCCCAAAAAAGATGAAAATATATGACAACCGGCGCTATGTTTTATTATTCATCAGTTTTCCTTGTTATCCGTCGTGGTACGCCACAGTTCCTCTCCGACATTCATCTCGAGGCTTTAAAACTAAGTATGCTTCCAGGAGGTTTTACGGGGATGTGGTTGCCAGCGAGCACGCTGCGCGGTTAAGAATGTCAGAGCTTGACACCCCCTGCGATGTGACACTTCCCGCTTCCTCTTTGCCACCCAAAAACCCCATTCAGGTACCGATCTTAATGCTTGCTAATCCTCACTGCTTTTGCACTTCAGCACTTGTTAACTTGAAAAGATATTTTAAATAACAGGGTAATGAAAAGTGAGCACAGAAATCTAAGATACGTTTTATATTTAGCTCTGCAGGATTCTAGGGCTATAGTGCTGTTGCAGTTGCACACGGCAGGCACAGTTCACATCTTGAGGAAATATGCGTAGATATACAGTACATTTGTTTTTCCTTACAAATGCGCAGTGCAAGTGTGTAGCTCTCTGCATTTCAATGTTTATCCATCTTGACTATAGTATACTGTATATAGTAGTGTGTATTGTTTTTATTGTGCGAGTGTAACATGGCCCGAAGCCATCACAGCACCCACCTTGTGCAAACAGGTTTCTATATTGTCCTTCTAGGTGATTGATTTACCCACTTGGATAAATGTAGAGGACCCCCTCTTGCATTTGTCCCCCGAGCTTTTGCACACATTATGCACTTTACGCATGGGCATAAACGGCCTCATCAATTATTTAACAGGGGCGGTTATGTATATCACTAACTGTAGGAGCGGGGGGGGCCAAAGGTTAACCGAATCTCTCAGGAGCTGTGTATGGGAGTGCATGATGATGCGGGTGTGCAGTTGGCTACACGTGCACACACACACACGCACATGCCCTTCCTTAATGTTGAGCAGTTAAAGTGCATCACTCATCCGTTGGATGCAAGTCTCCGAGGCTGAAGGCGGAAAATTGAATGGCTACGCAGAGCCACAGGGATTTACTACTGAGTGGACAGGCCACTGGCCGGTGCTCTGGAGAGGAAAGGCCGCGTGGCATTTAATACTATTGATCAGCAATAAAATGGGAGGCCACAGCACGACAACTCCTTAGGCCTGAAGGAAAGGTTAGCCTCACCACTGCCGCAGAATAATCACTTACAGTATGTTTTACCTGTTATCTGAGCCTGAATGTTGTAGGACAACATTGCTGTTAAGAAAAAAAAGTCTGATTCGGTTAAATAGAGTGGGACTAAAAATGAGTTAAATCTGTATGCAAAGGCCGTGGTAACAACTTGACATGGGTTTTTGTTTGAGATGAGTGTCGTTCATTATCATTCCAGCACTTTTCAGTGTCCAATGATGTGCATATATTTGTCATCCAATCAGCAGTGAGCTTCCATATCTGAGTTGCAGTATAACATCCTGCATACTTGAGCAGGATTTAAAAGCTGGGGCTAAATCAATGAATTCTGGCAGAGGCATGACTGCTGAAGACGAAGGTGTGAGAAATAAATGGAGTTGGACATGGTTGGGTTGAGGACGGGAAACCGTTAGAAACATGCCGTCACAAACTAGATGAATCCAGCTAAGGTTTTTTTTTTTTTTTTCCCCACCATGTGTTTGAAGGATTTACAGTATTGCAGCAGCAGGGAGTGTTAATTCAGGACAAGACTTCTGTCTGATGACAGAAGTCACAAGCTGTAATTTATCTCATTTATCAATTCATCAATGTGTTGCTAATGGAATTACAAGCCAATCTATGTAGATGTGATTCCCCCCTCTTCCTTTTCTACATCATCACCCTCCTCCAAATCGGCATTAGGAGCCATGTGCAAATGTGTTCTTCAGCCATTTTTTGTAGATTTGTTCTCATTGCACATCTGTGGACATCTGTGTATCTTGCCCAGTGACCGTGCATTGCTGTGTGTTTGTGTGTGTGTGTGTGTGTGTGTGTGTGTGTGTGTGTGTGTGTGTGTGTGTGTGTGTGTGTGTGTGTGTGTGTGTGTGTGTGTGTGTGTGTGTGTGTGTGTGTGTGTGTCCCTCCTTACACAATCAATCTTTGGGAACATTGGAAATGTTCATAGGGGAGCAATGAGCTGTCCACATGTGTTTCGTGCAGTATTTGCCGTGTCATTATGGAGCTGTAGTTGGTAGCATGACAAGTGCTGAATCTGTTCAGCCGACAGTTGTTATAGATTTTTTGTTTGTAATGATTTAAACTTTTTTTTGTGGACTGTCAGCTTAATCCCTCAATCTCTGCACTCATGCCCTCACTGGTAAAACTAGTATACTGTATGTGTACTATTTTTATGGGATAAATACATCTTATCGTAAATAGTATTTTGGGAAGTTACACTTGAATAATGTTGAAGATTGTCAATGTTCAGGTTCTACTTTAACCTTATTATTATAAGCAACGGTGCCCATACTGTCATTTTTAACATTATTACACAGCAAGAGCAGAAGTGCTACAGCAGAGCGCCTGCGGCCAGATGCATAAAACTGTAGATTAAGTGAAACTCTACACAAATCCAGAAGTATGCGTATAGGGCTGTTCCGAATACCAATTTTTTGGGCTTCGAAGCTTCGGTGAGAAATAACAGCGATATCCGTCTGAGAATAACTAATAATAATCAATGTTGAATATGAATAATGAATACTGTGTGGGATTATTCCTTAATTTATGGGCTATATTGGGATTTATACATTTTTATTACATACTCAAAAAAAAACCCTGAAAAAAACGAAGCATTCAAATACTGATTTGGAGGGTCGATTACCATGGCAATGGTCGAAGCTTCAAAGTATTCGGGTCAGCGCTGTATGTGTGCACACTCTTTTCATCAGATTCATAAAGCCCTGCATACACATTGCTAACACAGGTTTATAAATCTCACTCAGAGATGCATGAGCCTGAATTCCGCTTCCACATTTAGCCATAGATGACCATAGACACATCCTTAATGAACTGTTTGCATATGAATGAATGTCACCTACCAGTGTCAGCGCTGGAGTGGCCATCCTTACGCAAGGCCATTACACACGGCGGCGCTATTCATGACACGAGGAGTGTTGAATATGAATTCATCACACATACTGTATCTCATTTATGGTCACCATAGAGGTAGTCAACAATCATTTTGATTATAGCATTAATATCAGAACAGACATTTCATAATAAAGCCGTTAAAATAAAGCTTATAACGTGCATCGCATTGCTACGGTGATTTAATATGGACTCTAAATGAATCATCGTGGTTTGACTTTGATTTGGTCTCTCATTTCCATTTTTACTTTGCCCCATCGCACTGAGCTTGCTCTAGAAAACCTTGTGTAGCCACGGGGCTGCAATGGTGTGCAAATTCTGTTATAAATACCAATTAATATGTTGGAAAAGGCAATAGCATAAGCATGTTTTTTTTTGTGCATACTTATTGTGTTTACATCTGGCCCCTGGAGAACCACAGCATGAAGCAATATAGCATGTTATAGAAGCACCATTTACTGATAACACTGCGCAGGCCCCCTGCGGTTCAGCACATAACAACATAATGAGCCAAACTGTTCTGTGTGTCTCTCTTCACCCTAAAGTCTTGGCACAGACATTTTAATTCTCCCCTCATCAGGCAGCACACAACCAGGCGAGACTCTCCCTCTTTAGTTGGCTAGGAATTGAATATTTTATACTGTTGCATCACATGGGAAGAGATTTCCTTATCCTTTAACACTTTTTCCATCCCGCCACGTTTGTCCACTCATATCGTTCTAAATCTGCTGACCACAGCTCTACGTTTCAGTCTTCATGCTATCGTAAAGATTGTGCTTGCTGGCTGATATTTTTATATGCCCAGTGAAAGCCAATTGCGTAATTGGCTTAAGTAATAGAGACGAGTCAGTTCACTCATTCCCACGAGTCACTGCCTTCAGTTATATTAACACATACCAGTTCATGTGACCAGATAGAGCTGATGTACACTCTCATTAAGTCTGCAACAGTAAAACTACTATCCTTTGCGTTTTGCCTTTCAACATTGCTGGGTGGTGATAATGTAATGCTCTCCCTAAATATCCAAGAGCACTCATTAGTTTCTAAGCTGAAGATGTGTAGGTTATATATATGACCGTAGTGTACACAGTATAGCTTGTGGTTTGTGAGCAGTCGGGGCTAAGCCTGAGAGATGACATAACTTGTGGCTGTATGGAAACAACCCCAGTGTGGTCTTGCATAAAATCCGAGCAGGGCTGCTAATACACACGATAAATGGGCTTGCCCGGGGCCAATTACCAGCTGGCAGAAAAGGGCAAGGCTTCCTCGCCAAGACACTGAATTTATTTAGTTTCGTATTAGGCCACATTTGGATGCACTAGGCAAACATTACTGTGGCCCACTTCATTTCTTTTCGCAAACTACTTTTGTTTCTACCTCATTCCCCGAGGGATCCATTTGATTAGTCTGTGTGCTCAGTTCTTATTATTTTTTTTCTTTACCTGCAAAAGGTATTGAAGGATTCCAACTTTTCTTTACATGCAAAACATAGCTTTATGACACCATTCATCATTTGACTACGCGGTGCTACAGTCGGCCCTGTGGCTTTATGAGAGAACAGGTTGGATCCTATACTGCTCTCTCCTTTAGATCCTATACTGCTGTCTCCTTTAGATCCTATACTGCTGTCTCCTTTAGATCCTATACTGCTGTCTCCTTTAGATCCTATACTGCTGTTTCCTTTAGATCCTATACTGCTGTCTCCTTTAGATCCTATACTGCTGTCTCCTTTAGATCCTATACTGCTGTCTCCTTTAGATCCTATACTTCTGTCTCCTTTAGATCTTATACTGGTGTCTCCCTTAGATCTTATACTGCTGTCTCCTTTAGATCCTATACTGCTGTCTCCTTTAGATCCTATACTGCTGTTTCCTTTAGATCCTATACTGCTGTCTCCTTTAGATCCTATACTGCTGTCTCCTTTAGATCCTATACTGCTGTTTCCTTTACGTAGATCCTATACTGCTGTCTCCTTTAGATCCTATACTGCTGTCTCCTTTAGATCCTATACTGCTGTTTCCTTTACGTAGATCCTATACTGCTGTTTCCTTTACGTAGATCCTATACTGCTGTCTCCTTTAATGGCCACATGTGCCCAAAGAGGGGTATACGGAAAGGAAAGGACTATGTTTAAGATCACACAGATGATTTAGGTTATATGATAAATATGTCACAGAATCTCAATTAAATCTTGAATTCTGTTTACTATATATATGTAGGTATATGTTTACCCCCCTTCTAGCCCCCCCCTTTTTTTTTAACTTAGTCCCAAATTTATGTTATTTATTTATTTAAATTCTCTTTTTCAGAGCGGTCTGTGAAATGTGTTAATCTACATAATAATACATAGTAGAAAACCTAACAAATGAAACATTTCTTAAGATGTTACAAATTTGTATACTTGACATTTACTCAGTGTTTGTGGCAAGTGGCATGGTTGTGTGAGGGAAGCCAAAATATCCCCGATACGGGAGCAGCCATCTTGAGATTTTGAGGTCGTTTGAAGCCAGAGTCTGTGCAGTAGTGATCGGGGGGGAATCACAACTGCCAATCATGACATCTCACCCCTTTTTATAGCATCAAATAACGAATTAAAACCAAAGATATCAGAAAAATGAACACTTGATCATACATCAGCGAGATAAGAACTACCTAAAATGACAGAAACCATCATTGGGAAAAAATTTTTTTATTGAAGTTATTGAATTAGGACAGTGCACATTAATCAACATATCAGCAATACGCATCGATTTAAATATGCCGAAATTAGCACAATAGCTAAATGTATGTAGTCTTAAGGTAGGTACTTACAAAAACATGAAACTAATTTTACAATTACAGGACACGACACAGGACAGTCCGCGAGACAGCACACAGAAAAGCTCACAAACAGTTTTACATACAAAATGGACACATTTCTGACATTATAAATAACAGACCCACATACAACAACCTGGTTAAAATGCAAGATGAGCCCGAAGCCCCCGGGGGGGGGAGGAGGAAAGAAACAGATATTATGCATGAGTACATGACTGGTTTGTTTTATCTAATATTTGAGTTTTTTTTAAATGTTAAATAGTGGTCACAGCCCCTAATATGTGCTGGTAATATGTTCCAGGAATGTGTGCCGCTAACAGACACCACCATTTGACTAAATTTAGTTCTACGCCTCGGTAAATTACGGTTTCCCCTAGTTTGTGCTCTGGTTTTTATCGTATTATTGTGTTTTTTTCTGGATGAAATCATTTAATGACCTATACTGCAGCCAGCCACCAGGGGGAGATCAAGATGATTTGGCTTCACTCTTGGGGAGCTGTCATGTCGTCCATCTTTACATACAAAGCTGTGTGTTGGGGGTATTGCTATTATCTTTCAAACATACTCTTACATGCAGTGTTTTAGGCTTACATCACGTTGCAGCTTTCTTCCTCTGTTTTTCTTGATAGGCTGAGTATGAACTTGATGGCTGTCAGTGCTGAACATGCTCCAAAAGTCAAACATCCAGGCTATTTGTCATATGCCGTGTCTCTGTGAAAGTGACAGTGATTAAACTGGGATGCCTCAGCAACCACGGTAAAAAGCCGTGGTGAGTAAGGACCTCAAAATGTAACGTTATTCAGCCTGAAACAAAAGCACTCTCCGCGCAATGTTTGTCCCTCCCAGGGATGTTTGTTAAATCTGATCTCCACGCTTCATCTAATCAGTGTAAGCTCTGCTGTCCGCTTATGTAGGTCCTTCAAATTAGTTCTCTGTCTATGAGAGTACGCAGCAGCCTCTTCACTCAGCTTTGCCTGCACTATATCATTTCAATTCATCTGTCTTTTAAAAGCATAGCCAGTAATTGATGAGGTAACACCATAAAGTATGAGGGTCGACATGTTTCAGGGTCCTGGTATTGTGCATGCTGGTTTACTGTCACACTGTTATGGCTTATTGGGACACGTGGATAATACAGACACATCGTTAATATTATTAGTAACACCTCTGCTTTTTCTACTCTGACAAGCCAAAATGTCTGCTGTGACGGAGGCCTATAATACACATGTTTGTATCAGCCTGCTCAGCTCATTCCGGGGACACGCAGCGAGGCATCTGCCTGCAGACACAGCGAGATATCACAAAAATAGCCCAGTTAAATCTGTACGAAGGTAGATAAATTGAATCAGCCTCGGCGCATGCTGTGAGGTTATTGCGGTCATAATTAAATATACATCAAGCTTTTTTTAAGTCACTGTTGCGGAACAAAACGTCAACAAGCCTTGACTTCACCGAGTCGATCCCTGTGGAAAGCTACACGACACATGCCGTTGCCTTATCTCTGCGTATTCCACACTACAGCCCCGGCCCCGTGTTAATGAATAAATGAGCATTAGAAGTGCAGATGAATCATGCACACCCGTAACTCAGTATGTTCTATGGAAGAGTTTCAAAAGGCATAGAGGAGACATAGAAGTTAGGTTCAGCCAAGATAAAAGAGAAATCTCTACACTTGACCACTAATCTCTAAGCTAACATATCTGAAGAAGGTAGAGGCTGCAACAGCACACAAAGTTTGCAGTTTTCCCACAATTCCTCTTACTTCTGTGACAGTGTTTAATGTAATTACTGTATATCTGCCACAAAACTGCAGCCACAGATCCTCTGGGGCTGTAGAAAATTGAATTAACCCCTGCACTTTCTCAAAGGGCATTTATTTGAGCTCTTTTTATTTCAAAAATCATTTACTACCACATAAATCGAATTCAAAAAGGGTCCAATGTTGGGTAATCGGCTTACACATCTAGTGAGTTAATATAATGGACACAGAACTCTTAACCTCGAGCAGTTGAAAACAGTATGTGATCAAATGACTTATCTGTCATCCTTATTCCTACAGGCATATTTACACTGCCGCCTCTAATCCACGGTGTCTGTTGCCAGGCTGTTGGCAGTGGATCTACAGTGTAATGGTATGGGCAGCCAACTTATGGATGCCATTAGCCCAAATTATTGCTCTGCTTGATTGAATGAAAAACAGCTAAAGAATATAATGCCATTTTAAAGGACCAGGTGCACCGCAAACACTATTTCCACACGATGTTACTGGCACCGTGCAAAGGTGTCAAACAAATTCAATTATGTTTTCATTAACACCGCGATGAAGTCAGACGCCTTCCGTGGCCTCCCCCCCGGTCTCACCACTTCTGAACAGTGAACCTCAGTGGGACTTTATGAAACACAACGTGATGATTGATGAAAACATGTCACACAGCCAAACGCACGCAGATCAAAACTTGTATGTAATTGTTCCGCGGCGCATTTAAGCTGTTCCGCAGACAAATAATCTACTCCTTGCAAGGTAGTTCAACTGCTTAATATTCAGAGCCTTTCTTCTCTTCGACTGGCTACCCGGTACTTGTGGAAAACACTACAGTAACTGCTGTGTCTCAATTCAGATTAGTCCATGTAGTACACCGTGTACACCATGTACTTGTACTTGTGTAGTGCGTGAATTTGGACAGGGTAGTGTTGTTTCAAATTGAACACGGCTGTTGTGCACTTACTGGAAATGACGATCGCAATATTCTTCTTCTTCTTCTTCTTCTTCTTCTTCTTCTTCTTCTTCTTCTTCTTCTTCTTCTTCTTCTTCTTCTTCGACTTCGACTTCGACTTCGAAAATTGCAGTAAGCCATATTGCGATTTCGCTAAAATTTCGATTAATCATGCAGCTATAGCTGGCTTGTTTGCTCACTTCACAATTGTATGTAAACTGAATAAAAATGAATGTGCTTTTACTTTTGCTTGCTTGTGTGTGCCCCCTTGTTTCATGCGAGGAGGAAAATACAGCGCCATCTATGCCATTTTTCACAAGTTTGGTGCCGTAGCCAAGATGGCGCCCATTGAGGGTGAGAAGTGTCCAGCGTTCCACGCTCAACATTTTAACCGTTATGAGTATACCATCCAGGTACTCATAGTGCACTGACATTTTGCCATACTTGTCAGTGTGAACACTTTGAACGCACACAAAATAGCAAGTGAGAGTATGTAAGAAAGCAAATTGAGCATGTTGAGTTTATCCGTTGATTCGAATATGAGGGCACTTTGTTGTGTGTTAGTTTACTTGACATGACAACTATTTAGCCAATAGTAGTTTTTAAAAATAGTGACAACTAACTATGAACATATTATGAGGCGGTGTATAGCATACTGACTTAGATAAGTGGCGTAACTGTTGACCAGCTGCCTATATTGTATCTGCGGTGTCCTTATATATGATTTAAAAAGACGGCTGACAGCCAGTCAGAAATGAATATTTCCTCTCCTCATTCCCAGGTGTATCACAATTCCAAGACTCTGCAACAAGCTAGAAAAGACTGTTTTGGGGTTTCGGTATAATAATAATATGGCAGTGATAATCAGACATATGGAACAGGCTATTGTGATGTAATAGTTAAGCACCAACCTGGACACAATCGTGTGCTTTTGATTTACCTGCTGAACAACAATCACAAGAGTTCCCAGTGTGGTCTGTGAGGTAGAACTTGAAAGAATAGGGAGTCTGTTTGTCTGTGTGTCTGTCAGTGGTGGTGGTGGATCAAGACTTTTATGTGGGCAGCCAGCACGTGTGTGTGTGTTTGTGTGTGTGTGTGAGATGGAGGGAGTTTGTGTCGCAGATTTGTGTGTGCTTTCATGTGTAAATATAATGATGAGTTATTGATTCAACAAACTTAGATTGGAAAAAAAAACACACCACTGCACTTCATAATGAGCAGTCATTCAGCTGTGTGAGGTGATGTTGAGCAGTTGAGCTGATGGTAAACAGATGTATCAAAGTTAGTTGTCAGGGCGGCTTTGAATACAGATTTAAAGAAAATATTGTTATTAAATTATGAATTACTTTTTAGTCAAAATATTTTAAAAAGACTGGAAAGGTTAACTTGGTCTTATGTCAGCCGTACTATTCTTGGATCCATCCTGAGCGAGGACATACATCATTAAAGTTTTTATTCCTGTCTAGAAGCCTCTAAGTAATGCAGCCTAGACGGGACATAACTTTGCTCTTAGCAGCTTTTCAGAGTGAACGCTCTCTGATATATTCCACAAACTAATCATATCACCCCAATTGTGCAAGTTCGGCTGCTGTCTGACTGATACTTCTACAGCAAAATCTGACTGGAGTGTGTAATGAGCAATTTCGTCCGTGTACATCCTCACTGGCCTCAGACAGACGTATGTAATTGTGTGCGGCAAAGGTGTCACCGGTGGAAATAATCCCGTCTTTTAATGAATTATTGAAAGGCGGCAACGACTGCTGCTCTTCTGTCTCCTGTCCTGTAGGCTGAGTGAGTTTAGTGAGGTCATTTTGGTTTGACGGTAATGACACTTTCATTGTAGCTCAATATAATTGATATGGATAGTTTAAAAGCTTTTTTTTTCTCACATATCTTCAGAGGAAGAAGCCGAAACCAGCACACGTTCTCAGTGCGCGTCCTGATTATCTCCGAATGCTTAACAGATATCTCTCAACCCCGAGGCTTGCATGTTCTTGAGAGTACTATGTGATTGCTGATTAACTAAAAGCTTTTTAGCTATTAGTGAGGATGCTCGTTCCTCAGGATTTTGTGACTTCTTTCAGCTAGAGTGCTTGTCTGAAATGGGTCTTCTTTTACTTACAGCATCAATAACATGATTGGTTGCGTCCGAAATTCCACACTAACGTGCTATTTAGTATGTTAAAAAAGTATGTGAGATATTTTAGTCTCTCCGAAACCATACAGTAGTATGAAACCAATAGTGTGCGAATTGCATTATATTTCCGGTGAAATATTACAGTATGCAACGCTGGACACTATGGCGGCATAAATATCCCACAATGCAATGCAGTAGTGACGACAACATTCATAATGGACATTGACGGACAGCTCTGTAACATCAATGATTTAAGCTTTAAGTCTAAGTTTAAGATTTCACTTTGCTATAGGCGTAAAATATTTTTTAAATGAATTCAGACTTTGATTCTCACAAACCGGCCTTTTGGTCACATGAGGTTGGCACGGGTTACCATGGTTACACGTCTCCAACCGGCAAGGAGGCTCTCAGGAAGTGACGACGTAAATTGCCGCTCAGTGCATCCGAAAAGATACACACTGCTGTTTATTCACACAAAAGTATGTTGAACGATAGTCCACCTATTGAGTATGTAGTGCATATTATGCTATTTCAGACGAAGCCGTTGTGTTTGCATCAAACATATTATGTCCCTCTATAGCCGCGTTTCCACCGCATGGTAAGGCTCTGCTTGACTCGACTCACCTTTGGTCCCAGGTCCTTTTCTCTTTGCCGTGTTTTCACTTGCATTTCTTAAAATCTGGGTCAAATGAATAAAAAATTGCGGTCGCTATTGAAGGTAGCTTGGAGATTCAACATCGGCGGGTTTGTGCAGGATGTCCTGTGTCACGCTAGTGACGATTCTCTCTGACCAATCAGTGGTCTGCGGTGTTTTAACTCCGCCTTCTAGTATCGGCTCAGCCCGCTTGGAACCTCGACCGAGGTGATACAAAAAATGGAGTTGTTCTATTGGTACCATCCACAACATTTGCTAATGGAAATGCAAAAAAAAAAACTGTTCTAATGTGTAACAAACTGAACTGGACTGCTCGGTGAAAACAAGCCCATATGTCATCTTCTTGACTGACTGTCTGCTGTGGGGAGAAATCAATAGCAGTCCAATACAGAAAGGCTTCTTGACTTTACTAGAAGCTTTCTTAATGGAAAGGATCTCATTGCAGTTCTTCTACAAAACACAGTCCTGCAGAATGCTGACTGTACCAATGCAATTAGATCAAGGGCTCATTTAGTAGGATTCAGTAGCACATCATCCTATTGATTGTGTGCAGTGTGGCCTATCCAAAAGAGCTGAGATCAAAGAAGGCTCCTTTCAGTTACATTTTCTTACGATGAGAAGGACAGATTGATGGACCCACTGCACTTCACAGCACTCTTATTCAAGCTGAGGGATAAGTGTTTTCAGTGACTCCTCCTGTCTAAGATGAGACAATGTACCTGATTGATGCTATATCAAATTTAGCATGTTTCTACAGCTGTAATAGCATCTATAATGAATTGCCTCATTATGGTTTTGGAAGCACATATTATGGACAAAGACATGACTATTTGTCATTAAGGCATTTTTCCATAGTTATTTCTCTATGTATTCACAAACCAGGACAAAATAAACTCCCATCATTATAAGAGAATGTACATTTTCAGAAGAGGAGAAAATAAAGTAGTAGTAGTAGAAATCGATCCTTTTTATTTGATTGACAATGCTGGGAAAAAGCAGGACACAGATCTGTGTCTGTTTCATTATTATAAAGATAATAATACTTATTTATCTTGTAATAATGCTTTTGTTCATTTACTGTCAGCTATTGACATTAGAAAACTATGCAACAGGTAATTAACTTGGAGAAACTTTTAGACTACATAATTCTGCACTGAGAGCTTCAAGAACTGAAAATAAATAATTCAATATAAACCTGGTTTTGTGTCATTTTCCAAGTGTTATAGGCCTTTCACACAGAATGCGGTTTGAGCTGCGTTCAACTAGGTTGAACTTTGGTTGCAGTGCCTGATGAGTGGCGCAGCTAGTCCTATCATTTTTTTGCCCTTATTGTCGGTGGTTGATGTCCACAATAGCAATGTGCCATAACCACCAAAGCCAGGACAAGACCGTCACTGTTGGTAATGCACAAAAGCCGCAATTTGTCACCCTTTTCCATGTGTTTTACAGAGCCTATTGTTAAAGGGGACATATCGTGCTCATTTTCAGGTTCATACTTGTATTTTGGGTTTCTACTAGAACACGTTTACATGCGTTAATGTTAAAAAAACACATTATTTTTCTCATACTGTCTGTCTGAATATACCTGTATTCACCCTCTGTCTGAACGATCCATTTTAGCGCCTGTCTCTCTAAGCCCCCCCCCCCTCCTGAAAAAGCCCAGTCTGCTCTGATTGACTTGCGAGAAAAATATGGTGCACCTTTGCAAAGGTAGTTCTCAAGCTGTGGGCGATGTGTTCTAATGAGCCTGCAAGTGTCTTTCACAGTTTGTGAGTTGGTAGTCACTCCAGATACCCAAATGTGTGAGCACAAGCACTGAAAAGTGAGTTTTTCATAGTATGTCCCCTTTAATGTTACTCAGCCAACTGTAATGACCTCTCTCCTCTTCTCCAGGTGACTACGCTGGTGAACACCAGCAACAAAGGGCCATCCAGTAAGAAGAAGGGACGCTCCAAGAAGGCCCATGTCCTGGCAGTGTCCGTTGAGCAGGCTACCCAGAACTTTTTGGAAAAGGGTGAGCAGATCGCCAAAGACAGCCATGACCTCAAGGAGGAGCTCATATCTGCTGTGGAGGACGTTCGTAAGCAAGGTGAGCTCGCTGAACGTTCTTATGCAGACGCAGTGCTTGTGCTTTTACAGCTGTTGTATCATAATATTGCTCATCCCTGTAATTCCTCCTTGCCCTCAGCAGTATTATTTTTGCTTTTTTTCCCCTTTTATAGACCAATATTTGACTCACATGCTCTTTACTACTATAGTATAACATGGCGTACGACTGCGGGTTGTTTCTTAACTTTCTAGAGCATCATCCATCATCAGTATAGGGTTGCCCACCTGCTGTCAGTCCCCTTGGAGGTCGTTCTGTTACCATGTCCAAAAGGCCTCGTCTCTTGTCCGTTTTATTGTTGTTTGTTTGTTTTAACCTTTGAAAGGACACACTTTTAAAGATATGTGTAACAGAAATCAAAAAATGCAATTGTATATCTTAAACTATTTTCATTTACAGCATAAAATAGTCCAGTATAAATGAGTAACTATGTGCAGACCACATCTGCAAACATCTGACACCTTTCTGTCTCTTGGAAATCACAGCATTTTATACACTTTAATGCTTTAAATTTTTAATGTGCAGACACAAAATGACTTTGAGATGCATATATGAGGTTCATAGGGTAGACACAATGTAATGTAACTCACTAAAACAGCCCAATAATAGAAAGTACTTTTGTGAAGTTTGGGTTCACTTTGTTTAGTGTTGCATTGGATTAGAATAGTAAGGTTGTTCGTACTGTAGTTTTCCTCGCTGCCCATTCAATATGTGTCGTGGAAATATTAATAAATTCCTCATGTTGGGGTATTTATTTCCTAAAGCTTCAGAATAGCTCCCTGACTACTATACTTGCCAATGTTGAACATACTGAACATAGAATTATGCAGATTTTACAGATATTGTTGAGTGGATTTCAACTCTGCATCATTTCCAGCTGACATTTTTAGCACTGCTGGCACCATTTTCTGTGAAATGACTGTAGTGCCAATTTTTTTTTTTTTTTTTTTTCTAGCATTGAAGGCTACACAAGGAGAGTAATTGCTATAAATATTGTAATGTTTGGAGAACTTAATAAGTGTTGTAGAGTTTAGAGTGGCAAAGGCAAATCCATTAAATATAACAGATTAGTACCCATTAGTTTTGGGCTTTACTTGGTGCACGCAGCTTCATGAATGTAATGAGCCTAATTCTGGAGTTGTTTACCCTAAAGTCATGCATCGTTAAAGCTTCGACTGTCTGTGGTAGTGGGGAGCCTCGCTGAATTTTAAGGCATTATAGAAGCCCATTTTCATTAGCAACGACTTGTAAAATTCCGATGGTGGTTAACACTGAAACTTCTGCACGGACACAACTCTTCCCTTCAACAAATCACGCTCAATCTTTCGTGGAGCTCTCGCTCAGATGGGTCAATGTCACAGTTTCCAAACTTTCTTTTGCTGTGCTGAGAGCAAGTCAGTGAGCCTTTATGTGAATCAGATGTTTGTCCCCAGAATGGAATTGGATTCCCCCGTTCAATAACTACATCAGCAGAAAGAGCAAATGGAGCTCAGCAAACAGTTGTGTTGTAGCGGTATTCCTCATCCTGCACTGTCAGCTCCACTTGGCCGCCGGTGCTGTTGAACACTGACTTGAATACGTTGGCACTCAGCTCTTTTGAGGCGTGAAATAGACTGTTGCCTTACAGGTCATCACCAGAGCTGACATCAAAAAGGACAAGATCAATCTTCCCACCTGTTTGGCATGCGAGCCAAAACCAAAGGAAGGCTGTGTTAAAAAAAAAAAAAGAGGTCTATGGAAACCGTTTTATATCTTTGGACATGTTTTAAACTAATGTGGCACATTTTTTTCGCATTTGTGTTTGTGTATTTGTGCTCATGAGTGATTACGCTGCCCTTTCTGATTCTTCTGATGGCAATGCTCTGCCCTTTGAAAAAAGCAGTGAATCAAACTCAGTACATGTCTTTCCCAGGAAAAAAAAAAAAAAAAACGTTGGTTGACCAACACTAGAATAGGAGATGAAAGTTAATACTCCACATCTCTTAACCTTTTACTGGCATTATGAAAAGATGGGCATGCTCAAAAGCTCTTCAGTACAGAAGTGTGCTGCTGATGGGACACTCTCTTCATTCTCTCTTTATACACTTTTATGTCAGGTTGGATATAATTACATGTCAGGAAAAACTTTTTTTATGATAATAACATTGGAACTATGAGGCCGGAAATATGCTCTATTGACTGTGTTCAGCAGACTTTAAGGGCGTTTTCATGTTGGGTACGATTGATCCTTACAGTGCCCGAGTACGATTGCCCCCCCCTCGTCGCTCAGCTTTCAGATTAGTAAAGTTGTTCCGTACCCGAGTACACTTGCGTCATCATCCAAAAACACCTCATTCAAACTTGACAGAAAGAAAGTAAAACGAACCAAAACCGTCGTCGTTTGTCTTTCCAGCAAATCGCCAACTCTGGTTTGATCGAAATGAACTCTTATTTCACAGAGTTTGAAGTGAAAATATGCCGGCTCTGCACTCTGTTTGCCCAGCTGTCTCTCTCTCTCTCTGCCTGCGGAGCAGCTGATCGACTCTCGTTCTTCGGAGGAAGACCATTAAACTAGCTAAATAGAATATCAAACATCGCCCAACCTCAATGCCTACTATTGTCTATATTTTTAGGACCGTCTCGCCTGCCTTCCTGCTTTATCAATCATTGCCGTACAGTTCAGAGGATGAGATCGGCGCATGCTGCGCGCATATACGGATTTCAGAGAAGACCGGCGGCGTTGAAAAAAGCCTTCCCTTTCACAACTACTCGCTGACTGCTAAAGTTACTCACGTTAAATAGCGGTCCACTTCTGTGTTTCGGTACGGTTGGCTTTTGCACCTGATGCGAACTGTACACATGAACCGTACTCCAGACCACCTTTTCAAGTGGACTCGAGTACGGATCGACGAACGGTACGGGCCGTTCACACTAATCAAACGAACTGGACTTTGGGGTCAAGTGTACTCGGCCCAGGTCCCTGATGTGAAAACACCCTAAAAGAATACCTCCTCTTTAGCAGAGGCTAGAGTTGTGTCCCCAAATGGCATCATCGGCCTAGTTAAGGTCACTGTGGATCGTAAAAACACCCTTAAATCTGTCATCACCTCATCATACCCGTGTAACGGTTACCTCATCATCACAAACCCCTTTATCTTGTCATGATTGAATTATAGATGCTGATTTCAGACCGCTGAGGGGTTCAGTAATCAGCCCCTTTGTGCTGTCACTCTTCACTAGCTCATCGCTGGGTCAGACAGACTTATTGGCACCATCGGCAACAGTCTGTGTTTGAGTGCCTGCCTCGTGTATGGGTGTGTGTATGGCCGTTTATACTGTACACTTAACATCACCGTAGGACAAACAGCTATATTTGCTCTGTATTTTTAATTAATGCTAAGAGAGCTGATTGAAGGCAAGATGGACAAACACGTTTGGAGAATAAATCACGGTGAACTGGAGAAGAGTTTGTTTTAATTCCGAGAGCTGGCACTGCCGGTGTTGACCCGCTGCCACTTTGCTACTGACCCAGCGGGAAACCTTTTGCATCATTATTTAGAAAAATAACCTATTTTCCTACTAATGGGTAGATGTAGACGAGCATCAAAACAGAATTTTTTGGTGGTAAATAAACATTGAAAAAGTTGTTGGCGCTGCTTAAAACAAAGAAACTCTTATTAAAACAAGAACTAGACGTGTTTATGCAGTTTGTCTTAATGGTGAGAGCTGTGAGGGATGAGTTTTACTCAGACATGGAGGACTTGATGCTTTCTGGAGTGTTATTCTATCCAAGGAATCGAAATGTTTGAGTTATAACTAAACCTCTTTGCAGCACATTATGTAGAGGGACCAGCTCACCAGTCATGATGTTTCTGTAAGGCTTCGAGGTTCCATGCTCATGGATTTCTGTGGCTCTGTGGGTTTGAGTCAGCTGGGGCGTGCCAAATTCTGATCTATTTCCTACAGTAACAACAACACAGTTTTATGAGCTCTGAATTGGATGACTGACATTAGTGGTGGTGGGTCTTAAATGGGTTATTTACAGTGTTGCAGACACAGATTCAAGGCACAGTCAGTCATCTCATTGCATTTATACCAACAGTAGCTCATTCATCTTCAGACTGGTGTTAAACTAGGGCTGCAATTAACAATGATTTTCATTATTGATTAATCTTTCAATTATTTTCTCGATTAATCGATTAGTTGTAAAATGTCAAAAAATGATGAAAAATGTCGATCAGTGTTTCACCAAAGCCCAAGATGACGTCCTCAAATGTCTTGTTTTGTCCACAACTCAAAGATATTCAGTTTAATGTCATAGTAAAGTAGTAAAGAGACCGGAAAATATCCACATTTAAGAAGCTGGAATCAGAGAATTTTGAGTTTTTTTTTTCTTAAAATAATACTCAAACCAATTAATCAATTATCAAAATAGTTGGTGATTAATTTAATAGTTGACAACTAATTGATTAATTGATTAAAGATTGCAGCTCTATCTTTAATAATATATACATAAATAATTGGTGTATACAGTATGTACACACAAATACACATACATACAGATAATATTAGAGCTGCAGCGATTAATCAATTTACTGATTAGTTGTCAGCTATTAAATGAATCGTCAATTATTTTGATAATCGATTATTCGCTTTGAGTAATTTTTTAAGAAAAAAAATTCAAAATGTGAATTTTTTCTGGTTTCTTTACACCTCTATGACAGAAACTGAATATCTTTGAGTTGTGGACAAAAACAAGACATTTGAGGACGTCATCTCTCGGATTTGGGAAACACTGATCAACATTTTTCACCATTTTCTGATGTTTAACAACCAAAAAACAAATCGATTAATCAAGAAAATAATAGACCGATTAATCAACAATGGAAATAATCGTTAGTTGCAGCCCTGGATCATATATTGTCCGCTCTAAGGTAAAATAAAATCATGTCACTCTCTTCCACTTACAGTTTTCTTCCTTGGCTCTTGCAGGAGAGACGATGCGTAATGCCTCGTCAGAGTTTGCCGATGACCCGTGTTCCTCTGTGAAACGTGGCACCATGGTGAGGGCCGCCCGCGCCCTGCTCTCTGCTGTCACCCGCCTGCTCATCCTCGCCGACATGGCTGATGTCATGAGGCTGCTGGCCCACCTTAAAATTGTAAGTGCGATCATCACCTTAAATTCAACACAAATAGGGTGTTCTTCTGCCAAAGAACAACGTGAACTTCTTGAACAGTAGTTCAATAATGTGTTTGGTGGTTGATATGACCCTGTGACCTCATATAGTTATGAAGCCTTGGGGCCTATGTGTTGTGTTGTGTTAGAGTTGCAGTCAGGAAACTGATGGTAATATATCTGACATGATGTGAGAGAGGAGGAATGCACATTACGATAATGTGCAAGTTATTTAGCTTGCAATAAGAACACTGTTCTTTTGGAGTGTCATTTGTACGCCATGTAGTCTGTATTGACTGCAATATAAGTACATATGCATAAATATGCTATGCCCAGAGCTAGTGACGTGGAATAAAAAGCGAGAAAGACGGCTTATGGCGGGCGGGTGGGGAGTTGGATCGGTCCAACAAACACGGGACTTTCAACCAGGAGAAGGACCACGATGTTTGAGACCGCTGTTTCGTTTTGTAAGTTGCGTTCGTCACGTGTTTCTAGTGACGTTTGTGACCTGTTTTATTATGTTACGTTGTTTCCGTCATATTTTACTTACTTTACATACTTATTTTAAGCCCAACCATGTTGTTTTGTTGCCTCAGCCTAACTGTGGACGTTACAGTAGTTTTGTTGCGTGGCGTACAAATGACACACGAAAAGCCTAAAATGCGTCCACATAACATGCGGATCGTCCTTGTAATGTTGTGGTATTTATTTGCCTTCCCGTGAGATCGGGTTGGTTGGAGAGATGCTGACCACGGTGAAACTAAAAGTGTGATGGAAAGTCGCACACTCGTAGCCACGAGGCAAAAAAAAGATTCAACAAATAAGTACATCATTACTATTTTCCTTTACACAAATATATCTACCCAAATATGTTTCCAACTGATAGAATCAAGTGTATTAAAAAGACTCACATGCACAGTGTTCAAGTACGCAGGTGTGGTCTGATGTTAGAGAAAGGACTTCCTGGTGTTGTATATTCCACAGAAGCAATGTATACTTTTATCACAACCTCTGCACACATTAGCATATAGATGAGGCGTGGAGGAGTATCCTGAGAACGCACATCTGATGGTACTGTATTAATATCATACCGTAGTGCGCCGGTGTGATGAACTACACATGGCCGTCCCGCTCACCGACTATAGAGTCATTTGTAGAACTAAGGTTTCTCCGTCCTTTATTGTGAAAACGGGCTCAGGGCTTTGAAAGAGAAGTTAATGCAGGGTGCTAGAAAGAATGATATGCAATTGGTATAATCTGAAACAAACTCAGGCCTCCATGCACCTCCATTCATTCACTTTGTCCGTCTCTCACAAGCACGCACACACACACACACACACACACACACACACACACACACACACACACACACACACACACACACACACACACACACACACACACACACACACACACACACACACACACACACACTCACACTCAGAGTCCTTTTTTCCAAGCTCCATTCTTGAGGCCCACAGAGGAGCTTAACTCTAGCCAGTATAAGCCCCGCCATCAAAGGCCACTTAAAAGTTATCTCTCTCTCTTCTCTCCTTTCCATTACATCTCGTGCGTCACTTTCATTAGGGATAGAGAGGAGTTTAGAATCCGAATGTACCCACAAAAAAGGATGGAGATTGCTGAAGTGAGACCCATTGAAATTGCACAACTAAATGGTTATCGTCTTTTTAAAACCCGTTTGCAATTACGCCGCGTTCCATTATTGTTTCACTTTAATGTATGTTGTAACATTTATGGCTTGAGGTTTATTACGGAATTAAACTATATAGATTAATGTATGCTAGTTTTTAGGTGCATGCATGGAGTTTTTGGAGTATTTATTTGTGCGTGTGTGTGTGTGTTACAGGTGGAGGAGGCCCTGGAGGGAGTAAAGAATGCGACCAATGAGCAGGACCTGGCCAACCGCTTCAAGGAGTTTGGGAAGGAGATGGTGAAGCTGAACTATGTGGCAGCTCGGAGGCAGCAGGTAACTGGAAGGCGCCCCCCCCCCCCCCCCCCCCTGTCTCCTGCGCTGTCTTTTTCAGAAAACGTAAACCACTCTTGACGTGTGTGTCACATTCAGGTACAGGGAGTTCCCATAGGAGAGAGCTCTCTTGGCATTTTTTAAACTTCATTTGTAGGTTACAACTGCAGAGCAGAATACTGATTAGAGATACAGTAAATAGTGTAACACAATCGGAGTCAGTCAGTGACTAGCAAGAGTTGTTTGGTGTCAGATTTTGACAAAATATTGACCAACTCCATAATGATATGCAGTGGTATTTGCTTCGCATTGTCTCTTTAAGGCTAGCTTTCAAAGAAATACATACATGCTAGGGGTAGGGGGAAAAAATCGCGCATAGTTTCACAATATATTGCGTGGCAATATTGTATCGATACACGATCGTCAAGTATCAATCTTTTATTATTATATAAAATATTAACCTCTTAACAATTCGACAGCCCGCCGGCGTGCCCGGTCGCTATTCTGTCTTTCAGAGGTTGTACAGTAGCAGGCTCAGTCTTAAAGCTATAGATACTGGCATCATATGAAACTAGAAAAACTAAGGAATCCATTGGTACCAACCATGTCATGTTAGCTTGTTGGGAAGAACGCTAAATAACTCGCTCCAAAGTTGCGCAAAATTTTGGCAAGGAAAAACTGGCATGGCCATTTTCAAAGGGGTCCCTTGACCTCTGACCTCAAGACATGTGAATAAAAACTCTGAGACGAACAGAGTGAAAACTGTTTCTTATTAAATAAAACAGATGTTGACAAACTGCTTAATTTGCAGTTGAAAACAGGTAATAAATCGCAATATATCTTATCGCAATACTCGGCATATCGCAAAATGTTTAAAATCGCAATAAGATCGTATTGTGACTTCAGTATCGTGATATCATTGTATTGTGGGACCTCTGGTGATTCCCACTCCTAATACATACTGCCACTATGATGTGATTAACAAGATGAAACTTTTTCCTGTAGGAGAAATTTGGTTATTCTAGCAGGAAAGGAACCTATTTTCAATCAATTATTGTACTCATAGGGTGATTTAAACAGCACTGACAGTTCCAACACATTCAAAGTGGTTTATTTCATCTATAAATATTGTTATTTTATGGTATTAGTTGCAGCTGATAGGCAATAAAATGTGTACTTTGCAACATTTTAGCAAAACATAACTGATTATCACTCGATATTAGTTTTAGCTGAAATATACATTAGGTAACTTATGCTAGAAATTCCCTTTTTCAGTAGCATTTCAAATGACTTTATCATATTACTGTAAATCAGCAAAATATTGGCCTCAGTGCTTATTTTACCCGGGAGGAGGAACATGAAAGTGTTAGAATATTTAACATGGCCCCCAGTGTGACAAAAAAGCTTTTTAGAAGATTTTTCCTACAAGTATCATATTGGCAAGTATCCACCCTGCTGAACCGTCCCAGAGCAAAACACTGAGCTGAATGCCATCCAGCTTCAGGGTTGCTGATCCGCTGACGCTGCCCTAACTTTGTGTGGTTGGAACAATACCAATCCATCAGCTGGGACATGAACTTATGTTTTGACAGGAAATGTCTTGAAATGGGATCGGTTTATGCTCTGTTTGGCTCTATTGTGAATCATTGGTGTCATCAAAAGTCCTTGTCCTCAAACATTTTGAGAAGTACACTCTTGCCGTTACATATATAGTGTAGGATCTTTCTTGATTCTTAAATACGGTTATTAATGCTAACCTGAGAACCTTTATCACCTTCGCAGGAACTGAAAGACCCCCAGTGTCGAGATGAGATGGCGGCTGCGCGTGGGGCCCTGAAGAAAAACGCCACCATGCTGTACACGGCCTCGCAGGCCTTCCTGCGCCACCCAGATGTGGCGGCCACACGTGCCAACCGGGACTACGTGTTCAAGCAGGTTCAGGAGGCCATAGGAGGCATTTCCAGCGCCGCTCAGGCCACCTCACCCACTGATGAGAAGCACGGCCACGCCGGCATCGGAGAACTGGCTGCTGCCCTCAATGAATTCGATGTAAGTCAGCAAACGGTCTGTTCTTCTTTCAAATACGACACTTTGCACATGTATGTATTCAGACCAAACTTTGAGAGCACATTAATGATCATTAATGAGGCAATTCTCTAGTGAACACACCTAGAATTCTATTGTCTTAAAGCTCACAGAGACAAAGTCTCCTGAAAGAAGTAACTGCTTTTTTCATATATGAATTCTTCACGTATGACACATGCTGCATGAGTAAATTATAGCACCCTGTTCTTAAACATAAAATATAGCTTTGTGTACAGTAGGCACATCAATATGATCTGACATTTCCAGGTCTGATATATAAGATGGCTAGCTCTCCTTCTGTCATATCCTTTTCTGCCTATAACTCATAATTCAGATTATATGGGGAACCCTGCGTCCAAGACTTTACTCAAGCTATCATCACTCTATTGTGTGCGTGGTAACATTTCCACTGTCTATTGAGACACGTTAATTACACATTATTAGAAATACTGGTACATCAGGAGGAGTTCTTATCTGCATCACTTTGTGAAGGCTGCCAGTGTTGCTGTAATTAATACATTTACGTACTACTTATTTCTCTGTCTGTCTATCTCTGACACTCATCTGTGCTCAAACAGAGTTTTCTCCATGGACGTGATTCGCTGCTGCCATCTAGTGGTTATATATTGATGGTGAACTATCGGTGTTTTCAAAGCTGGTGGCTTTTTGCTGTTTAAGGTGGTCACGTCTCTACAGGTCGGGACTTTGAGGTGGTTTTGGATGTTGGATCAGGATCTGGAGCCCAGCCATTGTTCATTACAAACATCCTCATTAAAATGTGTTGTGCATTCAAAATTGTCTTATAGGATAGAAAACTAGGAGTACTCTGAGGCCGCTGAGGAACACGCCTAAGAACCACTGGTAGTACTTAGATTTATGTATACATTTTTGTCAGGCATAGTTAATGCTTCAGCCTTTGTCATGCTTGATGAGACTCAGATTGTGTTTGCATATACATGTAGATTTTAGACATTTAGCTGACACATTCAGAGCAACCTTAAATGAATGCTGCACATTTCCATTTTAAGACCCCCAACACACCGCAGCATTACATCAGTACAACAGTCGACTTCTTCCTTTATATCAGACACACACAGTATAGGTCATTTCAGAGATACAACAAATATTGCAGCATTTTCAGGACATTTTCCATTCTCTAAACTACAAAATGAGGCTTCTTGTATCTTTAGAAAGCATGCCCACTGCACCTTAGGGATATTTAATTTGACTCTACATTTAGTATTGTGCACCGTCCCCACTAGTCTAGCCGTGGCAGCAGAAGCAGTCTTACCTCTTTTAAGACTTTTTCTACTAAATCACATGACTTGCTACACACTGCGACTGACGATTTTCCTCACCGGGATACATTTTTATACATTTCTCTCAATCATCTAATCTGGATCTGTCTACAGAATCGGATTGGCTATTTGTTACAAACCCAGCTTTTATTGTTAAATATTGACAAATGTCACACAATCTGCTTACTTGAACACAGCTGTAAATACTTGAATATGTTCTGCAGTTTAGCTCCTTTATAGCTCTACTTTTACTTGATGCCAATAGGATGGGCAGAAATAATCTATCTATGAACAATATTGATCTGTGTTTTAACATCTAACTGATATAGAATAGAATAAATGTTTGAGGACGATTGCAGTCTAACGTTACATTCATTAATAAACCTTGAATTTGACCCGATATTTGCAACTGATGTTTCTACCTCGGGGACCCCCCTCACAAGCAGTGACATTTTCATTAAAATTTTCTTTTTCAATTTATTTATTGAGATTATTATTTATGCAAATAGCATGGACGAGGAAGTAGGTGTGCTGCAGCACCTCCTAAAACAAACAACCATCAATTGATAAAGTTTAAACTTAGTGTTAGTGTTTTCCCCTTTCTTCCTGGGATACAGGCTATATGTGTAGTACACAAGCAGGCTGTTTGTGGTGGGAAAGAGGATTGTTTTTTATATCTCTTTATTATCATATGCATTAGTCCATTATTCCTTGTGATGCAGACGCACTACAGGTGAGAGTGAGAGATAGAGAGACACACACACACACACACCGCGGACAGAAGTGTAGACGGGAAACAAAAACTTTCTTTGATCATGAAGCCCAGTGTTTCTGCCCAATTCCCAGGTTTTTCAGGGAAGTAAATACACTGCAGATTGAAGTCTCTACTAGCAGTGACAGAGTGACTCATACGAACGGGTCCAACGCGGGTTGAATGCACATCAGCAGGACCGCGTTATGTACATTACGTCTGGTGTAAAACAATGTCTGTATCGTCACTGCGCTGCATTTTTATGATACATATGATAATCCGGTCACATCTCTCGTTCGCGCGCCGTCTCAGTCCCTTTTCCTCTCCTTGCATTTCTTGCACTCACAGAACCTGACTTTGCCGTGGCGACCCACATTGCATTTCGGGATAGTTTTAGCAGCGGCGCTGTGCCACTGTTAAATGCATATAAGGGAGACGTTGTTTGAATCAGGCATCATACAACTGATCCGAAATCAGCAGCTAGGAAGAACTTGACCAGTTCTCAAGAGTCCAACAAGGCACGAGTCCAAGACAAGTGCAAGACGTCAAAAAAGTGAGACCGACCTTGAGTACTACAGCTCTGTGTGGCGGACCCTGCCCTTTGCCTGTATTTTTTTAGTTTTTCTGTGTTGAGGCTTTTCTGGGCGTCAACCTTTTATAAAATCGCAGCGACCAGGTGCCAGATAATAAGCACTTCCGAGAGGAAGCTAAGAAAATGGCAGAGACACGGCGGCGAAAAAACGCAAATATAGCAAGGCGAAAAGCCAAGCTGACAAAGCTCGTTCCAAAACAACAGTGAATCTGGTGTTGACTATCACCCGTTGGCGAGCACCTTCCTAACCGCGGTCAGGGGGGGCGTGCACTTCTGGCGTCATTGAGCCGGGGAGGAGCGCCTATAACTTTGAATGTTGTGTTTACAGGCTGCAACCGACAAATCCTACTCATTGTGCCTTTAAGATGTTGTGTTTAATTACAGAAATGTTGAAGTTTGGATGACAGAACACACATGGGAAACTTTAGACAAGTTGTATAAAGTAATACAAAATGTACAGTACAATGAAGTAGAAGTTAAGGCACTTCATCTCTAAATGAGTTGTTGTTAAATACTCTGAACGCATCTGTAATTAGAGATGGGAGAGGCGTTTCTAATTGAAGTCATTTTGTTTATGACTAACAAACCACAATTTGTATTTATTTTGAGGTAAATAATAACCTCATAACTACTGTAATGTTGTGATCAACGACACAATTATCAAACACTCAAAATACATTATCTTTATACACTTAAAAGATGTGATACTGTATACTCTAGTTTGAATTTGTAGACCCATATTTAAACATATTTTCTTAACATAAGCTTAGTTTGAACCATAATCAGAGTAGCATACTTATACACTTTGTCATATACTTCCTAGACACTGCAGAGTATGCACTTAAAAGCTACAATACTCTGTGTTTTTTTTTTATGGTAGAATGAATGCAGTCAATGAAAAATGTGCTGTACTTAACAGTGCTGTTGATGTTTTCTGTCCATGAGGTGGCTAGTTTACAGTATGTGAGTGACCTCTTGTGGTGATGTTTGGAAATTGCAAGCAGCTTCTATTTTTGACTTGATGCTGCTGCTGTGAGGAGAAATGTCAGACCAGTAGGGTGAAACATAAACTCTGACATATTAGATGAACAACAAAAAGCTATCTAGTGCTAACGGCTTAGACGCTTTGAGACGGACAAAATACTAGTTTCTTCTGAACCTGCTAACCTGTTATTCAGCACCAGGCCGTGGCCTGTAGTAATCACATCGACTCAAAACAGAACGGCTTTTTTAGAAAAACGAAAGAGCTGCATAATTTGATTCTATTCGGCAGACAGGTAGACAGGCAGCAGTTAAATGAGACAAATTGCCCTTTGCTTAGCCCTCTGTGCTTGCCTGAAGCTGGTGCATGTTTAATTCCTGACTTACCACAGAGACACAGACTGGTCAGATCCTCTCAGAATAGTAATGACCTGATATACTGAGCTACGAGGCGTCGTGGCACTTGCAGGATTTTGTGCGTGTGCACGACTGTGCTCGGGCTGCCTGTTTTTTGCGCATGTACTTTTACAAGTTGTTCCGGTGGTTAAGTAGATGCGCACAACGGTGCATATAAAGTGGGGTGTATGTTATTGTAATATAAAGATACAATGGGGGCAGTTATATAGTGTTTTCCAGCTTTCACTTTCTCTCTTCTTTTTGTTCTTTCCATCCAAACGAACCCACGAGCACTCACATGCACGCTTGCTTTGTTTTCAGTAATGGAGTTCAGAGTTGGATGATTGCGTTTATCTGTTTTGGGGTGCTGCTCCCTGTCCTAAGTCAGCTTTGATCTGTTACTCATTCTTTGACTCTTCTGCAATGGTTGGATGCATGGATGGCAGACCCGATTACAGCACAGACACAGACACAGACTCAGATAGACACAGCCTACCCAGGAAAAAAGGCTTTCAATATTAGTAGTGGTTTCAGTTTTTGGGTTTATTTTCGGTTTCATGAAAAGGTGCATGAATGACTAAGGCTGCTTGACTATGACAAAAATCATAATCACCATTATTTTGGTCAATATTTGGAATACGATTATTGAATACATTACTCATTGACTTTGGAAACATGAGGCATTTAGAAAGAACATTTTGTAACTTACATTTTAAAGTTAAATGCATCAATCTGGTGTACTTTGAGAGCAAACTTAATAGGTTTTTGAGGCAACTTTGTGCTCTAGTAAACAATTTAATCATAAACACATTGGTTGTATAGATATTAATTGTGATGAAATGGCAAAGAAAAGTCCCCACAAAGCATGGTAAACAAGACGGGGGGGCGTATTTCAAGACAGGATCGGGTGTGTTTGCTGACATCACCGCACTGAGGCCAGTCCGCCCCAGTTGACAGTCGCGCCGGGAGTAGGGAGCTCCGTCCCTCTCCGCAGGGAGAGAGGGAACAGCGAGTACTAAGCTTCGAGGTCCTGCTGTAAAGCGCCACCTTCACACCGGCCTTTTCCATGGCAACCTAGAGCTAGTTGTGGCGAGGGCCAGCCAGCGCCGGGGAGTGTCTGTCCCTGACCCGCCGCGCTGGATTTATAACACAAGACAAAACAAGAGTGTCATTGCAAAATGGAATGGGGCACACTAATCATTTTATGTCGATTATCTTGTTTTCATAATCGTTGGAAGCCAAAATCATAATTGAAATTCGATTAATTGCACAGCCCTCTGAATGGCACAATAATGTGCAAGGCAAAAGCGTGCAATAACAACAACGTTCTTGCTTTTGCTGTGTTATTTGTACGCCATGTAGTCTGTATGGACTGCAATGTAAACGCATCTGCGAAAATATGCTACGCTCAGTGACGTAGAATTAAAAAGTGAGAAAGACCGCTTATGGAAGGGCGGGAGGAGAGGTGGATGGGTCCAACAAACACAGGACTTTCAACCAGGAGACCGGTGTTCAAGACCGGTGTTTTGTTTTGTAAGCTTGTCACACGTTTTACGTACTTCTGTTACGTTGTTTCCGTATGTATTGCACTTAGTTTCTGTACTTATTTTAAGCCCAACCATGATGTTTTTCCTAAACCTAACTGAGTGGTTTTGTTGCCTAACTGCGGACTTTACCGTAGTGTTGTTGCGTGGCGTACAAATGACGCGCGAAAAGGTTATACTGCGTCCTTATGATACGTGGAATGTCCTTGTAATGCTGTGCTATTTATACGCCTTCCCATGAGATCAGGTTGTGTATGATGGTGCTCATTTGATTATCGGGCATAAGTGAGTGGATATGGACAAGTTGTTCTCTCTGCCAAACAGATGTCATCATTTTGACTATTGGTTTTGACTCCTTCATTCTCTTTTCTGTCCCTAGTGTCTCGTACAGCCTCTTTTACTCAGACATTACAGGACATTTTGTCACACAAAAATGCAGATGTGTGTCTAAGCGATCGGAATAATTTATATCCTTCTCACACTTCTTAACTGAGGAAATAATAATCCTGATCGCACTGTAAACAAGTATTCCTTTTTCTGGTAGACTGAAGAAAAGAACACAGAGCACCTTTCATCTCTATCTCAATGCCAAGAATGTGCAGTCATCTGTAAAAACAGCACACCAACACAGACAAATCAGTGAGAATATAGATTGCCTGCTTTGTGGATTCTTTTCCATCTATAATTATGGAAAACATCCTGAGGACTGTGTATGTTTTTCAAGGAAGATTGAGGCTCATATGCCACTAAAATGAAAATGGCAAAGATGTTGAGCGCCTTGCCTCAACCGCTCCTGAACGTGTACAGTCCGTGACAGAAAAGGTTAGACAAGAGCTTTAAATGCAGGGCACAGATGCGGGACTGAAAGGGCAGCTTATGAATAAGACAAGAAAGAGGGGGTGACCTCATCTGTACTTTTTTTTTTAACTGACACCCAGAATTAGTTTGGAATGAGTCAACTTTGGACACTGAGGTACAGGATCTATTAAGAGAGAAAGGGGAGGTCAGCATCAGTTCAAAATCACTCAATTTCAATGTCGTTTGGAATGAACCCCCTCCACCTTTTACCTTTAAGAGTTCCTCATCAAATATATTTTCAAGTGCTTCTTTTCAGAATGCTGTGTACAAGTCCAAAAATATATAATATGATTATAATATTTCACTTTTCCCAATACTTTTAAGTAACACTATTTGTCACTAATATCAGCCCGTTCTCATTCCCGGGGCGCCGAATATCGACGCTTTGTCACGGTCGTTGGCGTGTGATGCCGCCGCACAATGCACCCTTTAGTGCTGGTATGAAACGCACCGGGGCTTTCCATTAACCACGATGTAAACCCATCTGCGTCAACTGGAAATGCTTAGAGAAAGTGCTTTGGTGACGTAGTTTAAAGAGCGAACAGTGGAATGGTGGAATGGTGGTTTCACTTTCACTTTACAATCAGCTCATTCGTGTCCCGTGTTCACAACGTTCTGTCCCATTTTCACTGTACAAACGTAGTAGTTTTAAGCCCAACCATGTAGTTTTTTTTCCTAAACCTAACTATAGTGGTTTTGTTGCCTAAACCTAAGCAAGTGTTTTTGTTTAATTCACAAAGCGTCAGTATGTGATGAGTTGGGATGAGAACGTGTTGCTAATATTTGACTTTACAGTAATATCAATAATTAGTTTGTTGTAGAAATGTCAGTGGTTTCAAGGGATACAAATTTGATTCAGGGTTTTTTCCTGGCTCAAACTAAGGCAAACCAGCCCATCCCAATAAACATTGATTTATGTATTAAAATTTTGTGGCAAGTCCAAAGCAGATTTGCAAGACCTCATCTGTCTACTGTACCTGAAGGAAGCATTGACTATGACCTCTATGAGTTGTTGAGTCAGGAAGTCAGTTAATGATGGCGATGTTGATATTTGGTCCTCTTGTTACTTGAACTTGAACAGTTAGTTGTAAAATAGTGACAGTTCTCTCTTTCTACACCTCTTTTTATGAGGTATGCCTGATGAATTATGTTTTCGGGTTGTACGTACGTCTGTCCGTACGTACGTCCATCAGGAACGCCTGGAGGGAATTTCTTCAAATTTGGCCCAGACGTCCAATTAGACCCAAGGACGAACTGAGATTTGAACTTAGATTTTGCTGGTCAAAGGTCAAGGTCGCTGTGACCTCACGTCCGTCCCATTCTCGTGAACACGACATCTCAGGAAAGCCTTGAGGGAATTTGTTGTTGTCGAGGATGATTAGAGATTTTGGTGTTCAAAGGTCGAGGTCAGTGTGACCTCACAAACACGGTTTTGGCCATAACTCAAGAATTCATATGCTAATTATGACAATTTCACACAAATGTCTAACAGGATAAAATGATGAAGTGATGACATTTTGGACAGTCTGCGATGTAAACTGCAGTTTGACTGGTCGGCGGAGGCATACAACCGCAAGACAGTAATTCTAGTTGTTATTAAGATGAATTATGCCTATAATGGCCAGTGCTTTTAGTTAGCATGCCATCCAAATCACCAAGCACCATCCTGGCCTGATTCAGTTGTTGCAATAACAGTTGGCAGTGAAAGATTTAACACAACAGTCTTGAAATAGGTTTTATTATCGAGGTCACGGTCAGGTTTTGGTAAAGGCGGGATCAAATTTGACGATGGCCACCTTTTAAATTCGCTATGCAGGAAAAGCCCTGTCATGTTGGAATGAAAGTCTTTATTTGGGGATCTGAGCTCAGTGGGAGGACAGATGGAGTCCGGGCCCTACGGGTATGTGGGTAAAGACACACTAGTGTAGCACACACAGGCGTAGATTTTTAGGTCACAGCACACATACACTGTGTAGCAATTCTATTAGACTTAAAAAAAACACAAAAATATAGAGTAGCGGAGTTATGAATTAATCGTAGCAAATATTGATATATTTCTTTTTTTTTTACCACATGTAAATGTAGAACGATCTATTTCTGGCTCCTCGCTATCTGTGAGCATTTACATGCAGGCAGGAAACAGACTGTAACACTCTCCTTCTCACCTCGTAACTGCCGGGCACATTTTAATATGCAAAAGATCCCCCTTTGTCTCCCTGCCATTATCCCGCTTTGAGCCACCTTATCTTTGTGCAGTCAAAAGCAAGAAGCACCTGATGCAGCCTTTCAAAAATTGTGACTCTGTTGGTCTCTCCCGCTCTCTCACACTTATTTGAAGTGTCTTTCATAAAGGCGTCAGCTTTTGAGCAGCAGCAAAGTAAGTACTTCTAATAGCCTTTTTTTTCATGAAGGAATACAAGATACACTATGACTCGGGTAATGTAACCGAGCAAAGAAAACCCCTGCCGGTACAAGCGTAGGTGAAGATGAGTTTTCCTTTTATTCCTCTGCTGCTGCTGCTGTGTTCGATTAGACGAGCCAGGAAGAGTGGGGAGAAGATGGGAATGGTGTCTTTTAACATAATTGTGATTGCATCAAAATGATCACCCCCATCCTTAGCACTCCTTCTCTCTCAACCAGCAAATTAAATTTGCCTTATTCTGAGCAGGGGCTGTACTATTCCATTGTATGAATTTGTAAGATTTTCTTCCTGTTTATATGTCAAATTTGGCCCAGCGCCGTGTCCTTTGTGTGTCACATATGCTTTGGTTGGATCAATGCAAACAGGTGGTCAAAGGTGCAGCTGTTCAAATGCAAAAAAGCTTCAGACTCAAAAGCACACAGTATATGTTCGTACCACCGCCAGCAGATGGCAGCGTTTAATTACTTTCAACACTTTGTCCATCCTCTCCCTCTCTTCATTCCCCACCCTCTCTCTCTCTCTAGCTTTTCCATTTTTATCCTTTTTCCCTGCAAGTCCTTAGAAACAGAGATTTTCAGTCTGGCTCATTCTCCGCTCAGAGCAAGAGCCTGCGTCACCTTGTATGGTTTTTGTGCCATTAATGAGACGGAGGCGATCTTCTGACGCCGCAGCGGTCTGGTGCATACAGATCCTTGAATCGAGCTTCGTCAAAGAGAATCCGGTATTAGAGTTCACCAGATACAGACCTTCCCAATTTGACCCTGTGCAGCCCACATCCGCTGGATAGACGCGACGCTTTCCTCTCTTCCACACGGCTCTGCAAAGAGAGGATGACACAGTTAGCAGCTCTGTGTGCTCTACTCTTCTCTATCCCAGCCATGTTGTGTCATCACGACTCTCGTACACCTACAGCCATCTGACGTAAAAACACAGTGAATGGTTCTCTGTTGACGTACTATATACACACACTCACACACACACACACACACACACACACACACACACACACACAAGCACAGGCGCACACACAAACACATTTCATTCACACACACAGTGCAGACGTGCATACGCTGGCAGAGCATAGCTTTGAGCCTGCGGCAGAGATCCAAGTCGCACTGGATCATTTTTACCACGTTTTTTTGTTTCCATCTGCTTGTCCTCTACCTCTTTCTTCTTCTTTTTTTTCAGGGGGTTATTTACACAGCATCTTTTTTTTTCTCACTCCCCCTCACCTCTCTGTCTTCTCTCCCCTCTCTCTCTCTCTCTCTCTCTCTCTCTCTCTCTCTCTCTCTCTCTCACCTTTCTCTCTTTGTTCGCATTGTCTGATGTGTCTTGAACCAACAGAGGTGTTTGAAATGCTTACATGCATACTCTGAGCCCATTTGGTAGCAGCATTGTATTTTCATGCAAAACTCCCCTCTATATATCGCAGGGTGCTGTAGTCACGCTGCACAAGCATATGCCGGTCCTCTCTCTCTGCATACATTACAGACTAACTATAACCGGATTTACTTTGCCAGCTCAGGGAAAGTGTGCATGACAGCCAGCCCTTTGAATCTCACTGTGGCAAGCGTTGCTTCCAAGCGTAAGTCGCTCTCCCAATGCTGCATGCGTCCATCTTTGCAGTGACAGGTAATTGACCACGTTTATGTTTATGGGATGACGCGCAGAGACACCCCCCCCCCCTGATTACAGCTGAGATGGGAATTCCAATAAACACCACAGACGCTCAGACCATTGAGGAGACTCTTTTTTTTATGTGCAATATGTCTGTATATGAAGACAGACTTCTGCTTTTCTTTTTGGGAGTTCTTTTGTTTTTATTCTTCTCTTGGCAACACGATGGATTTCTTTTCTCTGGTGGTGTGAGCAACATGCACGATAAATGGGCTCTCCATCGTTAGTGTGTGCACAGCGACTGCCCGGTGATGACCTTTCCGCGTGCTCCGTTTGTGCACTAGACGCCCGCCGAGCCAACCTCAGATGAAACATTGGCTGGAGAGCAACCCTGCTCTAATGTATGTAGATGTATTCCTAACTGAGGGATAGCTTTCTTGGTAATTGCTATATCAATCAGTGCACTCCTATCCTTGCTGTCTCATTTCAGACTCTCTCTTCTTTCTCTCCTGCTTCTTCCTTTTCCTCTCTGGCACCCGTGCGCTCGCTCAGACACACGCTTAGAGTCTGCCGCTCTCTCCCTTCCGCATTGTCTCTCTTTCCCCCGATTTTTTTTTTCTCTCTCTCCTTGACTCGCATCGATTCGCCGCTTGAACATGTGGGTGTTCAACACATTCCTTAGTTGCCTGTGAGAAACTGGCTGAGAGGAAAGAGAGTATCCCCGATCGTCGCACCCAGCGATACTCGCCCGGGGAAGGTCGGACGCAAACACGCACGGATGCACAATCGTGTTCAGATGCGCACAGACCCCGAGCATTAATAACGGCATCGAACACGATGCCAAGTGGCGGCGTTATTGACAAGAACCCCGTTGAGTTCAATAAAACTCCACTCCCGCCGTCATTTTCACCTTGGCTGAGCCATGTGTTAGCCCAGAGGTACACCTCTAAATTACGACATCCTCTCCCTGCCAATTGAAACTCTGCCTCATTCTCCATGGACAGATGCACCTGTCAAGAGAAATATGAATAGGGGAAGTGAGCCGAAGTAATGGGACATGACCGGGGAGATAGAGAAGTATCGGTTTGTTTGTTGCCGTACAGTAATTAGCCACCGCCTGTCTCGTCTTGATGGCAATAAGGCATGGGAGAGAAGCAGGGGGAGCGGGATGGGTCATTGGTAAACAGGATTCATAGATCCATACCTGTTCCAGTTGGTGCTTATAGCCTCGGGTCCATTGTGATCAGCCTCTGTCTCTCACTCCCTCCTTCCTTAATGCTCAGTTTGCAGCTTCCTGGAATTACTCAGCTCTTCTTGTTTATCCCCAGTTATAGATTTAGTCTTGTTAGATTAGACTGACTGATGTTCTGCCAAGGCACTTTGGCAGTTTGCATTAACATGTCTCGATGATGCACACAACACAGTGGAAGTACTTTAGGACATTTATCATAATACATCAGATGGTTTATCACAACAATGCATCCTCAGAGCGTCCCCAGACTTTTTCGAGGTTGGCTTTAATTTATTTCTGTTAGTATTGCGTGTTATAAGCAAAATTCACACTGTTTTTCTTGGCTCACGTTCTCCGTTAGAGGGAAAGAAATGATTAACAGAGCATATTCTAACAACTCTCTCCATATACGGACTGACACCCTAAATTAAACGGCAACAACAACCGACGCGAATTGGCTGCGTCTTCCGACCTCTCTCAGCATAAAACTCTTGGGAGTTGATTTCTGAGTAGGAGCAGCAAATTACTTTTTTTTTTTTTTTTTTTTTGAAGGTATCTTGCCCTCCAGTCAAGGTCTACTCTGTAAGAGCCCCACCTGCCAGGTTGCCCACTCAGCTCTGCTCAATCTCATGGATGCGGGGGCATGCTGGCTCTTGGACATACAGTCCATGTTCTGTATGCAAGAACACACACACACACACACCAGGCTGTTTGTATTATAACAGATAGTCCAATTTTGCCCATAGGAGCAAAGACTAAGGTTTAGAATAAATTCTCCTCTTGACTCATGTTATACAGGTAAATACACAAACAGAGAAGCAAGGCGAGGAGACAGTATCTCTGCTTAAGGCCAATCTGATTGTCCTTGCCAGCCACACAACGCCACAGTACTTTGCAAAAAAAAGGTTTTGATGACTTTCTGAAGTGCACCATTTCCTCCCACACATACCCTTTCACTATCTCTGAACAATAATATGGGCATGCGCACGCATACACACACACAAGCACACAGAGTCCTGTTATGGAGGCTAGCTTTTTCTGCAAAGGGATATATCTGGCAGGGAACTCCTGGTGGATTTGAGACAAAAACCTAACCAAAAGATTATAAATGAGCTGCTTGTCTGATTTTCAGTCTCCATGTTGCTAAGCTTAGCTCCCTACCTCAAAGTCTGACTGTATAGAAATGCAAAGGAGTTTCTTTTCTCTTGACACGATTCTACAGTCATTCGGTAGTGTAAACATTTTAGAAGACTTAAAAAAAAAAACTAGAAATCAAAATCTTGTACAGAGTTTAGCTGCCAGTTTTCTGTAATTTAACATATGTGCGTTCAGCATTGGACGGTGCGACTGTTACGCATGTAGCGACCTTTTTAATTATCCTTAGTGGTATCCAGCAAGCATTCATTTAAACAAGACAGTGTTTTTTTTAATAGACTGATAAACCCGAGGCGTAGACGGGGTGCACAGGCTGTTAGGGGATGGATGAGTCCTCAACAGCTTGGACTGGAGATAGTGCCATTGCCTTAGGGATTTACAGACATTCAAGAAATCTAATTCACACGAGTTTTTAACGCAGTAACACCTCAAGTCAGAGTTGGCTGACTTAAACTACCTGCGTAAGTCCTGTAGATAAGTCAGGAGAGCTATTCATACTCAGCTAAGAGCTACAGAGGTGATCATGATTTGGTATCACGATACAGGGGTTACGATTATATATATCGTGGTATATTGCGATGCAGTAAGCGAGGCGATATATTGTTATTTATTAGATAAATTTAGGAAAACTGTCATAGTATAAAAAACACACGCCCATATGCAAAAAATCTGTGTAAAAAAAAGTTAACTTTTTTTATGCAATCAGAACAGTGGGATGTGCATTTGCATTGATCACAGTCCCAACATCATAGCACTACTTTGAGAGGGCACATCTCTTTACAAATGAAATAAAGTATTGACTGAGTTAATCTTTGCATGAACTCTATTAATTAAAAATCAATACAGTGTTTCTGAGAATCGATGCAGTATCACAAAACATAATATTTGATTTTTTTCAATATCTTCTCACACCTCTAATAATTATATACAGTGGCTGCTTATTATAAGCCACTAAAAATCAGTTCTCTTCACCGGAGCTGAAGTTAAAGCAGCCACAGGAAGTCCTGACTTTGAATGAATCACACAACATCAATTGTGCGCTACTGTTCTCCAGCAGGACTTTGTTCCCCTGATGCACTGAGCTTGATTTTTTTTTTTTTTATTTTTTTTCTTTTCGTTTCACCTCAACTTTAGGCAGTCATAAAAAATACTTAAGCAGCTCAGCTAGGGAAAAAAAAAAACAACCATCAAGGGGAAACCAACCAATAGCCAAGACTGCATGTTTGAATAGTGCAGCACTTAGAAACTCTCTAATTTCCCCCTGTGGCTTCCAGAACGGAAGAGATGCCCGTATCCCTGATCTATGTTTGGAAGAAGCACTAATGCACCAGTGAAGTTGCTTAGATGAGTGTAGCTTTGTTGACAGGCCAATTTAGCTGTCATTTTGAGATAATGTAGTGTTCTGTGGCAGTAAGTACATCCGCACAGAGCGATGATCCAGAGCCCAGCTCCCCCAGATCCTAACCCAAGCCAGTTCCTCTCCTTCGTTTTTTTTTGTTTTCCAACTCTTGAGAAAAAACAAAAAGAAATTTTGAGACTGAAAGTTGGTCCTAGTTATATGAATGTTTGAGCCTTTTTAATATAATTTTTTTTAAAGCAGTCTGCTTCATCAGACGAAAACACAACTAAAAAAACATTAACTTCCCTGAAGGACAAGGAGGTGTTCCCGTTACCAAGACTTCAAGTTCTCATTAAACTGATGTTTTGATCATCTCAAGGTTTAGCACGATGGGTTCAGGAGGTATCTTCTTTTCAACTCCTTGAATGATAACTTGGTTGTGCTTTTGTCTGACGAATGCTCTCCTCTCATCAGCATAGCTTTCATTGTCAAGACTTCCCTTTTGCAGCAATGAAATTGACTGCTCTCTTTCATGCTCCTGCTTTGCCGGCATTATGTCTTCATCTTGTTAGTTCCACATCTTTTCCCTTTATCCCCGTTCCGGTCTTTTAAATCTCGTACTGTAATGGTGCCTACTAAAGCATCCGCGGTATGTATCGCCATTGTGCGCGCGTTGTTCTCTCACTGTCAGCCTCAGTGGCATCCAAGAGCAAATACGGTTTGGCTGAAGGTTGCGAGCTTCTTCTGTATCTTTCAAAAGCTGCAGCAAGTTAAATGAGAAACTTTCTGAAAATGATTCCACCTTCCTTGCCAAGATCCCCTCGCTGCCTGTGCCCCGTCCCCATCGCCTCTCCACACAGAGGTAAATACCCAGTTGCATATTCACCAGTGGCTGCCCTGCTGATACATCCCTTCTCATTTAGCAAATCATGTGAAACCCAAACAAACGATTGAACATCAAACAAATGACTGCAAGTCTCGAGTTAAAGACCATGATGTAATCTGCCCTGTGTGAAAACAGTGTGCGGTTTCACTGATCTAAAGCTTTTCATGCTTTGCGAATAAGAAAGCGAGTGATGTAGAAAATATTACTTGCAAATTCACTGCCAGCCTTGGTCTTTTGTGCTGCCTGTGCGTCAAACCCCTTAATTCTATTAAATGCGAAGTTCAGTGAGGTGTCGTGGTCGCTCAGTCTGGCAGTACAAATGACATGGCCATGTTTCATGCTGTGCTGCTGCCTCGCTATTTCAACATTTGTTCTTCAGCGTTCTATCAAAAGTGCATTTAATTTGTAAAGGAAGCCAACTGCTCTTCTAAAATGAACGTCAGGGAATCACATAAGCACCCATGAAAACAAACATTTAATAAATGAGCCAGAGTAAGAAGGTTGATTTCGATTCTTTGCTTGTGGGCAGATGTTAAATGTGCCCTGTGGAGTTTTTTTTATAAACAAACAAAACTTAAGTTTACATCCATTGTTTCTCACTAAAACGCATTGTGTGTATCCTTAAGGTCTAACAAAAGCGTTGAATGCATTTCCTTCCTCATAAAATACGTGCAAACCTGGTGTTTCAGGTGTTTTTTAATCTTGCATTGTTTATATCCGTGTTTACTATCTAGCAGTCCTCTTTGCTGGTGCCTTGCGGTGTTGTTTGGTGCATTAAAGCCGCCTCTAAATCAGTGGAAGAGCGTGAAACGATTGGCAGGACTGTGTCTTATGTCGATTACAAGTGCGTCCTCGCGTGCGTGCAGGAGACAAACAAAACAGGGACCCACACAAAAGCTGCTCCATACTGGTCAAAAACTCCACAGTATACCCTCAGAAGCCACCCTAAAAGCAAATAAAATGGCATTTGTTATAGAAAGCTACAGAATTCTTATGGTTAAGCATGTATTGGACATAACATATGCACCAATAGCAAAACAGAGATAAAGAGACAAAAAGAGTAAGAGGAAAGCGGATATGCTGTTGGTCAGGTAGATTAGATTCAGCAAAGGAGAGTAGAGGTGCAATAAAGAAAGAGGGGCAGAGGGATCAAACAATCACTGCACTTTTGATCTGTTGTCACCGGTCTGATCTGTCACTCACAGCTTCAACTGCATTGTGAAGGAGCAGTAAGTTCTCTTATGTGAAGAATACGGGCCGAGTGAAGGCAGATGAACAGATACTTCCTGTGCATGAATGAGTGATTTTTTTTAATTGTTTATTTCTGTATCCCACAACTTAAATGGCGCATCCCTCATGGCATCACATGACACACAATAGTAACACTTAAAATACAATCTTCTGACATTTGACTTTCATGTTCCAAAGAAAGAAAAGACACTATATTTAACATATATTTTAAGTATTTTTTTAGGGCTGTCAATCGTTTAAAATATTTAATCGTGATTAATCGCATGATCGTCCATGATTGACCTTGATTAATTGCAAATTAGTCACACATTTTTGTATCTGTTCAAAATGTACCTTAAAGGGAGATTTGTCAAGTATTTAATACTCTTATCAACATGGAAGTGGACAAATATGCTGCTTTATGCAAATGTACGTTTATTATTGGAAATCAATTAACAGCACAAAACAATGACAAATGTTGTCCAGAAACCCTCACAGGTACTGCATTTAGCATAAAAAATATGCTCAAATTATAACATGGCAAACTGCAGCCCAACAGGCAACAACAGATGTCAGTGGGGCAACATATAAATAGCTTATGTATTAAGTCTAAATGGACAGACAAACAAACAAAATAAAATAGTTATTTTTAAATTATTTTAGACATTTCTGTTTATTCTGACATGAATGAAGGGCAACCATCCTCAAACAAGGTTAATGCAGCATTCCCCTTACGGTATTCATCAAATAGAATTATTACTACCTATATGTTAGCATGACATTGTATCAGTCATCGAACACTCAGAAAATACGAGCCTAAAACCTTTTCAGCAGCAACAAAAAACCCTTACTGTTGTTCCTTTCTGGACTGTCTGCGTGACTTCTCCTTGTGCATGACCTCTCAGCTAGGTCACATCCCACATCCCATGATAAACACAATAAAGTCAGGCATTCAGGTCAGCCTGTGGGCTTAGCCCGGAGAGGCTCTGCAGCACAAAGGACAGTTGTAATGGATTATCGGGGTAAAGACACTGAATGATCACCTTTTTATCACCTTTAAATAAAGTTATATAATACAGTATATAATAAAGTTGTTTGATAGTTCGCTTTAAGTTGGAATTGTTTCCAATCTGTCTTAGGTTTGCACTTTTTTGGCCAACTTGGACTCTGTTATAGAGGTTTTTTTTCTATCTATCTACAATGACAAGGATGAGTACAGTTACCCAAACCTATAGCTGCATTGACCAACACAATAACAATACATCCCAGGTTGGAAAAATATGGAATCTTCCCTTTGCTTTTATTCAGCATGTACAGTAGAAACAGGCCCTCGAGACCTTTTCTGTAGACTGAATGCTTTTGTGAAGTCCCAGTCAGAAGCCATTGTGTTTGAGTGCTGATTTGAGAACAGCTGATTTGGAGAAAAGGGAAAGAGTGAAGGTTTGCTAGGTCATTGGGAGGGACGGAGGCAGTGTCGAGCAGAATGATTTCCATTGAAGGGGTGGCAGTGAGTGGGGTTCGGGGTTATCATTTTGCTCGACAGAATTTGAAGAAGCAGAAAATGAAATGAGAACTGTATTCATATTCAAATGAAGTCCCCGTGTGCCTGCACGGTTTTCAATTATGGGGGGATATGTATATTTATGTGTGCTGGACAGGGCCGCTCGATGCTCTTGCGAGCTTGAGCATCACAAGTATCTGATGTGTTATTCTGCTGTCTGAGGCCTGTGTTTGTGTTGTTGTCCGGTCAGATGAAGAATATGCACATTAAAAATACATATGATACATACAGTACATAAATGTGATGCATCAGCACCAATATGGTCTATTGCGCGCAGTATGTGAAACAAATTGTTTATTATTGTATCCGATGATTGTATTTATTTCACATCATGAGCAGAACAGAGGCCTGTACTACAAAGCGAGTTCAACATACCCAGTGTATCTTCTCGTTATCTGGTTTAACTAACCCTAACAAACGAGATCCCGCTGAGCGGTCCTACGACGGCGGTTATCAACTCTGTAAGTCAACCCAGGGTTTCTCTATCTGGCTATGAGCGCGTTCACATAAAAGGGGCAGTGTTTGTAGCATATGACCAATCACAAACATTGACAAGTCTACTGTCAACAGAGCGGCACATTTTACAAAGGAAGAGCAAACTATAATATGAGACAAATACGAAGCAGTGAAACACATAATCCAGACTAAAAGTAACACGATTGAAGCTGCCAAATGCAGGAAGGACAGCTGGCAATAGAAAATAATGCTGATGTGTGAATGCGTTAATTAACAGTTTTATTAATTTAATGGAATACTAAAAAGTCAGATATAGTCGTCTAGATGGGGCAGTGATATATAAATAGCTTTCAGAAGTGTAAAGGATGAGATAATTACACTTTGTTATACCCTTTGACAACAATGTGGTGTGTATGACTATTTCAGCCTTCTTTCAGCTGCGTCCCCGACTCCGGCGGGGTGTGCAACGGACTTGAGAGCAAGTAAAAAATATGCATATAAAAACATTATTCAAAGCGGTAAGCACCCACAGTATACAGCCAGCTGTCCTTCCTGCATTTGTCAGTTTAAACTGTGTTGCTTTTGGCCTTGATTATGATTTTAAACTTCTTCGTATTTGTGTAATATTATCATACGATCTGCGCTCCGAGCTCTGATTGGTCAGTAGGCGGTGCTTTCATACGAGTCGATCTCTTATCTGGAACATAACCTGCTCCGGAGCAGGTTAGGTGTTCTGCATAAGTTACCATGGTGATCTACCCCGGTAAGAAGGTCCCAGGAGAGACATTTTGTCCATGCATCAGTAGCAGAATGTGATGAAAAAAAAAGGTCCTGTGACCAAGAGACTCATGAAAAGTGTTGCAAATCTGTCAGATGAAGAATCAGACAGCCACGGAAATGATTTCATCTGTTCTCATCTGTGTTCCCTCTCTCACTGCCAGCCCACCAGGAAAAGTTCTAGTACTCCAGATAGTCAGTCCGCCCCGGGGCGCGCTAGTAAAAACCTTGAGCCCTGACTCCTCTAACATGACTGTCAAAGACCTCTCTCTCTCCTCTCACTTCTGTTCTTTCCTGTTTTACTCAGTTTCTCTTCAGTGCGTAAAGAACTGAACATGTGTTTCACTCTCAGAAGCAAATCAAAGGAGAAACAGAATTAAAAAAAATCAGAATAAATACAGTTTGATTTACTATTTTACCTTTACTTTTTTTTCAATTCTTTATTTAGAGGATAGTTGAGAACATTTCACCAACTTCAAAGACATAGCCTTTCAGTTACATAAAGCACTTGTAGTCTGCAACAAATGAAGAAAGTAAGTACAATTTATTTATATAGCGCTTTTCACAGACATACATCACAAAGTGCTTAACAAGATCCTTATGCAAACATACAAGAAAGAACACAACGCATAGAGAAAAGCACATAATAAAGTGCAAGCCTGGTACATACAGGTTACCCAGATGAACAGCATACTGTATCTTGAAACCTCTCATTGTCCTTTTTTATAAACAATATGCATCCTATGTAATTTGCAATAACTGTATACATTCTGAAAAGAGGGATGTATAGTATCAAAGATGTTCATTAACATGTTGGGAGAAAATCCAGTAAGCTATCTTACTTAACACCACAACAATGGATCTAGAAATTTGTTAACTCCATCAAATATGTATTTTACAAAAAACGCCCTCCAAATGACTGTCACTGGAACAGGTTTCTATTTTAAGTATGTTTTAGGGCTGTCAATTATTTAAAATATTTAATCGTGATTGCTCGCATGATTGTCCATGATTGATCTTGATTAATCGCAAATTAATCGCACATATTTTATCTTTTCAAAAAAGAACCTTAAAGGGAGCTGTGCCAAGTATTTAATACTCTTATAAACATGGGAGTGGGCAAATATGCTTACTTTATGCAAATGTATGTATATATTTATAATTGAAAATCAATTAACAACACAAAATAATGACAGATGTTGTCCAGAAACACCCACAGGTACTGCATTTAGCATAAAAAATATGATCAAATCATAACATGCAAACTCAAAAACACGAAACTCAAAATTCAAATGATTGTCACTGGAACAGGTTTCTAAAAATTGTCTTTCTCAGTAAATGGGTTGAGTATTCATATTCACGAATGTTGATAGCATATGATGTAGCATAGCATTTTGTAGTATAGATTTGGGGTTTGTCTTGCACTGCGGTATTTGTCATATATCATTCTTAATATGGAATCAGTTGAGAATGTGGTTTGGCTTTCACCAGCTCTTCTTAAATCCATCACTATGTTTAAAACTTAAACTTTATTACAATCATCATATACATACAGGTACATACATGGAATTTGACCTCTGCATTAAACCCATCTTAAGCATTTTAGGAGCAGTGAGCTGCTTGTAAAGCGCCCGGGGAGCAACTTAGGGTTCAGTGTCTCGCCCAAGGACACTTTGACATGCAGACGGAACGCAGTAATCCTACTCTGGTGCGGACCAAAACCGTATCCAAGGGAACCCCAGTGCGGTTCGATTGCAGTGAGAACATAATCAGACCCAGTGGCAGGAAGTGAACCAAAACGCAGAGGATTACAGGCTGAGTGCGTGGGCATTTGAGATAGACACAGGTCAACGACAGGTTAACATGAGTGGGAGAGGACCGACCTGGACTTCTGCAGAAGTCAGATGTTTGCTTCACATATTGGCCGAAGAGAACACACAGAATATGCTGAATAAAGTCCACAAAAATAGTGACGTTTATAAAGTCATTCCAGATAAACCGAAGGAGAAGGGATTCGTTGGCGCAGTAGATAAGTGCCGAGTCGAAGTGAAAAAACGGCAATATTTCAAAGTCCGCGATTCCCAGCATAGAAGTGGCAGCTCTCGATATGAAAAAGATAAATACGCTCCTTTGTTCACGCCCCTCAGCATATCATTTTCAAATATTTCACCCACAGGCCCTTTAAGTGTAAAACACACACAGAAATAAATCAATCTTTGATGCCTTATCCCATAACTGTCCATCAGCAATATACACAGTTGTGCCGCGGCAGCTGCACTGAATGTAAAAGCCCTTGTTACTGTGTGTGTCTGCATGTCTGATAGCACACTAGGAGATACACGGTGTCATGGCAACACCTCTGGCCACGTAGACATAGTGTGCCGACCACGTAACGTAATTTCCCCTGGTCACTGTGGACATTCAGACACCTTGCAGTATTGTGAGTGGTCTTAATCTTCATTAAGACACAGGAGCGTCAGTCTGACTCACTGCTACAGAGCCAATGAAAGGGTCTACTCAAGCTCCCGCTGGGTAATTAGTAAAGTTCTTTTCTCCTCAGCTAGCCCCACAGAGCAAAGGAAAAGGACAAAGAAGCCTGAATTTAAATGTTAATTGCATCTTTTTATCCCTGTGATTTCTAATTACCTTTACTTTTCCATACCTGCAGTAAACAGTGGTTAATAAATGGGGATTAGCAGGTGATAGCGATAATTATCCTCCCAAACCTCTGTAGTTAATATCTCAATTATTTTTTTATTTTGGAGATGATGTGGCATGTTGCTATTACTGTGAAAATGGGGAGGTAGCTGGTTTGTAGTCCCTGACAAATGGGATCTCCTTGAGTTTTCGCGACATGTTCCTATAGCTTTGCTATTACTTTTCTCAGTCGCAACACCTCCACTGGTTCTCACGGGAACAAACTGCCATGTCATCCACTATCTCTGCACTCCTTTTCTGTGGCACCTATACAGTATACAGTGCAGGGACTCAGGCTTCAACATCTGCCTGGTTCGTGCGCCGTGCAGCTGGAGGCAGGGGACATTATACCCCCCACCCCCCCCCTCAAATGTCCCTCTCATTACGGTGTAGACAGTCACAGCCTGGAGTTAATACCAGCGCAGAGAAGCCCCCCCCTGGCTGATGGGTTAATGTCATGCTGGTGTATAATATAAAGATCTTCATATAAGAAAGGATAGCTGTGGAACAACTTTATATGTATTCCAATAGTAGTTAATGTGTGAAGAGCACTCAGGTGTTCTTTTGCGAACAAAATATATATATGTCACACCTGATGATGAGATAACAGAAAATGAAATATTACATTATTATTTATTTATTTATTTATTTTTTTCTCACTGCTCTTGAAGGTAGTAGGTGGCTGGCAGGGTATGGCACTATCAGTACTTTCACTTGCTGACATTTTGGCCCCGGCTAAACTGTGAAGGCCACTGTCACAGGTGTTTAGAGATTGGTTCTGAGAGCGAGGGCGAGATTTCTGTCTGTAACAAAAATCTTATGGATAACAGCGACTCACTAAACCCGGGGTAGAGGTCAGTTAATCGCCTCTTCTCCTGAGCACCGTTGCCGAATGCTCAGAAGGCTGATTGATGCGCGGTTGTCGTCCCTGTGCTTCGTTGCTTTTTGTTTTGTTTGCTGCAGAAGGCAAACGTAATCACTGCCACTTCTAACAATGAGCCTCTCTTAGGGACATAAAACCTGCAGATTGGTACCAATGTCTCAGTGAATAGCTGTTATACCTTTTGTCTTCTGTGAGGCTGCTATTAATTGCCTTCTGGTAAACATCTGAAGTTTTTTGTACCCCAACAACTTGCTATACTTTTTACAAAATAAAAAAAAACAGCACTGGCTAGGGAAAAAACAACAACAATGAGATCTAAATAAATCTGTCCTGAGATATATTTACAGTATAGGCTGCGTTCACAGAGAGATTCAAGTACTAAATGCCTGTGAGGCATTTTTTTGACAGGGGGGTGTGCGCATGACTGGGGAAAATGTGATGCACAATTAATATTTTGATGTTGGAATATTTTTCACGGCGGAACAGTAAACACTCTTTATACATCCATGGTAGCAATGGTGGTCATTCAGACAGACAGTCTGTAGGTTTACAGGTTGGACAGATATTTGGCAGGGACCAAAAAAAAAGACAGACGATGCTTCGGAGACGAACGAGACAACATGCTCATCTGACAATAATCAAAAGAAAATATAACTAAGTAGGGCTGCATCGAGTAGTTGGAAGCTTCATCGTTCATAACGATGACATTCTAATAAATATTAAACCTACAAAAACATCAGCCTACCCTCCACCTTCTCTTCCCTCCTCTCTCTCAAACACACACACAGAGCGGGCGAAGCGGCGCTCCATCCGTCTGTGTAATTGTCTCAGTCCAAAAGTCAAAATTTATTGAAACAAGAGAGATCGTAATTATTTCCAAAAATCACTACATGTTTTTTATCTAACAAAATTTTCTGCTTCAGTCCATATTTTTTTCCGTCGTTCAGCCTTTCAGAAACAACAGTTTCACTACAGTTAAAAACAGTTTTCTCTCCAGCAGCAATCCAACAACACCATAAATTACATTTATATAAATGTAAATAATTATGAAGGCGGTGGGATATGAGGAGAGACCTGTTTGTTATTTATGTCTGAAGACTCTTGCAGCTGACAGTATGAAACGTTATATCCCAGTCACGACAATAAATAAAAAAAAGTCGTTTGATAAAGTTTAACCGTCATCCTACCAACCCTTTTAACATACTAGTACTACCTACTGAATAAACTATGATGTTTTTCCCCTCTCTTTCACCTCAAATGTTAACTTATTTCTTCTCAAAACATTACTAGTTATATAATGAATTTCATCTGAAGAAAAACAACAGATTATTATTATTATTATTTTAGGAAAGTTACAGATAATATGCATATTGTGTAAAACAAAAATAGACCCGAGCACATGAGTAAACCTATGTCTGCTGCATCTGTGCCCCCCCTTGATAGTATGTGGTACTTAGGACCCATGGCAAACATTTTATCCATCTATTCTATTTTTTTTTATATATAGGCTGCAATCGGGGAGGCTTATGTTATCATTAGCTCTTTCCTTTGCAGAAACACTTGCCATCATTAATCACGTATTTAAATGTGTTTCCCCACATCGACATACTTCAATTTGGCTTCCTGTCCCGATTTTTGTGATGATTTTTGAAAAATGTGTTGTTGTTTTCTGCAACTTGCCAAGACGTCATTATCTCCTTATTAACTGGACTCCCCGGTATAGCGGAACAGACTGACTTCCAGCAACATCGATTCCACCTATCTCCTGAACACATCAAAAAAAGATTAGTCGGGGAGATGGCAGGTGCGCCTTTGCTGATGACCCCCAGTATGTGTCCTCTTTTAAACAACTGGACACATGCTGTCAAATGGCCTTCTGTAGGACTTGCTCCTGCTTGTTTGGCTGCTTCCACCTGCAGGATCATAACAACACTGCTGATTACCATTAGACTGGTGCATCATTAAATGAGGCACACTAAAAACCTGCATACCGCGGCTTAGTGAACTCAGTGACCCTGTGACAATTTACCTGCAGTTTGACTGTCATAGTGTTGCCATTCTAGCTGTTTTGACATTATACAATGATCCTCAGTTAATTGCGTAGTTTGGCAGCAGTGTGTTTAGTATTTCAAGGCCATCACTGTTCAATCAGATGCATTTACATATATAGACAGTGGAGAGTGATTTCCACGACTAAGCTACAGATTGTTTTACTGAAATTAGGGCTGTCAGTCGATTCAAATATTTAATCATGAATAATCGCATGATTGTCCATGATTAATCGCACATTTTGTATCTGTTCAAAATGTACCTTAAAATGAGATTTGTCAAGTATTTAATACTTTTACCAACATGGGAGTGGACAAATATGATGCTTTATGCAAATGTATGTATATATGTATTATTGGAAATCAATTAACAACACAGAGTAATGACAAATATTGTCCAGAAACCCTCACAGGTACTGCATTTAGCATAGAAAAATATGCTCAAATCATAACATGGCAAACTCAAGCCCAACAGGCAACAACAGCTGTCAGTGTGTCAGTGTGCTGACTTGACTATGACTTGCCCCAAACTGCACGTGATTATCATAAAGTGGGCATGTCTGTAAAGGGGAGACTCGTGGCTACACGTAGAACCCATTTTCATTCACATATCTTTAGGTCAGAGGTCAAAGGACCCCTTTGAAAATGGCCATGCCAATTTTTCCCGCGCAAAATTTAGCACAAGTTTGGAGAGTTATTTAACCTCCTTCGCGACAAGCTAGTATGACATGGTTGGTACCAGTGGATTCCTTAGGTTTTCTAGTTTCATATGATAATAGTATCTTCACTCTAGCTTTAAAACTGCGCTGCGTTAATGCGTTGAAAAAAGAAATTAGTGGTGTTAAAATGAATTTGCGACAGCCCAAATATAGACAGTGCAGAGACATTTCCAGGACTAAGCTTCAGTGTTGTACTGAAATCAAGGGAGACACCAAAACTGAATAAAATGCATTTCAATATCTTAAAGATCTTTGGCGTTGACCCGTTGGTTAAACCAGTGTGCGTCAGGGTAAAGCCCTTTGAATTTCAGCCATTTCAGAGATCCCCCCTAGGGCGCCATAGATTGGTCTCTGACACTGGTAGTGCTGCGGTGGTGCAGGGTAAAGTGAGAGGTGTGATAACAGGTGAGGTCATTAAATACCCTTCAGCCAGGGTGATCACTGGTTGACAGACAACCTCATGAGCATACCAACCAGTGAGTTCAGTGGATAATAACTGAGGAGCCCAGACCCGGTGTGGTTAGGAAATTAGAAGGATGATAATTGTCTGGCTGCTTGAACTTGCACTAAAAGCTTCATTTGACATGCAGTTTGCTCACTGGCCTTAATTGCTTTAACTTCAGGGGAACTCGGAGGGGTGGGTGCCTTAAGAGCAGTTTGTCATTTTGCAGTAGAGGGGAATGATGTTTAAAAAAAAAACAGGGCTGAAGATGTAATTTAATAAAACAAAAACATCTTTCTGAGTATAGCAGCTGAAAACCAAGGACCTTTCCGATATAAATATTCAATCACAACTGACATTTTAAACCAAATGCTTATTTTTCTTGTCTCGTGTTGTTGAGATCAAAGGGTCAAAGGAAACGTTCCAATATTCCCATGCCATCACCCAATATTGTCTCTGTCTAGTGTGTCGTGCCAAACCCTGTTTCCGACCCAAAGCCCCCCCCCTCACCCACCCAAAGCCCCCCTGCAGCTTACTGTGGGTCCACACTGGCAGTGTAATGCCAGAGAGACTGGGCACCGCTCCAACTACCATTACCTGGGCAGGCGGGGAGCCTTGTTGGCCTTATTATGCTACTGTACTGTATGATTTATGACTCTGTCTATGTGCATCTGCTACATTAATAAACATTCGGGCACACGCTCATAATTTAACCTACACAGTTTTGAATACAAGCTATATCATACCTCCAGTATCATGAGCATCACTGCTGAGGATCACGTTAGTTTAGACTACACAGTTTTGCTGATTGTCTTTTCAGTCGCAACGCGCTGCTCATCGTGTAGCACAGCCGTTCTTCATTTGTTCAAAGACGGGTGACCTCCACTCGGTGCTTAAGTGTGCCCGAGAAAAAGAACAAAAAGCAGCTTTTGTCTTTACTGTTTTATGATATAGTGCCTCAGAGGTTGTCTTGGTAACAAAAACCTAGATGCAGACAATGGATGGAGTCACTCTCTTAGTTCAGTTTCCAGACGTGTCATGGCAGATATGTCTGAGCCGGGCAAAAGGAAACAACAACAACAGACAAAAAAATAAAGATTGCTGTTCCATTGAAACTGCTGTGAATCGGGTCATCATTTTGTCAGCTTTTGCTGTTTCACTTTTTGAGCAAACGTATCAAGGCAAAAAAAACAGACAGGGGGGAAAGCAATGGGATGTCAAGTAGCGCAAACCCAGGGGGACGAGGGGAATGAGACAGTCGTAGCGTTACTGAAGAGGGAATGTTGACGGCTCGAGTGATACAAACATTCAAACAACGTGCATTTGAATATTAGTTTCAGGCTTGTTTTGAGGAAGCAATGCCCACAGAGAACGAAATTTGTTGATGTTATGTAAAATGCTGATTACACTGAAAGTTATTTCTTTTTCCTCATCAAGTTGATTATATGCAGAACCTTGATGTCTCCCCTTAGGTATAGCCTACATGAGGCAGGTCACAGCCGAACTTGACATAATTAAACCAGCAGGATGCAAGTTCAATCATTAATCAAGATGTCCTGACCACTGGGATTTGTCTCACTTCTAAATGAACGCCGTTCATTTACTATGGAAAACTATTCGGTCTGTTTTTTTTGCGCGGCGGCTGCTTCTGGATCTGTCTCTGTTTTTCCCCTCTCATTCACCTCATTTCGAAGTAAACAACACCGCTCAAAATATTCATATACTGTAATTCCTCAAACACGCCGAAGACATCTGGAGAATAGAGTCGGATTGTTGACAGAGTATGTCCCTGTTTGCAGTCGGGACGGCTTTTGTCTTTGTTCAAAGTGCAGTTCTAATTAACATGAGTACAATAATTCCAGTCTGGTTTATGTTTCAACTAAGAGGCAGCACGCATGTATCTGTGCACATGTTTTAGGGGAGATAGTTGTAGGCTTTAGTGTAAAAATGTTTTCAGACTGGACGCAGTGAATAGTGCGCTTTTAGCTCGATTTCCTGCTGGTTACACTACTTTACCAATTCATGTGTCTTTTACTTTCCCTGCTGCAATTCTCCCTCTTTTTTTTTCATTCCTATATGAAATATTTAAGGAAGCTTCGATATGATATTTGTGTGGTATTTTTAGCCTTCAGAGGACTGTACATTCCAGAGCCACGTGTGCTTATTACACAACATGTAGCTGCAACAAACAGTACAATACCACTCGACTTCATATTGTCCTCCAATGGTCAAGGGAAGACAATTACAGCCATGAACATATTTTCCAAGAGTAAAGCTTCATATTTCTTCAAGCAGTTGTACAGTATAACAATGAACATCTTGGAAGAAACTACATTTGTGGTATCTGGGCTTATATTTTTATATCCCAATTAGCTTTTGCTGATTTAAGTGCTCTTGATTTTGATTGTGGTTGAATACCTTTTTTTTAAATGAATTCTAAACTTAGTCTACGTATTGCCAAAGCTGCGATTTGAGCTTCTTCCAACGAGGGTTGTGCGATTGGACGAGTACATGGCCGTTTATTTTTTTGATGATTGTTTGCGCGATGTTTGTCATTTTATTTTGCTAGTTGAATGGTCTGCCTCCAACGAACGAGAGTCGGGATACAGTGGGGAAAACAGCATGCAGAGTGGGCATATTTTCACATCTAACTCTGTGAAATAAGGGTTTATTTCAACCAAACCAGAGTTGGTGATTGTTGGAAATTGTTACGCAGCACACACACACACACACACACACACACACACACACACACACACCTGCGTGAATATATTGGCAATTGAAGGTTGTTGAGCTGAGTATGTTTAGTTGTAGTTTTCTCTTTAGCTGAAGTATTGTTTATGGGTGTTGACTGTGAAATTACCTAGAGATTTATGCTGATTGGCATTAATCTAGTTTCTAAACATATTTCAGGATGGATTCATAAATTGAAATTGCTATAAATTTGATCTTTTTTTCCTTTGCATGTGATGACAGTGAGTGCCTCCATGCAGTAGGCATGGTTAAACTATCTAATAGTTCTAATATGTTTTGGTTTGAGTGTCAAAGGTCTAAAAGGTCTTTTTCGGTCTGTCTCTGAACTGTATAACAAATGAAAAAGTCAACTAAGGTTAGTACACGGTGTGTTTTTAACTGCTGGTGGCTAATTCAGGGTTCAGTTGGCTCCAATTTTTGCACCACAATGCTTGATTGCAATCAACTTATTATGGCTTTTACTTTTTTAATTGGATATAATTGCATGGTTGTGGGTCCAAATCATTTTTAGGCTGTTTTTGGTCTGATTACGTATTTCGTAAAATAACCAAACATTTCTTATGCCACATTTTGAGTTTAAAAAGCAACTTGGGGAAGACGGTGTTTTTCTTGAGGAAATACCAGTTGTGTTTTGTGTTGTTTTTGGTCCTCTACCTGTTGTTGTGTTAAGGTGCTTCAACGTGGATTTGTGGTTTTGTGGTTTTGTTATTTTCTCATTGTGTGTGTTGACCCATGAGGCTTACTGAACGTATACTCTTCACCCTCGATGTGCTGCGCATTTTCTCAAAAATGTGACCTTTTCTTAACTCGCAGATGAAACATACAGCACAGTTTAGTAGATGGTGTCCTGTAAGGATCAGATGTATTGAAGTCTCTTTTCTCAGATGTCCCACTGTTTTTGCATATAAAAGATTCAGCGCTACCCAGTTTAGCTTTCTTTCAAATATAAAGACATGGTAAAAGCTCACCCTTGAAATATTTAGTGTACTCCAGGAGGTCTACAAAGTGAATAAATGTATAGATGGATGAATTTTTTCAGAATTCAGAATAAATTACTTTTTTTTTTTTATCTTTAGAGATTATGGCACAATACTAAGAGCAAAAGCCAAGTTACACATTACTATCACGAAAGAAATGTGGTTTGAAGGCAGGCATATAACACTCGGGTCACAGGAATACACTCACGATATATACAGGTTAGTATATGTATTATTGACTAGCCTGGAATCTGGTCATTATAGTTAAGGGTTATTTTAAAGTGGAAGTATTTTGACTGGTACAAGAGATCAATAAACAAGCCCCATAATAATAATATACCACACATGTACACTCATATCCTGGTGTGTATTGGATACAAGCTCTGCTGCTATGATTTAAAAACGTGGAGCGAAGGGTTGGGGAAAATCTGCACACACTGTATCTTAAACCACTACACGACTTTCAAAGTCGTCAGATCCCTGTGCTGTTAGATAGATAGATAGATACTTTATTGATCCCGAAGGAAATTTAATTCAATTTGTTCACACTACACAACATGCTCTCTTGTAATCGGGAGTCTTTAATCGTCTTCAGTCGTCGTGATTTTCACACTACATGACTGATGACGACAGGGGGTCACACACTACAAGATCTTTCATCAGGAGGAATCCCCGTCGAGGTCTCCAAACTACGTTTTGTCACGAAAACACACGCGAGAAATACACAGTAAATGACGTGATACCATACGCAAGACACATTGCTGATGTTGTTGTTGGCACGTTTTCACAAAATAGCCCGTTTTCACCAGTTTCCTCACTTCATTTTAATATTCCTTTAGGTGCAACAACTTCTTTGTTCCGTGTTGCAAATGCAGCACATAGAGTAAGTTCCTGTTGTTACAGGCGACCCCTCTTCTCCCCCGTTTTTTCTCAACCCGCGTCTCATTGGCTGTAGCTCGTGGCCGGAGTCCCCGACAGGTCCTGATATTGAGCATGCTGGATATCTGGAATGTGTCTGAGAGGCGTCGGAAAGCCTCTCGGCTCGTGCCTTTTGAGCAGCTCGCACATGACGCTTGAGCGCCAATGTGCGAGCGGCGAGCCAACGACGATTCGCATCTGATCTGGGGCTTTTGTCGGGGAGCTCAAAAAACGGTCGGGGAGTGTAAAATCAGAGCTGAAGTTGTGTAGTGTGAATTAGGCATTAGGGCTGGGCGATATAGCTGAAAAATGTATCACCATAAAATGTTTAATTTTATCGATAATTATTGCTATTTTTGAATGACCTATTTTTAATAGTTACCAGAGAAAAAAGGGCTGAATTTAACCATTTTATTTTTAATTTAACCACCTTATTTTTTTAATTTAACAACTTTATTTATCAAGGCACATAGGTAATAATTTTAATGTGTTGTTAAATGCTGAGTGGTAGCATATCCTTTGCAATGTAGTACGCAACTGCGTGGGTACTTTCCTTGTACTGTTTGAAAATGTTGTCATATGGTATTGTTGCTGAGTACCTCTCCATCGTACACTGACTGTACAACCCGGTATCACGCCAAAGCGTGTATTAGACCCACCTGTCCACCAGAGGATAATGTATCATTGTAACATTTTGCCTCGCCGAGGCATGAATATTACATGCGTTTTCTATACTGTGATATTATCATGTTGGTTATCCCTCCTCAGTTGTTCTTCCTGAGGTCTCTTCTATTTTTTCCCCGTTAAAGTTTTTTTTGGGGGAGTTTTTCCATATCCGAAGCGAGGGTCAAAAGTAGAGGTCGACCGATTCATCGGTCGGCCGATTAATCGGGCCGATTATTTGACATTTTTTCATAATCGGCATCGGCCGATGCCTGAGCATATTAGGCCGATTATCAAGCAGGCACATCTACGGGCAGCCCAGTGTTGTTGTTGCTGTGGAATACGTTTGACTCCGCCCCTTGTGTCAATCAAATTGCCGTTCTGCCGGGAGAAACCGGTAGGCTTAAATTCTTCTCTTTCAAAGCCCTATGTATTTAATTGGTTAGATATGAAATGCTCCGACGTTATCAATTCTGTTTTTGGTAACGGAGAATTTCTCTCCGTAGGTGACGTTAGCTGCGTGCGGGGCGGAGCAGCTCTCACATACACACTGCTGCAGCGCAGACACACACACAGAGCTTCTGCTCTTAGTGACTATGGCGGAGAAAACTAAACTTATAAAGCGTGATTACAATTTACTAGAGTTGATGCTGACAATGCTTGTCATAAGTGCAAGTTTGAATGTGAGGGCGGAAACACGAGCAATTTGTCGAAACATTTAGCAAAAAGTTCACTTCCTCATTAAACGTGTCTACGGTCTATGGGTCCTACATCGCGTCTATGACGTCACTGGCCTGTGTGTAGTCCGCAGCAGATATGAGCAGCAGGCTGTGTAATACGAGTGAACAAAGTTATTATTATTTTTTGATCACTTAGATTATGGCCATATAGCTTGTAACAGTGTCTGTCAACAAACATAAATAAAAAACATGCTTTAGGACAGTTTTGGAAAGGTGCTTAAAAGGTTTTGAGCCCTGTACTATTACTACTATTAACCATCATGCACAAAATAAAATATGCACTGCAGTGCAGACACAAAATGCAGATTGGAGAGACAGACCATAAGTGCTGTTCAATAAATGTTTACTTAAGTTAAGACATTTTGTGTATTATTTGTTATTATTAAATTGTTATATTTTATCAGATGGAGGAAAAAAAGAAAACCAGCCAAATATATCGGCAAAAAAAAATCGGCATCATATATCGGCCATCGGCTGTCCTGATTCTGTAAAAAATCGGCATCGGCATCGGCCATAAAAAACCCATATCGGTCGACCTCTAGTCAAAAGGACAGAGGGTGCCATATGCTGTACAGATACTAAAGCTCCTTGAGAAGCAGAAACCTAGAATGTCTTACACTGATGGGATGGCATGAGGATATTACTGTGGGTGCCAAAATTGAATGTTGTTAGTCGCACGATCACAAATTAACTCACATGCAGCCACTCAGTTGTAGATTTAACCTTTTTTTCATATTTAGCCGTAGTGGTTTTAAATGTGACCGAACTAATCCACTGTTATTTACCAAACCCACACAAATTAGCCTCTTCAAAGCTCTTTTAGTTGCCTCCCATTGTGTGACAACAGAAGGCCAAACCCTAACCTCGAGTCTGGCGCTCTTCATTAAGGTTAATCAATCAGAGAGTGGGTTATGACTAAAGCCCCTCCTGGGCCAGTGTGGGCAGAGCTTTGTCAAACAGCGTAATAGTCACAACCAAACAGCCCTTGAACCGTGGAACAGGGCCACCAGAGGCGATACAGTGGTATGTTCAAGACTTTGTTGAACTTCCCTCTTAGACAAAATACTTGACATGGAATATCGGGAGGTCCTGGAAGGCGCATTTGACATGGGATGATGTGACATGTGCCCTGTCTCACTGGTTGATGCCCCAAAGTGGGGGTCAAACTAATAGCCTCACCCTTTGTGGGCGAGGTTATTAGTTGCCTAAGGTCGCCTCTGGCTCCGATACACTGTCAAATCCGACATTCACATTGAATTACAGGCTTAAAGCGTGACCTAGAATTGAGGAAAAAACTTAACTCTTTCATGAGCCTGCCGGTAAGATCTGTCAAACTGCTCTGTGCAAGCAACATCATACAATTACAGTACAGCTTTTCTCCAAACCATTTGGAAATCTGCAACACCTTTTTAATATAAAAATAAGTCAGGAGGTGACAATTTCTTTTTACCATTATCATTTTGTTAGAGTACATTTCAGTTAGCTGCACTATGCTAAGATAAATCTACTCTTTTCTTGAAGGAATTGAATGGAATGTTGTACGATTTTGACATGCTGCAATGAAAGGCTTCAGAATTCAGTGTCAGCAAATATGCTTTGCTGAATTATGCTTGAACACTACACCAGTTCGCTGCTCAGAAGCTGACTCCGCTCTGTGAACTTCCAGAGGAGATGAAGAAGTGAAAATAGAAAAAAAAAAAATCCTGATGTACATTTGTAAAATATATTATTTTAGTCTTGCACCGTGGAATATATTGTATGTGAAGAACATTCATGAGTGAATGATCTACAAAGGAAAAAATTCACCGTGAAGTGCTGGAGTATATTGATACATAAGGTTGTTAGTTTTATAAGGAAGCTTTGAATTTTACAGGCTTTGATTTTTTGGCATAATTTACTGTGTGCACTTTTCAGAGATACTTTTCCGCAAATACCGGCTAATTTGGGCCTCTAAATCCAATAACAAAGTAATAATGAGGTTCAAACACAACAAAAGTCCCCGAAAAATGTGCTGCTCATTGAGGGAACTGACACTATGAGTCACGTTTGTGAGCTTCTTGGAGGATGGCTTCAGCCATTGCCAATTACTTTGAAAACCTCTCAGCCTTTGTCAACCCGGCGTTTGCCACTCTTTCTACTCTGCCTGTTCCCAACTCCCAGTGATAATTGCAACCTGACATCATGTGTGGAATAACAATCGAGTAAAGGATGTTCTCGGTTTCCCTTCATGTTCATTTCTTCTTTGGATCTTTCCATGTTGAGATCTGCAGTGTTTTGAGCTTTGCTTTGTTCTTTTTTTTGCCTTTTTAAAGCTCTAATTTCTGATGCAGATGTCAACCATAGGATAGCCATTTCACAACAAGGGAAGAGAAGGAAAAGGGGATGTTAAGGATTTGATTTAATTACGAGATACTATCTCACAAATGGAACTGATCTCTTAACATTATGTTTCTCTCTGTTTGATAATTGAAATGGACTGAAGGCTCTGCAGTATATGTCAGAGGGTGATACTATAGTTAGAGTGAACGTTGAATCTGTATTTCATGCACAAATACATCACTTAGAACCAAATATGCTTTTTGTCTCTTAACGAGTAACCAAAGTATCCTCCCTCCCCCAAAAATAGGGCTCCCCGTAAGCCGGGGTGTAATTTGAACACTGTAATTTACCATGCATATAATGTTTTTTTATGTAAAATACATCGAACATTGAAAGACATCGGGTCTAAAATGTTATTCCGTCATTTAGCGCATAGATTTCAAAAGTGGCAGCCAAAATTTTATGAGTGGCAGACAAGTGCCACAGTGGCAGGAAGTGAAAAAAGTTCATTTCAGAACCTGAGCAGGCGGAAAGAAGAAGAAGCAAAGAAACGTTAACTTTTTTTTGTACCCCATACTTTACTGTGACATTAAAAACCATAAATAAATCCACTGCTCACTGATGTATTGATTATTGCAACACCAAGTTTAGAATATATGCTTGTGTTCGCTAATGTTGGCATAGGTGGGCTTTTAGACAACAAATGAATCAATAATCCTGCTGTACCACACAGCAGAAAATAGCTGTAAATGATTATATGAAATATAAGCTAGAGGTGATGAATGGAATCAAATGTCAGTACACAAGCACTAAAAATGCATTACAATTCAAAGCCAACATGAATCAAGTTAAGGCTATACATTACACATGGCTTAATGTTTTTGGCTTTCGTCATGGTATCCTTGAGGAAATGTACAGGAGTTTACAAGGTCTTTCACTATTCGTTTGTTGTAGGCCAGCTCAGATTGCTTTTCTTTTATGTCGAACCACCATTTACTGTCTTTCTCCCGGACATTTTTTTTCTGTTCTATATTTATCTCCTTTTTCCTTTTTTGCATTTCTTTCCTGCGTTTTCCCTCCTTCTATCTCTCCCTCCGATCTTGTTTTTTTTATTTATTTTCTGTAGCCGCAAACTCTCTCTTCCTTCCCCATCCATTTTCTTTTTTTCCTTTTTTTTTACAGCAAAATCTTGTATTTACTGCTCTTTCCTGCCAGCTGCAAATGAAAAGTAGGTTATGCTTGGTGCTTGCACTCTCTTACCTTACATATTATTATGCATCATTTGACAGTCTGTCATCCTGCCCCGGGATTAGACTGTCTGAGGAGAGACCAAACACTGCACCTTTGCTCCGTACTATTATCCAACGTTTGCGGAACTCGTCACGTATGCCACAGAGCCACATCTTAATGCTTCCCCCCCCTCCGTTGTTTAGTGCATTTACAGCTTAGATGACACTGAAATGCAACTTGGGCTGGGTGCTGAAGCTAAAGCAGCTTTTTATTTAATTGGTTTTGTTGATCCTTAGGATGGAAAGACTAAACTATAATTGCTATTAGGTAAATGTTCCCCTGTGAATAGATGGGAAGGGGATATGATAAAACACTCTTTGCAGTTAATTGCGAGGCACATGTTGTTGATCTGCTTCATGAATTGGTGTCTCTATTCACTGATCCATATCCCTATCCCTCCGAATTGAACTAAACAAGATAAGTCAACATTAAAATAAATGACATTATTACCGCAGCATTCACATTATTTATGGGACAAGCTTAGACTGATAAACACATACGTGTTTAAAGTTAAGTCCTATTGTGCTCTAGATAATACCCAATCAGTTAGAATCATATGTACAAATGCATTTTTGCCTCTAGGTGAGATTGGAATCTGAGTGAAAAAGAGATAATAGTGCCTGCTGTAAGACATTTTATTGTTATTCATGAACATGAAGATATGCCACTACCATCTGCCTTTTATTTCTCCCGTCTTGTCTCCCTGAGTAATGTTTTCACATGTTACTTGAGTAATGTTTTACACAGTAGGGGGTCACCATACCTTGCTTACAAAATAAACTCATTAGGACTTTGCTTCAATCTTGTCGATGTGAGCTGTTGCTCACTTGCAGAACACACTGTATTCATCATCACAGCTGAAAGGACAAAAATTACAACCTCTTGCTGTGTAAAATCTATATGCACGCAAACAGCATGTCACAAACTGCTGTGAATGGCACATTTGAATAGTATGAGCATAATAAACCACATCTACAGCCATGATTCTTCTGCAGAGATCATATCATCTGCGGTTTCACATTGTGTTTCGGAGGGTGGAGTATCATTTTAAATGCATTATTTCCAAGTCGCGCTACCCCGTGTTCGACCTTCTTTATGCACCCCTGGTTTTACCTATCTTAGTCATGGTAGCTGATTGTTGTTGTAGCGTTTCAGCCTCATTCGGTGCTACAATTTGCATACATCTCAATAAATTTGTAAACAAACCTCAGTGAATATTTGACTGTTGTTTGCCAACGTATTAAAACCCAGTGGAAGCATTTTATGTTCTTTAAGCAAATACAAGTCTATTATGAAATAAATAGATGTTCATATTTGTAATTATAATTTGTAGCATGGAAATAAAAGTGACGTGTGTTTTTAACAAGAAGGTGCTTTTTAGTTTGACTTCCATTTTCTCCTCGAAGGGATTTATTATAAAACACTTAATCCCTTTTTGGGGGAGAGGAATGCAGCTTAAAATGTGTCTCTCAATAGTTCGAAGCTCTCTTATAAGCAAAGGTCTAAGATGGTCCCAAAAGTTAATGGGTGATACTATAATCATTTATGAAGAAAGACGCACATTGTCCTTCTTTGTTTTGATATGCTCTACTCCTTTAATCAGCACTAAACCATTTAACTAGTTCACTGGCTGGTTCGCGGCTCCTGACATGTTTTTTTTATTTTTATATGGTCAACTGATAATGCTGCTGTTGATCTGTTTCAGAAATTACTCCCTACAGGCAAATGCTGCTGTCTTGTACCACTGGGATTCTGTCACAAAACACACTAAAATCACTTCACACACTTTACCAAAGCATATTATGAAATCTGAACGACAGCTTATCACAGTCTCTTGGTCCTCCATTGGTCATGCTTTAGCCCAGATGGAACTGCATTACTGTCCTGACCTCCTGCGTGTCTTTTTTTGCCCTACAGAACAAGATCATCCTGGACCCTCTGACATTCAGTGAGGCTCGTTTCCGGCCCTCTCTGGAGGAGCGCTTGGAGAGCATCATCAGCGGTGCCGCACTGATGGCTGACTCCTCGTGCACACGTGACGACCGCCGTGAGCGCATCGTGGCCGAGTGCAACGCCGTCCGACAGGCCCTGCAAGACTTGTTGAGCGAGTACATGAACAATGTAAGTTTCCTCTCTGATTATTTGATACTCATTAGCAAACTGCAACTGCACCCTTGCTCATTTATGCACTTCATTTTATAGGACTGTGTATTGGCTAGAATCTGGCGACACGATACGTATCATGATACAGGGGTTACGATTCAATATATTGCCATACTGTAAGCAAGGCGATATTGTGATTTTTTTTTAAACCTAATTTTAGGAAAACTGTCATAGTATAAAAAACACAACGCCATATGCATAAAATCTTAGTAAAAAAAGTTTACTTTTTATGCAATAGTAACAGTGGGATCTGCATTTGCATTTAGCACAGTCCCTGTAACATCCAACATCGTAGCACTACTTTGAGAGGGCACATACACTGAGAGGGCACATCTCTTTGCAAGTGATATAAAGTATTGACTGAGTTAATCTTTGCGTGTAAACTATGAATTAAAAATGAATACTTTTCTTTTTTTGAGAATCAATACAGTATCACAAAACGTTATATTGCAATATTCAAAATGTTCTATATTTTCTTACACCGCTATCATTTCAACACATACCATGGAAACAGACACACATGCTGCTGATCTCCTTTGACTTTTCTAATTAATCCTGACTGCACTTCTCAGAATAATTTTCTCTCATGATACTTTCACCTGCCATCAAATATCCAGTGATACACTTATTTAATTAGGTTTGACATATGGGGCTCTATGTTTGTAGGCAGTGCAAACGGTAGTGCAGGCCGCGTTACATGTTGGTAATTTCCTTGCCTTGAATTGCTCTTTGTCGACCTCTTTGGTATTTTTGTCCTTAGAGTAGTGCGACAGGTGCAAAGGTGGGAGGAGATGAGACAGTGCAAGGTAAGGTGCTGATGAAAAGCAGCTCTTTGATGTGCTTAGAGTAGTTTTCATAGGACCAGGTCTATTTTCAGCATCACTTTGTTGATAGCTTCATGATCCCATCAATAGTTCAACAACCAGCGAAATGGAACACTATTTAAACACTTTTACTTTTATTGTAATATTGCCAACATCAGAGTCACTGACTGGACATGCAATAATGGTAATTGTGTGTGTCACTGTGAGGCCAAATAAAACTGCACCACATAACACTTTCAATACCTCCACAAATCTAAGTTAAGTGAAAAGGGACACTATGGACCGTTGGCTACATACAATATTGTTAATGTCGTATGTTTGTATGTTGCGACTCTAAACCTCCCGGGCAACAACAGTATTTTCCTTCTTGGAGAAGCCGATCTGGGCTTTTCCTCTGTATTTGGGGAGCCATTTTCCTCATGCACCCCTGTGATTGGCACAGCTGTTTAAAGGTTATGAGACAGGCCAAGACAATGATTAATCATCACACACATCCAATTTATATTCTACTTCAACAGACCTTTTTGTGCAAAATGAGCTGTGAGCTGTAGCGAAAATACTAGATGCACTCGGATACACCGTCATTGACCTCGCACACAAGACTTAGTTCTTTGTGCTGGACTTTGCGATTGTGCCATTAAACCGGAGCTCTAAGATTTCTGAAACGTTCAATGTCAAATCTATTAAATGTCTGATCTCCTTTTATCATCTTAAAACCAAGTGTTCAGACTCATTCCTGCATTTATCTGCCGAGAAAACTGTTGGCAGAATACTCATAGCACGATAACTGCTAACGCACATACACATTCATCTATCACTGTCTGCACATACACACACACTAACGCGCACATGCATTTTATTAACTGTGTACCCGGAAAAAATAATCAGAAAGTAAACGTTACAAAATATAAAATAGAATATTCAAGAGTTCACAGCTAACGAACAACACATTACAGTAAATTAAACACAAATATAGCCACACTTGTGGGGTACTTTATTCCTATTAAGTGTTTAATGGCAACCAATTAACAACAAAATGGTCATATACAGCGTGACCTTAGTTTCAGACATGCAAACCAGTCATAACTCCTGAGTAAATGACTCACATGATGATAAAGAACAGCTCACACTGTGTTCATTAAAGAAAGAAAGTGTGGAGTTCCTTCCCAACTCTCTTTACTGAAACAAATGGCACTAAACACGATTACATCATTGCTTATTGAATGGGAGCTTGGCAGGCTTTTCACATTAATACTGTATTTATAGTTGTATTTGTTTTCTGTGTATGCATAAAATGGCCCCATTTTATGTAATAGTTGTGCATTATAGCTGTCATGTCTAAGGAGATGGATTGTGTTCCTATTTGCTTTGACATTGTTTGACATTGTGGGGGGCAAAAACAGCAACAATGATTGTGATAATATATACTTATGTATTTGGTTCATAAGAATACTTTAGCCAAAGATAAGTCTGAATGGCATTAACAACTTTAAATTAAATATTTCTTTTGCAACGTTCTCAAGGAAATGGTAATGTGACGTTAACATTGAGATACAATCAACATGGCAACCTTTCAGGTGCCCTAAACAGAGCCATACATCACTGAAAAGGCAGCGCCTATAACTTCCACAGTGGGGCATTTACTAGGCCAGCCTTAATTCTTAGATAACCCCTAATGGGCCTCCACTGTTAGTGAGTTATTGCCGTGTTCAAAATGACTGTGATATACCAATGTGTTCCTACTAAACTGGGACTCAGAGTCCACATTGGTCATTGTAGCCTGAAGTAGTGTAGCCATCTGTGGAGGAAGAAGCTCGGGGGATACAGTATGAATACCTTAGTTATGCTGCTGGTGGTAAATGAAGGATTGACAGTCCTGTTAATATGCCCTCTTAAGAACCTGTTACCCTGCCCTTTCTTTTTAGCTTTCTTTAGTGTTAGATTTGTAAACCATTATGTGGGTTAAATGAGGATTTTAAAAGTGAACTTGTGACCTGAAGTGGGCCATCAGTACTGCTGCTCTGTCAAGGAGGGAACCAGAGTGTTTGTGAAGGACAGAATTTCTCCTCAAAGGAAGGAGTACCTCAGCACCTCATTCACCACTGTGGAAATCTAGGCCAGCCTGAAATAAGCTCTCAAAGATGCTCTTTTTAATGAATATTATAAACCACCTCACACATCATTTGATATATTTTGACTTTTGTCCGATGACCAGAATGAAACCTTAATGATAATGCTTTGGTGCGACCTGCTGAAATTGTGCACTAACGGTCGATCCAGCGTGTATTAAGTGTCATTTGTGGCTATTGAGCAATTGGCAAGCCAGCTGTCTATTGATCTCTACAGTATCAGTTCTCCTGCTGGCTAAAGGCCCTGTGTAATACTCTATAATCTTCAGCCTAATTATGTGTATTTGTTGTGGCATCTGGGCTCATAAAGTAGTCTAGAAACAATGGGGGGGCTATTAGATAAGGGTCCTTATTAGATTAGAGATCCTCTCTGGTTGTAATAGAATATTAACAGTGCAACAGCTAGCAGTAAGTCTACACTCTGCATGCATCGGTGTCTATGGATGCTGGGGGGGAATGACCTTCATTTTTTGTCAAAGCTATGCTTATTGTTTTTTTTTTTTTTTTTTGTAGTTGTAGTTTTCGGGATTTACTATCCTGCTGTGTTACACACTAGTTCTCAAATTCCAAAGCTTAGAGACAAAGGGTATCATGATGCTCTGCTCTTAGAATTATTTTCATCTTTTCTTCAAATTATGAATGGTTATTATTATTTAATATATTATTTTCGACAACATAGTCTCTCAGCTCTCTTCTTTCTTGTTTAATTTGGAAAACTGACTTTTTTAGTTATGATTATAGTTATTTTTATATAATTAATATTGCCAGTGGCAACCCAGTAGGAGACATTTAGTTTTATGGTCGATTGGTAGGATCAGTCTGCAAAATCATTGAATAAACATAAAAGTTATTTTTGGTAAATTTTAAAGGAGCAGTGTGTAACAATTAGGGAGATATACTGTATTGGCAGAAGTCGGAGTCGATAACGTTACTCGCTGCTGTCGCCGCCGCTCTCTCTCTCTCTTGCTTCACCACTCACTTCCCACGTACACACACACTACGCACTGGCTCTGCTCTAAATGACCTACGCTACAACAACTGTCTCTAGAGAGGGCCATTCACATTTTTGCGTCGGCCATCGTAGCTCTCCAACACGCTTGGCACACGGAAGAGGCTTCAGTTTGTTGCAATCTGCAACCTCACCGCTAGATACCGCCAGATCCTACACACTGCTCCTTTAAAAAGGCTCTGCGATGTGCACAAACTGTAGGTACGGCTCTTTCATTCAGACATCGTTTGCTCAGAGTATGGTGTTAAAGCCACAGAGATCTTCTCCTTTTACTTACTCTTGGAAAACAAAACTAAAATCATGTGTGTGTTTATGAACACTCAGATGCCCTTTCCACCTCTTAAGGCACGGCAGCTTTTTGCTAAAGTAATTGTTCCTTGCTTCATTAGGCCCATGAGTTGTGTTTCAGAGGCTACAGCTGGGAGATTGCTGACAGCCCCTGGCTGTCCTAGCAAAGAACAGAGAGTAAATCACAGAGACACAAAAAACAAAATGCTTCCACTTCTCAGCTCAGCATCTCCAATGAGGGTAAATCAACATCCAAGAGTGAATATGGTGGGTATCGTTACCAAGCCTGCACAGGAAGTGTATTATTCAATAAATAATGTAGATGCTTAAAATAGCTGTAAATCTCTTAATAAATGAAGGGTTGTTAAGCCTAACCCCTCTCTGAAAATAGTAGTAGCTACTGTATATGACCTTAACTCAAGATGTTGCACAATTTTAGATAGTGATGCTTTTGATCACTGCCAGTTGGCTACCTCCTGGTCTGAGAAGTGAAGCCAATGCGGAAGTGCCTTAAACTTGCATTCTATGTAATAGCCAGCAGGGGGCGACTCCTCTGGCAGCAAAAAGAAGTCTGATTATCAGATTGTCTTTGAGAAAATGACCCTACTTCTCACTTGATTTATTACCTCTGTAAACATTATAAACATGAGTTTATGGTCTCAATCGCTAGTTTCAAGTCTTCTTCAATACAGCATGATGTTCATTTAGTAAATTATGGTCCCATTTAGAGTCAAATAGATGATGGTGTGGCTACCTTGTGATTGACAGGTCGCTACCACGGCGTTGTCCGGTCTGGGACTTGTCTGTGTTTTCATCTTAGAATTTTAACCCTTTCACAGTGTGTTTTCAGTTCATGAAAGTTAATTTTAACCTTTTTGGTCGCCTAAAAATGTCTTTATTCAGCGTTCGGTTGTGCTTAGCTCCATCCTCACGTGTCACTTATGGTTGCAAATGGCCAAAACGTCGAACTCGAGGCTTCAAAACGGCAGGATATGCGGGATTCTGGGCTAATGCTATTCTGATAATGAAGGCTACAAAGCAAAGAATCTCTGCCTGCCTGTCCTTCTGTCTTTCTGTGTGTCCTTCGCATATCTTGAGAACCGCTCATCCGATCGACTTCACACTCGGTGGGTGTATTGATGGGGACCCCACGGGGTGCTATGTTGGTGCAATTTGGACATGTGACAGGTTCAGTATTAATAAACTTTGAATAAACAAGCGGCCAGCCCTCTGTTCAGCAGCAAGACAAACATGTCATCCTTAGCAGGCAGACAGGGGCTCATTGACTGCAGTTAACTATTGCTGCTGTACGCTGGATATACTAACGGGATATGCATTGCTGTGACCCTGACTGACATTTTGCTTTATATAGTTTCACTGCTATTTGGAAACACAGCTTCAAATGGCAATTGTCGGTGTTCAGGCACCGCGGGATCTGTGAATCATGTCATTACTGCAGTGCCATATAACAGACTTTCTGCTCGCAATTTACAGCTCTCTTTGTCAAATATCAGACATTACGTACGGCTGAACTGACTGCTGAAGGGAAATCAACCACTTAAAAGTCTTTGCCCAGCGTTTGATTGTAGGTGTCCATACTCAGGATAGGATTCATACGTGCTAATGTTGATTCTAATAATAATGTTGTGCACACTATGCGTTCTACACTGGTAACAAGAATAAGGACACAGACTAAACTGGCAAGTGAGTAGATCAGGTCTGAACTCAATTAGACATCCTTGTAAAAGTACAAACCTAGCCACCGAGAAACCGCGATAGATTATGGATAATGAACAAATCTGGGTCGATGCAGTAGATTCCAACTGCAGAGGATAGAAATAGTTGTCCACTCAATGTGGAATGTATTAGTTAGAAATAGTGTTTACCGCTGAAACACCCAGAGACATAATTCCCCCCAGCTAAATGTTACCGCCACTCTGATAAAGTTGCTCCTGGCTGTACAGCGAAAGTCCTTTTGTTAAAAGTTTACTGAAGTATTGTAAACATCCACTTGCCTTTATGTTTCCTCCCTCCCTCTTCATTCAGCCACACACACACACAAACACACACCCCTTCCCCCTCCCTACACACAAATTTTTATAGGAAGCTTGAACCACAGCACAAGGTTAATCAATGTGGTAGCTGGCAATAAATTAGGTTCAAGTGACAGGAGAATGTCCATACCTGTCTCTGCTGCTGGTGATCTGTGATTGGTGACAGCAGGCTCGGCTCCCTGGCTGGTGCTGAATCATCAGGAGCAGCTGATTTAGTTACGGCAGCTCCGACAGGGCCAATCTATCAATTGATCCGGGGAGTAATGCATTACCAGCTTGGGTCAAGGGAGCCTGGGCAGAATATAGCCATAGTCAGAAACCACGGCAGGTGAAAGGGGGCATCTCGGCAGGCCCGTGAGCAGCGGACGGAAGGATTTAGGGAGTGTGATAGCGAGTGCACTAATCTCACTGTTAGCTGGCACATAAAACCTGAACAGGGGTTGTGAGGTAGGATGATCATTAGGGAGAGACTGATGGCCTTCTTGCTCACACAGCTCCTCTGGGAGTTTCCACGTATAGAATGCTCAATCAACAATTGGAGTGACACACAGTGATCACATGCTGTTGTGTTTAAGTTTTGTGTGTGCTCAGGCTGGTCTCATACACCGTTCGTAGCTATACCTACGAAAAGTAATGCACTGTAATTTGTGTATATCCCACAAAATCAATTTGAATGTAATCAACGTAATTGTCAACCAGGAAAAATAAAGAGCGGCAAACGCCGTGTAGGGAGGAGGTCGGGGTGGACGGATGGGTCTAAAAAAAAACTGGACTTTCACCCGTGTGAAACCAGAAGTCACATAACTTACGTAGTTAAGTTACAGCACTTCCGGTGTTATTTCAAGCCAAACCACGATCTCTTTCTAAACCTAACTAAGTAGTTTTGTTGCCTAAACCTAACCAAGTCAATCTTTTCTGAAGCCTTACTAAGTAGTTTTATTGCCTGAACCTAAGGAAGTTGTTTTCCTGTAGAGACGGTAGTTTATTTTGAAAAGACTGTATGCATGTAATGATCGGAAATTGACACGTGTTGCTGGACATTCGTAGGAAAACGAATGAAAAAGGAAGAATAACATCCATATCAGATCGTATCTTCTTAACCTGCCATTGTCTTAAAAGTGAAAATTAGAAGGTTAGGACAAAGAATAAAAGAGAGACAGACAAAGCTGGTGAACCCCTGGTCTAAAAGCCATTATATACTTATATATAAAAGAAGTGCTTTGTAGAAGTCTGAGAGCAGTGAAAGCCCTTTTCCCAGCAGGTAGGGATAGGGGTAGGTATTTTGTACCATTTCTTTTTTTTTAACTCAACAAAACAGACAATCCACCTGCGACTGTCTGTGTTCACTGATGAATTGCACCAATGCTGAATTGCAGCAATGGAGTGGTGGTTTACTTCGCCACTCTTTCAAGATACCATCTACAGTACTCTTGATACAAAAGAAAGTTTTGGAGAAAAAAAATATTAATGAACCCCTAAAAAACTTTCTTATTTTTTTTTGTTTCACAATCCAGATAAAATCTGCATGTATGAACACTTAATGAATGAGGCCCTGTGGCTGTGTAAAACTCCTCCTCCCATCTGAGACCATCTTGTCTCAGATGAGAAGCGTCAGTCTGGCAAGATAAACCACACAGAGTCAGCAGTTGCCCACGCTGTCTCTCCTCATTGTCTAGAAACCTCCACACAATGAATTTGTATCTAACAAAACCTGACACTGCCAAGGTACCACTGCAAAACGCAGAACAAGCCTGCCCCGGTTTTTTAATCATTCTTGTGTTTACAGTGCAACATGATCTCAGTGTCACTGAAGTCCGTATTTGAAGAACAAAGCTGAACAAAACAGACCTGATCAATAGTTCTTCCGTCCCCTAGCTCCTCTGATGTGCTCCACTGTCCATCACCCTAAGCTGGCTGAAGGGCACAGCTGTAACAGATGCGAGGAGGCTGAATTTACCTTGACAGGGTTTTCTAAGGCTAATTGGCTGTGTGGGGGGCATCAAAAGTGATGGCACTGATAGGTTCTGTCACAGGGGACGAGGTATTACTTTAGGTCACGATTTCAATCCAGGGCTTTAATGTTTGGGTGTATAGGTTGTTGCTTGTGTCTTTGTCAAGTGGTAAGTTTTATTGAAATCTTTTCTTTTTATCAAGAATATCTGTACTTAAAGTACATATCATAGCTCAACAATTGCTTAATGGTACTAGTGCAGTGCCCGTTCGTGTCGTATCCGTTTGGAACGGGCCGATTGCTTGGCTCCCGGTAGCCTCTCAGTATTGCTGCTCGCAGCGTTGTCGGGAGCTCGTGCCCGTTCGTAGCGGGCTGATTGCTTGGCCCCAAGAAAGTGCTGCTCACAAGCAGTGTCGCAAACTCATCGCTCGTTGACTCCAGGGAAGTGAAGAGGAGTTTGGTTTTAACGTTAGTATATCCAGCAGCAAATGTGAACTTCAGTCAGTGAGCCGCTGTCTGCCTGCTAAGGATGACATGTTTGTCTCGCTGCTGAACAGAGCGCTGGCCGCTTGTTTATTCAAAGTTTATTAATACTGAACCTGTCACTTGTCCAAATTGCACCAACATAGCACCCCGTGGGGTCCCCAGCAATTCACCCACCGAGTGAGAAGTAGCTCGGATGAGCGGTTCTCAAGATATGCGAAGGACACACAGAAAGACAGAAGGACAGGCAGGCAGAGAGTCTTTGCTTCGTAGCCTTCATTATCAGAATAGCATTATCAGAATAGCGTTAGCCCTGAACCACTAGCATAACAATGTATCTAGTTTGATTGCAGATACGGATAATGCTACTCAAAGGTGTTAAAGAAATCCGAGAAAATCATTTGGACAGTCTAACAAAATGGCAGATGTAAACAGTGTCCGGGTGAACACCATAGGGAATTGGGCCACTTTTCCATCTGTTGTCGCTCCTGAAATACAATGAACACATAGCCTCACCACTCAAAGGTCTGTGCAGTTACAAGCTAACACACAAAGTAAAGAAGGAAAAGAATGGGTTTTGGTTTCTTTTTCACTCGCATTCTTCCCCTTTATTTTACCGAGTATGTACTGAATCTATACTTTTTCTTGTTGTGTTCATGTTTCTCTTAGTATTCATATACAAAAAAAATAAATATCCATCATCTGAAATTTAAAGATCTGCCACACACTGCAGCTCAAACTTTTAACAATAATTAGCAGTACACAATGATAGCTCGATCACGCTGCTAGAGATAAATGAAGTTCATCAAATCGTATTTAAAAGGTCATGATTAAAAACGGCACAGCGGGGTGTGGGGTATAAGTAGGAATGTGTGCAGTGAGGATCCATTTGTGCCGTGGAAAGAGGAAACCCACCAAATACCCGGAGCTATAATGCTGTCCTGCCATTATCTGTGCGTGCCCACTGCTTTGCTGCCTGCTGTGTCCCCGTGCTCTCCCTCTCCCTTTCTCTTCGACGCTTGTTGCTTACTCTCCCTCTCTTTACTCATGCTTTCTCTCTCCTCTTTTTATTTTCAGTCGGGTAGTTGGTTACATGGGTGTTGTTTAAATGCAAATGACATTGAACGAATTTCCCATCAATAATTAGTGTGTTCTCCTCCATTTCCGCACCCTCGCTAGGAGGCCCCAGAGGTTTCCTTACTCTAAGAGAAGCACATGGTTTCCTTGTTACAGCCTTGAAAATGTTGCCACATGATAATAATAATAATAATAATGGCACCAGTTTTAATGCCAGAGTTAATCACAATCTTCCTTTAATGATTAGTGAGCACATTCGCAGTACCTCCTCTCTCTTTTTACTTATTCCATTTGTTTATTCCTCTCTTTTTTTTCCAATTGTCCTCACATCATGGTCCCTCTAGACTCAGCACTTACACCCTGTTAAGTGTCCCAGGCCCAGCAATAAATCATTGGTTCCCCACAGCGTCCCATGCCCTCCCTCCCATCTGTCAACACCTAATGCGCCGCACGACAAGCTGCAATCCACTGTGCACAAACCACTCACTTTGAACACCGTAGCTTTCTCAGCCATTGAAGGCTGGCTTAAAGACACGGCCCCTGAAGGAGATTGACCAGAAGGCCCAGGTAAAAACTGTAAGTCTATTTAAGGCCCTCTGGAGACTCAAAGGACTCCTTTATTCCCACCACTTCAGTCTTGATAGTGAGTTGTAGAAAACTGAAGCAACTGACCCGCAGTGAATGTCCTCCACCGAGATATTAAGGCCACCTGCCTGTGAATGGACCAAAGCTCAAAGAGCTTTCACCTGCTGTGAAACATCCACCAGACAACCCACAAGTTTTTAAGAACGATATTTCTTTTCTTATCCTGTAACGTTGCTGAGTCCCACTCCCGTTCATGTATTGGGCTATTCATGCATGAGAGATTGCATTCTTTTTAAGGTTTTTTTTCAATGCTTTCGAACAAAATAATTGTAGTACCTTACCGAACCGACTGAGCACGGCAACCTTCAGCTCGCACTTACCACTCAGTTGGATCTACTCCTATCTGACACAACAAAACTGAACACGAGCTTCACAGATAGCAGTTATTACCAGCCGCCTCACACTGGTATTGTTTTCACCTTTTGAGTCTGTGTGTGTGTCATCATGGCAAAATGTGGTCCTGGAGACACCTACTGTAGCGGGAACTACCACAGAGAGGATTTTGAGTGCCAGTTGTTTATATTTCTGTCTGTCTGTGGACAGATTTTGTGACCGTGATAGTGTTGCAACTGTTCAAGATGCAGTCACGAAACTTTACAGATGTGTAGTTGAGATCCAAATGAAGGGCGAGTTCGAAGAAAGGCATTGTCCGAGCAAGGGGGGTGAAGGGGCCATTGGTCCCTCCACTTTACGCACCCCCCCCCCCCGACCTGATTTGACGTCACGGCTGGTGCGATCCCATCACAAGATGGTTTCTAGTTGAACGTCTGTAATGTCAAATTGCATTGCACTTTATCTACCAAGACAAATAATTTTGTCCAGGCCATGAGCAGCCTCTGTACAATCCTGTACAAACACAAATCAAGTTTGGTTCCAGTCCACTGAAATAAATAATTCAAGGATATTCTTGATAGTAAATATCCATGTTGCTGTCACACAGTCAGATCTTTTTCTCTCTTATTTATGGTTTTACCAGCCGCGACAATGTGTGGCTGGTATTGTTTTCACCTTGTGAGTCTGTGTGCGTGTGTCATCATGGCAAAATGGGATCCTGGAGACACCCACTGTAGCGGGAACTACCACAGAGGCAGTTTTGGGTACTTTGCCAGGTGTTTATATTTCTGTCTGTCTGTCTGTCTGTCTGTCCATCAGAACCGTGCAGGATGCAGTCACAAAACTCTGTTGTCGAGATCAAAATGAAGGCATAGTTTGAAGATGGGCGTGGTCGGAGATTTTTTGGTTTCTATCCATGCTGTTAGATAATGTTTAGAATTCTTACTAAGTCAAGTCAAGCAAAGCTTATTTGTATAGACCATTTCACAGTTGTAAACATTTCACGTGTCCCACTTTTTTTCTTGTTGCATCGTGAATGTGAACGACATAAGCTGACAGGAAGTAAACACGGACCTAAGCTGTTAATGCAAATCCGTTGAAACGGTCTATAGCACTTTTCAACGAGACAATCCAAAGTGCTTTACATAAGGCATCAACCTGTCATTAAGGTCCAGGATGTGTCTCTTAAGGATTTTTACAATGCCGACTCAGTAGTGCTTTGCTGATTTTGTTGGCCTTGCATTCAAATGTTGCAAACCCCCCCACTCCACTAGATCCCACTGGTGCTCTCTTTGGTTTAGCTTCAGAGACAGTGCTAGCCATTGGAGTAAACGTGGATTTATTTAAGTAATTAGTTGAATTTCCAGAACCCTCTTAAGATGAGGCTTTTAGATATAGTGCAATTATCCTGTTGGAAGTATGTGTGTGAGAAATGCTATTGCCCATGAAAGTATCAGTAATAATGCTTAGATACACTGTCCACTGAGTAGTATTATAGAGTCTAATGTCTGCGGAAAAAGTAGTTATTCTGATATTCACTCTGCTTCTATTTCATGGTTTAAATACTTTGGCGACAAATTCCACAAGGGACAAAAAATGTTGTTTTATGAAAATCAACTTGAAATAATCATTTCAGTCCTGTTATAACGACCAAGACTTTAACAAGTGGTTGTATATTTGCTTCAATTTAATCAGGACATCTGGTTATCCTTAAAATGCTTACCATTCAGTTTTGATCGTGATGTATCCACAGTAACCCCAGCTTCCTGTTTTGAGCCGGCATGAGCAGGAAGTGACATGGTCTTCAACCGCTACAGCCCATCGGCTTTACCACTGTTGCACTGTTGTTTTGTGTGGTGTTTCTTTTAGCCTGAATGAGCCTTGTTAATGTGACTCTGACCTCTTTCTGCCAAAGGAGCTAATTTATTTTCAATACATTTTCATAACATGTAGCCCTCATATGTCTAATTTACATCAGAATACGTGCACAGTGCTGTACCATGAGCAACCACGATCAAAGCATGTGATGCAGGCAAGGCGCAGGTGGTTTTAAATAATGGGACGGTAATACATGCTGATGATTGATGAGGTTTGAGCTTGCCCAAACTGTAACAAGCACCCGTCGCCTGCAGTTTGTAATTTAACTAAGTCACTGTGGCTACATGCATCTTCAACATTCTTCCGTTACTATATTAAAACCTGATTCTCTTACAAAAATTGAGAATAACCTCCATATTTTATTTAGACTTTTTATTATCACACAATGATTTACTAAACTCTTTGTCTAAGGCTAGAATTCCCTTTAATGGCTTCACAATAAAAGCCTTCCGGTAGTTCACCAATGAAAAGCTTTTAATATCAAGCAGCCGCGGAAATTGTTCACTTTGCATGAGTGGCACTTTAACAGCCGCAGACATCATCGATCAACCCTGTCTCCTACGAAATTACGTTCTCATACGACTAAGCTGCACTCTCAATTACTTTTCAAGGGAAACATAATTTTTCCCGGATTACCGTTTCAGTTTTGAACAGTTTTAAACACGTGGTTAATGTAAATTGAGAAAAAAAAAATATAAATCAAAAAACGCAACAGAAATACTTCGTTAGGTTTAGGCCACAAAACTACTTTGTTAGGTTTAGATGAGTTCTGGTAAGACCTATGCTGAGATAGAAACAGTGGGGAGCACCTAATCAGTGGTGAAAATAAAAAAGAGGCACCTTGTACAGCATGTACGGGGTTTAGAAAAGTGTAAAGTTTAAGGTTCAGGTTTGCCCTAAAGTCCTACTAAACTGGCACTTTAACTTACCAGAGGAGCACTTGGCCAACCAAAAGGATACTTGGGCCTACACTTGGGGTGCTCCTGGGCCATCCAGATGGACATTTTAGTGACACTTAAGCTGACCATAGAGGCACTTGAGAATCACTTGGGCCAACCAGACAAGCTATTGAACGATTCCTAAGTCGAACAGAAGGGCTGTTGGACCAACCAGCGAGGCACTCAGGAGACCATTTGCCTGAGCAGACAGGCAGTTGGGGCAAACGTGAGGTCACTTGAGGAGCACTCAGGTCGGCCAGACAAGCATTAGAAAGGCACTCACACCGACCAGAGAGGAATTGGGGTCAACCAGACTTGGGCTGTCCCGGTTCCCCTTAAAGCAGCAGTGGAGAGAATTGGAGCAAATATGATTAAAACGGTCACTATATCCTGACAGTAGTGCATGAGACAGGTAATCTGAAAAAAAAATCATGCGCCTCTGTGTCCTCCGGTGCTCCTAATGGCATCTGCAAGATTTCACAGACCGGAGGAAAACAACCAATCAGAGCCGAGCTGGAGCCTGCCATCTCTGAGCAGCTGTCAATCACTCGCAAACTCAGATCAAATGGTCAAACTAGGCAGCGCCGATGAATGAGAAAGTTTGTGATCCGGCAGCCATGTTGAGATCAGTTGATGAAATAACAAGCACCGCCCACCAGCCAGAGCAAACTTTCTCATTTTACAGCTAAACGGTACACTACAAGATGTTTCTGAAAACATTTGAGGAGAGAAATAGGCATTACAGTAACAGAATATTGATTCATATTTGATCAGCGCTATAGTTTGACCGTTTGATCAGAGTTAACAAGTGATTGACAGCTGCCTCCATTGAATGAACAGCCAATAAGAACGCTCTCTCTCTGAAATGACCTGTGATTGGCCAAAGTCTCCCGTGACGGGCAAGATTTTTTAAAGCCTGAAAACAGAGCCATGAGGAGGTGCAGAAGTCTAGTTTTCTCTCAGAACACTTGAATTACAATATGCTGAAAGGTTATTATGAAATTTTTGCCCAATGATGCCAAAAACATTCTGCCTACTGCAGGTTTAAAGGGATAGTTTGGGAGTTTTGAAGGGGAATTGCATGAGGTACTTATCCATAGTAGGTGTATTAGTTACAGGAGATGACGGTCGATGCGCCCCCCCAGCTTGGAGAAACAGACAGGAGCACCGGCACCGGAGCATAGCAATACAGTGCTGTGGATGGGGACGGCAGAAAAAACGTATTGTAGCCGCCTAAAAGAAAGGCTCACCTAAAAAAAAATCTCTATCTGTTTAAGTGTACGCTTTATTTAGAATATTTTCGCCGGTTTACCTTGCCGTCAGACAGCTCTTTCCTTCTCCTTTCCGACGGGGAACTGAACTGAAAGTGAAACTATGAAATCTATGCTCTCTCCAAAGCCAGCTGACCCAGATGACAAAAACAGTATAGATACATTTTACTTTCAGTTCAGTTTGCCGTCGGAAAATATTCTAAATATAGTGTACACTTAGACGCATCACACACCCCAACTAGCCCTTTAAATTGGTCAGCTCAAGTGTTTTGTTTGGTGTTTTCATTAAAAACAAAAAAATGAAGAATGCAAGTTCTTATTAGGGCACAGACATATGTTTTTAATATATATAAGACATACACTGAGCAAAAATTGCAGGAGTGTCTCACCACTGTGCACACCACTGGACATAAATACTTGTGAGTATTTTTGAGGGGCAAAGGATCTTTCATTTAACTCCCTCACCATCTGTATTGGATAAAGTTTTGCTTGGACTGATCAGAGCAATTGAATCTGGCATGATTTTGCAGCGTTAATCAAAATCCTGCCAAATGGAAATCCCAAAGCTATAATAATCAAGATCTGCAAGAAAAACCCCACTGACCTAAAGGTCATTTGGACTTAATCATAACATCAATTACTGTTTGGATCCTCACGCCGTATTACATAGTTTATTATTTTCCCTAAAGTCTATGAATTGATCTGTGTAACACCTCCTCATGCATCTGAAAACAACAAGCCCCGAGATGCGGCTCTTGTTTAGTCTGCGTGCTCACCAATTGTGCGAGCGGCAGCTATAATTTCAGCCAGAGAATGCCCCCTGCCACGCTCTCCATTCAAATTGTGCTTTGCTGTGGCTGGAAAAGAAACAGAATCCTCTGTAGGCGGAAGCAAGCAACTATCACATGGCTATCTGAACGCCCTCATGTCACCATCTCTGATTGAGGTGATCGGATAAATGAGATTTTAATTGGGTTTTTAGGCTAAGTCATATTAGGAGATGAGATAGAATTATCCAGGAACATATTAATGTAATAAAAAGCTCTCAGATCTGGCAGCTCTATTACATTAGAAAGCTGCCTGCCCTTCCCTTTTTCCCCCCCTTCGTCCAATGCCAATCCCCCTCAAGGGCTTGCTGCTCTGAGCAGCGCTAACATGATTGACATTGATAGCTGGATCAAACTATAGAATCAACCCTAATATCATTAAGTGAGCAGACATGGCAGCAAAGACCTGGGCTCTAACTGTATTAGCCGCTACATATGTTAGGGTTATGGATGCAGGAGGCTAAATGCATTGGAAAATCAAGCATGCAAGCCACAATTTGCCTGTGTATGTGTGACCTTTGTGCCTTTGGATGTGGGCTGCTGAGTATGTGTGGAAATGAAAGTGTCTGTGCACGTGTGCACATGTGCAGAGCGATTCCTGTTGGTGTTTACTCGCTTTTTACATTAATTAGGCATGATTTTCATTGTTAGTTATACAGAGTAGGGCTGCACAATTATAACATCAAGATTTTGGCTTCCCACAATTAAATGAACATGATCGACTTCGATATTGACGTTAAGATGCGTGCTCCGATCAAAGAAAACTCCGCTGCAAAAATCAAGCGCTTTCTAAACTAACAGCTAGAGATGAACCGTCAATCAGCTGCTGATCAACGCCGGACCGTCTCATATTCAGCAGCCTCATCTTCATTTATCCAAGTCAGACACACATGTGCAGCCGGCCACATGATGGCTTTACGTCGGCACAGAGCGGCACTGTCAGTAACGTCTCACACACAACACGCACTGACACACACAACATGTCGTCGGTGTGGAAGTTCTTCAGCGTGAGTGAAGAAGACATAAAGCTGCAATTTGTTACAACTGCAAATATCTTGTAGTCATCCTCCAAACTTCTGTTTGTACCACCTTTGTGTTCATAGTGAAACTCTTAAGACCAACCTGTCAACCACGTCATTCAAATTCCTAAGAGCATATTTTTGGTACTGTTGCTTTTATCTTCTTCAAGATGGAAATAGAGTCTGCAATAAATTAAAAAACAGAATGTGGAATGTGTCAAATTTGAACTTTTAACAAGTTTAAGAGTCATTTTGACTCCATTGTTCCATAAACTACATAGTCTTGGCACATTACCCACAATAATTTAGTTTGCGAAGGATACTGTTTGAACAGTGAGTCATCTATTTCACTTTTAAGCAATGTTTAAAAAACGAAATAAATTCAAACTGTGTTTGGGATTGAGCTGAACTTTTCGTTCTGTGTAACTAACAGCTTTATTTCCTAGTGAAGGTGTCCCACAGTTCACCACATTGCCCCTGCTTTGCGGTACGCTCATCAAATAAGTTTTCTCTTCACCGCTCTGTCAGGGACATCTTACGACACTCACCGCATTATTGATTTGGAAAAAATGTACCTTGTTTGATGAAACCACAGTAAAATATATTTAATCTGTTCTCTTAATGGATATTTTTCTTTTTCACACTGCAGTACCAAGTAGGTGGAAATTACTCAAATTGTATTATTAAAAGCAAATGACTGGTTTGTTTACATATCAAACAGGCTGTCACCGAGGAGCTCTACTGTGGCCTCTTTAGATATACAAATTACTATTCTAAAATGTATCATTTTTGGGATGGTAAATTACCAAGTCAAATATAAAAGGGTTTTGTTCCATCTTCATCTCCATCAGAGAAGCGCAGAAATCAGCATGCCGCCAGGCAGGTTTTTTTTTTTTTGCATAGCTTCCATTATTCTTTTCTCTCCTATCTTCCTTTAAACTTATCTCTCTTTCTGTCTTTTCAGTCACATCCCTTTACCCTCACTCGCGGCTCTCCTCTCTGTGATTGAGCACTTGTGTGAAATGTAGTGGTGCCCCAATACAAAGCGATGCCCCCTCTCATGCGAAACAGCCGACTGCTCTCTGCGGCGTCACCGTCAGACGTTTATATTGAGCTTCTGTTCTACTGTCTGCTTTTGATGATGTGTACAAGTCTCGAGACGCCTCCGAATTCCATAGTGATTTTTACTATCTGTCTGCTATCTTTTAAGCCTTCTTATGGTCCAGTCAAAACCAAGGGAGACTCTGAAACAATGCAAATGGTTAGAAGGGATTCTTGCAACACTGCGTGATTTTTCTCTCTCTCAGTGTGTGCGCTCACGAGGAGCAGCATGAGTAAGTGTTAGCTGCTGGCACCCACAACAACACTGATCAATTACGCTGGTCTGAACTGGGTCCTGTGCACTGCAACCCACTGAAGGAACCGTGGAAGGGTGGCAATGAATGAACGAGAGACGAGCAAGACAAGAGAAAGCATGGGTGCAATAGATTATAGAGGAGGATGACACGTGAGCTCGGATGTGAGATGAAATATATGGTAAAAGGAAGAGAGTGGAAATGATTGGGGGCGTGGCACTACACTTCAGACTTTAATCATGAAACAATCTTGCTGAAAAATTACAAACAATTTTGCAGTTATTATGATCAAGGACATGAGAAACACAAATGTTGGTGCAGGCTGAAGAATTGTTTTGCTAATTTCTAATCGAGCCTTAACCCCAAACCACATGCATTGACCAGTCTTACAATGTCCTCAAAAGCACTGAATCACTAAATGCGCACTCAAATTGAAACGCTTTTTAAATGCTTTTCAAACACGATTGGGTCTATTTAGTTAGAAGACGTGAAGAAATGCTCTCTTAATTTTTTTTTTTCAATGATTACTAATCGATTTAAAGTTATCCCGTGACTTCATTACGTTCATCGAGAAGCAGACAAACAGACGGAGCATGTATCGTATTGATTCTTTGCCTCCCTCTCCCTTTTATTATATTGTTACTCTGCAGCAGAGTCAAATTTCATTACACCCTCTGGATCCATATAACAGCACAAACTCATCTTCGTGTCACTAATAAAGTGATTACTTAGACGGAGAAAAGGTCTGAAATGCTTTTTCACGGCTTCTGGGTGATGATTCCCTGAAGTACTGGGAAAATATGAGTGACTATAGTGTCAGGGAAGAATGAGAGGGGGCCGTGCTGTTTGAGCAGGCTTTATAGCCCGCTGACCTTTTAAAGAAATAGATTGTTGTTCTGTTAAAGCATGTACTCTATACACCCAGTACTTGCCTGTTCTTTTATAATGCATTATTGATTTTTGTTAGCTTTATTACTCTATTTAAAGGCCAAAAAAATCCACTTGCATTTCTATCTAAGGATGGGCGTGAAAAATGAGTTATTTTCTGTTGTATCAAGACTCTATGATTTATTATGCATTTTGAAGTTCATGTAGAACAGAACTTGACGTGAATCGACACTGATTGGTGACGACTTGACTTTAATTCTTTCTGCCACTGAATTAGGATGCTTTGAAATTTTGCCTTTGGTAGATTTTCTTCCTGGCTAATTAACTCGGTCAGTATTTATATATGTATTTGTATTTGTGTAAAGGTTATAGGTTTATCATTTAACAAATATTTTCTGTGACATTTACCACATACCCTTATATTGAACGGATCTTAGGAACACAGCCTGCACTAGCGTGCACTAGTTTACCAGCTCTGCTGTAGTCTTCTTGATTGTGGCTGCAAATGGATTCTCCAGAGGGCCCTCCCACACACACACACACACACACACACACACACACACACACACACACACACACACACACACACACACACACACACACACACACACACACACACACTTACAGCCTCATACTGTTGCACAAAAATGATTGATTCCTGTGCTTTATGTTGCTTTTAAGAAGTTATTTATAAATTAAAATCACTTTCCACAGCGTTGCCTGCTTAGTAGCCTCTCACCAATCAAAAGCTCCCCACCCACCTTCATTGGAAAACCTCCACAGAGACCTATTATTTAGTTTAAGTGTATATAGCAACAGATAGTGTGGAAGATGTAGGAATGTGCCTCTTTTAAACCTGAACTTAACAAAGTCATAAAAATGACACACAGACATTTTCTTTTCAAAGAAAACACGAGTTGAACATAAATAAAACATGTTTGCAATATTAAATTGCCATTTCATTTTCATTACAAGAAATTTCTGGGAATCTGGATTTCATCTTGGCCTGCAATTCATGTTTTGTCTTGCTCTATGTGGCATAGTAGGTAGAGTGAATCTCTAAAAAATATTGATATTCCAATTTGATATCAACATTCTCCAATGAAACTGAGGCTACTTTATGATAAACGACAAGACGGTTCCAACCCAGACTGAACTAAATCCACTTTAAACTTTAGTTCTGCCTCTATTTGGGCCTTCTTCAAAAATCCACTTTCAAATTATACTACATTTAAGATAAATTATTTTAATTTTGGGCCACCTTCAGGCCTTCTTAAGCAACACTCCAGTATGTAACAGCTTTGTCACCAATAAAAGTTGAGATCTAATGCACGCAGAATCTTACATTTCGAAGCGCATGCAGCATACTTTTTTTATGGCAATATAAATATTAAATCAAGCTTCACTGCAGCATACTGGTACAGTATATTACTGACCTTGCATGTTCTTTGCCTGTTTGTTTGTGAGTTGCATTTAAGTGAGCTAGGTGCTAGATGAGGTGTTGAGGTCGTATTTTGGTAAAGAAAATGGGTCTTCTTTGGCGTTGTGCTGAGAATAGTCATCCACGTAACAGCTGCCTCATTTTTCAAAGCATGCAAGTTCTATATCTGTGTATAAGGCCTGCCTGTATGCACAAGAAAGTTGGTATAAATCAAACATATATAACGTATGCACACCTGTATGCAATGAACAGTGATAAATTCTACTTGTTCTACAACCATCTGCTTGTGCAGAAACAGGCTCATTTGCATAAGGAAACACCCTCAATTTGCCATACATGGTAAACAACGTCATAAAAAAAAAAAAAAAAGACCTAGTAGTCTGAATGTAGAACAACTTCTGAAAAAAAAAAATTGAGCAACTGAGAAGGAAAAAGTAGACAGTCTTAAAAAAATAATAAGGTTGAGGCACCACTAAATCTGGCACACATAAACCAAAATGGATATATATACTGTAAAAGTAAACAAACAAACAACAGCGGAGCAGGTGAAAAACACTGTCAACACAGTAAATATATGCACGTTTGGACAAACAAGAGGAAATTGATAAATTTGTGTGTGTGTGTGCTCAGCTGAAATTAGGCCTCAGGTCTGCTACCAGTAAGCACCAACTAAATGCCTGCTGTAAATGCACACAATTGCAGGATAATGCTGAATATTCAGAGTAGTCAGCTTGGCCCAACCAGTAGACCCATTCAGACTGACAAAACACCCAACTTTTTAACCTTTTGGACCTCCACCGCCACTTCCACGGTACATGGTGCTGAAATTTCATTTGCAGTTTTTCAGAGATACATGATGTATTTTATCATGAGGCATTGGCTTCGACTGTCTAGTCTAGGCTTAATGGGAGGCCTAATAAATCGTTCAAAGAGGTAATGTCCTATCTCTCTCCATCTGTCATAGCTTTTAAGTGTAGGAATACTGCAGCGACCGAGTCCATTCTGGACAATTACGCAGGCCGGGACTTGGACCGAAGCTTCACTGGCAGGAACTCAAAAGTCAAGTGATTCCTTTTTATTGTGAAATTACATATGCATATATAAAAAAAACACAGCCGTGTGCCTCTGTCGCACGCATACAACTGTGTTTTACCCCAAGTGAACCACGTTGGCTCATGGCCGAACCAAGTTGCAGGCCCTGCCCTACAGCCAGGATACAATTTGGCAGTGTGTCCTGGCATTAAAAAACTGCACTTATTGGCCTGATTGGGTCTGATAGGCACACTTTGTAAAGCCATAACTGCTTCACCTTGGGTCTAGTTTTAATTAAATTTAATGTCTGTGTGCAAATCGTGGGGGATGTGTGTTATTCGTTTTTCAAAACTGTGTCGCTTTTACGATTTTTTTTTTTTTTCTTTCCCTGCAGTGTGCCTTATCTCATGTTAAGCATAGAAACAAGTCCTTCTTTTTCTTTTTTTTCCCTCCACCTGATGCTGTTTTTCAAGTGTGATCCTCAGAGAATACTGAAATGGTGATGACCTAATTTACATGAGAGGATTTGTAAAATGGGGCCAGAACTGGCTGTGTTAATCTTTTAGTGTGTGGTAATGCTGCCTTTAGTCACTCGATTTTGACCTGCGACTGCACCTTTATTTTTCAATTTTCTCATCGTTTGAACCACAAATATACACCAACACACACAAGCATGACATGGAGGGAAAACAATACTAAAGTAAACTGACATAATTCAGGGCCTTTTGGTGTTAGAGGGGGTTCCTTTAACAAATATTGACAGCAAAACGGCCTTATTTTGAATATGATCCTGTTCTAATATAACATAAGACACACTTAACTCAGTCATTAAGACACAGCTGCAGCTCCAGCTTGGATTGAGACAGCTGAGAGAGTAGGGAGAAAAGGCCAACAAGTTTTCATTATGCAGCTGTATCGCATCTTCCTCTGCTGAAGATGTATGAGACCGTTTGCAGTTATTCAACCAAGCATAATCATTCAGGTAGAATCACATTTGTTTTTAACCACAAAACTCTCAGAGATGAATAGACATTAGACAGAAAGACAGACAAAAATAGAACAGAAAGAACTTTTATTTGGGGTTTGACAGTTTCGTTTACAGTTGGGTGAACTTAGTTGCAGCAACAATTATAGAACCTATTTCAATGTTATTTAAATATCCTTAAAGCTGCAGTGGGTAGAATTAGAGCTAATATGATTTAAAAAAAAAAAAGTTATTTTTATAAAACGGTCACTATATCCTGACAGTAGTGCACGAAACAGGTAAACTGAAAAAAATTGTGTTACTCTTTGGTAACCAATCAGAGCCGAGCTGGAGCCTGATTCTTTTTTTACTTGCATAGTTATAATAAAATGCATGTCTCTATGCAGTATTTGGAGCTATATTAAACCTGTTGCATATCTAAGATACCAACTTGTGGATAAAAATCGTGATTGCTGTAAGGCACTCTGTTATTCTTTAGGTTGAACATCCGCACGAACCCACGCACTCACAAAGACAAAGGCAAAGCACATGCAGATACCATTAAGACACATATATTTATATACTCCTACATCTTTTCTTTTCATCTCTCCAACTTCCCTGATGAACTTCTTGCTGTACCACTCCCCTTTGCGCCTCAGCTGTGGAGGCGCCACACAACCAAGGGTAATCATGTGTGATCAACATAAATGGAGCATGTGAAGATTCCCACCACTAAGTATGTGAAAATCAGCCCGAGGATGTGTGTTGTCAGTGAAACTGGAGCTGTCACATAGTTTAACCTTACAAGTGCCTTGGCTCGCAGCGCAGCGAAACTCAAGAAACAGTCTGAGGCACAGCTCCAAACGGCAGTGAGCTTGGCCCTAAGTAGGACAAGAGAACTCTCCAGGCTGGTGTTGAAACTGAAACAGTCCCTCCAGGAATTTTCACATTTGCAACCGTAAGATTTTTTTTTTTTTTTCGACCCACACTTAATCACAAATATTGCAGGGATTTGCTGTTTTTATAAATCAACACAGTTTCCGCTTAAGTTTGTTGCATTATTTAGTTCAACGTTTTAACAAACAGTTGCAATTTCAACACAATCAGTAGTACAGGTATATTCAGAGATCCATCATTTAATGTGAAATCATCCAATCTTCTCCTGTTTATCCCCCATATATTTGCGTCAGAGAATTTTCTTATCAACTAAATATTTTGTCAACAGTTTACAGACTACATTTGACAGTTGCAGTTAATACAAGTTGCTGCATTATATTAGAAATGGGTCAACTTTAACATTTTTATTTGCTTGCCGACCTCTTACTAACACTTGGTAAATTACAGAGTTTGCACAGCCAAGGTACAGCGGTTTTAAATTAAGACTGTTACTGTATGAAGATAAACTGCTTGTCCACACACGCCACACAAGACACACGTATGATGTAATTGGTTGATGTCAATTCCAAAATAATTACATGACATTAAATACACGTAGATTATAGCTGAGTGCAGGGTTTCCCTTTTCACAAATTTATTGGATATTGTTCATCCATATTTAACAAAATTATGCCATGGTTAATTTCACATTGTCCACATTCCCATCTTACAAACTGTACTTTTTAAAAACCTGTCTGACCTGAGATTTGTTTAAAACCAAGATCATTCCTACCCTCTGCATGTGTTGATGCAGAGAAGTGGTGAAAGTGGCATAACTCATATTGGAAGGAAGGCCTTTCTAAGATATATTTTTTGTCAATTTCTGTCTGTCACAGTGATGTATTCCCCTCACAGAGTGAGCTGTAACTGTTGGTTGGTTGCTCTCATACCCTCACAGTGCGAAGCCCCGCTACTGGCAGCGCTCAAGCTTTTGCATTTTAGCCTTTTTTTTCCCTCGTCTCCTGAAAACTTGACTCAGACGTTTCAGTAAAACATTAGGTCTGTGCTGTATACATTCAAGTTTCAATTTAGTATATAAAGCCCCACTTCCTAGTATTGTTGTTGAAAATTTGATGTATTGGGTTTTCTTTCGGTGACATGCCAGAGGCCAGTGGGTATCCTAGCCCCCTATCAATAACTACGTTCACGTGCACAAAATATTCAATTTTTCGCTCTTATTCTGAAAAAGACAATATAAGCTGTTTTCATGTCTAATGAAAATGAATATTCCACTAATATTCTCATTTACATGCAGCCGTGCATACTCTGATTAATGTAAAATGCCCCTTACCCCAGCCATGAAAACTGTTGGCTAGTTGGTTTGTGTACACAACTCAGTCACCAGAAAAAATTTTGACATTGGACGTTTCTGCAAACCACGGGTACGTTGAATGGCAACGTTTCATAAATGCGTTTCATATCAGCCTCGTGTCATGCTTGCAGAAACGCAAAGCCACGTGGTTAACGTTGTGAATCAATTGGTTAGGCTTAGGCAACAAAACTACTTGGTTAAGGTTAGAAAAAAGATCATGGTTTGTGTTCAAATAATAATGTAACAACATAACAACTTAATGTGACAGCGCAACAAAACCACTATAGTTAGGTTTAGGACAGAACTACTTGGTTGGGCTTAAAACTATTACGTTTGTACAGTGAAAATGACCCTAAACGTTGTGAACATGGAATACGAATGAACAGTTGATTGTAATATGACGCACGAGACACAAACAGCGGTCTCCTGGATGAAAGCCTGTTTGTTGGAACTATACATCTCCAGCCAAAAATGTATAGAAACCTGACATCCACCTCTACCCTATCATAATATGTACCCTTTACTCTGCTTTTAACTGCTGCTGCACATTTTCAACTCAACCAGCATATCTGAAAAGTTCATAAAAGTGTTTGTCAATGAAAGAAACTTTGCTTTTCAGTTGAAAATGCCTCACAGTGCAGTAATGCTGCAGCGATACATCTAACATTGGTAAACCGAAAAAAGAGATCACAAAAGATAAAGAATTTATTTATTATCATTAATACGATAATTTACCAAAATGAAAGAGTTCATGGTTTCTTCTACACAAGATGATATCAATACATAACAAGGTCAGTTATCCTTTCTTCACATTGATGCTTCGTGTGTGAATGCAGTACTTTACACCTCCAGGAAATTGAAAATTTCTCTGTGTACTGTGTTCATTATCGCTTTGTACATTTTTCCCTCGTGTAGTGGAGATAGATCAGTGCAGGATGTAGAGCAGGCGTTGTTTCCCTCAGGAGAGTTCTAGTGCCTCTTGTTTAACTCAGCATAAGCATAAAACTCATGTTGTGTTATATCTTTTATCATGGCTCCAAGTGTGTGGAAAAAGACGCTACATAGCTGCCAATGTATATGTTTTCTTTTCTGTTTGTTGGTAATGGTTTGGCCCTATATACAGTAAATGATTTGACGTGTAAATATGCATTTGTGAAGGTAATCTTGACAAAGAAATAATAGTATTCATGTAAAACATGTCACAGGGGAATGTTGGTCAACAGACTTAATCATACACACCACACACACACACACACACACACACACACACACACACACACACACACACACACACAGTTTTTCAGACGTGTGATACAAATATTCTCACTGTGTGTAAGCTGTGCTTTATAGTCTTTTCACGGTAGAGACGGCAGGATATTTCCTGTGAACACATCAAGAAGGATGATTTCAGTCTGACAAAAATTACAACCCAGGTGTTTGATTTGCCAGCAGTCTAAATAATTTGTAATTCAAATGGGCATATGATGGGCACCGGAAGATTGTTTACCCCACAAGGCGTGACTGAAAAGTGTCGTCTCAGAGTTTTACACTTGGACAGCTAGTCAAGTGAGGTCTGTGGAAAAAAACTCTGAATCCTCAGCTCAGCATTTTATGCTGTTTTATACCGTTTTGCATTCCAGCTTTTATGATAATTACTGTAAAAAAGAATCTTCATGATGCAGCAAAGCTTTGTTAAGCTCTTTTTATTCAGCAAGTCTCAGTGAGATCAAGATGTTTTTTGCAAGAGAGAAAAAATTACTTGCAATATGTACAAGATCACAACTACAGTGCAGTCACAAAAAGCAGAAGTCTCTCTCACACACGCACACAGTAATTACAGTGTATTAAAAAAAAATATGAGAAACTAAAACAATGAAGTCTCCCAGGGGAATGAGTCTCTAACTTTAAATTGCATTTCTATTTATTCCCATTGGAAGGTACACACTACGGGTGACCGCTCTTTCTCAATTCAGGGATGGTACAAGGAACTATTAAAGCAAACCTACGCTGTGATGTGGTGTCATTTTTATAGCTTTGAATTCCACTAAGTATGTTAAATAACTTGGCAGCTTGGAGAGCAAACCCTTGTAAATGAAAACGCTGCTGTGTAGGTGCCTTCTAGACAATAATGAGTGCAACACCCAACTTTAGTGATGAATGGAATAGCACTTAATGACATCCAGTGCATAGCAAGCATATAAGCAAGCATAGATAATAAATAGTATTTTATAAATAGGTTTTTTTCTGTTTATAAAAAGCAAACCTGCTCAGTTCCAGTATGGATCCATTTGACTTTCTTATTTTATGAGCAAAGTGTTCCAGATGATTTTTAAGAACGCTCTGTAGCCTAGTCCAGTGGTTCCCAAACGTTTTCACATCAAGGACCCCTAAACTGACACAAATTAGACCACTGACCCCCATTTGATAGGATTTTGTCCCAAGGTCCCCCATCTGTTTTTTTGCTTTTAGATGTTTTATTACAGAAAGTGTATGAAACCCATGACCAAAATAGTAATTTTACATTTTGTCATTGTGTTACTTATGGATGGAATTGTAAAAAAAAATATATATATTTCACTTTCCCCTGGCACGTTTTTTCGTGCCAGGGGAAATTTGTTATGGCCTGGCTCGGAGAGCACAAGAAATTAGGAAGCTTTACGCCAGGGAGTAACAATCAAACTGAGATTTATTTAACAAAAATGAGTGATGTTAACACGATCACATAAAGATGAATGATAAACAAATAAACTAACAGAAAACAGGCTATTCAAGAAATGTGAATCCGAACACAACGCTGACATAGCACCCCTTGGTGCCAGGGGTGGAATGAAGTCTCACCTTCTTAATTGTGGAAAGCATGCAAAATTTTCGGGTTTTTTTGGTTGGAGACCCCCTGGAACCCCCTCAAGGACCCCTGGGGGTCCACGGACCCTGCTTTGGGAACTACTTGCCTATGACAGTCATTTTCTACACGCATAATCGTTGCAGACAAAGTAAAATCTTCAAATCCGTGAAAGACTGGAAAAACACAAGCTATATTCTTAGTTGACAGTTTAATGTGAGCCTTGCAAATGGAGGGCAAATTGTCTGTTCGTTTTATACCGAACACACCCACAGAAGAGTCACACTTACATTAAAATAATTACAAAAATCCCCAAAAGGAGCTCTCTTGGTTTACGTTGCATATAATTGCAGTTTCCTCACTTAATGCTGTTATCATGCCTGTTTCCCTTCTCTCTCTCTCTCTGTCCATGCAACAAGCTGTTTCAGTGATACCAACATGCCACCGCTCAGGCAGATATACTGGGATATGAATTATTCTGCCCTGAAGGCATGCAGCTCCAGAGTTACAGTGCATATGGAATAGATAGGATTAAACCAACCCTATATGGGGACAAGTTTGCTTTGTGCGTGTATTTACATATGATAGTACTTTATTTTCTTCCAGTTTCACATTGACATGGTATGTGTAACATTAATCTGCATTTCAGATACACAGAAATTTTGTGAGGGAGGCACGTTGGATCGGTGGTTGGCACTGATCCTGGGTTTATCATTCATTATTCAGGAAGTAGTGCGACATTCACATAGTAAAGCAAAAAGCGATGGTGTGAAGGTCAAGGTGTTTGGTGGGTGTACAGTATAGTGTGTCAACATCAATGGCCCATGTTTACATACCTGTGTGATATTTGTATTATATAACCAAAATCTGGATCTTTCCCAAATAGGCTTTAGTTGCCTTATATTAACCAGTGCATACAGCTACACTTAGGTTGCCATGGACAGATAATGCAGGAATAAACATTTAGAAAACATTGGCAGTGAATTCGCTACAGATATGGACAATGTGGATTTTATGTCTGATGAGGTACAAACTATGTTATATGGGCAGCATATGTATAATTCATAGCAGAAACAGTTGCTAACACAGTTTAAATAGAAATTCAATTTCCAAACTCCACACACAAAATCATGTATAGCAGGAATGTTGTAGTTTATTTGCAATATGTTATTTTGTCCACCCCTGTGCAATGTTTTAATAGCACATTAAGCTTATTAAACATTTGCATATGAGAGCTATTGTCATGCATATAATCTTATACCCATTTCAGACCGTGGTTCTATTGTTCCATATTGGTATAGTTGTCAGTTTATGTTGAATACCTATGATAAAATGTTCATAATTGTGCCTTAAAGATGCAGTTTGTAGGATTTGGTGGCATCTAGTGGTGTGGTTGCAGATTGCAACCAACTGAGTACCTCTCTGCCCACTCCTCCCTTTCCAAGACTGTGGTAACGTAATTGCTCAGAGGCCATCCTTACCATAATAACACTACTTTAGAAACAACGGAAGTCAGACGACGGCTGGCAGTATCACGGTTTTGCACTCTGCGGCTCACGTTACCGCAGTTTCACAAGTATGTCGGAGAACTACGTTGGCCTCCAGGTAATGTAAAAACGCTAGACGCTCTCTCAAGAGCCTATATTTGGTTTGTCCGCTCTGGGCTACTGTAGAAACATGGCGGAACAACATGGCGGACTCTGTGAATAGGATCCGCTCCCTATGTAGATATGAAGGGCTCATTCTAAGCTCACGAAAACACGATTCTTAGTTTCAGGCGATTATACACTAATGGCAACATAGTTCAGACTATTATTTCCATTTCTGCTGATAGATCCCCCAAAATGTCCTTTGCGTGTCATTCACAGAATGTTGATATCATCAGACTTGAGTGCATTATTTTTATCCTAAACAACATTTTTTTTTTTTTTTATTTGATGCGTGAGCCTGGAGCTCGCTGCTCAGTTTTGCTGTAGGTGTTGTCACTGAAAATAGACCAGAGTCTCGGGCAACCCAAAGAGCCTTCAGCCAAACAAGAGCCATGGGTAAACAGGCAAAATGAGAGAGTGGGAGAGATAGGAGGCCAGAGGAGCAAGACATGACGAGGGAGGGGATGAAACTCGGGGCAGCGAGAGAGGGTCAGGGAGGAGCTGCAGTTCTTGTGACCTACCTTGGGGTTAGTGCAGAGAGGGAAGATATCTAATTAATGGCTTGAAGAGGGCCGCTCTCATAGAAACTCCGTGTGGGTGATTACTCACCTCAAGGCTGTAGCCTTCTCAGGGATAGCCTGTTCTCACTCGTGGCCCTCAGACACAGTCACACATGCAAGCCTCATCAAAAGTCTCTTTTGCTTATCTCATTAATTACAGCACTAGCTTCATTAGCATTATGAGGCATCAAATGCAAGCAATTGTGAAGTGAAGCATTTTTGTCATTTCTTAAATTAAAATTGTGCTTATTCGCTCTCGGGTGGAATGCAGTCTCACCTTCTTAATTGTGGAAAGCATGCACAATTAAACAATATTCTATTAATAAGCACGGCACTAGTTAAAGCAGGATGTCGCGGCTTCCCTTGGGCATTCAGAAAATATTTTTTTCATCTATTAGCCAAGAGGGGATGAGTGATGCTCTGTAGCAGCTTAAAAATAAACACATCTAAACAATGGGGAGAGTTCGATATTTTTAGCTCTCTTGCATTTTTTTTTCCCCAGCTGGTTATGGAGAGCTTCTCAAGTAGAGATTAGTAAACACAAATGACAACTGAACATCTCTACCTCTTGGCTCCTTGTACATCCAGGGGAATTTGTTAGGCGATGCTTTGTTATGCCGACGAGTCTCATCGTGGTTTGAAATGCATCTGTGGAAATTTGCGCACTCATTACAAACTCTGGTGTGAATGGGAAAACAACAAGAGAGAATAAGCGGGCGGAGACGTTAAGGTTTGTAGGAGTCCCAAGTTGACAAAAGTGGTGAGAGCAGATAGGGAAAATGCCGAAATAACGAATCAATCATGTTGTGATTACTGGTGCATGCATGTAAGCAAATAGAATCGCAGGCTCTTCCACATCACATGGCAGGAGATAAAACTTCCACAGGCTCCGTCTGTGCTCTGTCAACTGTTCAACTAATTCGCACACTGAAAAAATAACCTCCTTCTTAAATTTTCGTTTTTTAAGTACCGATTGGTGCATTGTTTCTCACTATTGTGGTGTTAACCTAATGGTACTAAAAAAAGAAGGTCATCGATTCTTACCAGTGAGGTGGTTCGGTCAAAGCACTTTGGACTCAAGTGCAGGGCTTTACAGGTCTTAAAACACCTGACAACTACAGATAAAAATTAATTATGGCAGTTAATGCCATCCAGATACGAGCCAACTTGGCTGAATCAAACTTTCACAGTCCTACAAAAGCACGGTTGCAAGCGCAGCACAAAGTGCTAGATCACGCATGCACGGACAATGACATTGTGTCGAAGTCATTTCTGTTCATGATGTGCAGCATGCTATGTGTAAAACATTGTGTGAAGTGACATATAAATCAGAAATACATCAAAAATGTATTATTGTCTTTTAACTCAGTGCAGAGCCAATGTTGTGTTATGATGAGGCATCCATAATTTAATGCTTCAGAAACACGCAGCACATCCCGCAAATCAGAGTCAGCACGCACGTAGCGATCCTGCTGCAGTGGGACGGTCGTAAAGATTTAATCAACTGACACTGACGCTCATGCATACGATCACTTCTGGATAATATTATTGGGGACAGTGACCCATCCAGTCCAGTACAGACTTCCATAATCACAAGAAGAATTGTATTTCGATGTGAACTAATTGAAGAATTCAATCAAAGTAAGATAGGCAAACTCACCACAAATAAAAGGAGTTTACGTACTGTATATCAGTCTATGTTTGTGTGCTACTGCTAACTAAAGCCATTGTGTATTTTTTAAAGGAGCAGTGTGTAACATTTAGGGAGATTTATTGGCAGAAATGGAATATAATATTAGTAAGTATGTTTTCTTTAGTGTATAATCACCTGAAAATAAGAAACGTGTTTCCGTTACCTAAGAATGAGCCGTTTATATCTACATACGGAGCGGGTCCTCTCTCCGAGTCGGCCACCATGTTTCTACAGTAGCCCAGAAGGGACAAACCAAACACTGGCTCTAGATAGGGCCATTCACGTTTTCGCGTCAGCCACCGTAGTTCTCGTACATGCTTGAGACACAGAAGTTTCAGTTGGTTGCACTCTGCAACCTCACCACTAGATGCTAGAGCTGGCACATTTATTAATTGACATATACCTAAACCTAAATGTATATCGGAGATTTCATGAAAATACATACTGTACATGCATTATTGTAAAATAAATGCAATGGAGTGCAGCCAAGAACTCATGGTGGAGATTAGTGGGATTAAAAAAAAGTGTCAGGAAAAGGGTGAGTTTGTTCCTTTTCTGTAATGAACAGAAAAACAGAAACAGCTGGATGAGTATCTCTCTGCAGGTCAGACTTAATCCCCTCCAGCAAGCTAAGACATCACAGAATACACGTGTGTGTGTGTGTGTGTGTGTGTGTGTGTGTGTGTGTGTGTGTGGTGTGTGGTGTGTGGTGTGTGTGTGTGCACACCGTGTATAGAAGGCAAAATAATAGTATAATGGATTAGTGCTTTAATGGAGCCTTGACATGGGAAAACTGAATTGTTTGTTGTTTTACCCTTGCTAGTATTTTAAGATGCAGTCGGTATAATATAATCAGCAAAAATACGATTACCAAAAAATAATGACAATCACACGATGGCCTTCTGCCTCAAAGAAAATCTGCATTAACAAGTGGACTCACCTGCTTGATTACTTCCAAAGCTGTCAGCTGAATGACGGCTCTGGTTATAGACATCCCTTTATTCTGGTGTTCAGTCACATACTCATATTCTGTACGTCCCTGTCAAGTAGGAAGCAGTCGGTTTTGGCACCACAGAAAGATTTTCTCAAGACTCCTTTTGGGCTTACTGCCTCTGACACTGTATTTCATGACTGCATCTGCAAAGAGACATTGGATGACGGTACTTCACCCTCTCGTTTCTAAATGTAAGCCCTATAATGGACTAGTATTGTATTGTAGTGTCTATCATTCAACGTAGAAACAACTTTTTGCAGTATCAGAGCCAACGCTGTGCCTTTTAAATTTAGGATTATTTGATGTCTGTAACGGCCGGGACACACTGGGAACGTCAGCAGCGCGTGGCGGCTGCGGAACCTGTAATTTTTTATTTCGGCGTCCATGTTAACAAGTTAGAGCAGCAACACAGCCCGCGCGAGGAGCGCGGCTCAACTGCGTCTTTTCCAGAGATTTGAGGTCTCGTCTAGCTGCTTGCAGTTGCGGTTCACAGTAACAACAAACAGTGAAAATGTTCTTTTGACAGCATATTGACATCATACCAGCAACATTACTACAGTTTCAATGTCTTTATCTGTAGAATATGTCACATACATGAAAAAAAGTAAAGATTTATTTTGAAATCAACACTTTCTACTGCGGTTTCAAAATAAAAGCCATGTTTTTCTGCTGACAGGATTCCTTCATTTGTTAACACAAGACTTTTATTCTGAAAAATTTATAGGACAGTGTTGTAGAAAATGCAGTGACTTGCAAGAGTCCATGAATGGATAGATTAACTGATTTTAATTGTGGATTATTACTATTATTTACAAATGAGCACACGCTTCTTAACCTTTTTCTGTCTAAAATAAATACAAATGACATTTATAGTGAAATGAATCGCCATTATGAAAGACAAACGTAGAAATGTAGAAAGGAAGGGCTGGCGGCAGCAGCGCTGCAGCAGAAACATTGCCAGTGTGGACACCACACGCGTGAGAGACGCAGCAGTTCGGCGAGGTAGCCGTCACGAGCTGCTGATGTGCTCTATCTGTCCCGGCCGTAATGCCTCAAATTATCCATCAGCTGTTTGCATCTTCAGAGACAAAAACAGATTTATCATAAAAAAATGAATGAATGAAAAATACAACTTTCACCTCATTACAGGCAATTATATAATTATAACACATGGACGTGTTGTTAGATATCAATTCAAAACGGTGCTTTGTCCTCATGTTTATGAGAGAACCACTTGAATTTCCAAGTCATGATCTAATCAGTCTTTTTATCTTTTTGAAAGGCCAGCTAAGTGTAGAACAGTGAAGTAAGAGAGCCTGAGAGTGGTCTGTCCGTGTTGATTTGAGGTCACACCAAGTTATTAACCCCTCCGCTTGAATCACTCTGTCACGGGTAAACAGCCGGGAGTAAATAATAGCGCTCTGCTTGCCCTCTTCTCACCTCTGACCAATCGACATCTCCTTGGACAAACATCCAGCTGCTTCTTTTCTCCTAACATCACACATAGGTATTTTTCTAAAATAATACACACATGAGGTTGGCTCATGGAAGTCCCATGGGTTGTTTGTCTACAGGGCGTGCATCCATAAATCGCATCCTTTCTATTACAGTTCCTGTCCCTACAGCATAAGACATCCTTACCGAGGGCTCTCTGGAGACACCTTCAAAAAGTGATTTATCATGAAATATGGATACAGCTAAAACCGTAAATCAAAGTTATGATGGGCGTTGTTTAATAGATCTTGAAGGAGATGGGAGACTGATGTCATGCTCCCACTTAGAACCACTAACCTGATACAACATTTAATGAATATCAAAGTATTCGATTTCGCTGGGAAATATTGTAATGTTCAAGTTGCATCATCTTCACGCATCATCATCAGCTAAAGGTATTTGCAAGGGCACATAGCATTACTATTAATAATGTTAGTTAGTTAGTTGCTATATTTATCCAAAGCTCCTTACAATATCTAATTTAACTATTTTAACCATGTTTTAATTCATCTATAATGACCTTTCAAACACAAAGGGACAAACACATTAAAAAGAAATGTAAGAATTTGAATGTTTATACCTGGTGCCACCTTTTTCTGCTAGGATTTCTAGCAGTGTGCTAAATCAAGAAGTCAGATGTCTTGCATATAAAGCTCCAAGCTTTCAGTCAAGGATTTGGATGATCGGACCGCATTTTGTAGAGGTTGGGGCGGCTGTGGCTCAGAGGGAGAGCGGGTTGTACACTAATTGGAAGATTGGCAGTTCGATCCCTCCTCCAGTCCGCATGTTGAAGTGTCCTTGGGCGAGATCTGTCCTTGGGCAACCCCAAAATTGCTCCCGAAGGCTGTGCCAAGTGTGAGTGTGTGTGAATGAGCATTTAGATTAGATCTCGATGGGCAGGTTAGCACCTTGCATTGCAGCCTCTGTCATCAGTGTATGAATGTGTATGTGTGAATAGGTGAATGTTGACATGTCGTGTAAAGCGCTTTGAGTGGCCGGAAGACTAGAAAGGTGATACATAAATGCGGGTCCATTTACCATTTGGTTGCATTTTTTCTAGTTGTCGTCTTTCCCTGTAGATGGTGCTATTCGTCTCACATCTACCTGCTGAATTTTACATGCCGCTATGTGGCATCTGAGCCAAAAGCTTAAACGTCAGGAGTAGCTGTGGGTAAAGTGGGAGTGGAATTACCATAGCCTTCATAAAGTCTGTGTTCTGGCTGTCATGTCCTCTTCTTTCTGGCAGAAGTGTCATCGCAAACAGGCAGAGGAGCTTTAACTCTGCTGAGGCTCCGTTGGCTTTCAGCAGCGAAGTTGCTATTCCTTTACGAAGCCGAATTCAGAAGGTTTTGTGTGTGTGTGTGTGTGTGTGTGTGTGTGTGTGTGTGTGTGTGTGTGTGTGTGTGTGTGTGTGTGTGTGTGTGTGTGTGTGTGTGTGTGTGTGTGTGTGTGTGTGTGTGTGTGTGTGTTTGTGGTATGGTGGGTCTCAGGCCTCCACCATATTTTAAATCAAACATTGATTCAGATCCAAGCATACATAATAGATGTTTTGACTCTCTGACAGTTAAGAATCTATACTTTGCAAGATAAATTAAGAATGAAAATGCTGGATTGAAAGACCAGAAAGCCATTTTCCAAATAATGGAAGAATGATAAATCCAGTTATGCTTACATGGGCGACACCAGAAATGAAACCGTGATAACCGATGTCTCTCGCTTGAAGCATAACAGACTTGGGGATCCTGCACACGTTTATTGTTTGCGGTCAAAACAGTCAGACATAAATACAACTCAAAACAAATATCTGCATTAAAAGCAAGCGAGAGGGAAGTAGCTGTGATATGGGACTTATCGATCCTCCGCATTGACCTTAAAGCCAAGCCTGTAGTGATGGATGTTTGACAGGAAAAATGTGGAAGTGGCAGAGAGGATCCCATTCCTTTCCCACCCAGATCCAGATCCAGAGCCATATTCCATTTGATTTCATTGTACTTAACCGTCTACTAAATGGAGCACTGACGGGAGAGAGTGAGAAAAGAAGTGAGAGGGGAGGGTGCTACCGTGACTGCGCAGTGCAAATGCAATGCAGTTGCTGTATAACTGATAAACAGAGCCATCTCAATTGTGCTCACCGAAGCAGCGCGAGGAAAACTGGATCATAACCAGATGATCTGGCTCCGTTACAAATGATCCACCCTCATTTAGAGCTGCAGAGGCCCGGCCAAAATGGCACCTTAGCTTGTGAACAGTGTCTCACATCTTTCCTCTTTCCCTCCAATTATTATGTTAATTGATGCACGGGCTGCTTAATACTTCAGACATGCTGTGAAAACACTGATGCCCAGTGTTCTATGGTAAGAATAACAATTTAAATAGAATCAGTGGAGACAAACTGCGCTCTGCCTGAGCGGGATCTCGATCCCCCCCCCCCCCCATAGGATCACATGAGCTCAGGTCATGTAGTAGGAGTAAAGCATGTGGGCTCACTAACATTAAAGCAGTCATTGTGTTGATTTTTATGATGTAAAAACATTGTGTGTAGTAGGAAAACGGATATTTATTTAAAAATTTAAACTTATTAAACCTATAGGACAGTCAGACAAAGACATTATAGTGGAACATGAGAGCTTTCTCCAATATTGGGGATAATACAGGTCTGTGATTTCTGAATGCTAAAACATTACAGCTTTTTTTCAGTTTCTTCCTGTTGTGTAGGCTGGATATTTCCTGAATGGAGAGGGCTATATGGCCAAAATTCTCTATCACGGTATATGTCATTTTATATGACAGTAATGATATATAACACAGTTTGATTTTGATTTGATTTTAATTTGATAGGGACAATGCAACTTAACATAGTTCCAATGCAGGGCAGGAAACTGATGTGCTGCTAGCTTTTGCTAATTTTCAATTCTCGCTACTGTAGTTACAATACAGTAATTGTCCTGTAAATTCAATTAAGAAATGGTTTGAAATACGTAACCATGCTGTACATCATCACATTTGATAATTTTTTTTTTGTTTATTTTGGACTTCCATACTAACAAAAACAACTGCCTCGTGAGTAGTTTTGTGCTGCATGAGACATCATTTGAGTTTAAAACAAAATACTCCAAACTTAAAAACTAAAATTCTTTCAAAATGGAAGCTTTAAGGTTCCTGAGAACAATAATTTCAGTGTTAAAGGTTTTAAGGTTAACAGGTGCAAATAAATACCAGGCTGAATTCAGTCAGTGTAATATAAAAATCACACAAATTTTCATTTTAGAGTATACCAAAAGAAAAAAAAAAGACTTTGTCATCTTTCATTTCAAAAAGCCGACAAAACACTTTATTTGTTGGGATGCCTCCTCCTGCTCTGTATTTACAACTTCACTCTCCTCCATGTCTGCCCAAATCACGTTACCTTGCGAGGCGGCTGAATCTCGCAATGATCATGAGATTGCGCGACAATAGCTACCACAGTGGAATCGCCAAATCTCTACCAGTGGATACATTTCTACCGTTGCACTATATATACCATCATATCACCCAGCCCCATTGTCTATCTTTCATAGTTATATTTGTCTAATAATACATACATATATTTCTGCCTCATAAACTTTCTCTATAGACAATGTTCCTTTTATGTTATTATTACAGATTATTCAGACAGATGATGATTAGATTATTTCCTTTGTCATGTATAAGTAGTAAAGTGAATATCGTTGGGTTTTGGACTGGTTGTAGGATAAAAACAGGCAGTGTAAAGATATCAACTATTTCCTGAGATTTTATAGACGAAATTCTCGATCGACAAATCGAGGAATTGGCAGCTCAGTCGATAATGAAAATAATCCATCAGCCCTATAGATGTACTTACACACATGCCGTCTCTCTTATACAAACACACACACTGAGGAGGTGGATCTTTTCTTGGGCCCAATTTAATTTCTTCCCTCGCAGTTTTGTCATTATCCGTGCATTTTGTCATGCGTCTTTTTTGTCATTTTGATTACACTCTCATTTTCTTACTCCAGGTCAGGTCATTGCTTCTTAAAATCAGTTCTCTTTATTAGACTGTCCAAAAGCAGTGAGGTTGTCACAGAGAGCTTTTCACTGTCTGCCTGACAAATCATGGCTTATTTCTTAATCAGCACCCTGCTGCTGAAAAAAGTTTTCAGCTCTGCCATTTTGCAAATGAGTCTCCAGAAGCTAACAATGGACGGATTAATGAATAGATGCATTGTTTGATTGATTGTTTGGACAGTTATATCAAATTAAATAAGTCCAGTTATATAACTAGGCAATGCTGAAATCTACTAAATATTCCACAGGATAGATAAGAGTACAGTACTCTGGGAGGCTTTGCACAGCTGCTGCCCCACATAACACTTGTCAGCACTCAAAAGGTTAGGCATATTGAAATTGTGACCCTCTTCTCTAAAATTGTCTGTGCATTTTGGCCTTTTTTTTTTTTTTACAATAGAATAGCGATCGTAGATCACAGAACCTGATAGGCTCCCGGCGTTGAAGTTAGAATTCATTGTGCTTTGTAATGAGAGCGGTGAGAAATGCAATTGTTTGGGATTTCAGTGGATGGAGTTGTTGGCCACCACCCAGTGAAAACGCTTCTATGTTGCTCACAGTGGAGGATATTTGTATTCCCTCCTGCTCACTTTATTTAAAGATGTGAATACCTGTCGTCAGCAATCATGAATAACACTGAAATAAAAGGAAATAGATGTGCGGACCGTTCATCCCCAGAGCCGGAGAGGCAAAATATTATGCCTCTCTTTTTCTTCCTCCATATTTCACATGTATTGCGCAATCTGAGAGAGAAGTCACAGCAATGCTGTAGGAGGATGTACCCTGCTTTCACAGCAGTGCTCATACCTTTAAAGGTATCCTCATTTATAGTCAATGAATTATGAGTCATGATGAAGACATCTCGTTCGGGCATTTGTAGGCATATAAGGCTTTGATCTTTGAAAGAATGTGTGTGTCTTTATAATCTTGTGCCATATAATTTCATATTTTATCATTGTTTTATACGCTGTTAAACCAGAGAAGTGTACCGTAGAGGACAGTAATTTAGTACAACGATTAAAAGACTGTAGATAAAGCAACACATTTCTTTCATAGCGCGCGGGTAACAAAATCACTACATATATAAATTTGCCACATGCTGCCAAGTTTGCCAAAACTATGGTGGAAATTACAAATTGGTCATTTTGAAATGTAAGACAATCAAGAAAGTCACTCATAAGGTATTCTCGGTGTTGAACAGTGACATCCTCTTGTGTGTGATAAGGCAGGATCTCTTTCATTCATGTGGTCTTTCTAAAAGTAGACTCCTTGATTTACATTATGCATGTGCAGCAATGGAATCAATACGTTGTATTTCACGCAGACCCTTTTAAACAAAAACGCTTTGATCTGCACAGATATCGATCTTGAATGTCGGCTTGTAAAATCCGTCGCAGTAATTAGAGCAGTTGACGTTCGGCAATTCAAACTTTGGTAACGGTTAAGATAAAATTATGCCGCATTTCCACTGCATGGTACGGCACGGCTCTACTCACCTCCACTCCCTCTTCTTTGGTTGTCCATCAGCACTAGTTGTGGATAGTACCCGATACCTGGTTTATTTTATTTTTTGGTACCACCTCGGTCGAGGATCGAAGCGAACTGAGCCGATACTAGAGGGTGGAGTTAAAACACTACGGACCACCGATAGGTCAGAGAGAATCATCACTAGCGATTAAATAGCCAAGCTACCGTCAACAGCGACCGCAATTTTTTCAGTCACTCGACCCAGATTTCAAAATATGTCAGCCCACAAAACTACGCCATACAATTGACGATGAAAGGATTCAGCTTCAATCTTCACGTGTGGCTCCGAAGATGATGTCAAGGCAGTTTCATGTGGTGTTGCTACGGCGATCAGCTGAGAATCCCGCCTACACTGAGGGGGTACTATCTGCAATGAAAATTAAAATAGAGAAAAGGTCATGGTACCAAAAGTGAGTTGAGTTGAGTCAGAAATGAGGCATTAGGTTATAAAAAGTAAGAAGATTGTTTGCTGGTAATTAAAAAAAAATGCCAAAAAAGTAGGACATTCCCCACACTGCCCACATTTTTTAGGGATTGCTGTTGGCCTTCATGACTTTGGCTGCTTACCTTTGGGTTGTATGTGACTGGCAGTGCTGAGAACATTGAGGGAATCTGAAAAATTGCTAATTTTCTTGTTCCGTTTCCTCTTTCCAACATGTGCTGTTCGACCTCTGTGAACTCTGTGATCACCTTAACAGGTAAGTGTCTTTTTACAGTTATCTATCTGTTTATCCGTTCATTCATATCTTTGTCTATAGAGGTAGTTCTGTTCATCTTTTTATTGTCCCTCGAGGGGAAATTTGGAGGGCAAAAACACAACATACAAGAGGACATGGGACATTAATCACAACAGTTACAGAAAACAAGCAAGCAAAAAAAGATGTATCTGTCCGTTAAAAGTGTCAAACCGTTGAGTGCTGCTGAGCGGTGCAGTCTATGAAGAATTTATCCATTTGTTTATTATTTAGAAAACTGTTATTGTGTCATGCATGAGTAAAAAGATACACATAAAACAGAGCTAGTGGGTGGTAACTATTTTTATCGACATTTTTATGGAAAAGTTTAATTCCTGAATGCTTTTTTTTTTTTCACAAGCATGCACAGTCACCGTGTGTTGTTTGTGAGCCATCATTATGACCAAACACTCAAAGCATTAAGGAGACATGTTTTCCAAGTAGATTACACAGCTTCTTCAATCTAAATTCTTCTCTCAGAGATGTTGATTCGACAGGCTGGAAGCAACTCATACACTGCACCAATTTCCACTGGGATTGTCTCATTTTCTGCAAAAAAATTCTGCCTTCAGAATAATTTGAAAGATGCTGTAATCACACAGCATTTCTTCACATAGGGGACATAACCAATATGACCCAATGCTTTTGAATTCCTGCAGCAGGCAGTATTTCAGGTTATTTTCTTGAGAAGTTTAGTTTAGTTTTTGAAGAATTATTCAGGGAGAATCGAGAAATGTAGTAGCCTCTAAATTTAAAGCCCTATATCTTCAAGAGTCAAAGCCCCATTTTTTTTCAAGAGAGCTTGAGGGCTCAGCCTCACAGCTGAGCTCATCATCTTTCTGCAATCCTAGGAGATGCAAAAGGTTTTCTTTTGATATTCTTTATTTAACTACACACAAAATACAAAATATAGAGGCAGGAATTTTACAAAAAACGTGTTCTTGCCTCTCGTGAGATTGTTTTCCTCATTCTTTTTTCCTGAGGGGGGATTTTGAAGAAAACATTTATTTTTTTTTACAACATTCGTGACATGAACATGTGCCCCATCAATAATCCTGACAACACCAAGGACATCTTAATGATGTTTTGGCAAAGTGAACATGTGTTGAAACAATGATGGCACCACTTCATTATGAGAAATCTCAACACATCTCTCATGATAATGCGTAAACACTTTACTCAGTCCAGTGCTATTTAGCATTTGGAAAGCATTTCTTCAGTTACTACTACTTGCAGTCATTTCCTCCCCCACTTAAGATACTTCAAAACTACATAAACATCTCCTCCCTAATTCTAACAGTCCTTCACTTTAAGCTGTAAACAGCCATGAGGACTTGGTTAAACTTTAAAGACAACACTCTCCACACAAAGTGATTGACTTCCACCGGCAGGTGTTTTAGTGTTGCAGTCAGATGGGATTACGTAGTACTTAAGGAACTGTCCTAAAAGAATGCTACACTGCTTTTATTTTGAATGTCTTGAATATTGCCTCTGTTTTAAAAGCTAAATCTGAACAAATACAACCACTGGCCAAGACAAACCCATTTGTCCTCTTACAGTGAGGTCCCCACTTATTCAGACTGTTCCAAGAACACCCAGTTTCTGCAGTCTAGGCTACTTTCTGCATTCAAGATACAAGCTAATAGGGCACCTCGGTAGCTCACCTGGTAGAGAGGGCGCCCGTGTACTAAGGCTGAGTCCTTAGTACGGGATTGAATCCGACTGGTGGCCCTTTGCTGCATGTCATCCCCTCTCTCTCTCCCCCCCTTTCTTGTCTACACTATCACTATCAAATAAAGGCAAAAGCCAAAAAAATAATCTTAAAAAAAAAAAAAGATACAAGCTAATATTTTAGCATGTAAATATTAATGTGGGAAAGTTTTTATTTTACAAATTTGAAAACACTATCATATTTACCATTATGTTTCACAAAATTGGCTATTGGTGCTAGTAAGAAGCACATATATTGAAACACGGAACATTACTATTATGATGTTAACTATCTGTTGTTAGCAGCTTTATTAGCCACATTTTGCAGTCCCACTAGGAAGAAATCAACTGGCCTGTACACTTATTTATACTTACCCTAATTGCTCATTTTTCATATTTTTTGTCCAAATCCAGTATCAACAGAAGCATATTGCTGCCACGCTAGGAAAAGAAAAACAAAGCAGTATCACGTTATAACATGAAAAGTTTATTGTTATAACAATATGTTTTTCATATTAAAACATGATACTTTCACGTTATTATGACATACAAACTCATCACGTTATAACAAGAAACCTTTCTATATAATATATTATATTGTTATATAGTATAATATATATGGGCTGTCAATCGATTATAATATTTAATCGTGATTAATTGCAAATTAATCGCACATTTTTTATCAGTTCAAAATGTACCTTTAAGGCAGATTTGTCAAGTATTTAATACTCTTATCAACATGGGAATGGGCAAATATGCTTGCTTTATAAAAATGACTGCATATGATTATTATTGAAAATCAATTAACAAGAAATTGTGAGTAACAAGACATATTAAGAATGAAATAAGGGCCAACGTTAGTCAGGTTTTGGTATGGAAAATGAATCAGATTTATTCAGAACCCTGGATTTTAATAACATGGTATATGCTAATATAAGAGAAAAGGGGAAAAAAAAAAACACGTTGTTTCAGGTAAGGAAAACTCACTCTGGTACAGCATGTTCATGGCTGGTTTAATGAGAAGTGCAGCAGTCAGGCTTTAAGATCAATGCTTTGCTGTTTGATAAGCACATGTCGGGCCATGTATGTAGAGGTTCAATGTCATGCTTGGTACTTGGTCGCATCTGCCAGTTGTAATTGAGGTTCGACAAAGGAGGAACACTAATGGTTTTAGATAGAAAATACAGCTTTTCATTTTGATTTTAAGGGAAAAGGGAAAGTGATTAACTAATGTACGGTACATGTAGTATGTAGAGCATGTTGTTGGGTCCTCTTTGATGTTTCCCTGTGGCTGATTTAATCCTACATATTCTATCTGATGTTGACATATAGAGGTACACACATACAGGTACTTAAAAAAAGTACATTGCAGCCATCTAATACTATGTGCTTTTGCAGTAGACACAAGCCGTTTTCTCAAATGAACTCCAGACTAGAAATACTCTGTTTGGTTTTAGGCGAGGAGTGGAGCCTGGGTAGAGCGTGCAGGAGGCACGACGTGACGCGAATTATACCGGGGCCGACGTAGCCGATTCTTATTTGGTCACAAACAACCGGCTCCCCTGCCGTTCCTTGAATTTGTCTGACAATTTCGGCACCAGCCCTTACCGACATGTCTCGTTGTCTCTCCATTTAGACACTTTTTTTTGTCGGCGTCCTCTTGTAAATGACTTTTTCTTCTTCACCCCCGGATGTTTGTGTTGTTCTGGTTTGGCGGCCAGCCGCATGATAGAAACGTCATCAATACGCCTACTCGCTCGCTGTGAATTCTCCAGATAATGACCGGCTCTATTCACACATGGGCTCAATCAAGACTGTGTACTGGGGAGCTGGCAGGGTAAAGTCTGTTTAATGGCCGCTCCGAATGATTCGGACATTTGCGTCTTCACATACTGCACCTCTGGGTAATAGGTTCGGGGTTGCGGTGCATGTGTGAAAGGGGAAACATAGTCATAGACATAATAGTTACATAGGCCACCAGTACTGAAGCTGAGTTATTACTATTTCTTGAGGTAAGATTCATATTTCAAATGTAATAGCAAAATATGAGATGAGGAGTGTGCACTAGTAATAGGCCTTCATCTTGCTCAGAAGTATGTTACCCTTGTATGTGTTCAATCCAGGGGACTAATTTGAATTAGGCTGATTAGCAAACACATTAATATCTGTTAATATCGGTGCAGTTTAAACATCAGGATATTAAAGGACATAAAGAACTGAGATTATTTTAATAAATGTGATTTAAGCAGTGAAAGCAAGCAAGACATTTAACAATTGAAGTTACAGTTACATTTTGTCTGAATATGCGTGTAATTGACTGATCGTGTGGCTGAATGAATACATTTCATTGCAGTACACTGTAGTTTTTACATTTTGCTTATAAAATTGTTATAAAAGTTTCTTCCTCCAGGGTTTGGATTAGGTCAGCGTTTGGATGGCAGTCTAAAAAGATGCGGCAATCACTGTTCTGTTAAACATAAGCATCAGAAGACGGGCAGTTTGGACCAACTGAAACAGATGAATTATAGTCGGTGTGTTGACAGGGTTTCCTCTCATACACATAATACACACCGGGAGTCATCTGATATTCCTCTCATGAAGGATCATTTCAGAGTCAATGCTGTGAATTGGGCGAGTCAAAGTTGTGAGATTGTCATGAATCCCATTTGGTTACTTATTGTTTAGACACTCCATCACAATCCTTACAGGGATTTTGAATAGCTTATCCTGCCTCCATTATATTCAGTGGATATCAATCTCCCCATCCTGGCGCCAAGTCTAAAGTAAAGAAATATACAGCCTGCCAGAGCCTATCAGACTATAGATTCAATCGAAGGGGGCCCTGAATGGTATCCCTGTAGATTTTAGGCAGCTATTTCTTTTTCTTACGGAGGGGGTCCCAGAGGGGTGGCGTATATTGAGTTTGTTTTGAAAGCGATGCTTCCATTAGATGGGAGTCAGTCATCTGGTTCAGTGCTAACGCTGGCAGAATACCTGATTCAGCATCACTCTCTGGGCGAGTGTGATGGAGCACTGCACCATTCAAAAAGGACTTGAACATCAAATCATCCAAAACTGAGAATTAATTATTATGGGTACATGCATTTACTACTGCGGGATTTAATCCTATATGTATGCGTGTAAAAAAACTAATTATTAGGTCATCAGTTTATCATTAATGTGGTATTAGTGGTATTAGGTTGCCTTTCTTTTCCGGCTTTTAAAGTGGCAGTAGGCAGAATGTTTTTGGCAAAAATTCCATAATAACCTTTCAGCATATTGCAATTCCAGTGTTCTGAGAGGTAACTAGACTTCTGCAGCTGATCTCAACATGGATGCCGGGTCACAAACTTTCTCATTTTACAGCTAAACAGTACACTACAAGATGTTTCTGAAAACATTTTAGGCGAGAAATAGGCATTACAGTAATAGAATATTGATTCATATTTGATCAGCGCTGCCTAGTTTGACCATTTGATCGGAGTTTGTGAGTGATTGACAGACGCCCAGAGACGGCAGGCTCCAGCTCGGCTCTGATTGGTTGTTTTCCTCCAGTCTGTTAAATCTTGCAGATGCCATTAGGAGCACCGGAGGACACCGGAGGACACAGAGGCACATGATTTTTTTTCAGATTGCCTGTCTCATGCACTATGTGACAGGCTCGTGACTCAGGCTCTTTTTATAAAAAATAACTTTTTTTAATCATATTTGCTCCATTTCTACCCACTGCTGCTTTAAGTTAAAAAGTACATTATTTAGTAACATTTCATGTGCTTCAATCTACAGTATCTGCATTTACCTCTGTGGGCCTAACTAGCACCTCCTCTCCACTAGTCTGTGCTGTAGAAGAGGAATAAGGTCTCAAGTGGGTTCCAGCTGTCTGTCTCTGTTTGATATAATAATCAGTGTGCATGATGTGCTGTTTGAGCCAGCAAATAAACACATTAATAAACATTATGCCATAATAACAAATTCAAAGGTGCTTTTTGCTTTGAGCCAGGTTCTAATTAAAATCATTTTTTGTCAGTGTTTTGCATCCATTATTTAGAATTTCTGACCTTTTTTGCCCACTGACAGCCAGTCGCTCTCCAGCTGTACTGGTGCATTATAAAAACAGATTAAACCACGGTCTTTGTGTTGTCGATTTGCATCGCATATATAATGGATTAGTAAAAGCGAATGGAGTCCCCATGGTCTGTTATGGCCCATCTGAGCAGGCTGGCCATTCAGCCAGAGCCCTCCCATTGCAAAGTCAGTTCAGTTAATGCCAAGCGTATTCAATGCAGTCCTTGTAACTTCAATAGATTTTATGTAACCCAGATGCAAAATGTGCCTCTACATCCACAAAAGATATCAAAAGAAATTATGAGACTGAAGTGTGTTTTTATTGAAGCAAACAAGTGAATGGATGAATGAATCATTAATGAATGCAGATCCAGACATTGATGGTCACCCAGCGTGAAAGCACTGAAGGTGCAAACACGCATGTCAGCTACGAGTCGTGGTCAAGGTCTGCACCGTAATTCACAAGAGCTACCTCGGCAACCTTCTCCCTTAGTTCCTCTCTTTTAAAAAAAGGCGACGCTGTAAATTTGGCATGCTCTGAGTCAGCACGAAAGCAAAGCCATGAAACAAAAAAATGACTCCTCTTCACACCACAACCTTTTCCACAAGCTCTACGCTGCCCAGAGATTTGTCTTCTATCAGATGTCTGTAATAGGTGCAATAACATAAAAAGATGAACAATATAAATTTCAATTATGAGCCTTTCAGAGCTTCACACAAGCTGTGCAGTGAACCAGACACCATTGTACCATACAGCACACTGCATTTTGTCTTGTAAACAATGGACAAATCATCGCTCTATCTATAGAATCTTATCTGTCAGCCCGTCTGTCTATTTCTCTGCAGTCAATGCCATAGTGCCACCTCTTGTTGTGATGACAAAGAGAATATGGGCGCAATCTCTGGGCAATTGACAGTGACTAAAAAGAGTTCATTTATAAGCAGTTCAGATAGTTGCCTTTTTCAGGTATCATTGTTATTATTATTAGCCTGGCCGAAGGCCTACGAAGGAGGTTATGTTTTCACCGGCGTTTGTTTGTTGGTTTGTTGGTTTGTTGGTTTGTCTGTTTGCACGATTACTCCAAAAGTCCACGATGGATTTGAATGACATTTTTTTAGAGGGGTGAGGTGTGGCACAATGAAAAATCAATTTTTGTAGCGATCCGGATCATGATCCGGATTCAGGAATATTTTTTAAGAATTCTGAATAAGATTGTGTTTTGGCTTAAAATAACTATGTTTGAAAAAGTTTAGGGAATAAGATTGTGTTATGGCTGAAAATAACTACGTTTCAAAAGTGAAAGTGAAACTTAACGCTTGTGAACTCAAAGACAACTATACGTTGTTGGTAAACCCTGTGTTTCGTGTCCCATCCATCGCTCCCGACCTCCACGCCCGATTGACTTTCATGCTGTCTATACTACAGCACCTGACTTCCGCTTTTGCTCATAATTACTACGGTCACTTGCGGTCACTGTCGTCTTCTTTTATACCTTCTTTCTGTGGTCGACCATGTGATATAACCACTGATAACGCCTTATTTAATGACCTGACAGGGTAACTGGCTGGCCCTGAATATTTGTATGCATGCGACAGGTTACACGCGTGTGCGTAATATGATAATATTCTATTATGAATAACTGACAGATGTTGTGTAGTACATTTTCTATAGTTAAATCTGAAACTTATAATATGCAGCATTGCCACGTAGTGGCTCTAAAGCAATGTCGGTTGCCATCTTTGCAACAACCGACCACTATACTGGCCGCTATAAGCCACACGCAAAGCATGAAGCAGTACTAACAAATGAAAACTGTATTACCATGTTTTTATACACACAAATTCATTGCAGGATAATCCGTACGTGGTGTACATTTGAAGCTCCATTACCAGCCTGTTATAAACCATCACCACGGTAACAGTAAAAATAGCGTCGGCACCACGTATCGTATCCGTTTCATAAGCAGAGTTACACAACATTTGTAATGCCAGTTGTGCTTTACAGCCTTGATGTTACATGGATAAAATTAATTTTTTTCAATGAACTGTACTGCAAAAGAGGATATAGGTGGGTTGTCTGAGTTGACATAGCGATACATACCGTAGGTATTTTCTATGAGAATATCATTTTACCCTGATTCCTGCTGTGTCCACCTTTTTGCCCAATCTATAATTAAACTCAAACTTAAAAGCAAAGTTCTTTGCAAATGACCCAAGGGTGATGCTGTCTTTTTGTTGCACTTTAAGTCGCGGTTTTATTAATACATGGCTGTGTTTTCACAGTTTTCAAAACACATTTTTATGAAAGTCTTTTAACTTCAAGGCACACTTCCTCCTAAAAGGCTCAGGGATAAAGAAAGGCCCCATGCTTATTGTATGAGAGAGACTTCTTGTTTAATTAGAGAACTTGCCTTTATTTATTTACAAGGCTTTCAAGGGAGCACTTTCTGCAGTACATGATTTCCGCTGGAAGAGATCTGTAATTAAAAATATGTATCACACCTCTTTCTGTAAAATTATAAAGAGCAGTTGAGGGCCCCCACTAACTAAAACTTTGGTTAAGACACTTCAAATGCATGCTTGCCTGCTTCAGGGACCTGTGACGGAGAGGACAGACTTAGAGCTTACAAGTCTGCATTGCTCCTCATCTACGTGGGTCTTCGGGACATTTCAGTTGTGAAATGATCTCGATCTAATTGCTAGTCACGGTGGGGGATTCCTTTTTGTTCACCTAAAATAAGATGAGCTCAAAAAAGGTCGAATCTTACAAGTTATTGGCGCGCTTTCTCCCCTTGTTAGAAGACAGACAAAGGAAGTGGATCAAATTGTAAGGAAGGTGAGTCAGAGGCTCACAGACTGTGATTGATGAATGTTAAAGGTCGAGCTTGCTCCTACTTCTTTTCCCTGACATGGTTTTTAGAAAATTCTGCAGAAAAAACTTGAAGCCGCTGTTGAAGAAAAGCCTTAAAATCCCCTTTTATATCTCCTCTTAGGCTCCTGCGGAGATTCTATCCTTCATGCCATTTTAGATGGCTAGACATGACAATTACAAATATGGAAAAAAGGACTCTATAACCAAAGCCTTGCAGGAAAAAGTAGTAAATATAGTAGTATATAAAAAACTCAGTGCCTTAGCTAACGTTATCCAACAGAGAAAAAAGACAGTTGTTTGGATATAAATTGAGAATAGAGAGATATTTGCCAAAATTAACAAAACATGGTCTCAAACTAGTTGGTCTCTAACTATTCCTGAGTGCTGTATTATGATGATGATGCACTTTAAAACCATTTATTAAAAAATAACTTTTCACTTTCTCGGCATAAAAGTCCGTTATTCATTTGACTTTGAAATCATTGACCATTCCGCAGTGGCTGTTTTGTTTTAAACATGGATAAATGATAAATACTGTATGAGTATGAGTTAGTTATTTGAGGTGAGACAGTTGCTAGCCCTTTGTGTGGCCCTGAGGTGAACATTGTGTACATCACGTCAAGTTTGGTGCTTAGGTACATAAATCTTTACAGTCATTTGCATAACTGTGTAGCAGTTATCTATGCAGTGCAATATGATGGCTTGTTTCTTTAGGTGATAGTGGAAAATAACCACACAAAACTATTTGATCAGCCTGTGAAAGCCTCTTCATGTAAATTGATCTCTCTATAAATGGATCCTTTTTGTCAGTACGCTACTCATTGAATTCAAACACTATACATACATGTATATATTGCTTTTATCCTTATGTTTTCTGTGTGCTTTGCCTTTGCAGTTATTACACACACTACATTGTACTGTACGGGCATATCTACTGCGAAATTATTCTCCCCAAGACCTTTACATGTTGTCTTTAAACTAGGGATGGACCGATCCGATTTTTTCAGTCTCGATACCGATAGTAAATACATGGACTTAGGGTATCGTGACTGGGATCATTCTTTTATGTGTAAGGCAACAACAGGCTTGACTTAAACATTGCTTTCCTGACTTTGTAAAGCAAAAATATAACAAATAAGTACATAGATAACATAACATACATTTTGTGAATTGTTATTTATTTTTAAAATAATAAATCATACACCAAAAATGTGGCAAAGAATATCTTCAAAATAAACAGGAATTACAATTCAGGTGCAAACCATTTTAATGCAGCAACAAATTGTTCAAAACTTAAACAGGAATCAAAATCCCAGTCTATAATGTATATAGTTTATAAACATAGAATTGAATTTAATAAATCGGCCCCACTGTCACCTATATCCGATCCATCCTATTTGAGTCAGTATCGGCCCGATATACGATCCAGTATCGGTATCGCTGCATCCCTACCTAGACCTTATCCTAAAGCTGTCACTGGGGAAGTCGCAAACAGAGTGGGACTTTTGTTTTTTGGTTACATTCCCAAGGGGGAAAACACTGGAGGAAAAGAAAGATTGTATTTTTTTGGTCATATATACGAGTGGTCAAGCTTGAGTAATGACTGTTAAAGTAACCTAAAGATGTGTTTTTCAAAGAAGTCTCCTGCTAAATCAAAAAAACACTCTTGTTTCTATAAAGTATCTCAAAATAATGTGCTTTGAAAGTTAATCTGGATTTAGCACTGCTTGTACGTTTCTCGTCCTCTTCTTTGAGATCAAGCATTTCTTTTATTCTTGTTTATTTATCTTCAGAATCTCTACTCCCTTCAGTACCTCTATCATCTTACCTGCACCTGTGTATGTGACAGACGCACAGGGAGTCTATCACACTAGTTTCTCTTATCAAACATTAATGTTGTTCAGTCTCACAAGTCTTGTTTGTTCTTGGTCCAAACGTCATTGTTTCATATTTCAAGGCAAACTGTCCAATCGTGTCTGCATGGGGAGGTATGATTCTGACATATAATAGGATTTTGTGATAATTTTTTTTTTCATCATTTTCAATCCATGATTGAAATTACTTCCAGACTGTTGGTTGACATCCAGCTACAAGCACAGGTATTAATATTTGCTACCTCCATCGCTACTACCAAATAGCAACATTTGCCGCAAACACCATGAATGACATTTCATTACAAATACATTTTTACAGCAGTCGACAACAGGAGCATATTGTACATATGCAGGATATTTCATATCAACATGCCCTGTCATCGGGGAAAGGCTCTTCTTTAGAGGTTCGTAATGCATAACGCACTCAGCGGCAGAACCTCTGTGGGAGTGTGGGTTCAACAAACTGATGTAGGAATAACACACCAATCATAAGTGGCTAATGAGAGAGTTCCACACAGAGGCCTACATGTCCAAATGGAATCTGTACCTATCCAAAAACAGGCCTCAAACAGGCCTAAACTTTGCTTATTTACAAGTAACAAAGCCCATTTACAACTGCAAAAAAAAACAGCAAAACCTGGTGAGCATAAGGGAAGAAATGAAAGCAAAGCAAGAAATATCAAAGTAAAACATTAAAGGGAGGCCTGGAAATAAGGAGCTTCCCTGGCTAATACATACAAATAAATAGATCTTAAAGGTGCTCAATATGGAATTCAGAGCATATCTATTGCCGCCACACTGCTCTCAACATCTTTGAAAATTGTTGTTTGCTGCTATATTAATGCTTTGAATCCCGTATATAGAACCTTGAAAATACACTGTATTTAACATTTTTTCAATGATGTTGATATTTTGTATCATGTCAGTCAAAGGACCAATATGTGATATATTTACTGTAATAATAAATCATAAAATGACCATGATACGTCATCAGAGATTAAGTAAACATGCTAAATTGAAGTACTGGCTTCTCAGACAACAATGCTACAGTCAGTATGTTCTCCTTTGAAATTCCCATTCCGGTCCGGACCGTCCGTTTTTGTTTTGGATCTGTGTGATCCCGTCCACTGCCCATTACGAAACCCCGTTGCCACATTTGAAACAGATTGGCATACAAAGAGCCTTCTGCAGCCATGGAAGCAAGCAACCACACTGGATCAACAGAGATAACATAACATTAAGTTCTGCCCGACCTCAAAAGCCTCGCCACATCTCTCTGTGGTCCGTGTGCAGCTGCGTTATCAAGGCAGCGAGTATTTGAGACACACAGCCGGTGAAATGATTCAGACTTCTGCTGCTAGCCAAAGGCTAACGCGGCCGTGTCTAGAAGGTAACCCTCAAATTGCGCAAGTTGAGGCTTTTGTTTTGAATTTGGACCGCTGTTACCCATTTTAAACGCTAGCTGTCAGTTCTACATACTGTTCCTTTAATGCACAGCATGTATAATGACCTAGTCTGGACTAATCAGTTTGAGTCTGCTCTGCTGCTGTGTAGAATTTGAATTAATGATCAGAGCTTGCATCTTAAAACCTTATATTAATCCACTCAAGTTATGTAGCTGTGCCTATACAGAGCTCTTTGTGTATATAACACTTCTATACATCGCCCATGATGTTCCTTCCATTACCTACTCAACGATTCAACGATTCCTTGATCCCAGAAATTCCATCTTTACTATAATTCACAGAACAAAGTAAAACTCCATGTTTCATTCTTAATGAAACACTCTGGGCTCAGTTACTGGCCCTTGCCTCAGCAATACATCATGTTAACTGGAGAATGAAGGAAGAATAATGGTTATGCCTGTTGCTGCCACAAATCTGGGGATTCATCAGTGAAAGCCAAGATGAATAGGTTGCCTCACCTGACTCCAAATTTCACTGTGATGGAGACACTTTTATCCACTGGCCTTCTTTTAAAATGAGAGCTGCTTTGTATTTTTAACTCATCCCTGCGAGCCATGTGCAACCTAACAACCCTGTTACTTACATAAAGTTCTTAAAGTGTGTCAGGAAATATGCAGAAAATCCATTCACGTCCACACTTGAGCTAAGCAGGTGCTTAACTCAGATATTTGACAGAGCTCTCCGATATCAGTTGTTCATGTCCTATGGTAATCTTTTTTGTTTATTTGGCTTAGCAGTGGGGGTTTTAAAGGGGATTTTTAAAGACACCTTTGATCCTCAGGATCCGTAGTGGTTTTCATCTACCCAACATGAATATTGGCCTCTGCATGAAACTGCATGAACGTGTGCTTTGCATATTTACTTGTTCAAATATTTAGTTGCATTTTGTCAAATTAAATTTAATAGATTTCTGTGTCACCTTCTTACTGCATATATGGGACTATTCTTTAGTTGCTGAGAAATGCTTTCGTGTATATTGTTTAGTCTTTATTCAGTTAAAGCTGCAGTGGGTAGAAATGGAGTAAATATGATTTAAAAAAGTTATTTTTATAAAACAGTCACTACGTATATATCCTGACAGTGGTACATGAGACAGGTAATCTGAAAGAATTCATGTGCCTCTGTGTCCTCCGGTGCTCCTAATGGCAGCTGCAAGATTTCACAGACCGGAGGAAAACAACCAATCAGAGCCGCCGTCTCGGAGCAGCTGACAATCACTCGCAAACTCCGATCACACGGTCAAACAAGGCAGCGCTGATCAAATATGAATCAATATTCTGTTACTGTAATGCCTATTTCTCAAATGTTTCCAGAAACAATCTTGTAGTGTACTGTTTAGCTGTAAAATGAGAAGGTTTGTGACCAGGCAGCCATGTTTAGATCTGTTGAGGAAATGCCAAGCACCGCCCACCAGCCGGAGCACAGCCAATAGGAACGCTCTCTCTCTGAAATGACCTGTGATTGGCCAAAGTCTCCCATCACGGGCTAGAGTTTTTAAAGCCTGAGAACAGAGCCATGAGGAGGTGCAGAAGTCTAGTTTTCTCTCAGAACACTTGAATTACAATATGCTGAAAGGTTATTATAGAATTTTTGCCCAATGATGCCAAAAACATTCTGCAGGTTTGAGCATCAACTATCAGCCCACTGGTAGTGTTAGACTATTTCACAGTAAATGCATGCATATGCCCATTTACCACTGCTTTTCTAGGGAAGGGTTCATTAATGATAACCAAATGTAGTTTGACATCTGTTGAGTACAATTCAGCATCATAATTTATGTCATTAGGGGCCCTAACAGTAGGCAGGTTTTGGCCCTATTAAAAACAAAATGGTTATAAATAAATGATTTCAAATTTAAACACTGATGGTACAGTAGGTGTTTTTTATCAGCTGTCAAAGTCAAACACCTCTAAAAAAAGTATTTACAAAAGCACGCTCATCCAGACGATAAATAGGTGCTGGACAGAAGGACATGTAAAAGAAGGAAAATGCATACTAGATACTGCTCCCTTGAACATTTAATTGATTGCCACCGGTGACGTAGACGCTGCAAACGTCACCGGCGGTGATCAATTAAATGTTCATGGGAGCAAAGTCAAACACCGCTGACATCACAAGATGTGGTATAATACTGTAGTACAGGATGTTTTAAAATTTCAGCCTATAAGGAGCAATACTGTAACGCTGCCCTACAGGATTTATTGTTCAATTAACCCTGAAAATATGGCCTCACAGTAAGTGAACAGCTCACTGTTACCCTCTTTACATAAAGGGATATTATTACTTTCACAACGGTAGAATTGAATTATTATATTTTGCAGGTGTTCATATTTTCTGGTCATCACAGACTGTACATTCAAAACCTTAAAACCAGAAATGATAAGGCTTTTTTAAACCTTATTTTTAACATGATAACCCACTGATTATTAAGGCTCTCAGTATGAGATATAAATAGTACTATAGTATAGGGATATAATACTACAATTCTTTTATGCGTACAAAGTCTGAATTCCCCTGTCCATATGTCAGATTCTTTCACTTTCTCTGATATTTTAGGCCACAGCTATGCTTTTACTCTGCTTTTACGGTGTTTCCATCATATTACGAGAAAGAAAGGGACAGAAAGGTCTTGATGTGGCTTTAATGTTGCCTTAATGCGACACATTTCACAAAGATCTCTTTTACATGCTCATTTTCGGGGAATCAAAATGACTGTCACGCTGTTTTCTTTTCCTCTCCTTGACTTCACGCTCGTGTTCATTGCAATTAAGACGAGAACACTCAGGCGTATAGATGAGGGGACTAAATATTTAATTAATAGGATGGGACATATACACACTTTGGGTGCATGCTGATGAGTTTGTTTATTAAATACTGCAGTTTAATTCGGAGAGTTGAAAGGCCTCATTTGGATTTGAATTAACAGTGTAGGACATGGCAAGAAAGAGCTATAAGAATGCTCTCTGTCTTTGCCTTTTTACCATTCAGATGCCATTTTAGAAAGGACACGTTTGTTTTAAGGAGTGCTCTGTCATTACAGTAGCTCGCTCTAAAATATGAATGCATAGGATTTCTGTCTGAGTTGAAGAATAATTGATGTAATTTTCTGACATGCACTGAAGCCATTGCATGTCTCCTGTATGTCATCAAATCGTGGTTTGCATTCTATAACAACAAGCAGCCCAGTTGGGCCTACACCACAGGAGTTAACTTTTACTGAAGGTACTAACAGCACCGAAAATAGATGAATAATAATGTAATTTGTGATCACACAAAGCAATATTAAAAATCATAATCACATGCATTTTTGTTAGGCTAAGCACAGCAAAACAATCATCCTCAAGGTTTCTTTTTGCCTGAAGGGAAACATAAATTAAAGTACAAAATAGCAATGATGACACACACAAAGAAGCAACAATAGTTTTGAAGTGCAATATGTAACATGGACAGCAATCAATGTGGGAGTGTTCCAGAGCTGAAAACCCTGCAGATAAACACAATAAGACAGGCTGATGCACACTGATGGGATTACTCTGTTGTCGCCATGGTGAACATGGCCTTGTTAGATGTGACCTTCTCTTGGGCCAGAACACAGGCCATCCCACAGATAGATTACAATGCATCGCTGTGTGCTACTTAGTTTTGAGCATGTCATTGCATAGTTGCACGTAAGCGTTTAGATTTAAACCCGCTCAGTTCACCCTGTGTGCATTTTGATACATTTTCAATTACAGCCAATGAAACAGACAGTATAGCCTACTACCTTGCAGCTGAAGCATTATCTTTACAGCCTCACAATAAAATGACATGGATGGAGATCACGAAGCAGGTGAAAGCGGCTAGATCCTGCAGAGAACAGTGTTCTCACGAAGTTAAAAGAAAGCAGTTTGATTCAGAACTTTTCACTTAAAAGCAAGGTTGCAGCCAAGAAAAAGAACGCCAAGGCCCCAGGAGGAGGCTGCCAGTATGCTCCCCCACACCAAGCACATCGGTGCTCTCATTAAAGATGTGTCGTCTCTGGCACCATTCTAGATGAGAGCACGAACACCATGCCGCGTAGCAATACTGTCTCTGGAGCCCGTATTATTTTGGACTACGGAATTTTTGGTCTTTTGAAAATTCTGCATTTACAGAATACACAGAGCATTCACAAGTTATTAATTGAATTGTCATTTAAATAAACTAATTGACTTTTTGTTATCAGGGAGGCTAATTCAAGATTTCCGAGGGGTTTATTTCTGAAGATGTTACGATGCCATTGTAGGAAGCTGACAGTCGATAAGGTTATATTATTAGTAACCTTTCCAGCTAATCGACGATCATACTTTGTTTGAACGTACTCTGTAATGCTCAACGATTGGGACTAAGGTTTACTGAGAGGGAAAGTAAACACAGCCGCTGATGCTTTGTGGTTCATGTTTGGGTTAAGAGTTTATTTCTGTCTGAGTTTAAAGTTTAAAGAAGTAGAAATGAAACATCATTAAGCTCGCTAAGTAAAGGCCCCTATGGTCCATTAAGACATCATTGGCTGCCACTCCTGATTTTCGAGTTTTTAAAAGCTCCATTACATTAAGAGATACTTTTAATATGAACATTATAACAAATGACTCCATAATATGAAAGGGTGGATAACACTACCAAACCCACTGAGAATTGACACCAAACTCTGCAGCTTTACATAACTCTGAGCTTAATACAACTTGAACAATACATATTTCAGTGATATGTCTTTCAATTAGATATTTTTCAACATTTTTTTTTTATTTTTTTTATTTCAAAAACTCTAATCTCAAAAATCTAACTCCCTGTTCAATGAACTGGGTGTTTTTCCTCAACATCTAACCCTTCGCATAAATTGCTTTGCAGCAGTGATTGATTCAATGTAGACCGTCAGATATGCTCTATTTCCACACGGTGCTGATTTGCTGAACAGTCACTTGTGTTTAGCAGTGTACAGCAAATTGCGAGATTGAAACAAGCAGTCTGCCTTCATGCATGTTTGTTATTTTCTTCCTCCTCCACTGTGTCTGATTTGTCAGTTTTGTGGCCTTTTGGACAATCTAATGTGGTGTAAGCTTTCGTCTTTTATTGTCCTTAGTAGGGTAATAAAGAGCTATAATCCTGTTGTAATTATGCAACAGTAAAGCTTGGGTTGATGATGTTCTTCAAAAACATTTATTTGTTATGTTTGTTGAAATTCTCATTAATCTTGACAGCTATCAACAAATCAAATCTGAGACAAAAAAAGAAAAGAAATCTGGTATCTGTTGCTGAATAAGCCTGTCCAATCGTTTCAATCATTGAGTGTAATGATTGGACGGGCTACCTATCTACCTACCTACCAGAGTCTTCCACAAGCTGCTAGCTTGACAGCTGTGAGTACTAACAATAGCCATTTTTTTTTACATTCATTATGATATGTTTACTTTTATAATGATAATTTTGGGTGAGTGGCTTTGGAAGGAAGGCTTGAAGGGACGAACTGTCAGTGTTGCCGACTTGGCGATTTTTACGGTAGATTTAGGGACTTTTGGAGCTAGTGCTGCTAGCTACTTTCATTGGAAAAAAGTTGGCAACACTGGGCTGGGGTTTCCAGTTGGATCATTTTTAAAAATCTAGCGTACTCTTGCTAGTTTCTCAACATTACCAACCCTAGCTTTAAATTAAGTTAGGTTATTTGACACTTCTAAATTTGTTACGATTTTTAGGTTAATTTTCTTCTTTTTGGAAAATGCGATCTGGAGGTTAATTTTCTGATTCTGCGGGTTTCAATACAACAGTCATGTAATATCAAGTAAGCAGCTGTAAAAAAAATGCTTGGTTTCTTGTTGCTGAGGCAACCGGTCTAAGGCAAAACAGCGTTTGTTCGTTCATTCGGTCGTTTGTTCGTTTGTTCGTTCATTCGTTCATTGGTTGGTTGTTTGGTTGGTTGGTTCTTTCTTTCTTTCTTTCTTTCTTTCTGTATTTCTGTATTTCTGTATTTCTGTCTTTCTCTCTCTCACTTTGCACTGGGGTCAAACAGAAGATTGTATCAGCATGCTGCATGGCACAGAGGATTTGGACACTATTTGATTCAGGAGACTGCTAGGATCAATTTCAACCTGGCCGGCTCACTGCTTGGGTAGCTTCTGTGGCTGCCAGTTCAGGGCTCTGACCTGGATTACAATGCTCAATCAATGGGACACAGGAATTTTACCCAAAGCAAGCCAGAGATAGAAACTTGGTCCTTTGGCAGACACACCCTTGCTTTCTGTTGCTCTCATCTGACTCATTTTTCATTGCCACTTTCGAATTCCAAATCTCTATTCTTCCAAGCGTGTTTGTCTAATTCCCCTGTGATATCTGATGGTGGAAGTACACATACATCAGAATGGATGGAGATTACCATATTGTCTTTATGGTGATTTGAGATTTATCCAGAGTTGATATCAAGTCTCAGTATGGCTTCATTAACAGTAGCAACGGGGAGCAGTTTGAATCCTCAAACTATATGTCAGTATGACAGAATGTGTTGTTTGGTCCTTTACCAGAGATACTGTAATAGTATTTTAGCTCAATTTTGCAATACATAGTAATCCTCCATTTCTCTTCCTCTCTCCTTATGTTCTGCTGTGCATCCTGATTACCCTCCATCGGTTCCTTCTATAGGTAAGTCAGTATATCTATCCATATATCTATATGTCTGTCTGTCTGTCTCGGTGTGTCTATTGATCATCTGAGCAGTGATGCAAGGTCGATGTAAATGGATTTGATAACCCTCTTATTACCTTGAACCGGGGTTATTGGGGGTTATTGACACAATGCAGTGCAGTTTGTTAGTATTTTTGTCTTTATTCATTTCTTCTACACGTGCGGAATAGGGTAGAGTGAATTCCTTGCAGCCAGTCCCGGCGGAACGGACGGGCATCGGGGGGCCGGGCTCTCTCGCCGTGCGCATGCAGGCGAAAGTGAGTAGGTCACGGACATCGATCTCGCCTGGTCATTTCGCCAGGGCTTAACCCTGTTTTGAGTGTAGCCCCGAAGGCAGTTTTCTATGTAAGCCAAGGTGAAGCTTGAATGTGAGAGGCTACTCCCCGTAACACAACAACCTGTCAAAACTCGGTCTCTAAACTAACTCAACAACAGTTTTTGAGGTGCACATTTCTATTTTTTTAATTAGCCTATTAAGACGTGTAGCCTACTTTGAATGTAAACAAGGTGCCAGGGTTCATAAAAAGCATCAAAATAGAGCTTGTTTATAAAAAAAAAAAAAAGGTCCAGGTAAGCCCCAAATGTTTATTTCATTACATCATATGTTATTTATATCACTCTGCTGGTCTGAAATCACGTCCACATCTTGGCAGCGCCCCCAGAAAATAACCATGTTCCATTTCCTAGTATAATAAATATATTAAGTGTTAATGACTTCACCTAAGTTGTTTCCAGATCAGTGAAAATTCAGCTCGATGTGCATATGCTATGTGTAGATAGGGAGGATGTGCTTATCATTGTATAATCAGCCTGATCAATACACTCACATGCCAGCGGCGCCTATTATGTTTACATCGGGCCCCGATCACGGAAATCAAATGCCTGCCCACGGATTTATGTCTGCCGCCGGGTCTGCTTGCAGCTTTAAGTAAAGTAAGGAAGTGACTGATATGGCAGCAACGTTGTTAAAGTGGCTTTGGTTGTTAATTAATTTGATGGTAGTGTTGCAGTTCATTGATGAGTTATGTCCCTTTAATCTGCAGTTTGGCAAATACAATAACTGTATGAAAGTTGGCATAGTGGATGAAATCCGAATGGAATCATAAAACCGCGGACCATTTCAGACGGAAACATTCCCGTTCTAATTTGCTATTATTGCAAATACAGTTGCCCTCGGCGTAATAGCTCCATTCAAATCAGCTGTCCTGCCCAATCAGAAAGTCATAATTGGTAAGGCAAACACAAACCCCAGCAGTGTGATTACAGTAAAAGGACCCTGGTGAAACACTGCTAGTCAGGGTTATCCTCTGTATTCATTAGACAACATTCTGGATGACTGGAGTATGTTCAAATGCTATAGGTGTATGAGAAATAGTGAAAAAGCTTAACCAGTAGTTCATGAATCTGCTTGCAATGCGCTAGCCGCTTCTAGCCGATGAATAGCAGTGTAACTCTTACAGTATGAGTATGGTAGTGTGTGTGTGTGTGTGTGTGTGTGTGTGTGTGTGTGTGTGTGTGTGTGTGTGTATGGGTGTTGGTTATTGGTCATCAGTCATAGATAAGTGATCACTTTGCTCATTGGTCTTTAGAGATAGTGTGCACCAATATTGTCGTCTAAATTTGAACTTAACTTTGATTGTTGTGACATTATTCAGATGAACCGACTGATATTCGGTGTATTTTGGTATCACGACAGAGTTAAATTCAACATGTCAGACATGAATTTGGTTTTTCGACATTGCAGGCAGATGGTCTTTACAGGCAATATGTTTCAATTTCCTACATCATTCTCCTCGTGTTACAGTAACATAAAGAGTGTCAAACATGTGAGGGTATGACTGCACTTGTGCGTGCCATATTATATTCCACCGCCGCCACACCATCATGAGCTCTGTAAAGCCATGCCACTCACACGTCGGGTCTCTGTAAGAGATCAGAGGGTTCAGGTAGTGTTGAGTGGCTGTGGATGGATGGATGCTCCGAGGCAGACAGCCATGCTTTATGGCTTCTTGGTTTTGGAGTGGCAGTGCCGGAGTCAAGTGTGTCGACACAACAATGATCAGTCAAAGCCGCTGACGCAACCCTCGACAGCAGACGCGGCTTGTGCACATGTACATGTATGCGCGCAACACAAAGACAAATAAACCCTACCTTGTCAGTAGCTGACTAAAACCAACCACGTCAAGTCAGGTGAAATGAACGCAGCAACGGATTTTGAATGAAATCAGTCAAGGGAATGATGAACACAGGTGTATAATAGGCACACAAAAAGACAGACAAAGAAAGAGTCAGAGTGATGTTGTCGTTTTCCAATCCCATTCAGGTACTGCCAAAGAAAAATAAGCATTTCAAGGCAGCCAAAGCTCAGTGTTGCAGGTGCTTTCTTATGTACCGTTAAACTTTCCCATCACATATCTCTTCTCTTTAAATAGGACAGAGGAGAAAGAAAGCAACAGAAGGATAGGGAGGTTCAAGGACAGAAAGGGGAAATGTGATTGATCTAAAGGGAGATGTGTCTGGCCAGGCTCTCAACTATACCCCCCCCCACCCACCCTGTTACAGCCCATAGATCCAGCCGTCCTACCTAAGTCAGGGTGATGGAGGACCTTGTCTGCCTCTGTGCTGCAGTGAGAAAAGAGAGGGGGAGAGGGCAATTGTACAGGCAGTTCTGGACAAGTCTGGGAGTGGGCCGGCACAGACTGTAACCTAACACAGTTGAGGTTTCAGGGCCAACTCTCTCTAATAATATCAGATTTTTTACTTCGTATTAGAACGCTTTACATAGAGAGGGGCTGTAAGTGCAAATATCATTGAAGTAAGAATCCCAAGTTATTAAAATGTCTGCCATGAAAGGCAGTATGTAAATCAGCAGGTAGCCTATCACTTTGTCTAAAGGTGGTACACTGAATACCGAGCTTCATTTTCAAGTCATTGAGGTAAAAGCTATACACTGAAAAAGCAAATAATTACTTCAATTAGTAACAATGAAATTAATTAAGTTTTTACTCATTAAGTTAACAAGATAGAATAACACACTATCTTTGAAATTTAGTTTTTTTTCCAGTTGAAGTAATTATGGAAGGTCTCTCATCGCTCTGAAGGGGTTTATTTTACATTTTAAGAATTCAATAATTTGACACAAAATCTGTCCGCCAGAGTCCGACATCAGGACTCTGTCCATAGCAACGATCTGTTATACATAGCAACGGTCTGATATAAAGAAATAACAGACCGTAGAACGCCGTAATTGGCCAATCAGAATCGAGTATTCAACAAAGCTGTGTAATAATTTAAGTTGGTTAACCATACTCTTGAGTACTCTTTATTAGGGCTGTCAATTGATTAAAATATTTAATTGTGATTAATCGCATGATAGTCCATGATTAATTGCAAATTAATCTGTTCAAAATGTACCTTAAAGGGAGATTTGTCAGGTATTTAATACTCTTATCAACATGGGAGTGGGCAAATATGCTTTGTGCAAATGTATGTATACATGTATTATTGGAAATCAATGAAATGGTTGAAATACTAAATATTTTAATGCAAATTAAAACTGAGAGTGCTACAACCTCAGGGAGTTTGTTAATGCGTTTAAGAATTTAGTGACGTTAAAACAAATTTGCGTTAACGCGTTATTATCACGTTAAGTTTCACAGTCCTACTCTTTATATATGTGACTTTTGACTTGTGTAATATGTAATATCTCAATGTGTGTGTATATTACATGTATTTGTATACATATTTCTCTTCAAAGCAATGCAACTAATAAGCATATCGTCATTCCACCCTTTAATGAGACACAGTACACAGCTATAATTCCTAAACACGCCTGCTCTATCTAGCCTACGCTGTAATAGTAGACTAAGCTCACCAATCCATTTTTTATTTTTCTGGCAGCAGAAATACATGAAATATGGCCTAAATGGTCTGCCCTCCCACCACCAGCCATACATCTTGGGGATTCAAGCAGAATCATGTTCTGCCAGAGCAAGGGCGGATGTAGCTATGAGTGGGAGTGGATGAGCAGCGTTGGGAGAATGTGCTCTTGGGGCTGCAGTGGGGGGGATGTCACTTAACTCATTTAGTTCCTCTCTCACAATGAGTATGGCCATTTTGCTCTTCATGGGGTAAGACTCCATTGTGATGTCCGAGACCCCCCCGGGTGACTTTGTAAGTGGAGTGCTTTACCATGCGAGTGATTAGCAGGAGAAGGTGTTCTGAGATTTCATGGCTGCCAGTTGAAACAAAGGGACAGAGGAGGGGACCCGAAGAGAAGCCACGCTGGCCGAGAAGCAATAATTATAGGCGAGTGAGAAACGTGAATGAATGAGTGACATTCTCTGAAATGTAGAAGGTCAGGGGAGGACAGTTTTTGAGAGGAGGTTCCTTGCTGGTGGATGATGGCTGTCTAAAGCAGAGAAGGGCTCCTCCTTGTCGGGGTGAGAGGGTTTGATCTAGGCCTGGAACCACTCCAGCGTGCCTTCTGGCCATCCCTGAGGGAAGCGGTACTCTGGAAGCTCCTGGCCAACCTGTGGACAACCTTGGCATCACTAATGAGCTCGGTGGGCCTGAACTTCTGCAGCAGACTGTAACCCAGGCAACAAGCTAGCCACCACATGCTTCCTGAGATTGTTTACGAAATGACAAGTGGCTTAGGTAAGAGCCTGCAGCTAAATCAGATAGCGTAGGCCTCAACCGAACTGACAGGGGCTTTATTTTATTCATCACCCATTTGTTTAGTTTTTTCCTTTTTTTTATGTTGGGATTCTTTGGGGCGTTTAAAGCAAAACATTCAGGAACCACAGCAAGGGGAGTTCAAGCCCTTTTTTGTCTTTGCTTTCTGTTGTTTTTGTTATTTATTTTGCCCTAAAATTAACCATTATTACAAGCCCCAAGTCCTTGACTTTACTCCTTAAAGCTGCAGTAGGCAGAATGTTTTTGGCATCATTGGGCAAAAATTCTATAATAACCTTTCAGCATATTGTAATTCAAGTGTTCTGATAAATAACTAGACATCTGCACCTCCTCATGGCTCTGTTTTCAGGCTTTAAAAAATCCAATTGTCCAATCTTTGTCCAATCCCTGGTCATTTCAGAGAGAGCCTTTCTATTGAGTTCCTATTGGCTGTGCTCCGGCTGGTGGGCGGTGCTTGGTATTTCCTCAACTGATCTCAACATGGCTGCCGGGTCACAAAGTTTCTCATTTTGCAGCTAAACAGTACACTACAAGATTTTTCAGAAAACATTTGAGGCGAGAAATAGGCATTACAGTAACAGATTATTGATTCATATTTGATCAGCGCTGCCTAGTTTGACCGTGTGATCGGAGTTCGTGAGTGATTGACAGCTGGTCAGAGACGGCAGGCTCCGGCTCGGCTCTGATTGGGTGTTTTCCTCCGGTCTGTGAAATCTTGCAGATGCCATTAGGAGCACCGGAGGACACAGAGGCACATGATTTTTTTTCAGATTACCTGTCTCATGCACTACTGTCAGGATATAGAAACCATTGTATAAAAATTACTTTTTAAAATCATATCTGCTCCATTTCTACCCACTGCAGCTTTAATGTTAGCTAGTTACGTTAGCTTAAATGTTATGCCAACGTTACCTTTGGCCACGCCACTCACAGAGCTGGCTGCGGTGGGAAGCTCGTAAATTAATGCCACACACAATCAAACACGTCATTCATCTTGATGTGTCGCTGGTCTTTTAAAGCGACTACCTCTGCGCATATTGAGTCACCGTTCACAATGTGTGAGCTGCCTTCTGGAGGGGAGGACTTGTTGTTTTTCATGTCATGCCCACCACATGTTAGCTAGACAGCTAATTACCAGTTGAGACCGCAGTGACAAACACACACACACACACACACATGCACTCTAATTCTCTCTTTCCCTCCTGATGAACAACAGAGAAAGGTATACTACGATGAGTTGAAAGAAAAAACAAAAAAAAAAATGAAGAGTCCGTTTGCAAAAAGCACCGGTGCTCCTATTCATAAATGTCAGTCCCAGTCTCTCTAAGAAAGGTCGTATTCTGGGGCCGAAAAAGTGTTTAAAAGAGTTGAGACTAAAACTATAAAGCAGAATCAGGTGCAAAATTAACACATGTAACATGACCAAATGTTTCATAATTTTCTATCAAAGTAATATGTTTTGATTAAACAAGAGAAAATTCACTCATCAATATCAAACTCCGGGTTCTCTCATATCAACCCATGTGGGGAAACACATCCAGTGACACAAAATATCACAAAATGATGTTTATATTTACAATTATGCCACAATTATGCCACAAGCTGTTGGACATTTTGTACTGTAGTAGGTGTAGTGGAATAAGCTTCCCTAGCTGTCTGTAAAAAAAAAAAAAAGAAAGATATTTTGAAAAGTCTGCACACAAAAAGGGGAGTTATGGGCAATATATAGGACAGGAATATACAATATTGTATATTAATATAGGGACCTTCTCATTGGAATGATGTCAAGGAGTATCCAGCTGTCAGAATTAATATATTGAGATAGCTTCATTGTTAATGGAGAAGTAAAACATCTGGTACTGGCAAATTAGCACTTTAAACTGAAATACGACTTGCTTTCAATCAGTAGTCTGAATATAGGCTGTAGGTGTGCATTGTTTCACTCAGTTCATCAGCTCACAATTGTTTCTGTAGACTAATAACAAGACTAACGTGAAAGGGGAAGAATGAGGAGAAAGTAATGTCAAACAGCTCATAGCTGGTTTCTGCTTCACTGTGGTTCGGTAACTTCAATTTTATAGCTCCTTTTTCATTATTTAGCTGTACTGCAGTGTTGGACCAGACATGTCCAGCCTTACCAAGAAAGTGGTACACACTGGTGGTAAAACACATCGGCACCTTGGTCATACTGTGAGCTGAGTATGTGCTGGCAGGGGGTGGAATTGGTTTTCAGTGATGGTCAGCACTCACTGACTGAGGATGGTGGAACCCTGTTTCCACCAGAAGGCATTTGGGGAAAGTGAGGAATAGCTTAACTCCAACTCTTAACTCTGGGTGCTTTCCAGCCTCACACAGCCTCAGTGATCGGGTGATGAAACTTTCAGAGCTAAAAATACACACCTCTCCTGTGCTAACGAGCCATGAATGATGTTTCTGGCATCAACACGTGTTGCTAATTTGCACAGGTCCCTGCTGGTTCCAAAGGCTTCGGGGCATCCTATCTTGTAGTATACACATCTCATCTGTCCATGCTTAATGGTGACTACAAAGTTGTTTAAGAAAACAATGATATTTGTAAAGTTAAAGTGGCAATCCGTACGATTTCAGTCCCGGTTGATTTGGTGACACCCTGTTTACCGGTGGGAACAGCAAATGTGGTTTAATACGACAAGTCAAAGAATACTGGGGACAGCAAAACAAACTATTGTTTTAATAAAGAAGTCAGGAAAAATAATTGGGCTTTTTCGATCATTCTGTGAGCAACCGTGATCTGACTTGATGTTGCACGGCGTGAGTCTGCAAACAGCGAAAGTGAAAGTAGTTAGTTCCCTCGCTGAGAAAGTTAGAAGTGTGCAGCCTACCGTGCTTCATCTAACAGCTCACTGTTTCTGCTACTTCTTGTTCCATCGCTCGTGCATTATTTCAAACCGATTTGCTGTCAAAAAAATGCTGAAAATGTCTCGTGTTGTAGAAGCATTTTTGATCGACAGCGGTCAGTGTCGAGCTCACTGACGAAAAAAACGTTGCATTTGCTGTGACTACTTAATAATAAAAGTCAACGCGCGTTTCACTAGTTTAAATGCTTTGCTAATAATGCTAATGTGACAGAGATTAAAATGCTGCCTTCACTTGGTATCTGGGTATGTTTAGTGTCGACCCTGTCAGCTAGATATTACATTTATATCATGCTAAATTGTTTTCACCATTACGTTTTGATGTCAAGTGTAATCGCTGCTTGGATTATATTCAGAGGGAATGCTTTTGGAATGAGGTGCTACAGTTATTTACCGACTGGAGTTGCAGGGAGGTGGTCGGGGGTGATGGTGGGCACACAAAGCGCAGGACTGTGACACCGGGGCATCCTGAGTCCCGTCTGTGGTTTGGTGTAGGCGACAAATACTTAAGGTTAGGGAAAGATTGTGGTTTTGTTTAAATGTTAATAACCACATTATCTCACGCTTCAAGTCACTGTGGACTTTTTCAGTACAAAAACTAAGACCATAATAGTTCCCTAACCTTAACCAAAGAGCTGTGAGTTCCCAAAAAAATACACATAAAGAAAGTTTGATAATAGTGTAGTTGTTATACGAGTGGATATTGTATAGCAAGACTGGATATGTTGACAGAAAACAAAAGAAATTTTCAGTTAACCTTTCACCCCAACAACATTTTTGTGACTTGCCAGATACGTTAAATAACAATATTTTCTCTACCAGAAAACATCATTCGGCCAGCATTACATTTTCTTCAAAACATGTTACAAGTTATTAGTATTTAAACATAGTTTCTAGGAGACAGGGTTGTGACTATACATGCAGAATAATGCCACTGTAACTGTTGCAAAATTCAAAGCCACTGCCCTCTGCAACAAAGTTGTTTTTTAACGACTTCTAAAGTCTGCAGGGGGCGAGTGTTACTCATACTCAGAATTATGGGTGGAGTGGTGCCTTTTAGCCACAGGATGTCACAAAACACTGTGGGTGTTTTTTCATCACAGCGTGACAGATAAATCTAAGGTTTTGATCATTTAAAAATATTTATGAGGCTTCCACAGCCACCGTCGTTGGTTTGTACTTCCACTGTTGCTACACGTGATGTTCTTGTCTAGCACAAAACTAGCTTTGTTTATTGTTGTGTTGAACTCATTATCCATGTGTCCACCTTTCACCGTGTTGTTGTTTACTAGTGGAAATTGTAATATATGTTTTCATAGTTTTTGTTTACCATTTTCTAAATAATTTCCTTTCCATCATTGACTTTAAGAACAAGTGGCACACTTGGAATAAGAGATAAAATCAAGTTCTTGTGCACGTGTCATGCATCCTTTAAGTTATTTCCTCATTAACCCTTTCCTCAAGTATCATGAAAAAGAGAAATGGTTTTGTCTAATAGTCTTTCAACTCTGTAGATATCAACTAATTTATTTAACATGAACTCAGCTTTTATTTTTTTTTCACAACCATATATGTTGTATAATCTTAGGATACAGTGACCCACAATCTTCCACTGCCACCTGATATATTATTTCCCAATTGAGAGGCGAGTGGGTGCAAAGAGCAATCTGGATGGGCAGATTGTGGAGCTCGGGTGGTTCAAATTGGCATAGCACCCCCCTCCCATCCCACCATCCCCCGCAACACTGCCAGATTCTCCCTTCAAGCTTTCTCAAGCTTCTCTGAATTATTGGCTTTAGGGCTTCGGTTCAGACCCTGCTTTAGGAGGCTTTTGTCAATGCAACATACACATGAATATGAATACCATTATCTGCTGACATCAGGACACAAGGCAGATTAAAACACGATTATCTGGCTTGTTGTTATTGTTTCAGGCAAGAGATTTAAACTAAAAATTTGAAGATGTGAGAGCTGAAATAATTTACATCCAGCTGTGCTGTTTGTTTACATGTCTTGGGGTATCATGGGCCTAGTTAGAATTTTTGTACATGAGTTGTTTTTGAATCGCAGTAATTGCCATCCTCCTCCTCTGTGTTTACGACTACAGTATTAAAATAATGACAAGAGGGCATAACTGAATTTTTGAGCACAACTACAATTCATATGCTTGTGATGAAAAACCCTTAATAGAAAACCCATAGCACAGACTTTTAAGAAAATGTTGATATTATGTAACCCGTATGACCATGACCTCTCTGATACTGCACAGCACGATGCTGATCATTTATACTCAGAGGTTTCAGATGTGAATCGCTTTTTCCTCAATGTTACGAATTGGTTGAAGCTATCAGTTCTCTCTCTCTCACTTTGCCTCTTTGTTACTATTTTCTTTCTGAACTTTGTCATGCACGCCATCAGGTCTGTCACAGTCAGGCAGGTGACAAAGGTAATCTCGGTGCCTTTGACGGGTGTCAGCGGAGTCGGCATAGCCCTTTAAACACGGCCCGTCCAAGTTAATGGCACACTCTGAAGGGAGAAAATGGATAGCCCGAGAGACTGAGGGGTGTGTTGACAGCACAAATGCACGAGGACACACATGAGTCATCGTGCGATTCTGACTTGGGCTGTTCTGACACGGGGCACAGCAGGTATCTCGGATATTGCTCTCCTGACAGCTGCAGAGACACAAAGGCTCTCATGCTCATTTCCTAAGACCCCACAGCTTGCAAAAAAAGTGATGATTACTGTTACTTCTGCTGTTAGACGAGACAAGCGCAGCCAAGACGCAGTGTGATGCCACAGTGATGTTTCCGCCAATCAATCGTAGGTGTCCAACTGAAGTGACTGTTAAATATACACCAAGTGTTTTGTCAAAATATCATCTTTTTTTCTGTTATATGATCCCGTAGCCTTTTGAGATAACACTGTGGAACCCCATGTGTATACGCGTGCATGCTTACAGTACGCGTGTGCATGTTCTTACAAACAGCTGCGATACCCCCCTACAGCCCCACCAGTTTTCTATACAGTGGAACAAGTGGGTGCAAAGTACTGTGACTCTGCCCCTCAGGCATTGTATTTATTTGTTTATTTGTCTACATTTATTTCTCCTGTTCCTGGCAGGGGCTGGGGAGGGTAATTACTGGTGTGGAACAGCAGGAGAAGAAGCCAATTTAAGTGTGGGCATCACTGAGGTGTGAGGCCGGCCCCGGGAGGCTCCGGCTCCTCACCTGTTCCATTTAGGCTTGGAAGAGAAGTGGGGCCATTGGGGCTCGCCACAGTATGGGATTAGACACAGCATTTGGACACACACACACACACACTGTCTATCTCACCGTCTTTCCCTCTCCAAATCAATAAATAATAACATGGGGACAAAAATGTTCCATCTAACAATATATTTGAGTGAGAAGATATTTTTTTTATTGTCCCATAAAGAAAGCTGAAAGTTATTAGCCCACCGTGCACCCAGAAAATCTAGATCATTACACTTTAAGCATTTGTTAAGAAAAAAAAAGTCTTTGAGACTGAATTGTATTTGATATCTATCTCAGCTTGTAAACTGCTTTTTTTTTTTTTTTTTTTTTGCGATGCTGAGCATCATAACAGCTTAAAAGCTTAACACACCGAACCACACACATCTCAAAAGTTACAATAATAGCTTCACTCTTTTAAATAGGCAGAGGTATGAAGAATAGGTATTGTGTGGGGAGAAATAAAAGGACAGAGACGGACACCAACTCATGAGTAAGAGAACGGGATTTAGAAAGAAAAACTTTAAACACATCTGCGACAACTTTCCTCAGAAGCTGGGGGCAAGGTCGGGGAAATTGTGAGTTTCTCTGTAAGTCCCTCCAGAGGGACAGGTGCGAAACTGGAAAACTGATTCTTCTACCATGATAGCTCCATTCCAACACCCACTGTGAAACCCAATCGCCTTCCTGCCACTTTTTTTTATACCCCCCGAAAACTCTTAGGGTCCGTTAAAACCTCCTCAGAGCCAACTGCAACAAACAACGGTGAACTGAGGTAAAGGATCTTTTTCTTTTTTTTTGGAAGATTAACCTTCTAGACACAAATACTACAGCTACCTTCTTCCCCAACTGTACACTGCCATGTTAACATATTATAAAGCAGTGGTTGATGCACAAAAAGAGTGTTTATTCATTTAGATATATGCTGAAGTCCTGCTCACAGAAGATACACTTAGAAGCATTTATTTAATGAGGTTAGCATAAGACTGGCATAACACTTTATTTCAGTCTCTTTCAGTTCAAAGCTGAAACTGCTCTCAGTTGACATTGGCCAAAGGCAACAAACATCACAATAATCGACCATACACTTACCAGCGCCTTTTACTTTTCTTTTATCAACAGTTTCACAAAAATCTCTAATCTGCCAAATCCAGCAAACGCCCTGTTCCACAGAGGATTAGTTTGACGAGTGTTTACAAGTGCATAGCCTATAGCTAAGTTTATGTTCAAGGGAACGACACTTGATGAGTACAGCGTGCATGAACAAATAAAATAGAAAGCATTTATATGAAATACACCTTTTCAATCTTGACAATACAAACATTGTAAATGGGCCCCTTTTCATGTTCCAATGGTAAAGTAAACTTGGACCAAAGTTGTTGTCCTCGCAACAGAACGGCAATGAAAAGATCTATAGAATGACAACCTTGTAGAACTCAGTCCAGTGTATTTGCCACATGGGTCTCTAGAACGGACAAAGTCATTTCTGGGAATCTTTCTAAAATCTGTGATAATTACAGGGACATCCATGCCAGGGTTAGGGTTAGTCAGAGTTTGGTTCTTCAGAAAGAGGCCATGGAAGTTAATTTTTCAGTGTATAATAAGTTAATACATTGTAATTTTAGTCGTATATTGTTTTTCTTTGTAATTTATAATCTGTATGAGGAAAATGTTGATATTCCCAAGAGCCTCATCTTGCATTATATTACCCACTTGCTAGCTTGCTAAATTATTAGCCTCCGTGGCTTCTAGACGCCGACAGTAACGTTAATATTGCCGTTGCTTAGCAGCGGTGATCTCACGACTTAACCACTTGAACGCCAAGCATATCGTGTACACGACTTCCTATGTTGTAAACACCAGCTCACGAGTTTCATTTGAAGGCACCACGTCTCTAGATTTAGGGACTTTTGGAGCGAATGCTGCTAGCTACTTTCATTGCAAAAGAGATGGCAAAACTGGGCTGGGTTTTTCGGTTGAATCATTTTTAAAATCTAGTGGACTCTTGCAAGTTTCTCAGCATTACCAACACTTTAATTTAATTTCTCGCAAAGGAGAGAAAAAATTATGTGATTTTTTTTTCTTTTTGGTACTAATGTGACCACATTGTGATTCATGATCTACATATGCACACAATATAATACTGTACATACAGTTCATGTACCAGGAAAAACAACTTGGTAAAGGCTTGTAACATTCTTAACATTTACATAAGCTTCAGTTGATTTTGAAAACTAGTCAGTCGTTGAATATCCATTGGAAATCACTCTGTTTGCCGTGTACAAACATAGCCAAGCTCCATCTCTGTCTCCGTCTCAGTCTCCATCTTTCTCTGTCTCTGTCACACACACACACACACACACACACACACACACACACATGCACAAACACACATATGGGCATGCAAACAACCATATGGCCATTGGGCCATATGTAAGCTGTTCTATACAGCCTCTTCCATGCTTCAGTGGTCCTGAATTGGACGATCTTTCCCTGTTTTTCCTTTCCTTCCACCTCAGCGTGGATAACACTCAGACTAGTATTGTCCAAGGTCTGCTGAGTGCTGACATAGCTAACTGCTGTTGTTGTTTATACCTCATCCCCACCGTACTCATCTAAGGTCAGTTTTATCTCCTGTATTTAAGAGCTGCCTGAGGCCATGTGCAAGTGCACGTACAGCAAAGGCCTGCTTACTAATTCCAGCCTGTCACGCGTCGTGTTTTGATGCTGAAAGAATTACCACCTCTGACGACGGCATCTATAGAAAACAGTCCGACTATATCAGACGTCGGCCCTCATTAGCAGCTCGCGAATGGACTGTTTTCACGTCTTTACACTTGTGTCTGTGAAAACTGTCACACAATTTGTCAAAGTTCCACATGCCAGACAGGCCTGCATAGTTGAGACTCCCGTCTTGATTGAAATTGACTCTCCTCCTTTTCCTGACTACACCAATACTTCTGCTCTAATTGCAGTAATATATTGGTGTGTCATGGTAATCGCATTACATCTGACTACCAAATGGCCTCAGAGCCGGCACTCATCCATATTCTCTGATACCCCAAAAGTGGCATTAATCAATCAGCTTATCCATACTCAACCATGCTCTGTAAAGCTCCGCCTCATTCATCTCTGTCTTCTGTCTGTCTGTCCCGAATCTCCCCCTCTCTTCCTCTCTCAAATTCTTTCCTTTGCCTCATCTTTTGTTGTACTCCCTCATCTGCTCTTATAAAATTAATCTTCACGTGGGGTCCTCTGTTTAGGCTGTGTGCCTGTTCAGATTTTGTGATGCCGTACAATGTTAGATCCACCCGCGACTAGTCCTCAAAACTCTTCTTGCTTTTTGTTTTCATCTTTTGATGTGCATGTTTGTTCTTTTCTCTAAATCTGAAATGCTAACTTGCACCATTGTCATGGAGGGTTTCCTCTCTCTTTTTTTTTTTGCTGCCTTTCATCTTCATTTGCTACAGCGGTAATAGGAGCAACCAGGGGACATGTCTCACCATATGCTTATACTCAATCTGATAGGAATTGTTGTTTTGGAATAACACGATCTACCATCTCCCTGTCCCTCGACACTGTGCCTATAGATCTATTTTATTTGAATTTTTTGCAGCCCTTGGCTATCTCCATGGCAGTGTTTGTGTTTTTTGTATAGCCACTTTGTGTTGATAAGTAAATTCTGTTGGATGTAATTAGATTCCTGTCACCGTCTCCCTCCCCCTGGCTAATTTTAGAAAATATGCCAAGAAACTAGCAACACGATTCCATATGAAGACTCCAAGAAATGCGCAAAATGAAGTGATACTCATTGTACCCAAGTGAATTTAATGTTTTCCCATGAATCACTTGAACTTTAGGAAAACAAAAAAAAAAGATGTAGACATTGAATCTTGAATTTTGGCAGCACATGTCTGCCATAGAAAGCGCAGACTTACATATACAGAGATGTTAAGATAGAGAAAATGTCACTGGATATGATCATATCCACTGTCAGATTTCAGCCCAGACTTCTTCAGCTAAATGATCTCATTTTACACTTTGTCTGATATGTGATTTCAACTTATTGCAACATCTACTGAAGACATCACCGCTCTATATCATCTCTATAATTGAAGCTACCTCTCTTTATCCTTCTTGAGCAGGGTACTAAAAAGCTCTTATGTCCGAAAATTGAAGGAGCACAGATGGCCCCAGTTCAGTGAATAACTTAGCAAAATTAATGTAGAACTTATTCAAAAAAAAAAAAATGCCAGCACACTGTAGAATTAAAGGAAATAATCTATTTAAGAAAAGATGAAAGACATAGTACTTCTGCATTGGTTTGAAACACATCTTGCCATCCAGCACTGCACCCAGTTGGCAGATGTTGTCTTTGTACCACTAACTCTTTGGTTAATCTCCTTCATAAGGCGATCATCAGCATGCTTTATGATATGACTCATCTGGTATGCACTGCAACAGGCATCAGTGTGAAAAATATTGAAAATCAATATTTAGTCAAGAGTGGTATGTTTTGATGCGACACAGCAAACTACTGACCTTGCTTGTAATGATGTGTAGCAGCTCATAAGCCCCAGACTAACCCATGCAAATCCCTATGCACTACTACTGTTTATTATACTGTTTTCCTTTGCACCATGTTTATTATATTAATAATATTATATATATACTATTGCCTTATGAGTCATGCCACATTGACCTTAGTAATAGCTGTTCCTGCTTGCAAATATAGTGTTTCTAACTGATTTGTATTGTCGGTTGAATAATAAGAATTGAATTGATTAGTTTTTATTAGGGCTGTCAATTGATTAAAATATTGAATTGCCATTAATCGCATGATTGTCCCTGATTGATCGTTATTAATCACACATTTTTTATCTGTTTAAAATGTACCTTAAAGGGAGATTTTTCTAGTATTTAATACTCGTATCAACATGGGAGTGGGCAAATATGCTTGCTTAATGCAAATGTATGTATGTATTTATTATTGGAAGAAATTACCAGCACAAAAAAATGACAAATATTGTCCAGAAACCCTCACAGGTACTACATTTAGCATAAAAATATACTCAAATCATAACATGGCGAACTGAAGCCCAACAGGCAACAACAGCTGTCAGTTTGTCAGTCAAACTGCATGTGATTATCATAAAGTGGGCATGTCTGTAAAGGGGAGACTCTTGGGTTCCCATAGAACCCATTTTCATCCACATATCTTGAGGTCAGAGGTCAAGGGACCCCTTTGAAAATCACCATGTCAGTTTTCCCTCACCAAAATTTAGCGCAAGTTTGGAGCGTTAAAGATATTAGTGTGAAATTAGTCATTTTTTATTGATGTGATGATTAGCATGCATTGTTGTTGATATTACGGTATACATGGTATATATGGTACATAATATGGAGATATATATATATTGCATTGGGACGCTCTGCCAAAGCCAAATCTGAAAATCTCCCATTCTCCACATTTTATGACATTCAGTGTAAAGAAGGCGAACTTCACACCTAAATAAACTCGATAATCTCTAAAGGAAACCATCTGTGCTTCTATCGGAGCAAAGGAGGGAAAATACAGAAAGAGGGTGGAAGGGTTGAGTCAGAGGAGGTGCTGAAATGATGAAGAACGGGTTTCTGCTCATCCGACCAGTGGATAGATGAAGACCAGAGAGATGCTGAGAGAGGTATTAGCAGGAAGGTGTGAATTAGTGACAGAGGTGGAGACACAGAGAAAGAAATTGAGGACTGATGCTGCTTGCTGGTGGATCTCTCTCCCTCCCTACCTCTTTAATCATTTCTTTTTTTGTGCAACTGGCCTTGGGCCCTATGTGATGCTGCTCACCTTTACTCAAACAGGTCAGTCAGACAGGCGGCCCACCACTGATGAAAGCTAAGATCGGGGATTCGCTGAAAGACGCCGCAATCAGCATTCACAGCACATAGAAGGGGGGGGGGGAAGAAAGGGAAAAAACAATTTCTCGTGACACGTCATCTTGCTATCATCGAAGGGCATGCTAATGAAGTTGTGTTTCGTCAACAGATGTTGTCACATCCAATATTTTTCTAGTCAACCGAAAGTGCCTTTCATGGTGTTTGTTACATTTATTTGGTGAGAATAGAATCCAGCATGTGTTTTGATTTCTTTTCTATGCTCCATTTCACGGTTACAAACACATGTTTGAAGCTGCCACAATGATTTTAGGCAGTGTCACCCTGCTGCTTTTTCTTTCTTTTTTTTTTCTCGTGACACTTCACTTGACACATAAAGCCTCTCTGTTTCAAATCTTTCTTTATGAAATTGCAACAAGGCAAGGAAGAGCAAGAATTGCACAGACACACTGTCAGCTAGAATTCAGGAAAAAAACCTGAATTATGTGTGAATGGGTGTAAGGTTGGGATGTAAATGCCCTGCTTAAAAGGATGGTAGACAGCAGGTCTTGGAGTTGTGAAGTTGAAAAAAAAGAGAAAGCATATTTCTGTTGATTCCATTCCTCTTTGTTTGTCTTTTCAAGCCGTCACAAATCTTTAAACTCTCGACATGTCATCTCGAGGAAGCGAAATAACAAGGGATTCTCAGCACAAAGAGTCAGCAGTCCCCAGGCTCACAGTAGGTTACACACTAATCAAAACAGGCCAGCAGGAAGTCCTGTTTGGACCAAACACATAAACAAAGTCTGCATGGGCTTCTAAACCAGCTGTTTAGGATCCCATTGACTCTTGTGTACAGATGCTCCTCACAGAGATCCCCTTTATTTTCCTGAATAATTCATTCGTTCATAAGTAGCGTTTCTAAGTCATCTGTCCTCTCTGGGACATATTTTCTTAAGGAGCATGCTAAACATTTACCATGTTCTAAAATGTAAGGACAACATCTGGTACAAGTTGAGCAACCGATATACGAGGACCTCGCATTTCAATCACGTGAAAGGCAATTATCCAATGGGAAGGGCAGTGATATGTTTAAATAATAGCTCCATTCAGGCCATTGTGTGTTGTGATCATACCACAGCTAAGGGACGTTGTTCGGCCCGACGCAAAGCGGTCATCAAGTACGGTAATATGAAAGTTATAGACACATTCAAGACTTCGACTAATGATTATTTTCATTGTCGATAATATGTCATTTATTTTCTTGATTAATCGATTAGTTGTTTGGTCTATAAAATGTCAGTAAAAATGGGGAAAAATGTCGATCAGTGTTTCCCAAAGCCCAAGATGACGTCCTCAAATGTCTTGTTTTGTCCACAACTCGAATATATTCAGTTCACTGTCATAGAGGAGTAAAGAAACAAGAAAATATTCACATTTAAGAAGCTGGAATCAGAGGATTTTTACTTTTTTTTTTCTTAAAAATTACTCAAACCGATTAATCGATTATCAAAGTAGTTGGCAATTAATTTAATAGTTGACAAATAATCGATTAATCCTTGCAACTTCATTTCAATTTAAATAGTTTTTTTTAAATAATAACATATTCACAATAAAATAGGCTGTCCTGCCTCCACATGCTGAGGTGGTTGCTATGGAACGTACACTAGCAGCTAGCATATTAATTTTTTTCATCACAGGCTAGCATTATATTGATTTCATTATTTGGCTATTTATTTACATTATCTGTATGTTTCCATTTATTGTGCAACTCCTAAAAAACTGTACATCGTCAGTAGGACGACTTTGATAATTGCTTGTTCTAGGCTCGCCTTTTTTGTTAGGTGGAGGTGTGTTGTTTGGTGTGGCAAGGATTTTGCTACACTTTCTCCTGTCCCCGAGTTTCGGTTGCCAATAGGTCTGGAGAGAGGTTTCACACTTGTGGCCACTTACAGCCATAATCTCTCTCGTGTCAAGAACCGCTTCAGATAGTTTCTGCATCGTGGTGCTGCGGAGACTTAGGTGAGGTTAGTGTATTTCTGCTGCGTTCCTGCTTGCTTGCATGTTCTGGGCAACATTGTAGAACCTCCTCTTTACGTAGCGCTGCATGTCGTTTAGCAGGTGGATTCTTTTCTGGAGATGTGAGATGGGCACGGCTCAATCCTCTCCTCCATGGTCTTGTCCAGAAGGTAACCCGCAAATTACGAAACTTGAAAAAAAAACTCTCGCAAGACTCGCTGCCCAGCGACTTATACTAACTTTAACTATTCGAGGTCAATGCCTAACCTTAACCATCTCACGAGAGTTTTGTAATTTGCGTTACCTTCACGACCCACCTCCATAGAGGTAAACCTTACTTATTTCCATTTTATAGCAGGTTTTAGCAGCTAACTGTAACATGGTCCGTTTTGGTGGAAGTGATCCCCGTGACCCTGTCGCTAAGCAACCATGACAACACATTAGTCTAACGTTTTTTTCTCAGATGCAGAGTGATACTTTCAGTATCACTCTGAGAAAAGGGTATTATATCATGGCTATGAATGAACAGATTGCTTGATTTGAGCTGTTTTATAAAGCCCCATACTTCACGTTACACAATGGTTCATTCAACTAGAGGAAAGGAAGTGCTGTACATATGAGGGGGGAAAAAAAATGACATTTACTCAATTATAAATGATATTTACAAGATTGCAGTCTTTCTGTGATTTTGACTCTTGCTGCTATGTTTTCACCTCAGTCTACACATATGGTCAGCCCTCTTTGTTGTTATTATTTTGTTATTCTTGAAGGTCTGCTGTTAGTATGAGTATTGCATTAGTTAAATGATAAATAGCATGCAGTAAATAAGCCATTAAGGAATAAATGAGCTGAGAACGAAGTAAATACAGGAATATGTTGTTGAGGCAAGATGCTGTCTTTCCACAACAAATGTGTTTGCTTTCCTTCTCAATTCAGCTTTTCCAATCTGCCCACCGTGATTCTCCTGATGAACACTGGGTAAATTAACAGAGCGCTCACCCTACAATTGAGGGCCAAATTTATGTACAGTGCTATGAAAACAGTTTGTGCATTTAAACTATTTGACCATTAATTCAACCGGTCTTCTCTAAAACTGTAATATTTATCACAAAACAATGACAAATATTGTCCAGAAACCCTCACAGGTACTGCATTTAGCATGAAAAAAAAAAGTTCACATCATAACATGGCAAACTGAAGCCCAACAGGCAACAACAGCTGTCAGTGTGTCAGTGTGCTGAGTTGACTATGACTTGCCCCAAACTGCATGTGATTATCATAAAGTGGGCATGTCTGTAAAGGGGAGACTCCTATGACAGCTTTTACTTGCTAAAATTTAGCGCAACTTTGGAGCGTTATTTAACCAACTTCGTGACAAGTTAGTATGACTAATGGTACCAATGGATTCCTTAGGTTTTCATATTATGGCAGTATCTTCACTCTAGCTTTAAAACTGAGCCCGGTACAACCTCCGAAAGATTGGTTGCGTTAATGCGTTAAAGAAATTAGTGGCGTTAAAACAAATTTGCGTTAACCCGTTATTATCGCGTCAACTTCGACAGCCCTAATTTTTATACATATTTTTGTATTGTTCATATTTTGTACTCCCTATATTTGTTTGTTCTACAGAAAAGAAACAATCACAGCACTCTTTGTAAAATGTATTGATTTTATTATTTCATAAGTTCCACTTGTTCTGGAACAATTGCCACACAGACTATTGGGTAGTGTTTCTGGTAAAGAATCACAGTAATCCTGACCGACAGACTCGTCTCTTCTGTCCCAGTAATATTAATGAAAAGTTTATTGTGCTGTGAGGTTGAAGTGAACAAGACAATTTAAGATATCTTTCTGCCTCCCTTGTTGTTTTGGTTGCTGGATTGTGACCTTGATTTTAAACGTTGTGATATCAATGACATTAGGATGAAAATCTAAATCCAAAAATTGATTGTTTTATGTCTGTCTTCTTGGATTTGAAAGTGGTCCTGTATATCCCACCGTTAACTGCCACAACACTACCATAGCATCTGACTGTGATCAGTAATGGGGACAGTGGGGATGAGTGTAGGTGGCTCTTCAAATCATTTCTAAGGGAGTGTATGCAGCACCTCCTTTACAGTGGGTTTCACAAAAACAGTCCCTTTCAATCTGATTCGGTCCTTAAATTTGCGACAAACATGTTTTTTTTGTTTTTTTTTATCAAAAAGCATGATAAGCTCCACATATAACAGGACATGTTTTGGGCCAGCTCCTATTAATAATTGCATAGTTACCCTATGTGATTCAGAGATAAAGGGTGTCTAATCATTTTTCGCATTATGCTAATACCATGCAGCACATTATGGGAGAGTGATAAAATTCCTGGTAAGCCTTGCTAATCCGCCCTAGTGCTAAAATAATGATTGCTTTTTGTCTGCTGTTGAGAAAGTGGTCCACACCATGTGGGTCATGCGCCGCCTGAAAAAAAAAAAAAAAATGTGTATCTGCATGCTTCCTTTCAATACCTCTCTCACTCTCCCTGCATCTTGCAACAAAGCCCATTTGCAGCCATAAGTGAGCCCTGGGCATTTCTATTAACAAACGGTGTACGGACAGATGCGTGCACGTACACACGTGGCACAAACACAAGTGCTTGTGTTCTCTCTGACAGATGCGCACCACCCCCCCCCCCCCCCCCCCCCCACCCTACGCCTACAACACCGTTGTTGTTAACTTTTCACAGAGAAATCTGCAGGATCATAAAAAAGCGCATGAGAAGTGCATGCAGGAGAGCAGATTTAACAGTTCTCGTATGGTTATTTGCTTGTCTGCCAGTAGACAGCATACTGCAGCAAGTAATAGTACTTGACAAGGACCCAGGGGCTTGTGTCCCGCTGCAACCCACCGCCACCACCACCACCACCACCACCACCACCACCACCGCGGCTGCTGTTTTGTTGGCTTGATACTGTTACTCAAAGAACCGCTGCTGCACTATTGCTCATCATGTAATACATTCATTGGATATTTATATTCACATGCGTTTCTTCGTGTCTCTGTAGCTTTAAATGTGGCTAAAGCACTCTCAAAAAGCCCCGAGAACCTCTCCAGCTTGATAAGACTGGGTTTGGAGGCTACTGTGTGAGTAAGCAGGCTAGCAGAATACAAAATTCCAGTCAGAGCACTTGAAAATCCATGTGTGCTTTTGCTACAGTGGCTCATGCCCATGGACACTGGTAATGGCTGAAAGAGCTTAGCGGGTATGAGATGGTTTCTTCTATGCAGTACCACCACACATTACTGTAGTTTTTTGGGTAACACTTCATTCTACAGGTCAGCAAACTTCATGGCAATTAGGTGATAATTAGCCAGTAACCTATTTGAAATTTCTATGGAATTACTGCCGAAGTACCGCAATATTTACCTCAAAATGTATTGAAAATGACTTTATTAAAAACATTATTTAATAATTATATTCCGTTATTTCCCAATAGCTGGTGATTTATTTAATATATTTCCAGCAAAAGAATACAAAGTTAAATATTTTCGTGTCTGCTGATAAAAAGATAATAATTAGCAAATAACTTCTTTGAAATTTCTAAAAAAAACTCCCTGAATCATTACATTAGCTACCAGGTTACATTTGTGTAGACAATAAGTCACACAATGGTGAGATCAGTGCCTGATCAGAAGTGTCTTCTATAAGTTTTGGTTTTCTATCTCCGATGAAGAGCAGCGCACAGCTGCTTCTCAAGCCTGAGGGTCCTATTTTAACAATTATATGCTATTTCAGCATACAATTATTAAAGAATGTTTATAATAAAGTAATTTTCGATCAATTTTGAGGTAAATATTGGGGTGATTTGGCAGTAATTGCAAAGAAATTTCAAATAGGTTACTTGCTAATTATCACCTAATTACCATGAAATTTGCAGGCCTGTAGAATGAAGTGTTGCCGTTTTATGTTTTCATTTTGCGATAATTGATAATATGGTGATATTTCCGTTGACAATATGTAGTAATACCGCCAAAATGGTTTCAGTTGTAGACATGGTTGTTGTAGAATAACGGCGACACGGGTGTCCACGGCTTCAAGAGAGATATAAGACCGACGTAAACGCCGCTCCTTACTGATACATAACATCAAAGCATTGTTGTTTTGAAGGAAATGGGAGTACATAATCTTAATGTAAATTGCCCCCTACACAAGATCAAAGCGCTGCAGTTTCAAAAGAAATGAGGGGGATATAATCTTAATGTGAATTAGTCCCCGTGTACAAATCTGTTCTTCTGTGTGGGGGCAGTAAATACATTTTGACTTGTCATTATACTTTCCCTTCGTGAGCGCAGCCCACATTATGCATTCCCTGCTCCAACTAAATGCATAATTAAAAATAAGCATCTCTCCGCATTTCAAACAACCTCTCATTTTCCACAAGCAGGCAAAAGGAGCAGCCTCTGTGTACGTCCACCGCTGCGCGCCGGCTCGCCTCGTGCACATCGGATGGATGTGTGTTGCTTTGATAAACATTAGACCGCACGCTATCGATTGCTCTTTACTCTGATTTGATGTGTGTGATGGCTGAGCTGCCTCTGGCTGTGAGGAGGCTGCGCCACGGGCCCAAACCACAGACATCAGCAGGAACGGAGGCCCCACAGAGAAACAGGAAGGAATGAGGAAATGGAGGACACTTGCCAACTGGGAGGGCTACGGGGGCAGACTGTTTAACAGGAGAATGGATGGGCCGGTGGTGTGGGGAGCGTGGGGGGGTGCAGCAGTTGGAACAAATCCTTTGATGCAACAACACGCGCTAAATGTTTGTTGAATCCTTGAATGAGGCTGGATCCATAAGAACGGACGGATAAAAAACTATTCGATCAGAGGCAGAAACATTTACAGTACGGTGCCGACTGTGAGCAGTGACTCAGTGGAAATAGGGAATCAACCGAGCCACACTTCATGGATTGAAGGAAGAAGAGCAGCATTGCCTCAGCCGCTGGTCGTCTGCCATTCATCAGCTCCCTGCCAGCTGCTAGGTTGGCATGCTCCAGGGGCAAGAGGCAGAGAGATATGTGTTTGCCGGGTGGAGGAGGGGGGTTGTCATCACCGGTCATTGCTGCACAGACATCGATGGCGTGTCCTTAAAATGAAAGTCTGTAGGAAAAGGGAGCCCATAGCTTGAAATTGGCCATTTGTCCACAGTCCTTCTGTAATTAAGCGGGCTTTTATGATAGTTTTCGCTCTACCCTGACGAGAGATTACTTTTCTTTTAATCATAGTTGCTCCAGCAGGACCCCTCAGAGGGCTCTGGAGATGGAGATGTAGAGTGCCATTAGGCTGAGGAGCTAAATTAGAGGTTTCAGTGGGCCTGAAAATTCAAGCATTCGCTTAACTGTACCATGTGTGCTGAAGCCTGAGCACAACTAGACCTTAATTATCCTTTGCATACTCATGGTGGTACACTAAAAAACCTGATTGCCAAAAGTGTGTGTGTGTGTATTTTCTTTCATTTGTCCTGCACCTGACCCTGGAGGGTTGAGCTAAAAAGGGTTTAGGACACATCTACAAAGTGAACGGAAACTATAACTCTCCTTCCATTTTCAGCTACCCATAATTAATTGTTAATCGATTTTTAGGAAATAAAAACATATTCAGTAGAGCCTCGTGTTTTTCCAACTTCAATCACATTTGGCTGCTTTAAAAAACTGTGTACTACACAGAGCTTGGATTATTTTTCGTTGAAGCTTGCCAGTTTCTCAGTTCCTGTCTGGTGCCCAATGAAACGCTGAAAACGCTGCTCAAAGGTACTATTTTAAGACATATAAAGAACCCAACAGTGATGTTAGCTGTCTCTCTTCAAGGGGCAGTAGGCTCGGCCGTTTATTTTGTCAATCATAAAACAGTATGTGTGGGAAACAGCTTGCCAGCTCTTTCCTGCAAATACAGGCACAGCTAGCTATGCAATTATGTACATACTAAATGAGTCTTCATACAAGAGTAAATTGCATATACGTGAACGGGAATTCAGTGTAACCTATAATCCAATCTGACCCCCCTACTGTACTTAGAGGGTCCTGTCAGGTCACAGTGGTCTTTGACTTGAATAAAGAGCCAAATGGAGTCTCTTCCGCTCATAACGGAGGTATCCGAGGACATATAGTCTGGCTTGTAAGAAGTCTGTTACAGTACTTTGACTTCAAAACGATTTTTTTTTTCTTTTTTATGTATATTTCACGGCGTTGCTGTTGAAATCGTCACTGGAGACTTTCCCAGGATTTCAGATTGGTCAGAAAATGTATTTCTGTAGTGAGACAACACAATGTTTCACACCATGTGTTGACACAAAAAAACCCACAATTTTCATCTTAAGAAATGAATTCAACTGTTTAATATTTGCTAAAAGAATATTTGAAAATCGTTAGCATCGCGTCAGGGAGCTGAGAGAAGGCAGACATTACACGAAATAAATCAGCTTGTTTTAAACACTAAAACACTACACTTTATACATGGAGGTATCCTTCTGTATATTAGTAGTACCCAAGAATGTATTACTTGAACTTGGTATTCTTGCTTATTGTGATGTAATTTCTTGGAGTATCTTCAAATGTTTCATATCCCAAAAATCTGAACAACATAAGCTAAAAGGTTACATCAGTCAATAAACTTCCATAATCGGAAAAAAGTATTGAAATTGTGTTAAATATAAAATCAGATGTTTTTTCCTAAAATGTAACTAAATAAACACAAAAAAATATTGATCCAAAAGACGTTCTGTACCTAATGTAAAGTAATGACATCATCACAAGCGTACAAAGTGATGGCGTGGAAGACAGAAGCCTTAGCTTTCCACTGCAAAAACAATGAATGCTCTAGCTATTAGGCTTTTTATTTTAGATTGATTTAAACAGAATCATGCAAACAAGGTCCGTTTATAAAGGGTCAAGGAGAACTGGACACCACGTTTAAAGATGGCACCCCGTTCATTTCCATGAAAGTTGCTCACTGTAGGCTGAAAAAGTCTCTGCTGGCTTCCTCATGCTTCCGTATTTGTGGGCCCATAGAGCATGCGGACCTTGTTCCTCTCCTGCCGAGCCGGTTGAGAGCATGCGCGTCCCAGACTTCCGCTGGCCAAGCCAGCTGACTTCCTATTGGCTCCTCGCACATATGAAAGAGATAAAATATTTAAATCATACGGCTCCTCTGGAATTCCCAAATGTTATTGGACTGAATGGATTAAATTCAAATAATAAAAAGAATCATTTTGGGGGGGTTTGTGACACTCAGTAAATATTCACCATATTACTGCTCCTCCTTTTCCAATAATAGTGTATGGGAAGAAGAGGCTTTTTGGGCCAGTGATGAATGTGAAGTTGCAATATCAAAAAATCGCTTCACAGCCCAGCTCAGTTCCCGGAGGCTTGGAAGTACCCCGGCTCCTCGTCGGTAAACATGCTTTCTTTCCTCTGACTGTCCGTCTGCACTGGTGGCGAGGGGAACAGTCGGGGCAAGGGTAATCAGAGTTTAATGAACTCTCACCAGGGAGCAGCATGGCTGCCATCAGCATAGATATACCCTCACCTGCAACCAGAAAGACTCAAGATAGTGGATGTAATTTATTGTGAAGAGACAGGAGTCAGTGGTGGATATTTGCTTTGAATTATTTCTGTTTTAGCTGTGCTTACGCTGTCCCTGTCATTGGTAGATAGATACATATAGAGTGAGAGAGATAGTGTATCTAAGTCTGTGAGCATGTGAATGCATGTGTGTGTAAGCATATAGGTGCAGGATTTCTGCCCCCCTTTTTTTATGTTGGCTACTTGTGGTATTTTAGTTCCTGTCGGTACATTTGAGCTGAGCCGACAGTCCACTTCATCTTCCTTTTGGCATTATTTATCTGTGATTCAGTGGCGACTTTGTGCAAAACAATAAAGCGGTTGATATGATGAGACACTTATCCCTCCACTTGTGCCCCTCCCCGCCATATAGACAAATACTCACAGGGAATGAAATCACAAACAGCAGCGATGGAACAGGAAAGGCCAAAAACATAATTAGAAAAACAATTTGTCTCTCTCTATTTTCCTCTCCGTCTCTCTCAGTCTATCTGTCGGTCTTTCTGTCTCTTTCTCCTTCTCCCTCTCTCATCATCTAATAACTCTAAAAATCAAATTGCATTACGCTCCACTTTACTGGTCATTTGGTACCTTCAGGACTGCCTCTTCCGCTGGCCAAAGGAGAACATGGCTAATGACCCATGATGTATTAATTGAATCATTCCTCTCTGGCCAAATCATTCTGACAATGTGACCACTAAATTCCATAATTGCTCAGAATGGCACCCTTAATTCGTTTGAGTGTCACTGGTGCTTCTAGGTGGCTGGGTGAAGGCAGGGTGCAGCTCTGTGCTTGACTTTTTTTGAACTGCAGGCTCTCGTTTTGACATTGACGGAGATCTACTGTACTTTGTGTGTGTTTATGTGATTTACATTAATGATACATACATATTTTTGACTTAGTATAATATATTATTGTATGGTGAAATATTCCATCGTGTGATGCATCACCATCTCTGTGTATGTATGCCTCATTCATGTCAGGGGCATGGATCACTTATGCATACAGTGTGCAAATAATGTATGCGTTATGCATATATGTACATAGATCATGAAATAAGTTTTGTTTCGTAGCTCTGGTGTCACTTTTTACCTCGGCGGCACTGCTTCTAGTGAGTTTCAGTTACAAGCTCCGGCACAAAATGTGATTTTTGTGAGTGGATAACAATTCTGTTTAGTTCTTTATTGGCCCACAAGGGAAATTTGATTTGGAGGCAGTATTTCATGTAGACACACAACAGTCATTAAAGCCTCTGAAAACCTGGTTTCAAGTTTTTTTTTCGATAACATTAAATATTTATGACTAGATAAGAAACAAAGTCTAAGTATTGAAAAAGAAATCTGTATTTTTTTTATTCAGTGGTTTAACTTCTCAACTTGCTGCAGGGATTTACTTGCGTAATCAAGGACCCTCCGACTAGGGATGCACCGATACGATACCGGATCGGATATCGGGCCGATACCGACTCGAATAGCTGGATCGGATATCGGTGACAATGGGGCCGATCTATTCAATTCAATTCTATGTTTATATACTATATACAGTAAATGCTGGACTTTCAATTCCTGTTTTAATTTTGACCAATTTGTTGCTGCATTAAAAAGGTTTACACCTGAATTGGAATTTCCTGCTAATTTGAAGATTTCTTTGCCAAGTTGTTGGTGTACGATTTATTATTTTATTAACAAATAACAATTCACTAAATGTATATGTATTTATTTGTTAAATTTTGTTTTACAAAGTTAGGAAATCAATGTTTAAGTCAAACCTGATGTTGCCTTACACATAAAAGAACGATCCCAGTCAATTCCACACAGTGAGGCATAGTGAGCACAGCTTATTAATTAAACACTGGTATCGGATCGGTACTCGGTATCGCTATCGGGACTGAAAAAGTCGGATCGGTGTATCCCTAGTTCTGACATCTGTCAGGTGTGGTTACAGTTGCAACTGAGCACACTTCTGACCACACCCAACAGACTTTCAACCAGAGACGGCAGTGAAACACTACTTTTCAGCCGGGGTAATTTAACACCAGGCTGAAAAGTAGTGTAAGCAAACAGACACACAACTGTCATCACATTTTGATTCAAATATTGCTCAGTTCTGATCGCTGCGCTGAAGTATGTGAGATCCCCTTTTTCCACCTGTCCACTTCGAACCAGTGAGAGAAGCACAGACGAAACCCAAATGCAGAAATAGAAAATAAGCAACTGTTCTAATTTAAACAGAAGATTGCACGTTCATGTACTGTAGGACATCATTATTGTCAAATGCAAAAACAGCATCCATCTTAAAAAGCGATTTTGAATACGTGTCTTCTCGTTTGAGGCTGCTTGTTTTCCTAGTAGTAAGCAAAAACGGTGCCAGTACAGCTGAGATATGCTAATAGAACTTTTTTTTTTTTCTAATGCAAATCAACAGAGCTTTCTGGAATCAACTGATGTTACAGTAAAGATGTGACTTGTCTTGTATTCACAACAAGTAAATTCTCCAAGGTTATTTCAGGTCAATGGCATATTATCAGGTTTGTTTTAGATGATAAACTGCTCGAGTTACGTAGTATGTTCCTTCTACATGCGGTTCTATATTTAACATAGCCCACTCTATACATCTGTGTATATATAGTAACTGGCTGTCTGTATCTCAGCCTGCTGTGTTGTGTAGTTCCCGTAGTTTGTGTGTTTACCTGTATACGGGTGTGAGTGGGTGTCTGTTAGCCCCGTGGTTGATCTGTAGACAAAACAATTTATGCTTCCCACATATGTGCGGAAGTAGCATGTGGACTCCCAACAGAGCCAGGGACGTGTCTTGGAGAAAAAAATAAAAAATAGTTTGTGCTCTCGAATTAGTAATTAATGCACTCAATTTAATATTGTTTAAGCCACTCCTTAATGGAAAATATACAGTATTTCATTCCATCTACGAGATTTTTTCAATAAACATTAAAGAGAGCGTAACGGCACAGTTTCTGAGGCCCTTGTTGGAGGAGGTCTGAGTCTATGTTCACATCAGTGAATAATATGTTTATGATTAGTTATTAAATACATGTAGCCATCACACAGCAGCAAGAACGACACGAGAGTCTTGCAAATTAAGAATGGGCATTTTTAAGCACGTGGCACAGCAGCTGTAACTTCATTCATTATTTATAAGGGACAGTACGATACCGTTGGGGTGGGGAGGAGGGCTGAATCTAATATTTTATTCTATAAAATAAAAAAGCCAGACCCTCCTGAGCCTTATTAATAATTTCTTTGGACCCTCCCCTGGACTGAGATAAAACCTGCAATACCCTTCACTCAATATCTCGACATAACACATTTACATCGCAAATGTAGCAGAATAGTGAAAATACAGCCACTCTCTATTTTTTAATAAATAAATAAACAGTTATTAAAGCCACTGAGTGAGTGAACCGACCTCAGTGGCTGCTGACGGGCTTGCATGCTGCAATGTTTTTCACTGCGCCCCGAATTAACTATATATTATCTCCGATGATGTCACAGCCTGACATGCATGGAATCAGATATTTGGCCGTCCTTCATAAATTATAACCAACTACACGATACAGAGTTGGACGTCCAGTCATGTTGGAGACGGTCCATCCAGACAGCTGCTCCGAAAGAGCACAAATATCAAAACACACGTTAATACTGTCGGCACACTGACGTTCAGTGCTCGCTGACGTGCACTAAAGCGATAAGCGACAGAGCCACAGTCTGATATCAGCACAGATATGTAAAGTAATAGCGGAGCCCCATAACAGCACAGTAATCAAGGAACTTATTGAAAAACGTACTAAAATAATGCTGATTGTTGTAAACCGCAAAACTTTTAGGCCATCGAGACTGCATCCCCTCCGAGAAGCAAACATCGGGTCCCAGGAACAGAACCTGAGGCAATGATTATTACACACTTTAAGTAAATGATCCTCCTTTAAAGCAGGAGGCCACTGCTGATCTACTGACAGTCTTTAACCGTTATCACACCTGAACATTATTTAACATCAGTTACGTTTTCAAGTCATCGTAGGTTTGTTATCCAGAAGCCCGCAGGCAGATAAAGTCACATTAACCTGAGGTGGAAAATAAATACACAATGGAGATTAGCGGGACGATATTGTCTTGAAAATAGCACGCAGATTTTCAGCAATGTGAAATCAGCTCTTTTTTCCATTTCCACATGTAGGTTTTTTTTTTTTCTATCACATATTTTTATTGATTTTGAACATAATACATCACTTTTCTAAAATGGGTTGAGACCTCTTTCCCCCATTCATCCACATACCTACCCATGAACTCTGAGCCCTCTGTGTAGATAACAACAAAAATGATAGTTTACACAATGATATTAATAACAAAAATAAATTAAATTACCAATTCCCACATGCAGAAATGCATACATACCTGCCTACAGGTAAAGTATCATTGGTACATGTCAAATTCAAGTAGTTATGTTATCAGGTCTTGATTCCAAAAAAGTATGGTATAAATCCCATATTTTATGAAATTTTATGAATTTTTTTGATTGTGTATGTAAGCTTTTCAATCGCCATGCAAGAAGAAAGTTTTTTAATCCAAAGGTTCACAGATGGACGACAAACCCACATGTAAGTTTTAAACAAATTTAATTTCACTATTTGTAAACAGTAAAAATCCTTTAACTAGAATTGCACTCGGAGAGCGCGGACCTCCACCAACGCCTGATTTTAAAAACAGATCACAGCTCGCAGCTGGCGGTTACGTGAGGTGGTCGGCTTATTATTAACACGGTGTGCTTCCGTTATGTCTGTATACACTACGTTGTCTCTCATCCCGTCAGCTACAGCTTTGTTCTTTGTCACCGCGGACGGACAGCAGCTGCCGCACAAACATCCACACACGTATCTCTCTGCTCTCAGAAGGAGGAAGGAGGCGGGGACAGCGTCATCAACGCGTCATCAGCTACACTGAGCGTGTGTTATACCCTGTGGTCTTAATGCTCAGCTGATAGGAATTCTTAAAAATATTCCTGAATCCGAATCATGATACGGATCGCCACCAAAATCTAATGGAGTGTTCATTGTGCCACACCCCACCCCTCCAAACAATTTCATTCAAATCTTTTGGACTTTTGGAGTAATCCTGCAAACGGACAATCAAACAAACAAACCAACAAACCAACGCCGGTGAAAACATAACCTCCTTCCTAGGCCTTCGGCCTTGGCGGAGGTAATTAGGATAAAAAATTGTTTAAACATTGACCTGTGCGCAGGGGGAGCAGTTAACCTATACAGCTTCTATATATTTTTCATTAAAGAGTGGAGTTGTGACTTTATTTATAGGTGGCGAGAGAGTGAGAGACAGAGCTTGAAATTTTTATTATTTCTTTTTTTTCCTCAGTGACATATCTCGGGCTCTGTAGACTCCTGTTGGCTATCAGTGCATGTATATAACCCTGTTTCAGACTTCTGTTTATGACAGTTTGTCTACTTATTGCTGGCACTGCGATTCACATTTGATGGGTTTTTAAAAGCTTAACATGCAGCCTGGCAGACTCGGTGTTTGTTTACATGTGAAGTTAAAAGTTTCTAGGCTACAGTATCAGTTGTGTTAGAGATGTGTATTGGGGGCATGTTGGGAGCAGGCCAGTGAGCTGTCTATCTTTTGTCAGCCACAAAAGGCTGTAGGCCATGAATCACTATCAGAGACAGAAGTGAATGATGTATTCACTCCACACACACAAGTCATCTCCATGCTTCAGGGCTAAAATGTTAACAAGTATGATTCTGTATTCAAGTCAGCGGATGCAAATGACAGGCTGCAAAAGAAGGACAAAGATATGGTACTTGGAATAAATATTCCAATGCGGCACAAACTCCAATAACAAACCTTAAATAAATGTAGTGAAGCTAGAAGGCACACATATATCTCCATCAAGCCCATCTAAATTAGTTATTTTAATAATAAAAAAATGTTTAGAATGTCTTTGTCTGTATCTCCATCTGGATCTCCATCTAAATACACATAGTGATAGATAGACAGTCATGCTGTGTGGCTGATGGCGAGAGTAGCATTACAGTTGTAGTTAGTAAGTGTGCATAGTGCAAAAATTCAAGTGACTCACTGAGTCTAAACTCATTTTTGTTGCTGTAGTGCTATCTTCCTGCACTTCATGGTTCAGTAGTTATGAGCCAAAAGATAAAGATATTTATAAATGGCTCCATGCTGTTGCTGTCCACACCCAAAACAAACTTTACTTTCATCATGCACTTGTATCCAAAGCGTCTTACAGTGCATTTGGGAAGCAACTCCGAGTTCACTGTCTTGCTTAGAGACACTTTGATATGATCGTAACACCAACCCTGTACCCTCCAATGGTTAACCACAGCCTTTACCATCTGTCCTACATGTACTGCTGCTTGAGGTCTTCCATGCTCATGGCCTAATTGTCCACCAAATTTCACTGAGCTCTGCTAAATAGATATATTGTTTATTAACAGATGAACCAACATGCATTAAGTTATAATAACAATGATATGTAGTAGTGATCTTTGCTCCTTAACCCTCATCCTACCGACCTATATAACATACAAGGACTACCGACTGGGGACTCCAAGAATGAACTACTGTAAGAAACGACCATCATAGCAAAATGTTAACTTATATCTTCCCAGAACATTATTAGTTATGCAATGAATGTCATCTGAAGGAAAAAAAAAAAGATTATTATTATTCTAGGAAAGTTACAGTTAATTTGAATATTGTGTAAAACGAAAATAGATTGGCAATTGGGTGTATTTGACTGGGGTCCCCTAGGACCCCAATACATTGGTCTTTTTAAAAAGAACCAATTAAAACAGAAAACAAAGATATGAAGTCATTAGGAACAAATTGACTGACAAAGTCACGGAGTATTGGAATGATAAAATAAAGTACCTGTGAGATATGACAAAAGTATACTTCTGGTGTCTGCGGGAAACCCAGTCGGTAGGATGATGGTTAAAGTGGTATTCAGTGACTTACTATTGCAATTCCATGAAATTGGGGGACTTGCAAGAAACTGATTTAAAACAAAAGTAGTCAAGATCAGTAAACAGAGGCCACTCCTACCTAGTGTGGGTCAATCACCAAAAATACTGGGTCCTACATTTCCCAAAATGCAACTGGAAAGCATTTTTTTTGTTAGACCCTCCTTGCATGGTAAATAACCACGCTTTTCAAAATCTACACCTCCAGTTCGTAACACGGGCTGTTTTAAATTTCAAGTCTAATCTGAGATACCCCTGATGACATCATCAGGGTTACATTTTTCAGATTTTAGAAATCTCCCTTCAGAGCCACCGTAGACATTATACAACTGAACTGTCCTCATGACAAGTTAACTGTTACTCATGTGTAAATTATTCAGAGGGCCCCTTTAAGAACAGTGGTTGGACGAGAAGAGTTAAATAAAAAAAAAATGTCCCAACAGAAAGTTTATTAGAAAAAACAACATTGAAAAATCCGGGGATATAGCTTTCAATATAAATTCCATCTCAAAGTGGTTTCCCTATTCAAATATGGTAAGCACGCAGTTACTGTGTCGTGATCGATGCCTGAGGCGTGTGTGCGTGTGCGTTCATACTGTAAATGAGTGCCTTCAAGCATCAAAATAATCAAGCGCGGTGCAACATGTAGAAGGTGTTCACGGCCATTGATCTAAGATCACTCAACACTAGATGCAGTAGACCCTATAGAATTGCATTGATTTTTTTTTTCCTCCAGCCTGACCTCGTTGTTCTATCCATACATCGCAGTACATTCACAGCATACGAGCAAAATATGCTGCGGTTCGCATAACGATTAAAACGGAATTGATTATGTTAATTTATTAAAGGCTGTGGGTAAACCAAAGTGAAGCCAGCATGTACGGGGTATTAAATGTAATACAATAGGTGTGCGAGATACGAGAAATGAAATGGTATTAGGTTTTTAAATTATAACTGTATCCTCTATTCTAAATTATGCTCTCACTTAACTTGTGTTGTGACTCATCAGACATGTTTTATATTCTTGGTCTATTTACTTTTGAACAAGGTTAGATTGCACTTAGCCATGAAACACACCGCCCACCCTGACAATTAATGGCTGGGGATGCAATGGGTGGGAACCAATAAAATTTTATGGACTTGTACACGTTGCAGAGGCTGGTTAGTGGCTCTTGTTGGAAACAAGGCCCCATATAGTTTAACGAGCTCATTATAACACATGCGTCAGGTATTAGCTTGTGTCATATCTATATATATATCTCATAGAGATGGGTCTTAGAAGATATAGACACTTTAGTCAGGCAGGTCACACTCACTCAGAGATGGGCTGCTGCTGTGTTAATGGAAGCAGAGGTTTAGACTGAAATTGTATCGGTGACGTGGGTTACGGTAATAGGATTGTGGCTTATTGGATCATAATTGTGTAAACATCTGCTGCATCATGTTCAACAGGCTCACATATAACTGTCAGCAACAGTTCAGGCTCAGGTTTTCTTTTGGTTTGTCAGTTTTGTACTGTGGATTTTTGGATATTGCTTTAAAAATAGTAGCGTCCAGTCTGCTCTCATGAGAGGACGAAGAAGTAGAGCTGCCCCGAGGGCTTGTCAATCACGTTGGAGGTACAGGGTCCGTGTATGTTTTCATGGTTTATTTATTGGATTAAATCCAAAGTGGCAGAAACGTAAAAACGACTCGTATTTTCATTTCGTCCTCCCACCGCCAGGAGACATACTTCGCCGGGAGGAGGGTGGGCGGCGGCTCTGGGAGACTGACCTTCAGTTAGCGGTTAGCAGTTCAGCCAGCGCAAACCCTAGCGCCAGGAGTCACAGCGGGGGGGGGGGGGCCCTGGGTCTAACCTGTGTAACGGCGCTGGGGTTTGCACTGGCTGAATTCGAGGTGTCAAGTATTTAATATTTTTATCAACATGTGAGTGGGCAAATATGCTTGCTTTATGCAAACATATATATTTATTATCGGATATCAATTAACAAGACAAAACAATGACAGATATTGTCCAGAAATCCTAAGAGGTACTGCATTTAGCATGAAAAAAAAAAGTTCACATCATAACATGGCAAACTCAAGCCCAACAGGAAACAACAGCTGTCAGTGTGTCAGTGTGCTGACTTGACTATGACTTGCCCCAAACTGCATGTGATTATCATAAAGTGGGCATGTCTGTAAAGGGGAGACTCGTGGGTACCCATAGAACCCATTTTCATTCACATATCTTGAGGACAGAGGTCAAGGGAGCCCTTTGAAAATGGCCAAGCTAGTTTTTCCTCGCGAAAATTATGCGTAAGTTTGGAGCGTTATTTAACCTCCTTTGCGACAAGCTAGTATGACATGGTTGTACCAGTGGATCCTTAGGTTTTGTAGTTTGATATGATGCCAGTATCTTCACTCTACCTTTAAAACTGAGCCCGCCACAATCCTACAAAAAGCGAGTTGCTTTAATACGTTGAAGAAATTAGTGGCGTTAAAACGAATTTGCGTTAACTTTGACAGCCAGTCAAAAGGTAACAAAATCTACCTATCAGCACCTCTGAAGCTCACTAACTAACGTTATAAATGTAATGTTCCTGGAGTCTTCATAAGCTTCATAATTACCATGCAGACATGAGAGCGGTATCAATCTTCTCATCTAACTCTCTGCAAGAAAGTGAATAAGCGTATTTCCCTGCAACTCTTTCTTTAATTTGCACCATTCAGCGGCTAATGGTGGCATCATCATTTTGTCCATATCTGTGCAGGCAGATTTTATTCAGATCGAGAAAGATATTAAGATATTTTTGATGCAGATGCAAATGACTTGTTACGCAACTTGCCTCTTGATCATAAGGGAGCATGGACCTCACAGAAGCCTTGATAAATGAAAACGATGGATAGCATATCCTAAGGTACAATATGTTTGCAGGATGTTTTACAGCTTTCTCAGAGGGCACCATGGTTTATTGCCTCAGACTTAAGATGCCATACAGCTTGGGCTAAATATGGCTGTGCAAATCATTGCTATGCATCGTGGGATGCTAGTTTTTCATCCTCTCCCTCTCTTCTGTCTCTCTTGTCCTCTCACTCTCTCTCTCTCTCTCATTTATTCTTTCTTTTTTCTTGTATTTCCTCCTCTCACAAACACACACATGCACACAGAGACACATTCTTCCAGTCTCTCATGTGACTGGATGTGTCTGACTGGTCCGACTCTACTGTAAGGCCAGCCGTCCATTGAGAGCCAAAGCTGCCCATGAATTGCAGCCCCCATCTGTATTTATTTATGCACTTGTTTAGACTTTAATTAGTCAACTGGAGAGCACTGCCAAACCCCCAAACCCCCCCAGGCAGCGAGGCACAAAACTTGAACAACTATCTACAATTCCCCACGGTTGCTGACATGTTAAATTGCAAAAGCTGGTGGGTGCCTAATGGTGGTGTCCTTTCGAGATGTAAAAGCCAGAATGCAGTGGATGAGAGACTTGGAATATTCTTCAAGACAAGGTTGAATGTGCGGCTTGATCGTGGTCTGCAGAGGCTGCAGAGTCTTCTTCTCTCCAGTCGTGCAACCTTCCCTCAAACGGCGGCGGTTGCTTTGACAGCTCCTGTGTTTGTGAGTGTGCTTTGTGAGTTTGTGAAATTGTTTTCCTGATGACAGACAGGGAGATGCTAACACCAACATCACAGCCCATCCCCATAAAAACGCACCGACTTTGATTGATGGCCCTTTTGGTTTGTGGGTTTGCTCAGATGGGCCTCCATCTGTCTCAGGATCCTTGTTGCCTGCACAGTGATCCTCAAAGGATGGCGATACAACAATTATCATTTGTTAATGTCAGATTTTTTTTCCTCTGTTTTTCTTTTTTTTTCTTTTCAATTTTGTTTTGTAGCCTCACACTCTCAATCGCTCCTTTTTCTAAAAAAAAAACAAAATCCACTCCAGTATTTATGTCTTGGTGTGATGCTGGCTCAGGTCATTGGCATTCATTCATTCACTTTTTTTTTTTTTTTCTCATCTTCATTAGTAAACCTGATCCAATGCCATGACTCACGGCCCCTCTTGAGCTCATTTTATTGTAGCACATAAATACCGTCAGTGAGCTTTGTTCATTTGTATAATTTGCCATTACAAAGGCAGAGAGCCCAAGCTTTACTCCTTGAACCGGGGTCTAGACAGACAGATCTCCCCGTGCCATAGTAGGTCACGTTATCAGATAAATAGCCATGGATGTATGGGGATTTGGTTAGAGGCTCTTCTGGCCTTTCCATCAATCATTCATAAGTAAGCTGTGAGATATTACCCTTTTCCATTAAAAGCATTTTTTTTCTAAATGTTACTGTAACTACTGGATGGCATGTACTGTAAAGTCAGACATAGGTTACAATATCCTATTAAAAAAGAAATACCTGCAAATACATGTTTTCAAATTCTCCCTCGAAGACGATAAAGAAAGATTGATTGTAATCATTAACAATTGTTCTTGTTTTCGTGAAAATCTAAGCTGTGGGTCAGAATATCAGACTTATGTGATCTGATACGGATCACCAGTTGGCCCCTTTAAACATTTTAGTAGATAGTTCCTGCACAGGAGGCCGTCCCAAAGCCACTACTTTAGTTACTGATGTAGAAGCCAACACTCCAACATATTAAAATAGCCAATGCGACTGTAGTGATTCATTACTTCTTGTTAAACTCCATCACATTCATTTTGGAAAAGTCTCCCCTCCCTGAATGCCTCTCTCACAGAACAGCTTTAACGATCAGATGATCAAACAACCATATTTGCGTTTCTTTCACACACCCAATAAAAGTGCCAACCAGAATGACATCACAGCTGTCGTTATTAATCCTTCCTCCCTAACGACAGTAGCCATGCACTTGTTGCTCTTCCAATCCGATGGTGTTATTTTTGCCATCGCTTACACTGCGGGCATACGGAAGTGTGATGCATCCAAAAGTTAATCCTCCAAAAGCTTTTCACTGAGAACTGAGGGAACGGATGGTGTCAATTTGCTCTGTTTGCTCTGTTAGCTCATTGCATGCTGCTAACACAGGTACCAGTGCTTGCTATGCGCTATTGCCTATAATCACTGCCTGTCTGGCTGTATCTGGAGTCCCACTCTGGCTACCAACACCGATCAGCGTATCTTAAAGGAACAGTGTGTGACATTTTGGAAGATCTATTAGCAGAAATAGAATATAATATTCATAACTATGTTTTCATTAGCGTATAATCACCTGAAACTAAGAGTCGTTGTGTTTTCGTTACTTTAGAATGAGCCTTTCATATCTACATAGGGAATGGATCCTCTTCACGGAGTCCGCCATGTTGCTCCGCCATGTTTCATAGCCCAGAACGGACAAACCAACCACTGGCTCTATAGAGAGACTTTCACGTTTTTACGTTACTTGAAGGCCACCGTAGTTCTCCGACACGCTTGTGAAACTGCGGTAATGTGAGCTGCAAAGTGCAAAACCATCGTACCGCCAGCCGCCGTCTGACTTCTGTTGCTCCTAAAGTAGTGTTATTATATAAGGATCAAAGGATGGGAGCGAGGCAAACGGCGTTACCACAGTTTTACACTTGGCGGCTCACGTTACCGCAGCATTAGAAAGGCAGGAGCGAGCGGAGGGGTACTCAGTTGGTTGCTTTTCCGAACTTCTCTGATCAATTGCAGCATCCCTCTCTACAGTATATTATAAGATACATTTACAAATGTTAGGTGTTTAGTTTAGTTGACCATAGCAATTGCAGTGCAGTATTTACTAAATGCTCTTAAATGTCCAGTATCAGGTCAGCACAGTCTCTGACAACATCGTATTAGAGGTATAAGGCTATTTTGTTCCCCTCTAAACATCAGATGGTATGAAGCTTTCTCACCTGGCTGACACCCATCCAGCTCATCTACCCGCATGTGCTCACTGCATCACAGTTGAGCCTGTACTGTTGTCCTTTAAGACTGTAAGTGAGAAATGATCAGCAAATGTGATGCAGCACATCATATTGGCTTTGTTTCCAAAGCCAGTAAAGAAAGTTGGCCCTGCATCTTGTTCTCAAGCAGCTCTATCGGCTATGAATGATGCATGCGTGTACAGGCTTATTGAATAAACTCCAGCTCAAAGTGGATGACATTCCACTGCACTGCAGACTGTATAACTGTTCCTATGGATGTGAGGGATGAGGATAACAGGATCCGTCTCTTTGTTTCATTATTCTTTGTTTATCTTGCGCTTTATGCATTTCTAAACTTACCTGCGTCCACATACCAACTGCTGCAGGTGGCTCATGTTAACGTCAGGTATGTGCAGCAAGAAAGAGACCGTTGGCTTCACTTTTGCCCTTTTTCAGCAGCTCCTCAAGGCCCAATGTGTGGGTGAGGCTGTCAGGAACTGTTACCTTTTGCAGACATTATTCCCATGAAAGTTTGATGGGGGGTTCACATAACAGAGATTGTTTTAGTCAGTGCTTCCCCACCGCCACCTACACTGAGCTGGAGATAGATGCATGTCTGTGTGCATATTTTTGTGTGTGTTGGTGACATGCAGCAAACTCATTTTCTTTACCAATTTGCCCCTGTTCAGGTTCACGGCGTATAGCATATCCCAGTCCATCGCTATTTTTCTTGGCTCGCATGACTTGAGGAGCAACCTTGACCTCCTCATGATCACGCGCTGTTCTATTGTGAAAACATGCACATTCAGCAATGAAAGGTCCGGGGCCAGATGTTGTGAGGTGACAGTGTTAATTAGAACTTCCTGTTTTTTGTAAGTGTAGCTTGGAGTGTGTCATTGTCCTCACTGATGATAGCTTTATAATACAGCCGGTTCGAACAGCACAAGTTAACATGTATATGTGATGACAGCACCATACTAGCTCCCCATTGATAAACATGACTATGTATATACAGATATGTATGAAAAATGAGGTCACAGTCACGGTGAAAGGCAATACACCAAATGGTGAAATAGCAGAAGATGCAATTTCATGGCTTCTACTTAGGAATGGTAAGAAGAGATAAAGCTGGTATTAAATGAACTCTTCCTCCCTATACTGGAATGAGAAAAACATGAGAAGTATGTTGATGTTGTCTGGGGTGCTGTGGACGTGAGCATTTGTGAAGGGAACTACACAGACCCTTGGTGCTGCGGGAAACGCTGTCAAGAGCACCCATGGCCTGTAGCCCTAGATGATGAATCGTTCCTTTAACTGTGACCGATGCCGCCCGTTTTCCTCAAACAATGCTCCAGTGTTGGAGCGGGACTGGGATGTTGACTACATAATGGCAAGTGATGTATTATATGCTGCAAAGCAGCAGGGAACACGCTGTTTGCACCCATCCTCTGTGACATCTATGCTGAGGTCAAGATCATGAGAACGTACCCCTATTGGTAGCTTTTGGAGCAAAGCCTGGGGCGACAGACTGCAGTTGACCCAGCAGGTCAGTAATTCCCTCTTTAGTGAATGGGTGCATTTAGTCTCACTGTCCCCAAACTATCGCTGGTTTTGTTCTCAAGTCAGGCATGATATATACACACACTGATACAGTGTGGAATGTTCCATTCAAAACTGCAGTATGATTTTATGCCTCCTCAGAATAAACAATTGGGTTACTATTCACCTTCCATTTTTAATTTGTTAACTAGTTCTGTATTTGAAGGTCAAAACTAGGGCTGGGACGATACACCTCCCGATTCGATACCATCACGATAATTGGGTGCCGATTGCTGCATTGTGATTCGATATTACGATTTATTGCAATTTTTGTTAACTTTAACTCTAGACCATGGGACTTTTACTTTGGAAAATATCTAAATTAATACAGTAAAAATGTTTGATTTTCAGCAAGTATGTAGTAAGAGATGTCCTGAAGTCAAATATATCAGTCATTGTCAGGCAGTATTTATTATTTTTTTTCCAGCAACACAAAAATCAAAGAATCAAAACATTTCCCTCACAAATTAGTGGTATTTTCTTTTTAATTCATAAGGGACATGTAATGTTTTATACTTCTGGTGAATATAATCCAATCAATCTTATTTCCATATATGTATTTTGTATAAATATTTGGGAATCAGATCACCCGTCCAAAACCCTCTCTAACATCCCAAATTAGAACAAAATAATCTGCCTCAGCTGGAGATCTTATCAGTATGAACCCTTCTTGAAATTAAATGGCAGACATGAGCTGATACCACACCCAGACCAGACCCAGCAGCTTGTCCTTTATCCACACTTTTCCATACTTTTTCCATGGCCTACGTTTTTCATTACAGCAAAGCAGGACAGGATATTAGTCTTCCTCAAGGGCCGGGGAGCGAACTGTTACTGTCACAGAGCTGAGAAGTGTTGGCTATAAGGAGATGATATGGAGCAAGAGAGCCACGTAGCTTAGGGTGGGGTTGGGGGTGCTGGGTGAGTAACACTGAGCTGCAGTCGGATCTGAAAATGGGGCTCTGCATGCTCCACCGTTAGAGGATTTAAAATGAAAGATATGAGGGAAGAATGTTACTTAGGCTGTATTTCAGTGGATAGCCCAGTTTTTAATAACCAACGATGTTACATTAGTTCAGCATAATCCTGCAGAGTGAGACTTATCAAGATGTTTTTGGCTCTTATGGTAACTCAAAACATTAAGTCACCATATACACCACCGGGTCATCAAACTGAACCAGGTCTCTAATAGAGGAATCTTTGTGTTCATATTAACAAAGATATTACCTCAGAAATACCTACAGTACACACTGAAAATCACTAAAACTAAAAAAAAAAAGATGAGTGCTGAATTTGTCCTATTGTTTTAAACCATTAAATGCAGATAAAACAATCACAGTTTAGTCAACAATTGCTAACACAAGACTATACACAATTTGATATTTAACTTGTTTATATTTTTTTGCACATGTAGTAGAATGAAAAAAATATATTTGCTCAACTGTAAGTAGAACACAAGTGCGTGAAGGGATTTAAAATGAAGAATGGAAGAATAAAATGCCCACACTAATGATCATGAATTTAAGTGTGCTTACAAGTTCATTTTTATGCGGAAAAGTAATTGTAATGAAATGAATTGATATTGACTACAGACTGAAACAGCCCACATGATGACACTGAAAGTAAAAGTTGTATATTAGCCTTTCAATTAAGGCCATAACCAGTGGGCAACCTCCGGATCTGAGAAGTGAAGCCAGTATGCAAGTGCCTTAAACTTGTCTACGGTCGGGAGGCTGAAGGAGGCGATTCATGGAGAGACCTTCGTCTGGTCAGCTAACATTACTGCCAAGCAGGGGAAATATAGAGTGATATTGTGGTTTTAGCTGACGTGTGTCGCCTCACTGTTTTGAGCGATGCTCGTTCTTGTCTATGTAGAGCGAGCGCGAGCAACAGGACGCTGACTTTCGTTGACTTAACGGCCACAGGTGTCGCTGTTAAAAAGCAATTTCTGATTCTTACATAGAGTCCCTTTAATGTTCCCTGCAGTCGGGCTGCCTGTTTATCTTCTTGGCCAATTGCATGTGGGATTTGTGTGCGTGTGTGCACTGTGGGGGATGGTGGACAACCTAAAAACCGAAAGCAGCCAGGGTGACCTAAATCAGGAGAGGTGATAACTCAGACAGATAGCTGGAGATTACCCAGGGATCAAGAGGCTCAGTGGCCTCTCAAACAACAATGACTGGAGAGCATTTCCCTTCTCACCGCCCCCTACGGAGACCCTTATGGCTGGTATGGCCCAAAACATGCATGCCAGTATTCTCCATGAAAGAGATTTGTCACAAAGCCCTCTAGTTGTTGTCTAATGGACAAATAGGCACCGTGATATGCTTAAGAGACAAATACACTCTAAGCTCATTTTAAGATGCTGTTGTTGTTGCTTTTTAATGTCTAAATGCAGTGCTTATTGGTCCTTTTAATGCGATATGCTGTGGAATTATAGAATTTGTGGCATAGCAACAGTGCCTGAAAGAGGGATTTTTTTTTTTTTTTCAACAATCATTTAGTAAATGATTAAAGCTATTGAATCACAGCTCAGTTTAATGAAATGGCTTTTGTGATTTGATTTTGAGTCATGTGTGTCCACAAGGCCGGGAGTCTGCATGCGCGTGGTTATGTGACTGCAGGGGTGCGTGTGTTTCGCGATGAGACGGCCCAACCATTAATTCATGATTGATTGATGAGTCTCCTACACTGTGGCCAATAACAAGCCCGTCTTCTCTCAGTATATCTGCGAGTGTGGGATGTGTTGCTGCGTGGGCTTGTGAAAGAGGGGCAAGAGAGGTTGCTCACTGATTACTTTGTGCTTTGCTTCATCCGAGGAAATAAAACCATTTGTTCAGGATATTTAGATATGTCTTTTGCGTCCTCAGTGCCCTCACCTTTAACTGAAAAAGGTGCCAGAAAGACATGCTTCTTTTTTAATAGGAGGGAAGCAGCGTTTATACATAAATGCCCATGAAAAACACAATAAAAACAGCAGGATTGACTTGAGACTCATTGTGTATCTTTATGCATCTAAAAAATTAAGAATGCCACAGCATCTCTCGCTCTAAAAAACAGATTATCTTATAATCACCTATTTACAACTCAGTCACTTTATCAGCATGGATACAGTTGTACAAAATGCACAGTGGATGTCTTTAGTGCCATTCTTAAATACATTTGAGAATGGAGCAGGGGGGATGTTTGGTGTGGGTCCATGCTTGGATGTACAGTAAATTGTGAGGGGGTGGGGGGGGGAGGTAACTTGCTCTAGGCGATGCTTGTTCCGGGGACCATCTGGTTGTATTGGATTTTGGCATTGTTGACTCTGTCCTCCAAACCTTTAACTCGCTTTCAGTCTCTAATGTTCCTTCCATCTCATGTCAAGGTTGCAATTACAGTTTCACTATTTACCTACATCATGTTTTGTTTAATTTATTTGTTTTTTATAGCTCATTAAAATGCACAGTTACAAGAAGGACTTTTTGTCTAACTGTAAAAGTTGTGTCCCGTGTGAGCGTTGTATGCATATATAATGAGGGCTGTAACGAACAGTCTGAAGCTTCATTCATAACGTTGACATTCAAATTATTATTATTAATATCTTACAGAAATATTGCGTGTCAGTCTTCAGTCCGAAAGTCAAAACTTATTGAAAAAAGATAGCTGTAACCATTTCAAAAATTCACGTTTTTATCTAACGAAAAATTCTGCTTCAATCCACATTCGTTGGCATTTAGCCTTTCAAAAACAACATTTTGTTCCAGTACTTTATCTTCGCCATGGACTATTACTGCCTTCTAAAAGCAGATATCATATGAAAATAGCACATTTTACACTGTTAAGAAAAATAATTTTATGTAAGTTGTAACTGTTAGATAAGCTATCTGGCTGTGTATGATGTGTGGGGGCTGCGTAACGACTGATGTCATTGCTGCGCTATGGAAACACAGCGTCACAGTCGTCGCAATGAGGTAAAGAGATGGAGACTGATGAGGCGATAATGGCCCATCACCGCCAACATAAGGAGACAGATGCTCTTTGGAGTGGAATTTGGAGAAAATAGTACCCCTAAAGAACCTGGCGGTCCTAGTGTTAATAAACGACTCAGTAAAATTATCAGTAAAAAAAAATAATTGGGAAATGAAAATGGCATCAAAGTGACTTTTAATAGTTTCAGCTCATTTTTAATTTTTGATATGCTTTCTCAAGTTCAGTTTGAAATGACTTTGATTTGATTTTGACGTGGTGTTGGTTCCTAGGGTCTACTGAAACAAGAGTTACATATTATTTCTCGATGATCGTCAGATATCTGGGCATTAAAACATGTGACATGTGTCAGTATAGACAGACAGAGGAAGACTGGAGCAACTATCTGACAGAGCTTGACAGAGCTGCGAGTACGGAAGTATATTGACGACAAAAGATTTGAAAGAGCACAAAGCAAATTCAAGCGCTACTCAATCTGCAAGTCAACCTTTGAGAGGGCACAGGCACAGATTTGTAATAAATCCAGGCGGGGCATTAGAAAAAATTGTGGCTTGAGTATGCAAGAAACACAATAGACTGTCAACCATTCAGTCTCTTCCCTTTATAAATGTATAGGAGCTGAGGAAATGTCCTTGTAACAGAGAGGCATGGATTTATTCCCAAGCTGTATACTTTAAGCTTGAGAGAGTTGAATGAAGAATTTGTTTTTCATACTTTTTATAATGGAGTATGTATATTCATGTGCAGTTGTGTCAGATTGAATTGTGTTATTTTCACAAAAGGGTTTAATTTTTATTCGATTTAATTGTTTAACATTTGCATTGAAGGAAATTAGATATATTTGAAAACCTAAAAAATGTGACGTGGAATAAGGTCACGAGGTAAAGAGCTGCTGGGCTTGGAATAATGCCAGTATCTGTTCATATTAAGCATTGATAAGATACAGTAGGATCTATGTTCCCGTTTTCCTTGTTGGCTCAGATGAATTCAGTTATGGAATATGCATACTGTGTACTAACACACTGGATACTGGCCCCAAGGTTGAGATATTGAAATATTGTGAGTATCTGGCACATATACAGCATAACCTGCTTTAAGAGCTGGTTGCAGTCTTTTTGTTTATAAACATCAGAGTTAGATTAGATTTGAGATACTTTCTCATTTCATCTGTATATTCAGCAATTACGTTGTGAATTCAACTGAGGTGTCGTCAGTTACCCTGCACTTTTTGTTTGGATTCATTTTTGAAACTGATCTTGTTTTGCACTTCTGGTGGCATTAAAAAGGACTCAACATTAAAAGCATACAGTAACTCTTGACTTGTTTTGCTCCTGCATAGTCTTTGTTAAACTTTTCCCTTTGAGGCGTATGAATTACTGTAGGTTGTCCCATTTGGCATTTTATGACAAATGGAGAGCTGCTGGTAGATATATAATGGTATGTTTTTGAAGTTTCTTGGCATTTTTTTATGAAAATAATCGAAATATATTCATAGTTTGCAGGCATGGGACATTCAAAACATCAAAAGATTAAAGAGGACCATATGGCAGCTTTAAAAAGTTCTTGAAATGTCACCCAAACTGATGTTATGGATCTATTTTTATTTTTTTTTACCAACTGTCTCTCTCCTTCTGTCATACTTCTACATACGATCACACACACATGGACACACATGCAAGGCCAAACACAAAGCACAGACTGGACCACATACTTTCTCATCAAACATCCTCCCATTGTCATTGTGGGACCCATGGGTTTCATTAGTGCCAGCTTTAAAACAACATTTCTCATTCCCACTCCCACACTCTAGTCCCAAATGCTTTCATTGGAGGAGGAAACAACACTTGCCTGAAGGGTACGTGCATATGAAATTCCACAAAAAAAAAATAAGGTGATTTATATTCTCTGCTCTCATTTGACTGGCTCTGGAGAAACACAGTGTAACCTGATCAGCACTAATGTTAATTTACCTTTTTTGCTGTTCTAACAAATAGTTACATCAGCTAGTTGTATGGTTCAACATGTTCTCATACAACGGTTCATATGATTTCCTACGAAAATGTATTCCTAATTTTTCGTCCATTTTCCGACAAATGTCCAGCAACACGTGTCAATTTCCGCTCGTTACATATACAGTCTTTTCAAAATAAACTTCCGTCTTCACAAGAAACAACTTGGAAAGGTTTACACAACAAAACTACTTAGTTAGAAAAGATCGACTTGGTTAGGCTTAGGAAAAGATTTACTTGGTTAGGTTTAGGCAATAAAACTTAGTTATGTTAAGGAAACAAAACTACTAAGTTAGGTTTAGGAAAAGATCGACTTTGTTAGATTTAGGCAATAAAACCTAGTTAGGTTTAGGCAACAAAACCACTCAGTTAGGTTTAGGAAAATATTGACTTGGTAAGGTTTAGGAAAATATTGACTTGGTTAGGTTTAGGAAAATATTGACTTGGTTAGGTTGACGCAACAAAACTACTTAGTAAGGTTTAGGAGAAGATCGTGATTTGGGTTAAAATAACTCCAGAAGGGCCGTACTTTAAGTACGGACATTACGTGACAAATAAATCACAATTACGTGGATTATATATGAATTGATTTTGTTGGATTTATACGAATTACAGTGCATTACTTTTTGTAGGTATAGCTACGGTGTATGAGAAAAGCCTGTATGGTCACATGTATGCTTATCACAGGTCAGATTACAAATTTGTAATAAAAGCCAACTTCAGGACCAAACCCATTGATTTCATGATAAACATTTAGGGACTGACTGAAATCAAAGACCTTGGTCGGTGCAGTGAGCGGGCAAAGCAGGTGATCACACCGGACTCCTTTTTGGCAGTGAGCTGCCTTTTCTAACAGTTTTCTCTGGATCTGAGGGGGTTTTGTATGCTGCTTATGCACCCAGGGCACCTCGCTTTTATCCACGCAGCACACCTTGCATGTTTTTTTAGAAATGCTCTGAGCACCCCAAGTTGAAAAGTGTTGAACTGTGTGCAGAAAAAAATGGCCTACATCACCACAGCTTTTTATTCTGCTGTCTAATCAAATGAGGCAAGGCTTTCTTCTGGTTTTCGTCTTCCACATCAGAGCTATTGTTGTAAAGAGGTAGAAAAAGATAGTATTGTTTGTTTTCTGCCCACAGTTTCAGCATGAAGGGAAATCACAATAATTGGCATCAGTTTTACAGCGTCGTGACTGTGAATGCTGTTTTTTCCCCTGCAATTAGAATTACATTAACTAATGTAATAGCAAAGTAGTGGACAGGAGCTGACTCTGTGGTTGCCTAGCAACAGATAGAGGACGCTTCCAGGGCCTCTGCAGTTTTCTCAAAATGAAGGCAGAGCACCTAATGTTTGACTATAGAGCCTGTAAAGCATTCCCAGTACTGTACATGTAATGCTGCTTGGGTGGTTTTTGGTTATTTTGCAGGTTATTTATTTATGACCAAATGTTGACCAATGAGGACCTTGTTAAAAAGCAGAAATTAAGTGTTTGTAGAGTGGGGAAATTCTCCTAAAAATGTTGTGAAATACGCACATGTAGGCAGCAGGGTTTTTTTTGTATGAGCATATATCTGCTTATACTTCACACTTGGTGCTGCATGTTGGAAGTTTCCAGCAAGCCCTCAGGGATGGCGTATCTAGAGCGATCAGACATTTTACCATTGGACAGGGGAGGATGAGCTGGATCCAGGAATCCCTGCCCAGGAGGCTGACTTACTCAGTATTCTGCCGATGTTTGATCCTGACCTTACTGTTGCATGTCCTTGGTGCATGCAGAGCGCAGCAAATGCCTTTTTGGGGGATTGCATGCTCCAACCCATTTTAATGTGCCTTTTCATTCTCCGCACACCATCGCTAAGCCCCGCAGCAGGGGCTCAGAGCAACCATTTTGATTATGAGAATGATTGAATTAATGCTGCTGAAGTTGACACTTAATGGATTATGGTGGTCAGAATTGTTAAAACACACGAGGCAGATCTGTGTAAAGACATCCTAAACCCCTTTTTATTTGTCACACTCCCAGGGAATAGGTTTTAAAGTCTAACCTTGCTAATCTCCTGCAAAGTCTAACGTATTAAAAATAAGGTCTAACACATATAAACAACAAGATTAGTCCAATCATAAGGTACTGGATGTAATACATAAAGAGCGCCTGGATTGATTCCAAAATGTCAATGGCACACTGTCGCAAAGCTGTCGATATATGAAATCATTGTGGTTGTCTTGAGTTGATAGTGACAGTTTATTGCAGCAAAATATTTATAAATAATACATTTTCTATGTCTGGAATACCCTACTTAGCCTGCTGCAGAAGTGGATAGATAGATGGATGGATGGATGGATGTTTTGACTTTGTTGAAACCATTTAATTAAGCGGATCTCACTTTAGCATGTTAGCACTATATGTCTGATCACAAGTAAATTAATTACACACAGTGACTGGATTTTGTTTTACCTCTTATATACAGCAAGCAAGGACTGCTGATCAAAGCTGTGCTCTTTTGTTGTTACAGTATTTTTCTGACGTACAGTGATGCTCAAAGCTGCAATATGTTCGATTTTGATCTCTTTTCATTTCCTTAAACTCGGGTTCCTTGTCGCTCGCCTTTGTATTCCTCTCTTCAAATGTCATTGAACACCATCGCAGGAGGTTTCTTTGGTTGATATGCTGTGCGTGTAGCCTACTGTGTGTGTTTGAATAAATTTTTAGCACCTATTTCATCCCTTTATCTGCACTCCCACTATTCAGCTGGCCATTTGGGCTCTATCAGGCAACCTTAAAGTTTACACAGTGAACGAACAACAGTGAAGACAGATAACGGAGGCACATTTCTTTTTGAACCGCACCTATTTTCCTCTTTAATGATGCGCTGTGAATTACACTCATTTGTCATCGATATACTTGCCGAGAAACTGGAGCCAATTGAAATTTGTAACGCATTAACTAAAAGCAATATCGCTGTCACAAAACATTAGCTTCAGTGATCTGATTGTAAATGTATTTTGTTCAAAATTTTATTAGGTTCATTTAAAAAAGTTATTGGGTTCGTTTTCCATCATAATCAGGAGAGCCCACTTGTGCATGGGGGAGTCTCCTATCCAGAGCAGCCAGGAGGAAACATAATGGCACATTGACTGATACGCAGCCTTATATTGCAAAGTTGACATTTACCATGAATTTACAGCGTATTCCACTTCATTTAGTCCTGAACTACCATCCACTGAGTGGCAACAATGCTAAAGCAGATGTGAATTTATACGCTGAATTTAACAGTGATTGATTCCCTGAGCATTTTTACAAGCAAACAGAGAAAAGCTCTCATTTATAATCAGCTCTTTTTGTTGTTTTTAAACCTACTGTATTTCACAGTGATATTTAAACATCCAACATCCATCCATCCCCTCCAACATTTAATATATAGAGCGTTTCAACAGAATTGCATTGCTAGGCGACAGCTTAACAGCTTGAACTATTTTTTTGGTCATAAGCCAATATTTAAAAATATGCCTTTGTGGAAACTAGTTACATCTCATGTTGGCAACATATGGCATATATCAGTTCAGTTTACACATTCAAAGATCATTGACGTTAGTGGGTAGATTCCTAGAACATCTCATGACTAGTAATTCAGGAGCTGTTTTCAATGCCACACTTTATTTAAAGGCATTGTGGTGGAATGATCGATATATGCTGATGGCCGTATGAATCCTTGAAGGTGAATGCTCATTCATCTCTTTATGTGAGAAAGTAGAAAAATGGACTGAATACTGTAAGTTTCTTTTATTTTCACCTTGGATGGTTTCCTTTCAAATTTTTGTATTCACCTCCAAAAAAGTAGTAAAAGGAAAAAAGTTACATAAAATGGAAACACGCAAGTACAAATACCTCAAAAGTGTGCTCAAGTAATGTACTTAGAGCTGCAGTGGGTAGAAATGGAGCAAATATGATTAAAACAAGTTATTTTTATAAAACAGTCACTATATCCTGACAGTAGTGCAGGAGACAGGTAATCTGAAAAAAATCATGTGCCTTGTAGTGTACTGTTTAGCTGTAAAATGAGAGAGTTCAGCCATGTTGAGATCAGTTGAGGAAATACCAAGTACCCGCCCACCAGGCGAGGAGCACAGCCAATAGGAGCGCTCAATAGGAACTCTCTCTCTCTGAAATTGACCTGTGATTGGCCAAAGTCTCCCGTCACAGGCTAGATTTTTTAAAGCCTGAACACAGAGCCATGAGGAGATGCAGAAGTCTATTTATCTCTCAGAACACTTGAATTACAATATGCTGAAAGGTTATTATGGAATCTTTGCCCAGTGATGCCAAAAACATTCTGCCTACTGCAGCTTTAAGTAAATGCACTTACTGTACATACTGTACTTTTCTTTTACAGTTTGTGTGAAGCAGTTACAGCTATGATGTGATGAAGTCCTAACATCTGTATAACATTCACAGAAGCAGGGGGGGGGGGTGTTATATAGACTTGTAGTGTCGTGCTGCATGGTTGGCAGAGTGGGATGCCAGTGTCACCGTCAGCTCTTTGTCAGCACAGCCTCCCAATAAAAGGCTGTCTTTCTGCTCTTCCTCTTTTCACTGTCCAGTACGATGGCTGTCGCAAGTTAGACATTAAACGCGCCATCAGTTTAACTGAGGTCCTGCAGGCTCTCCAGTCTATGCAAGGCACACACACTGCTCTGCTATAGCTTGTCTAATCTCTCAAAGCATCAGATAAAAAGTCTGTGGTCACTAATTGAGTGAATCCTTCTTCACAGTTGAATATAAGGCTATTTAAATAGACCTGTTCTGATATCAGAAAGAAATGAAATGCAATAAAAGTATGTATTTTAACAAGACTTTTCTTTCCTCTCTATCTCTCTTTTGGCATTCTTTGTGGATCCATTGGTCTTCTTTCCTCCCTGCATTTAATACGACAGGTAAGTCCATCTTTTGTATTTATTTTGAAGCCTCTGGGCTGGATTAGCTTGTATGCGCCGGCTGTCACAGTGCGAATGTTTACCAAAATTGCATCTTAAGTACTTGCTGCACCAGGGATGCATTTTAGCACAATAGTTTTGTAAACAGTAAACACATTCTCTTTGCTCAGCTGACACTTGGAGAATGGGGCAATTCCATTTATGCAGCCAATCTCATTGGCTACTGGAGAGATGCCAATCTGCCCTCACAGACAGGGAAGAGAGAGGGAGCAAGGGGAGCGGCTAGATTAGCATTTATTCATCCTGACACTGATCAGATAAATGGGAAATGATAAATGCTGTCTATTTTTACTTCGCTTAACCTGCGTTAACTTTTTATTCAAAAAGAAGCTCCTGAGGTCTCGCCGTGCTGTGCCTTTGAAACACTTAATCAAAGTGTTGTTTGGGACTCGGTTATATTTGAGGTGATCTGAGAATGAATAATGAAACATGATGCAGTTGTCCCGATGACTCATTTAGCATAAATGGTGAATACGTTGAGCTGTCTGCTGGGTAAAGGAGGAGACAGTCATCAACGAAGAGGACAAAAAGGCTTTGTTTGGAAATCAGTCCCCAGTATGCATTTCTTTATTCAATTTCCTATTTGTTTGTTTGTTTGTTTGAGTTCTTTCAAAAGCTGCACAGTGAATCTAAATGTCAATTCAGGGCTGCTTAATTTATAGTTGTTGAAAAGGCCGTGAGGTCCCCCGAGTGGCAATGGGGCTGATATTTAAGTTTGTTCTTATTTTTAAAACTTAATCCTACTTTGTTTACAGCCACCTGGGAAAGAAATAGATTAGTAAATCTCTTCTTTGTATTGATATCGATCTACAAAAAAACATTGTATTTGAATTGCTTTGTAAATTCAAAGTTACAGATATATTTAACATCTAAGATGGATGTGTAGTTTGGTACATTATTATTAGTTCATCGTTATCTGGACACACTCATTTACACAGCTTCTTTCTGATGCATAGTTTGCCATCCCCATTATCCTGTTTCACTCTTTTGCTGGTCAGTGCTGCAACAAATATTTCCTCAAGCATATACAATAAGTACCGTTTCATTATGTAAATTATTTATTGTTTTGTTTTTTTCTACGCAGTGGCCTCCTATGCACGTACAGTACACATTCAGTTGCAGAGATCTCAACCATGCATTTCATTGATCGCTGTTTCCTTGTGTGGGTGCTGGAGTACAGTATGTGTTAGACACATGTCTTTAGGCATCTAATATGTAGGACTATTGACACACGAGGAATAGAACTGGATTAGAAAAATATGTCAAAACATGCTCGACCTACAGGATCTGGAGGTGTAACAAAAAAAAAAAGTAAATTTGTGTACACATTTTTAGCCTAAATTATCTTGGATTTTATATCTCATCAAGTGCACCATGGCCTTTATCTGTAAAGGTATGAATGACAATAACACATTAATGCAGTCCTGGATAAAGCTTTGTAGTTCAGCCACCATAATACTCTGACGCTGACCCACATCTGCTGTTAGACGGGTAAGGCCCAGATGTTGCCGTGTATTATCTCGCTGGCTGAACGTTAAAAGCAAGACAGAACATTATCGTGGGTTAATCCAACCGAGCAATGGCAGGAAAGTTAGCTGCAAAATACATTGTAATAATAATGATAATGTTAAAAATAATAATGGCCACTAGTCCTCTGACTCACTGTAATGAATATTCAGCTGCCAACCTTGCCCCCAATTCTCTAACCAGTTTCACCTTCCTCAGCAACCACCACTGCTCCACTACCTACAGTACCATAAGAATAATGAATCCTCAGTGATTATTATTAATTCAGTGTTGCTTGAGTTTGGTGCATGTAAATGAAGCAGTGGGCGTAGAGAGCTATAGGTTGCCTGGAGAGTTAGCCTGAGTAATGAATGTATAGTGCCCTATTGGACCTGTGTCTGTTTTAGTAAAGTTATTATGTTGACAGTTTGTTCAGTGTTCATAATGGGAGGGCGTTGTGAGTGGGCCTAAACTATAAGCTTATAGCTTAATCCATTATTCAAAAGGAGATCTCTCTATATAAAGTGTGAGTTAAACTTCCGTTTGCTGCCCTCTTTTAATTAATCGCCCAGCTTGCGCGTATGTAGGTTAGGCAAACACCAGGATTTTGTTTGTGGCTATTCAGTGCAGTAATATTCATATTATATTGTATTATATTTATTACAACAACAGCAGCAGTATTTCAAAGGAAAAGGAATATACAACAAGAGAGAAAGTGGTGTGTCAGAGGTTTTGGATTCAAAGATAATGTTGATGATGATTAGAATATTGATCCCGATAAACCCACCTGTTATAAAAGAAGCAGTGGAAAGCCACCCACTCATTGTCATTAGTCATCATCGGCTCCCTACAGCCCACTGCAGTACAGTGCATGCTGCCACCCATGATTTAGCTCTCCATCCAGTTATGAGGGGGTGTTAAGCGTTTATTATGCAGCCCAGTCCGAGTCCCAATGAGATGGCAGAATGCTGCCCGATCGATACCCCTCACAGGAAGCCAGGTTAATTTATTTTATAAGGATGTGTTTGCGTCTCTAAGGCCCCCCCCCCACCACTCTAGCTGCAGGTTGTGATGCAAGCTATTTCCCAGAGATCTGCAGAGTGATGTTTTGTCACTGATGCACACATACACCACTGCACAGAGGCAAAGGTACTGTTAGTACAGTTAGTACATGCATGCTAGGGCTGTGTATTGGCAAGATTCTAGCGATACGATACATATCATGATACAGGGGTAACGATTCGATATGTTGCGATATATTGAGATACTGTAAGCAAGGCGATATATTGCAATTTGTTAAATTTAATTTTAGGAAACTATCATAGTATAAAAAACACACCAGAAATACACCATTTCAGAATAGGCAAAAATAACACATTTGTACTACATGCAAAAAAACTGCATGGTTTTTGCCCCAAAACTGCATGTGATTATCATAAAGTGGGCATGTCTGTAAAGGGGAGACTCGTGGGTACCCATAGAACCCATTTTCATTCACATATATTGAGGTCAGAGGTCAAAGGACCCCTTTTAAAATGGCGTAACTTTGGAGCGTTATTTAGCCTCGTTCTCGACAAGCTAGTATGACATGGTTGATACCAATGGATCTCCTAGTTTATTTTCTAGTTTCATATGATGCCACTTCACTCTACCTTTAAAACTGAGCTCGCTACAACCTCCGACAGATCGACGGGCCGTCAGATTTTTAAGAGGTTAATTAAAAATCAATAGAGTTTTGGAGAATCGATACAGTATTGCACAACATAATATCGCAATAACTCATATGTGTTGATATTTTCTTACACCCCTAATGCATACTGGCATAAACATGCACCATTTTTGTTTACTGTATTCTACTGTTATACTGTTTTTTTTATGTTATACAAAACCAATTATGCTGTTTTCTTAATCAGTTTTTGCTGTTTGAACAAGGCTCGGGACTCTTGACAATGCTAGCTGTGAGTGCTCGCTGATTGATAGTGAGGCTAAATTGTGTTCATTGGGATCTCAGCTAGCAGCTACTGTACCTGTACAGTTTGAGTCTGCAGGGTGTCTCCATTGTTAGCGTTTGACTTTCAGATCTGACCCACGCCTCATGTACAGAATGCCCGACTCTTTGCTCACCTCAACCCCCTGTGAATTTTCTCATTTCATTGTTGTGACCTTTTACTCTGTGTCAGTAACTCTACCTTTATATCCATCTTTCTTTTGTGACTTCTCATCTCAGCGTTGCACTCATAAAAATCTAGTCCTCCATATAGACATCATATGGTTTCCAGCTCCGTTGGGCTTATTTACAACGTCACGTGGACGTAACCGCATGTGCACAGATACACCACATGCTCAGTTTAAGCTACAAGCCAATAGCTTCAGACCTATTGGCGTGTGCATTGCACATACAACTCCTGCATATCCTCTGGCTGGCAGACAGCTGCGGCTCTGCAAAGTGCAGAACCAATGTCACGCTTTCCTGCCCGACTGCTCTTAAAAGAAGCCGAATCTCAGACTTTTCTCTGACCGAACAGCGATCTGATTTCTGTAAGACGGTCGCAAATCACCATGTCAAACCGCTTATCATCTTCTAAATCGATTCTGGATTTACATATAAATAAAACGCATCATCCTCATCCATCAGTGTACGCTTGAAAATGTGAGGGAGAGATGAATACATTTGTTATCACTCTGATCATTTTGGTCACCACTCATCTGTATCGATTTTCACTGAGCATCATCAATCAAGGCATTTATAATGGATGCCGTGTGAGAGCCCATATCTCCCCCCAGGGAATTATCACCCCAAGCTCAGGTCAAGCAGAGATTTGATCTATTGTCAGTTAGATGAATTGATGTTTTTCTCTACAGTTACCGTGTTTTATGGGCACAGAAACAGAGAGGGAGAGAGAAAGAAACGGTAAAGGTGAATAGGGATAGAGATAAGTCTAAAGTAGTTTAGCGTCAGCCCTCAGGACTCGAAGCTTTTAAAATATTCAGAGCCATTCTCCATCACCTTTTGCCCCGGTTGCTTGTTCAAGAAAGGAGTGAAATGAAATCAATAGCGGTGCCAGTGCCGGCCTCTGTGCCAGGCGTCATCCAATATTTATCCAAATGAAGCTTCACAATCTCAAATGTACCCAGCAGTTGCATGTTTAAGGGGCTGTGAAGGACTCTGAGGGGGTGAAAATTGAAGACGAGAGAATTAAACAGGTCCATATCCGCATCATGACGCCCTGCCGTACACACTGCAGTCATTTGCATTCACCTGATATGGCAGGTTATGATTAACAGCTATGTTGAGTCTTAAAGTGGGACGCCCTTGGTACCATAAATAAGAAATGGATCATAAATCCCACATGGCAACTTTAAGCCATTATCACTCCCCAAAATGTTTCCCCTTAAAAAAAATAACCACAAAATGCAGTGCTTTTGTTACTTGAGCACGACATGCAGTGCATGCAGACTATTAATTTAGATGTTCCCCAGAGATAATAGCCAAAAAAAACATGAAAGTACATTGTGGGTCTATTGCTCACACTGCACCTTTATTTTCCATCCTACATGGGCCACTTCCTCAGACATTGGTTGGATGTTAGTTACTGATACAAGGTTCCTTTACTGTCACAGACCGCTGCGGTCCGTTTCAGATGAAAACTCATCATTCAGCGCCATTTGGCATGGATATGTGTGAAGACAAACTCCTCGAACACAATTGTGATCAAAAACTCATGTACAAATACACAGACACGCTACAGTTTTGAAAACTGATTGATGAATTGAAATTTTGAAGGAACCCTTATAGCTTATTGTTTGAAATTAAATTTCTCCCATGTATTTATATTATAATATATTATAAACATGAAATGCATGTTTACTAACGCTTGCATTTATTGAGGAATGGAATAAGAAAATAGTTTCCATTTAGTGCACTCAAGTGCAAAACACTAAATTCTCAGCATATCCTTCATATTATATTAATACGTGTGATTAGTGTGTGGTGGGATTTTACCTGAGAGAAATCCTATGAGCTGTGGGAGGAAAAGAATTTGATATGTTCTGTATATCCTTTGGCTCACTTTGTCAGTCCCTCTAGGATTTGACAAATCTTCATCAAAATTAACACAAATTTAATCAATTCTTTTTGAGAGCTTGCAATTTTGTCCAATCTCTGCGATATTTCCACAAAATACTGTAACACGTCTGCCCGTTTTAGCTCATAACGAGCCTTGGTCAAATGAAATTAATCCTCAACACCAGCAAAACTATTTTGTTCAGACACATTATTCCCTGAGGGACATTCGCACTTCTTCTCCCAAGTTCCACTGATTTTAAAACTCACCAAACCATCTCTAACCCGACCAGTTCTTACCTGTTTTTCTGACCCTTTGTTGCATATTGTTCAAAGGACACCAGAACACCAACTGCAATTACAATGTTGTTGATACGTTTGAAAAGATAACGTTTTACTCTTATTGGAACTAATTATGTAATGATTGTCAGTGATTTCTTAAAACATTTTTATTCCTGCTGACTTACAAGTTGTAAACATTATCTTAATTTATCGCAAAATAACACAAAAAAAAATGATGCAAATTGATGCATTGATTTTTTTTCTCAGAAAAGCCGCTGCAAATTCAGTGTATATTGATGTTGCCCCCCCCCCCCAGCTGTGGAGGTTTGCAGAGTATGGTGCACAATAGGTAAAATGCAGCCACAGTATGAGAATATGCACACTAGAGAGCAGTCTGTTCCCTCTTTCTGCAGTCGTCGTGAGCCTCCATCTCCCTCTCACTTCCCCCCACCTTCTCACACAACATACTGTTCATGTCAAAGGACCCAGGAAACACAACATCTGTCAGTGCACTAATTTACACAATGAACACCAGAGGAAGAAGGATATATATACACCTCAAAATGACCTTGTATTCAACAAACATTTTACATCACATGAAAACACAGTGAAGAATATGTGCAAATCTTCCTTTTTAAGCTGCTGGATAATTTCTTCAATGATTCTGACACAATTGGAAATTGTATTTTTGATTTCAGTATGCATGGTTTTGATGATTGTTGCCTTTAGTGTGCTTGATTCAGTGAAAGGAGGCGTCGCTCCTCTGTGAAAGCCAAAGAGTGAGACGCAATGAGAGGCATAGCTTTAGATCTTTGACACTCTGCTTTCTTTACTTGGATGGTGCACAAATAGTGATGTAATAATATGGAAATATGCTAGCCGATTGAAATGCAATAGATCATTTGAATCTATTCTCAGATAGGCAATGTGAAGGGGGAAAGAAACTACACTGATAGCGAGCCAACACATCGAATGATAAAACAACAAATATGAGAGTTAAAACAGAGAAGAGATCTGAAAGACCATGAATTTTACATTGGTGATGAGATGCAGATATCCCTCTGCCCCTTTTTTTTTCCGTATTTCATTTTTTTGGTACGACACACTGCAGAGACATGGCTCCCCAGTCCACGAGCGCAAAGACTGCGTCTATTGTCATTCATCCTTTCTGACAGGCTTCTCACGTACAAATGAGTTTACTGTGAATAGCAATTCATTTATTTAAACATTTTTTTGTAGTTTACAAAAGAAATAGATTATCTCGTATCATTTTTTGTCCACATTTGCACTTCTTCTTTTAACATATTTTACACAGACTTTTATTTTTACATTTGTAATCCAACTTAAACATATTTTTTTTTAATATTTTAAATGCTTGTCAAATATCGTGTTTACCATAATACAAATGGTTTTTTTTTCCTCTTTTTTTCTTCTTACGTGTGTCCCGCAGTTTCTTTTTAAACAATAATTAAATGTCCTGAAGTAGAAAGACACATTAAAGCTCAAATATCCACCCACGAGAGAAAAGCCTCAGTGCCCACAATGTATTCCTCTCTGTGTTTCTGTAGAACATCAACAGGTCCAAAAGTCATGGGCCCATTATGCCCTGTGGCCTCAAATCAGCAGTAGATAGCAGTAGCAGTAAATCCACCGCGAAATAGTCCGCCGCATAAAGTACACTCCTTCCACATCACAGTGAGAGTAAAAAGTGTCCAAAAAGATCCCTTTATTCCTTCTGTCCCGCCATATTCCCCTCCCCAGTGTATCCAAAAAGGGGTTTGCTGTATATCCAGATAATCACAGGTAAAGACGTACTCACAAAGCAGGGTCACACCTCACATTCCCGAGAAGGTTGCTGTTGGCAAGTGCAAGAGCCATATTCATTGATGATTACCAGAGCTCCCTCAATGTGGTTGGGTTTATAGTCAACATAGTACTCCGGTGTGGAGATTGCAGCCATCTGCTGCATGGTTTGCTTTTGCTTTTGCTTACGGCGCTGACTGCTGAAGCACTGCCTCAGCTGTCTTATTCCGGCTGGAAAGCACTTCCATGCCACATACAGCATGAGCACGATGATGAGGAAGGAGAAGATGAGCGCCATGGTGCCAGTCACCACCTTGTGGATCTGCATGGTGCTCTCCAGGTCGTCATGGCCCACTGTGACAGTGAAAGTGCTGGTGACCACCTCGCTACCCTCGTAGGGGTTGGGAGTGAATGGGCCCAGGAAAACAGAACCACCCTGGGCCAGATCCCTTGTAGAGGGGTACAGGCCTGCTGTAGTTACCTCCATTGAGGGGTCCTCACATAGCTGAAAAGCATAGACAGCATCCAACACATCCTCGCCCTGTGCGGTGTCGGGGCTTGAACACAGCAGGGAATTGTCACGCTGGCCTCTGAAGGCACTCAGCCAAGAGGCCAAGGCACACACGTTGCGACTGCACTCCCAGTCATTCCCTGCCAGGGTGATGCTGTCCAAAGACGACCACGAATCCAGGATGCGCTGGTCCACGTAGGTCAACCGATTGGAGTCCAGCATCAGCACCTTGAGGTTGGGTGCGCTCTCGAAAACATGCGGCTCCATGTACTCGATTTCGTTGGCCGACAGGTCGATCTTCTCTAAAAAATGCCATGTCCAGTCCAGTGTATTGACAACAACAGTGGCACGATTGTTGTGCATGTACAGAGTGCGTAAAGTGATGAGGCGAGGGAAGTGGGCCAGGTTGACTTTAACCAGCTCATTGTGCTCCAGATGCAACTCAGTCAACTTGAAGAGGCCAGCGAAGGAGTTTCGTGCTAGGCTCTGCAGTTGGTTGTATCCCAAGTCCAGAAACTGCATGCTCCGGCAGTCTTGAAAAATCCGCACTGGCACAAATTTGAGAGCATTGTAGCGCAAATGCAAATTGGTGAGCTTTCTAAGGCCGTGGAACAGGTCAGGCTCCAGTGCCTGCAGCCTGTTGTATGAGAGGTCCAGGATGCGCAGGTTTGGGAGGGGCCTAAAGGTACCATTTGGCAGACTCTCAATCCGGTTGCTGCTGAGGTCTAACTCCTTGACCCGTCTTAGCCTGTCAAATGCACCCTCCTCGACAATGTCAATGTTGTTGTGATCTAGGTAGAGCCAGGTGAGCTGCGACAGACCCACCAGCTGGCCTTCACGCAGCTCGGTCAAGTTGTTCTCTCTCATGGACAGGCCCATGGCGCTGCTCAGATTGCGGGGAATGTCTGTGAGGTTGAGCCCCTCGCAGTACAGCAGCTTGCTGTCGCAGCGGCACAGCCTTGGACAGACCCCCTCCACCAAGGGGACCGTTCGTAGAAAAATCCCCAATAAACACAATATCAACCCAGGGGGCTTCTTCAGTGGCCACTTTAAGTACAGTCCAATTAGAAGGAAATCCATTAGCATAAATATCCAGGGATGTCTCTGAGAAAATGTCCATTGAACCACTCTGGATATTGTTTTTGCACCTATCACATCATATTTATCACAACATATTTAATCAATTTAATAATCTGTTTCGTTCGTTTGGTATTTTTTAGCTGTAGACAGTGATATTGTATTTCTTTTACTTTGTCAGCCAAGGGGATCCTTGTCGAAAATGCAAAAGGATAAAAGGGCAAGTCTCTTTGCTTATGTTAGGTATCAAGCGGTGGGTGGAGAGTCGAGAGGATGAAAAAAATAAAATTGTCCTCATTGATCGATCTTATTTGAAAAGATTCCTACTCACCCCTATCCAAAAGCTGACAATCTCCATTCAGCGTCTCGCTTTGTGCCCCGACACTAATTATGTGCGAATCTAAAAAAGACCCCACTGTGGTACAAATTCTCCCCCCCTCCCTTCTCTCTTTTCAGTGGACACCAGATCCTTGGCAGGCTTACAATGTCTTAGTTCTCCTCAAGTGAAAGAGCCAGAAAGAGAAGGAATCCAAGTAGCTTTCAGCTAGATGGTAGGAAGTGCAAGTTCCCCTGTCTGCATGCATGAGCTCTGTCTCTTTTGCTCCTCCGCAGTCCTCTGCTGCAACGATCAGAGGCAAGAAGAGACAACCACAGAAAGAAAAAAAAAAAGACCAAGGAAAAATCTTTTCAAATATCTGCCTTGCTCATTTCTCCTCCCCTTCCTGCTTAAGTTTCAGCAGAATCCGTCACCACATATTATCGTCCATCTCTGGAAGCAATCACTGACTTGTAAGGTTTAAATCCATTCAAGCGGGTAATCATGCTTTCAGTGACGGATGCAGGGAAAAAAAAAAAAACAGGATTTAAAGAGGTGAACCCTGTTCACTGCTGTCTTGTATAACAGTATTTTTTGTCATCTCAGTGGCTCATCTTGGTTAAGAAGTCGCTTGCATCCCCCCGTGGCTCGCGGTTTTCGTTCACTCCCTTCCTCTCCGGGTATTTTCTCAGCCAGCTGGAAGAGGCTGCTGAAGGCTGGTGCTGGTAGGCAGGCAGGGGCGGTAAATGTGGGAAGCAAAGGAGCGCGCAATCCCTTGCAGCAGAGCAGTACACTGACAGCGCATGCAGAAGCACCTTCTGTTCACTGAGTGTCGTAAGCCACTCACAATTCAGAGTGCTCGCTCTCTTTCCCTCACTCCCTTGCTCTCTTTTCCTTGATCGCTCACTCGCTTTTTTCATGCTGCTCCCCTCCTCTTCCTCTCTCTCCCCTCTTCCCTCCTCGCTTTTCTCTTGCTGTGTTTTTCTCTTTGCCAGACATTTACATATTCAGTATGGGCTGGGCTTAAACCAGGAGCTTTAATGAAGCTCTCTCTCTCTCCCTCTGTCTCTGTCTCTCTCCCTCCCTCCCTCCCTTCCTCCTTCACTGACTGTAATGAATTGGGCCATATAATGTCTGCCTCCTTTGACGTTGCTGTGAGAAAGCAGTTTTCTGATTTCAGAGTTGCAAAATAACAATCATTCAATGAACAGAAGGGTGTCCTCTATTAGTTCCACCCATTTGCATGTATATTAACAATCAGATGAGTCCACACACTGTATATAGAGGAACGAAAAATATGAAATTATATAATTACGATTCGCCATATTCTCCCTCAAGATCACAACTACATCCACACAACACGCCAAAGTAATTCATTGCAGTAATGACGACACAATTTAAATGTGCTCATCATTTTATGCCTTATGATTTCAAATACGACTTTGTGTAATGAATCAATCTCCGTCTATTGATATTCATTGTTGGGAGTCAAGACTGGAGTATGACATTCTCCATTCGATCAAACTGTCCTGTAGCCAGGCATTTAATGTCATTGTCAATTATGGCTAGGCTATCCATTCTGAATACAGATGTAATTGCTTGCCACATAATATTAGCATTAAGCTATAACATAAATATTCTTCTCTGAAGGTCCGCTCTCGCCTTGCTTTGCATTTTTCTGGAATGACTCCTAGCCTTGTCATCGTTCTCCCATTAATTTTCAAAGACAATGAGCTGTGACAGCGCCTTACATTCCTCCTATCAGCCAATTTTCTTACCATCTGATCTCTGAGGTCATTGCACACGTACTGACAGATGCCATAACTTTGATATCAAGCCTCCTTGTTCATTGGTTGTTGTTTTTTTTTTTTTAAAGGGAATAAATAAAATATGCTGATGCATCATTCCCATTACTTTGGAAATGTGGTCTTCTAAAACTGTATGGGGTTAAAGCCCAGGTTTGTGTCATGTTTCCATAGATGTCTCTGTGTCTGTTCGAGTGTGTACTATAATGTTGTTGTTTGTGTTGGAGCTGATAGTATGGCATTAGCATTCGCTGTACAATAGCTGTCTAACGGAGACAGGGCTTTCTATGATGGCCTGTGTCCATATAGTGTATTTTACTGGCAGAAAAGCACCCGCGGGGCGCCGGGGAGCGCTTCATCCCAGCCATTCATCCAAAAGCGCTCCAAGCGCTTTTTTTTTATGTTTCTGTGAAAACAATATCTTGACAACATATCACCACTCTACCAACGCTACGTTAAAACAGCTAACAAGCTCACAACGCATATGGTGATAAAAGCACAACACTCACCAACAACAATCAGTGTCTGGCCGATCTGCTCCCACAAGTGGGCTTTTTGGTCTTTGTTATGGTAATGTCTGCCTGACATATCATAAAGCTTTTGATAGACAGACATGGCCAAAACAAGCTTTTCCTCCATTTTCTTGGTAACCATAGTGACAACGATGTCACCAGCGCTTTTTTGAAAAGTTCCGAGACTTTCAACGAGAACTGCTCGGAGTGGCCGCACAAAAAAGGTGGAGTGCTCAGAAAAAAAGACGCTGGGTGCAGCGCTTTTTCTCCTCTAGAGTAAGAGTGAAATATAACAAGTACTAAATCAGGAGAGTTATCCTGCTGGGTAGAAGATTAGGCGGCATTTCATCAAACAAAAAGAATCCCCACCCAGTGGTATAACTCATTACTGCAAAAACACCACAGGCCTTTCTGACTGTTACACTACCAGTATTTTAAGCTGTTCATCTAACTGAGCTTTACTGAAAAAATAATGAATCAGATGCTATGAGTTGGTTTAGATTTTTGTTGTTGATTGCATTATAATCACTGAATACATGTGCAGATATCTTATTGGATTACATAAGCTAGTACATTGGCATGTGTGAGCCCGCTCAACATGCCAATGTATCGCCAAATGCTTTTCATATGCATGAATTCTACTAGATATAATGGCGTCCAAAGGTATTTTGTTCAATTAATGACCAAATATCTCTCAATATTCAACTCACCAATACTAGTCTCTCATCAATGTATATTTTTGCTTTTCCTCAACATTTTCCTTTTATTCTTTATCAACTTCTTCATCTGGCATCAGTTGTGCAAGTTTATACAGAAAGCAAATCTGTTTTTGGGCAAAATAGATTTTCTGGCTGCATCTATTGGAACATAGGCTAGCTTGAAAATGAGGTGGGAGTTTGGCTCTCTATTTGATTATAATAATTATACCAAGGAACCACAATTACCTAACAGCCCTGTACTTTGCTCTGACCCTGTCTGGCGCTCGACAGCTTAAGCTTAAACACCGCAGCCACCACTAGGGACTTCACAATCCTCACATTTATGTTCTGACAGTTATTACACTGATAGTTACTTTGATTGAAAACAAAGCTTTTCTTTAGTTCTCAGCATCACTTTTCTTTTGTTGATACACTATTCTGTGATTTTCATTTTTTTAGTGAGAGCATTTATTTGAAGTTCATGGACAAGTCGAACCTCTAATATTTATGCAAGCGACATTGGAGGGATGTTTTAATTCAGTAAGCAGCTTTTGTCTGAAACTGTTAAATATATATTTTTTAATTCCACCGTGATCATTGAAGTACTCGGTGAAGGTATGACAGCGACAAAGATATATTGAGCACCAAAGCAAAAGGAAGAAAAATTGTCCTTCACATGATCTGGACATCTTGAAGTTGGAATCATCTCTGCTTCGCCTTTGCTATATTCCCTCTTAGCTGTAATGGATGACTACACCATCAGCTAATGACTTGGTGCACTATAATGACTTGACACAGCGAACAGGAGATGAGAGTATCCAGACCATCAGTTTTAAGACTTTAAGAGCTTTGGCTCTCTGCTTTGGAGTTAAGGTCAGCACAAGTGTGAGTGAAAATGCGTGTCTGTGTATGTGTGGGTGAAACGCACGGGCCTACTGGCACGCTCACATGAACACAGTCATATAAACAGATACAGCCATATTACAGATTGATGGCTGATAAGGATATGGATTTTTTTTTTTTAAATGAATAACCTTTGCGTAACCTTCATTTATTTTTCTCTTAGCACAAATCATCCGCTTTCAATTTATGTTTGAATGTAATTCATTATCAGCATCATCAGCAAGTAGTTGTGGCTTCCTTTGTGAAATGGAAGGAAGGGCTGTTTCCTTTTTAATTATTATTGCTTTAAAAATGGATTGTATGATTTGCTGTGCAGGAAGCACCTAATAATGATCTTGAGCTTTCACCACGTTTTTTTTTTTATATATATATATATATACATTTGAAGGTGTCATCATTTTCTGGCTAATCACATGACTCCGAATTACTTTATTGATTTAAGAGTATTTGTTACATTCTGACTAGTTGCGTTTATTGAGCAGGGTCGCACTAAATGGCGTATGGCACAGTAATTCCAACCCGGTCTTACACCCAACTCGTCAAATACTACCACTTGGTAAGCGCCCCTCGGCATCGGATACCGATGTACGGAGACACCCTTTAGAGACTGTATGCGACGCACAAGGCTTTCAGCTAACCCTTATGTAAACCCACCCGTGGCGTTATTCGACGGTCAGAGCAAGTGACGTAATATTAAGAGCGTGAGAGTCGGCTCAAAGCGGACGGGAGTGGAGGTGGATGTGTCAGACAAACACAGGACTTTCAACCAGGAGCCCACTGTTCGTGGCCCGTGTGAAACTAAAAGTAAACGTTGACTTATTTTGTCACGTGAGTCGTTCGTAGAATCGATCATATTGACACGCCGTCCCTGACGCATCCACAAGTAACGCGAGAGGGAAACCCCGTGCGTTGGTCTCCGATGCCGAGGGGCACTGACCAAGCAGCGGTATTTCACGAGTTGGGAGTGAGAATGTGTTGGTATTTTGCAAGTCATTTCACGTACAATAAAAACGCAGTTCTTGCTTTTGGCGTGTCATTTGTACACCATGTATTGTGTACTGACAGCAATGTAAACGCATCCGCATAAATATGCTACGCTCAGAGCTAGTGATGTAGAATAAAAAGTGAGAAAGACTGCTTATGGTGGGCGGGAGGGGAGGTGGATGGGTCGCGACTGGTGTTCGATACCGGTGTTCAAGTCACAAAGTGTTGTTGAGTTATTTTGAAGTTATTATTAGTGATGTTTGTGACGTGTTTTCCGTACTTCTGTTACGTTGTATCTGTACGTATTTTCCTTAGTTTACGTACTTATAGTAAGCCAAACCAGGATGTTTTTCCTAAACCTAACTAAGTGGTTTTGTTGCCTAAACCTAACTGCGGCCGTCACCATACTTTTGTTGCGTTGCGTACAAATGACACATGCACAGAGTTGTACAAATGATATGCAAAAAGGCTCAAATTAATGGAATATCCTTGTAACGTTGTGCTATTTATACACCTTCCAATGAGATCGGGTTGCTATTGACAATAAGGAAAGCATGAAGATTTTAATCTGTGCGTTGTTATGCAGATAATTATCATATTTTTTATCCAGGCGGTGGAGCTGCACTGCTGGCTATTTTGCCCTTAGTGAGTGATCAATCTTGAAACAAGAATATTTCACTTAATTAAAGTCAAGTAGTATATTTTAAGGAAATTGTAATCACCATCACTAGTGGGTAGTGCAATGACAGGGACTTGATCCCTCACTGGCTTCCCATCTGACCACTGCTTTACCTGCTTTAGGAAAGAGAACATTGCGCAGCACCCTCGACATGTTGTCCTACATCTGACTGACTTTCTGAAGACAAGCAGTCAGTCAAAAGTTCAGTTTGTGACAATGTTAGTCTGGGTTTGCTAGTTTTGTTAGAATATGTTGTTGTTGCGTGTGTAATCATAGATGCGAATTTTAAATGGAGTTCCAAACTATAAAGCATGATTTCATGCCCTCAGCTAATTATGTGATCATTTTATTTGATCGTCTTGGATAGATTTTATGATAAAATGGTTAGAGGTTGTGGTGTATTGTCAGCACACTGAATTGATTTGAGGGATCAAATAAGACTCGAAATTATCAGCATCTATGATTACAGGCCCATTATTTAAATCATTTATTGAATCAGAGGACGCCCGACTGTGTGAGCCCAACAAAACAAGGCAGATGATGACTAATTGGCCCGCTGCAGAGATAATGTTGATGGGCAGCTGGGAGAGGGTTGTGGTGGGGGTCGGCGCCGACACTTATGCCGTGGTGTGGTGAGGGAAACAGCAAGAGATGATTCTGCATCTGCAATTGAGTGCGACCTCCAGCAGATGGAGGTTTTTTCTCAGTTTAAAAGGGGTCACGAGTGGACAGAGAGTTAACATTGAGCTTATTCACTTCAGTTTTAGTGCTTATTTTCCGTCTTCTTTGGTACTTTAGATGACATAATCCCATTATATAATCAGCAACTGAGGATGAACTTAGGAACGGAGGAAATGTACTCAAAGATAAATTGAGATCACCATGGGCATTTCTAATCATTACCATCATAGTCTTATCTCAGATATATATCAACTAAATCAAAAGTGTGAAGGCAGTAACCCAGTGAAGGCTCGTGTTAGTATACGTCCTGGGTTTCCTAGACAAGCCTTCTTCTTATGATTTTAAAGGAGTTTATACTAACTGCGGTAAACCAAATAGGAAAAACATACGATCATAACGTTCACTGGAGCATGTGACGGGGGAACATGGCTATTACTATGGGTTACAGCTCAATGAAGCATGTTTTATGTGATACAAAGTTTGCTTCAGTGAGCACCATTGACTGCTCAAACAGAAAAATCAATATTGCGTATCCTCATGATTTGCCCATGTTTGAGGCTTTACAGGAAAGTTTGGGTTGATGTATGGACAGAGGATTTATGGAGCAAGATGGATGGTAAGCCTGGCAAAGATCTAATACTTTGTCCGTGATGTGAACACGTGGATCCGTATATATACTGTATATATATATCAAGAAAGAATTAAGAATCTGTCTGAAAAGGCCAACATGGGTAAAGTAAAGAGAGTGTGTATCATCGTTGGTGGGAAATAAACTGTGTACCAATAAATCTGGGGGTGGCTTTTGGAAGCAGCATGATCTTAAATCGCCTCTAGTTTTATGTTTCTCTCCCACCACAAAAAATAACACACTGCACTGTGTAAATTGGGCAGCCATCATAAAACATTTTTCAACTTTCTTTATTGAAAACAAGCTGGCCACAACATGTTTAAAACTTTAACCAAATGTTTGTGCCGTATCTCTAACCCCCATGCTCGGTATTTTATGCCATCCTTCATATCTGAGACAGCTTGAGACATTTTCTCCGCTTCTTCGATGATTAGTTTGAACAGCGAAGCTTTCAGTGTTGGTTTGATAAAAGACATTGCCACTTCAAAAATTCCAATATACAATTGTGACTGGCCTTGGCATAAAGTCAGACAATCGCAGTCTGTGTGACATATTCTTAACCACAGGCATTTAGCATATACACTGCGTTCTTAGTATTAGAGTACATATAGTTTTTATTAGAACAAGACGGGAATAGAAATGGAAAAAAATAACTTGTAATTATTTGTCCAGTGTTCTTTGGTTGTGATAAGTGATAACTCTTCTTTACACCCCATGATATTTAGTATTATTCAAGATTCTGGCTCTTTTTTTTTTCGCCCTGTTTCAGTGATCATGTGTCCACTGAAGCCTTTTGCTCTTGTTCTAAGCGTCTTAGTTCAAGGTTTGATAAATTGCTTGCGCCCTCGGGGATGCTGCTTTCCATACACCAGATGTACTAAGCTGCTCGGTGCAGTCATGGCCTCCCTGTTGCCTTGAACATGTTGTCCTTCGTTTCATTGACTTGGTGTTTTGCCCACAGTACTGCTCTGTCGTTCACCGTTCTCTGTAAACTCTACGCATCATAGTGTGCAAACATTCCAGGTGGATGGCTGCATCTGAGATGCTGAAACCTCCCTGTCTGGCACTGGCAATCAGCCCCATTGTAATGTTAGGTTAAAGAGTCACTGTACCTCTGAACCCTGTCTCCCCTGAGCTACAGCGACATTATTTGCTATTTGAAGGACCCGGCTCGTTGCATGTATTCCTAATAATGTGTTTACGGAGCATATATTTGGATTTGGTATAGAAAATATCACAGCTTAATTCAGAAGGAGTGGAAGAACAAAAAAGCAAGATGGTGGGAGAAAAGGGCAAAGATAGGAAACGTAAGCAAGACTGTAAACAACAGATAATTATTGCAGAAATTACAGAAAGATAACAGACAGACAGGATCAGTAAATATCTATAGAGTCAAATGGGAACGCTTCTTAGTCAACTAACAAAGCACATTGTCAAGCAGACAAACACATGTAAACAGAATACCCAAAGGACATACCTATATGTACATTTGCATAGAGAAGATATACCAACAATTGTGACACTGCTAAAAGGACAGAGTTTCAGTAACCTATGCATTACTGATCATAATATTTAGCAGTAGAAAGAAAACTGTAAAGTTAATATGTTAGAAAACACAAAGGTTGAAAGGAAAGACCGGTAGATGAGAGCTTTGCCAGCACCATGACAGTCTGACGTGACATCTGCATTAATGCTGATGCTGCAACAGACCACGTTTTGATCTCCTTCTCCATCATATCCTCCCTTGTGAACAAGACCCTGAGATATTTGAACTCCTTCACTTGGGGGAAAAAGGTCACTCCCAAACTCAAGGAAGCAATCCACCATTTTCCACCACGTCCTCGACAAGCAGCAGAGATAAGATCTTGAAGTCACCAAACCATAAAATTTCCACTCCTTCTGACTTTTATATACAACAGCTGTCTTTGGAAATTATTTTCCTGTCTACGCCACATTGATGAGTTGTATTGAACACTTGTTAAGAATATTCTAAATATGAATCATTATCATAGACATTGTATTTAGTATGCTTACAAATAGAAATGGTAAAAGAACTAGTAACTATCAGGGGGTCGTAGGGGGGAAGAGTGGGACTGACTCAATGGGAGAAGGGCCCCTCGAAAAGCCTGGAATGAAAAGTTTGGTTTAGTTTAGCAATTTTTTGGTTTCAACATAATTACAGTCATAACTAAATTAAAATTGACTGAATAAATCGGTTGAGAGACTGAACTTTGTATCAAACTCAATAGTGGTGGCTCTCTAAAGGTCTCTCTCACCCCTTACCAAGGCACAAAATGGCTTAGTCCGCCCCTTCACCGTAGGATTCGTCTATAAACGCTGCTAATTGAGCCGAGTGACTGCTGATGCTGGAGCACCAACGTCACACACTGAGTCATGTCTTTCCCCAAGAAAGGGAAATCGGGCTTCCAAAAAAGAAAAGAAATTAAGGACAGGGAAAGAAAACAGCTTTTGACTGATTTCTTTCAAAGGAAAGGTGAGCACAACACAGTTTAAGAATGGTTGAAGCTAATATCAGCAGTTGTTTAAATCGAAGGCAGTCAGCCAGGAATCTAGCTTGGAGCCTATTTGCATTGTATAACAGAAATTAATCAGCATCATAGCTGCAATGGCATATCGCATATCTATCAGCATTAACATCATGAAACACATGGCCCGTGCGGAAGGTCCGTCATCATCTCCTCGTAATGTTACCGGGGACAGTTGACAAGGTGAGCCCATGAAGTGGCCACTAAAAGTTATTACAAGCAATCATTTGACATTGAGGTGTCACAGACCTCGCAGTAAAGACTGTTCAACTTTGGAGCCCCTTTCCATAAGCTAGCATGACATGTTTGGTATCGATAGATTCATTGCAATCTCAAGATTCATACGACACCACTGGCTTCATATGCTTTCTTAAAAAAAAAACTACAACGGCCTTCAAAAGACTTCAAGGTTAATGCCAGATGACCCATCATCATTTACAGAGGGTTAAAATTAGGCCGAGTAAACCAAGAACGGAGGAGAATACTTCCAATTTTAAGATCATGCTGATCAATGAGACAGGCAGTGTCTAATTAAAATGTAACCTATGGTTCTATTTTTCATTTTTAGATGGTTAAATTGTGTTAGAAATAGGCCTACCAGTAGGCTGAAGTTATATTTTTGGCCTATTCAAGCAAGACAATTTAATTTAAAAGCTATATATCAGCTTACCTTGTTTTTTGTTTTTTTCAATGTGTTACTGTTACTGGTGCATTCTGTACAGATTTAATTTTTTAATTTAAAAAAAAAAAAAAAAAAAATCTTTTTTCCAAAGCTGATGATGAAAGTAGCTAAGGGTTGAGCCATCTCTCTTCCTTCTCATCTCTGTTGAGAGTTGCACATGTGTCGTACTGATTGCGCACTCATGAGAAAATGGTGGGTAAAGACAAAAGTTTATGAGTTGAAGCACAAGCGAGCATTTAGATTATCCTGGAAACAAGTGTTTAGTTGGTGGCATTAGAGGATGTGGGAAAAACTCCAGATTAATTTACTTGAATAAAGATTAAACATGACAATTAACTTTGGTCTTTTATTTGAAAACCACTAATAAATAAAACTATTTGTATAGGGGCAAGTCAAAATTTACTTTGGGCAAGTAGATTTAGCATTAACGTTGAACCCTGGTTGTCTCATAATCAAGGTCAATATGGTTTATTATAAGAAGGTTGAGAGACTTTGTCAATCCTGTATGAACAACTTGCTTACACTGTTTAAGAATGAGGATTTTCTGCACACTGCCTGTGACTGTTGCGGGGGCTGAACGGGCTTTCAGCAAGTTGAAACTGGTGGAAGCTACCCGAGATCAACAATGTCCGAGGATGGACTGAACAGCCTTGCATTTCTCTCCATTGAAAGCCAATTAGCAAAAAAAAAAAAGGACTTTAAAGATCTCAATGATTTTGCTAACAAGACGACCCAACCAGTGGGCAATGATCTCCAACATCATGTGTGTATCATCAGTACCCTAAGATGAGAATAACTTGACATTTTTTTCAATCACTGCAAGATTGATCATCTTATTCTAAGCATATTTAACACGTTATGGTCAGCTTTCTAAAGTTTATAATTTTGGTTATCGGCTTACGTAAATGTAAAATGTAAATGTAAATCAAATTTAATTGTCACACATTGTACATAGCACAGAACACAGTGAAATTTAGCTACTGCATTTAACCCATCCTAGTATATTAGTAGCAGTGGGCAGCTACTATACAGCGCCCAGGGAGCAGTTTCAGGGGGTCGGCGACCCTCCGGTTACCAAGCCAAGTATCCACGGACTGAGCTAATTCTGTCTTTGTGCTTTGGCTAGCACTGGTTGGAAAGCTGATTGTTTTTGTTTCTGCAAATAAAACATGACTCTATTGAAGTCTTGTTCAATTGTTATTTATTATTTATTATGCACTGAGCATTTTCTCAATGTAACTTGGTATTTTTTTAGCTTTGTCTTATACTTTGGGAATGATTAATACTTAAAGCAGCAGTAGGTGAGATTGGAGCTCCTAATGGCATCTGCAAGATTTCACAGACCGGAGGAAAACAACCAGTCAGAGCTGAGCTGGAGCCTGCCGTCTCTGAGCAGCTGTCAATCACTCGCGAACTCTGATCAAACGGTCAAACTAGGCAGCGCTGATCAAATATGAATCAATATTCTGTTACTGTAATGCCTATTTCTCGCCTCAAATGTATTCAGAAACATCTTGTAGTGTACTGTTTAGCTGTAAAATGAGAAAGTTTGTGACCCGGCAGCCATGTTGAGATCTGTCGAGGAAATACTAAGCACCGCCCACCAGCCGGAGCACAGCCAATAGGAACGCTCAATAGGAACGCTCTCTCTCTGAAATGACCTGTGATTGGCCAAAGTCTCCCATCACGGGCTAGATTTTTTAAAGCCTGAAAACAGAGCCATGAGGAGGTGCAGAAGTCTTTTCTCTCAAATGATGCCAAAAACATACTGCCTACTGCAGGTTTAAGCGTGAAACTCCAAGCAAACCTATTTTAACCATAGTCAAAGTATCACACAGTAATTGTAGGCAACAGTATGTTGAGAAAAGAGGGTTGAAATGTGGTGAAATTGTGTGAAAAAAAATTGTCTGTTGGATTGTTTATTGGAAGAGTCTCAACAGTGGAAGCGCATTTGTGTGTTATGTGTGTGTGTGTGTGTGTGTGTATGTGAAAGAGAGAATTAATATGGGTCTAAATCGCTTCCAGCTATGTCCAAAGCGAGGTGTTCCCTGTTGAGAGAGACAGAGACGGTGATTTTGCCATGTCACTACTACAGACAGCAGTCACACTCTCGGTGTTAGACACGCTTTTATACAGAAACAAGATCAGAATTCTTCACCCGCCACCACGGCTGGTAGCTTACCTGCCGCAGCCAGTTTTTCACTCAGCACTGGCGGGTTGGTGTGTGTGGGTTTTCCATATAGAGTATTTAATTGAATTACGTGTTTTAACATTTATTCTTAGTGTTTCTTTATGTTCCGGCTCTAATGCTGTTGGCTTCAGAGACTACATCAAACGGCTCCTGTGACTCGGCTCGATCTGCCAAAGGAACTTTGTTCTGCTGTCAAATGACGCAGAAATCCCGCTGAGAGCCACCAAGCCCATTTTCAAAACCAGGCTCTCTGGAGCAGCGTGCCCCCACTTTTGAGAGCCCTGACTACCCTGGCATATTGCCTCATCCAGAGCCAAACAAGCCTCTACATCCTTCATGTGTCCACTAGCCTCTCTCATGTTGGGATGAAGCAGAGCAAAATACAGTGAACAGAGGAGTCTCTGATGCAAAAGGCTGAAACACTTGTAAATTTGTACTGAAAATTACTTTTGCCTTCATCCCTCGTGTCCCTACTCCAAGGTAAGGTAAGAACGCTAGCTTAGAACTTGGAATAAAACTCCATTAGAGAGCAGCAGTACAAAGGACAGATGGACCTTGTAATAAAAGAAAGGGCCTTGTGTTTTCACAATTGATGCATTAAGTCTGTGTTCTTGAACCTCGAATTGAAATGAGTAGAATTATGTTACACACAAATAATTAAATATCAAATAAAACTATATTTGTTAGCAATGCACATGCAGTTATTATGTACTAGAAACTCTTTTTGCTCTCCTTTAACCAAGGTTCTATTCAGCCAGTAATTTTGCGCACAAGTCTGCATCATTTTTTCAATCAGCCATAAATAGGGTGTAAAATGGCCTTCTGAACAAGTGCTGATTTTTATGTAAATGTGCTCATCATTGCTCATTTTGTGAGATACATTCATATACAAGTATAGCTACATGCTGAGAATGTCCAGGCATTTCCCAGCAGCAGTTACTACTGTTTATAATAAGAGGATTGATGTTTAAAAAATGATGTTAAGAGAAAAGGTCTGGTGTAAAGGCTGATGCCAAAAACCTCCCTGCTGTCATCTGGTGTCAGAGCCACAGGTGGTGACGTACACTGGAGCTCTCTTTCTCTTTTACTGATGTCTCACCTTGATCGTAATAATTAGTTGCACGATGTCTGAAAAACAGGATGACACTGACATTCATTACATACACTGCAGGGGGTCCCCTAAATATGCCTTTGGACTTTGTAGTAAAGCTTACGACACATTCATCATTTCACACTTCAGACTGACCTATATATATGTATATATATATATATAATATTTATATATATATATATACATATATATATATAGGGCTGTCAAAGTTAACACGTTAACACATTTCATTAACGTAATTTTTAGGTTGTAGCGGACTCAGTTTTGAAGCTAGAGTGAAGATACTGGTATCATATGAAACTAGCAAACCTAAGGAATCTATTGGTACCAACCATGTCGTACTTACATGTTGCAAGGGAGGTCAAATAACGCTCCAAACTTACACTCAATTTTGGCGAGGAAAAGCTTGCATGGCCATTTTCAAAGGGGTCCCTTGACATGAAAATGGGTTATATGGGTACCCACGAGTCTCCCCTTTACAGACATGCCCACTTTATGGTTTGAGTATATTTTTTATGCTAAATGCAGTACCTGTGAGGGTTTCTGGACAATATTTGTCATTGTTTTGTGTTGTTAATGGATTTTTAGTAATAAATATATCGATACATTTGCATAAAGCAAGCATATTTGCCCACTCCCACCCATGTTGATAAGATTATTAATTACTTGACAAATCTCCCTTTAAGGAACATTTCGAACAGATAAAAAATGGGTGATGAATTTGCGATTAATCGCGATTAATCATGGACAATCATGCGATTAATCGCGATTCAATATTTTAATCGATTGACAGCCCTAGTATACTGTATATATATTTGTCAATCTACATGGTATTTTTCAAAAGAAATATCTTGGATTGTTAGAGATTGTGATTGATTTCTCATATTAAGGAGATATTGAATAATCATGAGATATGTTTTTTCCCAAATGTAATGCATTTCCGTAGACTCTTCCAGTTTCAAGAATTGTATTCTCATTTTGCAGAATGACATGTCAGATGATGTACGATACCCCTTGTACCAAGACAGCAGCCGCCATGTATGATATCACCGTACCCCATCATAGTCCTTCATGGAAGACATTTTGACATTGCACAGTAGGAAAAGCACAGGTGTAAACTAGAAGTGCACTCAGAGAGCGCAGAACCTTCGCCAAGGTGCCTGACTTTAAAAGCAGATCACAGATCACAGCTCACAGCTGGCGGTACCGTGAGGTGGTCGGCTTGTTATTAACACGGTATGTTTCCGTGTAACGTATCGGCGGATGCCTCTCTCATTCAGCAGCCTTGTTATGTCTGTATAACGTTACACTACGTTGTCTCTCATCCTGTCAGCTACAGCTTTTTTCTTTCTCACCGCGGACGGCCAACAGCTTCCGCACACACATCCACACACTTCTCTCTGCTCTCAGAAGAAGAAGGCGGGGTCACGCGTCATCAACGCATCATCAGTTACACTGCGCATGTCCTAAAGCCTGTTGTGTTAATGCACAGGCTGAGCGGAGTTATTAACAAAAATTCCCGAAGCCGGATCATGATCCGGATCGCCACCAAAATCGAATGGCTTGTTCATTGTGCCACACTCCACCCCTCCAAAAGATTTCATTCAAATCCATCGCGGACTTTTGGAGTAATCCTGCAAACGGACAAACCAACAAACCAACAAACCAACGCCGGTGAAAACATAACCTCCTCCCTAGGCCTTCGGCCTTGGCGGAGGTAATAATACATCTAATGATGGCTCAATTCCATTTAGCTGCCTTTACTTCAGGTTCCTGGTATTTTGCATGCTGGCTCATTGTCACAGTTTCAAAGCTTACTGGGACGCCTGAATAGAACAGAGCCATCGTTAATGTCATTCGTAACACTTGTTGTTTTTCTTCTATGACAAGTCAGAATGTCTGCAGTAAAAAGGTCTATTGAAAGCACCTTTTTGTCATTTATTTTAGTTGTCTAGAATTGCCTTGAAGTTGTAGCAGTTAATTATGCCAAACATATGAGCTCATAAGTTTCTTTACATAGGGAAGGGCTTATGGCAAACTAGTATTTAGCATTTATAAAGCAAAGTGTGGGAGGGTCCCCAGCAAATTCTCTTTATGGGAAGTGTGCACACAATGTTTATAAATGAGCTCCCTCTACACATATTATGAGAAATAAAACTGAATGCCTCCTCCTCTCTCCATATGCACAAACACGTATGATAAACATCCTCAGACATTTTCCTTCCAAAGCCTGAGGTGTAGGGTACTATTTTGTACCGGTAAGGTGTTATTCCTCCAAGCTCGTCAAACTAGCAAAGCAGTGTAAACACAGAACCGTGTGCCCCAAGCGCGGCGTCTGCCCGATGAGGAGCTACACTAAGAGATCGAAAATGCAGTCTGAGTTGTTTCAGAGTAAAATACGCTTGTTGTGTTGAAGGAATATGTCACCCGGTGTAACAGTATGGCTCCTTCATGGGTTTTTAATGGGTTTGGGGTGACAGTGGAGTTCGGTGGCACTGACGTACTGTATATACTATATCAGACTCTGGCTACACAGACAATATTTTGTAGGACAAATTAATTGCTGGTGTTAGTCTCTTGAGGGGAATCTTTGATAATAATGAAAAAGATAAAAACAATAATGCAGCTTCATCCTATAATGCCAGGCTTTGCTTTGTCACATGCAGCATAGGAAACAACAAGGGTCACATTGGCAGAAGACTCTATTTGAGTGGAATTCAATAGTTAGTAGGACTGGGCGATATGGCCAAAATCCTCCATCACGATATAGGTCATTTCATATCTTGATAACGATATACATCACGATATAGCATGTTTTCTGGTAATTCAAGAAATGAATAGTCAATATGAAATAACCACACGGTAAAGCCTATTTTTGTATACTCCTGTGTGAATCAAATACTGACAAATGTATTTTTCTCATTTTAAGAACTTGAGTGCAAAATAAGCTTAAGCTTTAGGTGAAATTATAGAGAAAAAAGAAATAAATAGAAACAATATAGAAAAATATATACGATTTACATTTTTATATCATTTTGGCGATATACTTTATATATCGTCTAGGGCTGTCAAAGTTAACGCGATAATTACATGTTAAAGCACGCTCGTTTTAATGCCACTGATTTCTTTAAAGCATTAACGCAATCAATCTTCCAGAGGTTGTACCGGGCTCAGTTTTAAAGCAAGAGTGAGAAATTAGAAAACATAAGCAACTCATTGGTACCAACCATGTCATACCAGCTTGTCGCGAAGGAGGTTAAATAACGCTCCAAAAAAACTGTCATGGACATTTTCAAAGGGGTCCCTTGACCTCTGACCTCTAGATACTGTATGTGAATGAAAATGGGTTCTATGGGTACCCATGAGTCTCCCCTTTACAGTCATGCCCACTTTATGATAATCACATGCAGTTTTCGGCAAGTCGTAGTCAAGTCAGCACACTGACACACTGACAGCTGTTGTTGTCTGTTGGGCTTCAGTTTGCCATGTTATGATTTGAGCATATTTTTTACGCTAAATGCAGTACCTGTGAGGGTTTCTGGACAATATTTGTCATTGCTTTGTGTTGTTAATTGATTTCCAATAATAAATATATACATATACAGGTATTTTCATAAAACAATCATATTTTCCCACTCCTGTCTCCTATGTTGATAAGAGTATTAAATACTTGACAAATCTCCCTTTTAAATTACTTTTCAGGTACATTTTGTACAGATAAAAAAATCAGCGATTAATCACGATTAATCATGGACAATCATGCGAATAATCGCAATTAAATATTTTAATCGACTGATAGCCCTAATATCGTCATATTGCCCAGCCCTAATAGTTTGGTTAATTTCTATACAGTAGCACTTGATTACACCGACATCATCTAAGTGGTTAAACACTGTAATCTGCAACTCAAGTATATGAGAGTGCTTGTGTTTGTGTGGCTGGGTGCAAATACTCGTGCAAATGCTCGCATGTTACTTCAGTGAGTTCAGATACTTGGTATTTCTTGCCAACCCAGATTATATACAGACCTCATTATTTACTTCATTCCCATAATAGATTAAACATTTAGACCTCACGTTGAGGTGAAATCATTCATCAACCTTTTGAGCGAAGGTGAAATGAATGCTATAGTAAGTGGAAACAAGAAAATGTAAGGCTATGCTACGCTCCTGCTAATTGTTATCTGTGTGTCTGCTGTATTCAGTCCAGGTAGCATCTAATGTAATTGTCTTTCTGATCAATTTGTCATGTCTACACACAGTAGCAGGATGGTACAAAGACTGCGCTAACCCAGTAGATGTCGAGCTTTTAGAGCTTGTGAATAATGTATTATTATTATTATTTCAAGTCTGTTACCAATATAGAGCTCAACTATCTTTGTCTTTATATCAGTGCACAAATATCTGGCACACCTAGAATTCAGTAGAAAACAGGGATGTCCTCTGTGTTCACAGAGGGAATCCCCAAAACACCTCTTTAAAATGACTTCAGGGGGTTGTTAGAGTTGTACTTAATTAATCCCCACGGGGTCTTCAGCTCCAGTCCTTATAGGCCAGTGCCCTGGTCAAGGGCAGTGAAAGGATAAATCCTGTTACATGTCTATTGGTGTGTGATGAAACTAGGCTACCGGTCCTGTGCAAAACCTACGTGAACAAAGGGAGGACGTCTTAACTCAAACCGCTGAGCCATTGTGCCGCAGTGCAAAAGAAGTTTAGGGGGATGTTTTTCCCTTTGAGCTTTTCATTTACAGATCACCATATTCGTAAAAAAAAAAGAAAGATAACAACTCACGTGTTACAAGTTGGTGTTCATGTATCATGCAGATTGTTCTGCTGGCAAGTTGGAATTGGGCTTTTGAATTTACATCCCGTTGCAATGCCCTAGGGTATTTCAGTGACTAGTGTGTCACAGTTGTTGGCAGTTGGTGTTTGTTTACTGTACATATGGAGCTAATGACACCAGCGGTGTTTTTGGGTACACTTGACTGTGGATTTTTGACTGAAAATGTGCAATGTACAAATATAGAAGCCGGGACAAACCGACAAAGGATGGAGTAACATTACTGTTACAATTGCAAGAAACAGGGGTGGTCAATAAAGTTAACATGCAGTAGTTTGAAGATGGATGTTTCTTGAAGTAACTGACACTAAGTAGATTAACAATTTGCAAATGCATTATAGACTATTTTTTTCACAAAGTATATAATGTTTGTCCTTAGCGAGGCAATTTTTACAATAGTTTTATACGTCAAAGGATGGTATCAGAGTTAATGTTTAGCGTACAAGTAATATTTACTAACTGATACCCTCTTTAACAAATATAGTGTTTATCAGTGTTTCCCTTTTTTTTCTGGGGACCCACTTTTTAAAAACGACAAACCACCGCGACCCATTTCACAGTAGGCCTCAAAATTGTGAGAAGAGCAAATATGTGCGTAAATGACTGTTCCTGACCATCTTGAATCGTATCTTGAATAGGTAAAACAGTCATTTCAAAGAGATACACATTTGATAAATCACAACTTTGTTTTATGCATGTGTTGTTGAAAACATACACGTGTTAAATACTTACAATTATCAGAACAATACGAACATACAGGCTCCCTCATGTGGCTCAAAGGTGTACTGCAGATATAAATCTCCTGCGACCCACCTGTGAGTCCCGACCCAGTCTTTGGGAATGACTGGTGTATGTTATAAGTTAAATCAACTAAATTTCAAATAAATAAATAATGAAAAAATATTGAATAAGGCATGAGTGTTTTTAAACGTATTGAAGTGCTTATCTGCTTTATCTTGGCAAGTAAGCCAAATTTCGGCAGTGTTGATGGCTTCTGTGGTTGCTTCTTTTGTGTTTCATTACAGCTGATCAACATAAATAAGAGTTTGCATTTATACATTTGGGTTTTTTTTGCTGTCAGACTTATACAATTATAAAAACAGTTACAGTCAACGTACAGAACAGAACGTTCCCACTATAAATGTTAACTAGAATCTTTACTATGAATTGATATCCACAATATTTAATTTAGTCTTAAAGATTTGAAAACTGTGCACTGCAAATAAAAAAGGTGGTAATAAATAAGAAATGCGACCTTTTAGCTTAAATTCACTGAAACCATCACATGAAACTGGCCACCTTGTTTAGCCCTACACTGGCTGAAGTTATAACCACAATAAGTATCATAAGTACAACTTACTGTAACCCATAGATCCATACCAGGACATACTGTAAACTGACCACAGGCACAATGTAAAGATAACTAGACAAGCATGGCAGATCTGTGCGATGTGATGGTACATGATGACGCATCCCCAAGCCCTACACAGCAGAAGTAAAAAAAAAAAAAAAAACTCAATTGTTACCACATCATAAGGCCACTGGATTCAAAACTGCAGCCTTGATTAAAATGCAGAGTACTGTCTCTGGCAGCAGACAATGGCAGCTAAATCCTCTGACAAGAGGAAAATTCTCAGCCCCACTTCCTCTCTGCCGTCTTTGTGCTTGTGTGTGCCCGTGTGTGTATTTCGCTCGATGTCTAACTGCTTAGAAATGTTTTTGCATGATTTACTCACTCCACCCCAGTAATTTCAAACCTAGAAATCTAGAGCCCACTCAAAACACCCTTTGTTTACAAAATCATGAACTTGTTGACAAACTGCCGAACCCCTGCACTGTGGGTGGAGCTTCCGGAAAATTATATATAGAGCCTTCAGTTCAGAGGAATGATTTTAATCTGCAGCTATTGTATGTTGTCTTGCTCGCCTTGATGAAATACCAAAACCACCACTGAACATAATCTGTAATTATTATATATTTTTTTTTTGCAAAATTGCCCAATATCAATGATCTGTCTGGCTATATGGACACATTTTACATTTTCAGCCCAAAACTGGCCAGCTGTTTTGTAGCGTGCTGCATAATGTGGATTGCATTCCCTAGGGGGTTGCAAGTGTTGTTTTATACTCTCAGTCTTTTTTAACCTGAGCGACAAATCACTGGCTACATCATCTATTGACATCACTCTATTTGAGCTGCTAAGAACAGGGACTAGGAATCGACATTATTCATCACGTCATTCTTCTATCGGCTACTGTCTGGTCCAGCAGCCCACCTACACCAGAGCCTTGTCGACCAGATGGGCCATGCATAATTAAGACGGTAACCCTCAGCAGAGACCTGACCCTGTCACAGCACTGAAAATAAGGCTGGCCAGCCCTAGGGCACACTTCACCCTCCTTGTGATCCCCACAAGTTGCTGCTATGCTTCTCCCGGACTAAACTAATTGTTATTGCCAGAGCACACAGTGGTATTACAATGGCCAAGATTTTCCAAACACATGACTGAATTTTCATTGAAAAGTTTTTTAAAAACAACTTGCGTGTCCTTCTGGCTCTGTTCTATTTGTCATTGTTTATTTAGTTTTCTGAATAAAAAAAGCCCCCTTTGTGCTTTACATTAGGGCCGTGTATTGGCAAGAATCTGACGATACGATACGTATCATGATACAGGGGTTACGATTCAATGCATTGCGATACTGTAAGTAAGGCGATATATTGTGTTTTTTAAATCTAATTTTAGGAAAACTGCGATAGTATAAAGAACACACCACTATATGCATAAAATCTGAGTAAAAAAAGTGGGATCTGCATTTGAATTTATCAAAGTCTATTTAACATCCAACATCGTAGCAGCACTACTTTGAGAGGGCACATACACTGAGAGGGCGCAGCTCTTTGCAATTGAATTAAAGTATTGACTGAGGTAATCTTTTGATACAGTGTTTTTGAGAGGCGATACAGTATTACAAAACATAATATCGTGATATTTGATATTTTCAATATTTTCTTTAGGGCTGTCAAAATTAACGCGATAACGCATTAACGCAAATTTGTTTTAACGCCACTAATTTCATTAACGCATTAATGCAATTGATCTTTCGGAGGTAGCGGGTCAGTTTCAAAGAGTGAAGATACTGGCATCATATGCAACTAGAAAACCTAAGGAATCCATCGGTATCAAACATGTCATGCTAGCTTGTCCAGAAGGAGGCTAAATAACGCTCAAAAGTTACACAAAATTTTAGCTAGGAAAAACTGTCATGGCCATTTTCAAAGGGGTCCTTTGACCTCTGACCTCAAGATATGTGAATGAAAATGGGTGCTATGGGTACCCACGAGTCTCCCCACAGCTGTTGGACCCATACATTTGCATAAAGCAGCATATTTGCCCACTCCCATATTTATAAGAGTATTAAATACTCGACAAATCTCGCTTTAAGGTACATTTTGAACAGATACAAAAATGTGCGATTAATTTCCCATTTATCGCAATTAATCATGGACAATCATACGATTAATCGCAATTAAATATTTTAATTGATTGACAGCCCTAATTTTATTACACCCCTACGATACATTACTCATGACATACATATACTGTATGTTTATGTTCTTTTGACACTCAGAAGTTATCATTTGCATTATTTCTCATAGTCCTCAGCTTTGCTTGGAGAACATTGACACTAATTTCAACACTTTACCATTTAATGTAATCCAAAACAACACCTCAGATTGCCACTTATGACCACAGACACGGTACTCAACAAAAGTAAATTAACATTACAAAGGCCTCAACAAAGGTATTGCAGGCCTATTGTTGGCGATTGCATATAGTGTTTGTCTAATTGCGTACACCCATTGCGATTGCGTTGCACTCGGACAACAGTGTGCATTTACAGCACATAAAGGTTTATAGGTCTTGAAATATATTATTTAGCAATTGAACAGCAATTAAATTCTGCATTGAAAACATGATTCAAATATGGAGATGCATGTAGTCTTTATGGAAGCACTTGAAGTGTCTTTATGGAGCAGAACTGATGATGGATCTCTCCGGTGAGTCCCAGTAACCATGGCAGTTCTTTTGCTACTTCCTCTTTGTCATGTGGCGTTATGGACATTTTGCAGCACCAGGCGTCCCATTTAACAGGCCAAGGGTTGCCAAACACACATAAATTAGGATCTGTGGTATGTAAATAAGGGACTGGTGCAGCGTGTCCTTGTTTCCACTGCTGAATCAATTTATCAGTCTCTGATCAAATCAGTGCCCATTTAGATGCTGCGCGACAGTTTAATAAATCAAACATGGAGAGCTTCATATGTCTCGCCTAGTGCTTGAATCTGTGCTGCTTCCAAGACGGCTTGATAAATGACAGCCAATATTTTCAAGGGTGATGTCTACATGTCATTTCCTGAAAATACTGGTTGGACTCCCAACAGCAGTGACCATTATAGGAATACATTTTATAAGTCAGCTTAAGGAAGAGAATAGATGTCCTTTGAAAAGACATCAATCCCCAAACACCCACGATGACAGTAAGTCCTATCCCCTAATCCATCCTCACGCAGTGCACTTACATCATGTCCAGATATTCTGTGGCTTTACTGTTCCTTATTCCTCGTAACTAATAGCAGCAACAGCTCTGTTAGTGGCTTGTGCTGCTGCGTGGCTGGACTGATAAAGCCCACATGAAAGGATAGTGGGAGACATAATCATTTCACCAGTTCAGCCAGCTCCAGCAGTCTTTGAAGTCGTTGCACCCTGGATCATTACAGCAAGAGAACACACTGTTGTGTAGCTCCGTACAGTGTATCTGTGTTGTTTGTGCACACAGCGGCTGTCTCCACAGCGGGCTCAGCCACAATAGGCAGCAGGTATGTTATTGTTATCATGCTGTCATTAACATGTTTTTATTTGATCCAGTGCTGGCTACGTTTTGCTGTCACACTTTTTTTCTTTTTTTTTTCCCTATTCCCAAACCACCCTAATCCCTGATTAGTGCAACCTACACACAGCAACCCACCCAGAAGAGCAGCTTGAGTCATCATTATCCTGATTTACAAAACATATCATTCTTTATAGCCCTCGCCATCCCTGACGACCGTCACCTTCACATTGATAGCAAAGGCCTGCCAGCTCCGGAGAACTCGTTTGCTGGTGGTCACATGTTTTGTATAATTTGAGTCTATTTATTTTTCTGCGCCTTTGCAGTGAACTATATGAAACCAGTGTGTGTCAGTGTCTAGATAACTGGTTTTCACTTTTTAGCAATACTTTATTGAGTTTACACAATAAAAAAAAAAAAAAAGGAAATTTTACATCTCATGAGGAGGACAGTGCCCAAAATATACAGAAAGCTACAATTTTATCAAGCACCAAGGTGTGCATTTAGTTAAAATTTGTTTGAAAACCGCATCACTAGAGCACACTTGTCAACCTTGAGACCTCAAAAATAGGGAGTATTTCAAAACCAAAGTGCGGGGTCTGTGGAAAAAATGTTGTTTCTTTGTTTCCTGCATTCTGGTGACTTTTAAAGAATGAAAATAACAAAATAATAAGTACACTGCAACAGCATTTTTGTTTTAAATAGGCCTACTTCTAATTATACTTTTAATTCTCAGGAAAGAAAACGGAATAATTCGCCCATCTGGCGTAAACTTGTGTGAATCTCTTGCATAAACTAATAGGCTATTCATCAGTTTTCATTCATTCATTCATTTTTTGCCCCTGCTTTAGTATTTCTTTCTCTTAGTACTCTCCATTTCTCTCTCCTTCTCTCACACACTGAAGGCCCGTTCAGACAAAACGCGACAACGGCACCACTGCGCTCTGGAACCCGTTATTTCTAACGGCTTGTGCCACACCACGACGGCTTTTCGCTGCATCCAGCAAAGCCCAACTTTTGAGTGCAGCTCAAAACGCGCTGTGTCGGTCGCGAGCGTATATACAGTATATCTTTGGTCGTGAGCAGCTCTCTTCCGCCTGGAAACAACTTTTGGTGTAGCTCTATTGTCGTCCGAGTGGAAACCGTATAGGGCTTATACTGTACACGCTGTACAGCGCCAGAGACAGGTTGAGATAATGAAAAGGAAAAAAGGTGTGAAAAACAGGAGAAGTGTGACCCTGGGAGGAGACCGGGAGAGGGCAACGAAAAACGTGAGTCTCCCAGGAAAATCGGGAGCGTTGGCAAGTACAGTATGTCCTAGAGATGGTGACTTGGTGAAGGACCACTGCACACCTGGTACTATAGTTTTGTCACGATTGTACATATTATCATCCACTATAATTTTTGCTGCAATTTCGGCAGATTTTCTAGAAAAAAAATCATACAGCACTGCTTTATAGTTCACATTAATATTAAAACCGACACCTGCCATGTTTTTCCCCATACATCTCTAGACCTCTGGCAATCCAGAATTACGTGTTCAATAGTTTCATCTTCATCACAATTATCAATAGGGCACCCTTTCATTTTAACAAAGCAACTCCACTTTAACACCGCCTGGACTGCTACTCTGCTAGCTGATACAAGCCACATAATATCTCGTTTATTTTCTGATAAGTTCTTACTTATTATGTTTTAATACATACCTGGGTTTCAGATTCATCTAGATTCCTGTATGGGAAAACACCACCATAAAGGTTGTCACATCTCCTTTTTGAGAAGCAGAGAAGCAGTGTGTGAAAAATGGAATGGTACCAAAGTGCGTCAACGTCTGAAAAACTTGTTTTCTCGTCAGTCAGGTTTCTGGAGCTACCACGCTGACTTGTAATACTGTGCTCTACGGTATAGTTAAGAGGTCACATAGCGAGGGGTAGTTTTGACAGTTGCGAGCAATGAGTGGAAAGAGACCATCAGACGAGCAGGGAGTCGGAGGCAAGTGTGAAGGTAGATGATGCCTAGACACAACAAGTCAGTCTGTTCCCTTGTTTTTCTGCACATCTTTTGTCAAAACACATTTCTTGCTTGAATTCACTCATAAAGTTTATTTCCATGTATGTCCTCATCATGACATTTGTATAAAACTTACCTTTAGTATTTTGATTGGAATGTACATCACAGTGTAAATTAAAAATTCAGAAAAATACAGAAGTGATCATGGAATTGCTCAAATTTCTTTTAGGTGTCTAAAATATATTTTGCTGCCTGCCCCGTCCACAGCACAATATTGCTTTAGTTCCTTGCGGTAACTCTCGTCTGCTTCTCCAAACTGTGGGCGTGCCGACCGCCATCTACTGCAGGTAATCCACTGACTACAGATAAGTACCTCATACAACCCCACTTCAAAACACCTGAACTATCCCTTTAACAGCAATATTCGTGACATATTGGATATTGATGAGACATCCTAGCTGAAGGGGTCTGCCGTGAACATCCATTTAATTGTAAAGTACTTGAGAATTCGACCCTCACAGTCAACACTAATGTCTATTTTGTGTCCACCGCCTAGCACACGGAAATCCCATCACTCGTAACATGTCATTGTTTGGTCTGATCCACTACAGAGCGGCGGGGAATGATGCAATGCAGGAAAGAGAAAATGATGATGAAATGGGATTATGTCTCCTGGTATTAAGAACAGGTCCTTGAATTGGATTGACCCACAGCAGTCCGTGTTTCAGATGCTCTGGCCGATCTGTTGCATTTGACTTGTATTGAAGCGTTTCAAAAACAGCACCGAGTACCCACAGACAGCCACGTCATGTTTGTCTATGCATGTGTAGGCAAGTGTGTGTGTGTGTGTGTGTGTGATAAATTGACGTTTTTCAGCTCTGCGGTGAAACAAAAGTACATCAATGATACTCAAACCTTCTTCTCACCCCATTGACTCGCTTTTTTTTCTCTTTACCACATTTCTGCTCTCACAGATATCACACCGCTCTCTTATTTTCTCACCCTCTCTAACCTATTCTCAGCATCTCCCTCCCTCGCTTCTCTTCTCTCCTGCTGCCCTTCCTTCAGTCCCTCCCTCGCAAACTACTTGCTATTCAGTTCAGGGAGGCTGCAGGCAGCATTGCTCTAGCTCCCCATACTGCTGCTGCAGGACCAGACTTTTTTATCCCCTGCTCTCTCTCTCTCTCTTTCTGTCTGATAACCAGACATTTCCCCTCGCTCCTTTTCTTATTCTCCTGAAACTATGCACCTAAAACCTTGGCTTACAGCCCAGCACACTTAATATTTAACCCTCCCCCTTCTCTTCATGCTTCTATTCTTAAACCCCTGCATGGCTGCGTGACGTCCCATTGCATTTACAGTGGTGTTTTTCAGGAACGCCTGAACTGAGACCACAGTTTCACAGACATTTCACATTGTACATGCAGGGCTGGCATTTTCAAATAATTTTAACTCTTACGATGACTTGGATCTCAGTCTTCAATGTGTAGCAGGAAAGAGTCTTTTCAAGTAGGCCAACCTTTTTTGTTTGGACTCGATATAAGAGAACACAATGGGTACATCGTCCAGGGATGCCAAGAGTATTTTGTGGACTTCAGAGCCCTCAAACACCCTTGTTATATTCCAGTACTACCTCTTCAAGTTTCTCTCTGTGTTAGCTCAGTCGCTGAGATACCTTTATTTCTCAGGGTGTTTTGGGATACCTTCCTCCTACTGTAAAAACAGAAATATGGAGGTTGATAGTTTACAGCCTCCTGATACCGTTGTACCGACCCTAAGGGAGATGATAATAAAGTCTTTATGGTGTCTGTAACCTCCCTTTGTGTGAAAAGGCTGTAGAAGGTCTGAACTTTCTAGAACTATATTCTGTCTGAGAATAAAAAAACAAACTGGTTCAGGTTATAGCAGATTACTCAATTACAAACTTTACATTTAGCATTACTACTTGTCATCTCTGCAAAACACTTAAAGCTGCAGTGCGTAGAATTGGAGCAAATATGATTAAAAAAGGTTATTTTTCTAAAACAGTCACTATATCCTGACAGTAGTGCATGACACAGGGAATCTGAAAGAAATAATGTGCCTCTGTGTCCTCTGGTGCTCCTAATGGCATCTGCAAGATTTCACAGACCGGAGGAAAACAACCAATCAGAGCCGATCTGGAGCCTGCCGTCTCTGAGCAGCTGTCAATCACTCACCAACTCCGATCAAACGGTCAAACTAGACAGAGCTGATCAAATATTAATCAATATTCTGTTACTGTAATGCCTATTTCTCACCTCAAATGTTTTCAGAAACATCTTGTAGTGTACTGTCTAGCTGTAAAATGAGAACGTTTGTGACCCGGCAGCCATGTTGGGATCAGTTGAGGAAATACCAAGCACCGCCCACCAGCCGAAGCACAGCCAATAGGAACACTCTTTCTGAAATGACCTGTGATTGGCCAAAGTTTCCCGTCACGGGCTAGATTTTTTTAAAGCCTGAAAACAGAGCCATGAGGAGGTGCAGAAGTCTAGTTATCTCTCAGAACACTTGAATTACAATATTCTGAAAGGTTATTATGGAATTTTTGCCCAATGATGCTAAAAACATTCTGCCTACTGCAGGTTTAATATGCGATCCCCAAAATTCCAGTAAGAAAGATCAAATCTTCTTGAAAATGCTCTGATTATGTCTGGCAATCAAACAAAGGGCAAAGTGAGGAGAAAGACGTGCAACTAGATGTCCTTTGCTCCACGTCTGTCTTTGTTTCTGTTTAGTTTTTGTCAGTTGCTGCCACTGCCACTGCCTCTGTCACTGCTGCTGTTTCGTGCTTCCTCTCTCTGCCCTCACTGTTCCTCTTCATGTATGTCCAGTTACATTTTTATTTTGTGCACTTATCACTGTTATATAAAAAGCTATCGTGTCCAGTTTGCATGAATCCATCAGTAAAAAAGAAAAAGGTCCATTGCATGATTTAGATTTGCTCAAACCCCCAGCCAAAATCGGATGATAACGTTATGTTCACATATGCAGAATTGAGGGGCGTCCCCAATTTCCTTTGGGGTCTGAGTTGCGGACCTTTGCAATGTTCCCAGTTCTATTCTGGCTCGGGACCTTTGCTGCATGTCATCCTTACTGTTCTATCTCCATGTCTCCTGTCATTCATGACTGCCATCTCAAATCAAGGCAAAAATGCCCCCAAAAAATGATTTCTAAAATGTCTATATGCATGTATGGAAACGATTGTGCCTTGTCAGCTATAGTGCATTTAGCCCATACACAAACTTTGCTAAAACACTACACTGTATTTACATGAGTTTGCTCTTTAAGCCTAATTTTTATGACTCCAGATTTTGTTATTATGTTGCATCAATCTACCAATTAACCCATACACACAGGGTGTTAATCCTTCATTCTGTGTTTACCCCGTCTTAAACAAACTGCTCATTTCGTACTTACGATGTGCTTGATGATAAGCCAGATGCTTCCTCTCATCCGCAGCCTGCTTGACCACAGATGCTAATAGCCAGTGACAGGCCCTCAGTCTAAACATGAGCCAGTGTAATGAGAGGAGTAAGCAAACGGCGTCAGCCATTAAACGTAAGAGAGCTTGTGCCAGGAGGCACGCCGGCTCCTCCTCGGGCAGCGCCGTTCTTGACCGCTTTAACTCTAACTTACAGGAGACTGCCAGGCTCAAACAGCACCGTTATAGATACTACGGGCAACCATGTGAGAGGAGAAGAGACATGAAGCCCTCGTATAAGCAGCACATGGGGGGTTGGGAGTGTGCTGGCTGTCCCGAGGCTCCACACAGGAGCTCTGGATACTCATTCACTCTCCCACTGCAGAATTTTAATAGATATGAGAGTGTATATATATATATATATATATATACTGTATATATATATATGTGTGTGTGTGAGCTGCTGTCAATAAATGAGTACAAGCTTTACAATAACATTGCTAATAAGTGATAATGATAAAATAAATTACTTAATATTCATTGCTGTACTGTATATGGTCAGTTAAATGATTATTGACCTGATATTGCTTTAGGCGGTCTTGCTTTAGGCGTGACATTTGTGCGACATGTAGTCTGTACTGACTGCAATGTAAATGCATCCAAGTAAATATGCTACGCTCAGAGCTAGTGATGTAGAATAAAAGGAGAGAAAGACCACTAATGGCAGAAGGGAGGGGAGGTGGATGGGTCCAACAAACACAGGACTTTCAACCAGGAGACCGCTGTTCCGGTCAAAACCGGTGTTTTGTTTTGCATGTTACGTTAGTGACGTTTGTGACGTGTTTTTTAGTGATGTTTGTGACGTGTTTTCCGTACTTATGTCACGTTGTTCCCGTACGTATTGTGCTTAGTTTACATACTTATTTTAATGCCAAACATGACGTTTTTCCTAAACCTAACTGAGTTGCTTTTGTTGCCCCCTGCTGGTAATGCACCTTCATACACGCATGTAATATTCATGCCTGGCGAGGCAAAGCGTGACACTGACACGCTATTCTCTGGTGGACAGGCGGGTCTATTACACATTGTGGCGTGATAGCGGGTTGGATATTACGTTGTTTGCTTATTAATATCATTATAAAATATACTTTATTTAATCCATAATCAATGATTTAACAACCATTTAATCTAATATTTTCTTGGTAACACTTTATAATACCATCATTTATGTTAATAGTTATTTTACTGTTAAACAATGAAATGATAATTAATAATGTTTACTAATTATTAGTAATGTTATAATTTATGTTATTTTAACAGTTTATTGTTGCACACATTATAACTATATAGTGTATATGTATATATATATATATATATATATTTATATATGTTGCTATTATAAAGTTACAACTGATGATTATAATACCTTGTTAAATGGTTTAATATATACATTGTAAAGCATCTAGAAACATTATTTAGATAGATGGTTAATAATTGTTTTTTTGTCCATTTATCTATGTAATGTTTATAGATGTTTTACTAACTTCATATTAAAAGTTTACAGATCATTTGGTAATCAGAAACAAAGCCTTAATCAAATGTTATAATGTGTGCAACAATAAACTGTTAATAAATAGTTTACTAATGTAATCAGAATGTAATTCTTATCATCTCTTATCAGCTATGATACAATGTACAGTATAGTTTAAAGACTAATTATTTCATATTACACAAACTACTGATAAATTAATATAAATTATAGCATTACTAATAATTAGTAAACATTATTATCATTTCTTTCTTTGTTAACAGAAAAATAACTATTAACTAAGTTTAATTAACTATAAATTTACCATTTATAAATGAGGGTTATTATAAAGTGTTACCGTTTTGTTGTAACAGCTAAGAACACAAACCAATGATTTTTGGTAATTCTAGTGAAAAATGTGTTTCTACTTTTTTCGTATGAAATAGGCTGGATAAGCATTGTGTGTGCCCTCCTCAAGATTGTAACTGATGTGTACAATTTGTAAAACATAAAGGATAATGAGTTACATGCGGTGCACCAGGAGTCCCAAGGACGAGGATTGAGAGCCACTGCCTTAGGTCATTATCACTTTCATTAAACCTCATTAATAAAAAAGAAAGTCTGGTGTTCAGACCTATATGCATGTCTTTGAAGACAGTATGAAACTCATCTGTTAATCAATGCCTACAACAAGCTTTTCCCACATGACTGAACTGAGACTCACTTTTCATTCCCTTATTATTTTACTGTAAACAGCTGCATGAAAAAAACAACTTGTTTTTTCGACAGTGACAAAAATAGCTGAAGCACGTACAGCCCTGGGAGGCAAGATGTAAAAATAATGTGTCCGGTCAATGTCATCCAAAAGCTTGTCTACATCGCATTGCTGCTCACCAATGTGCAGTTGAGCTCCAGTACAACACAAATAAAGGTCAAGCTATGTCCGCACCCCTGCTACTGTCTTGCCAGATCAGTTTTGTGATCGGTGTTGTGGGAAGGGAAGGTGCAAAAAACAAGTGCAGATTTTTTTTTTTGAATTATTATCTTCTTTTTACAGCAAGTGAAGTAGTATTAATAGCATGAGAGTCCGCTAAGGGCGGACGGGAGTGGTGTTGGATGGGTCAAACAAACACAAGACTATCAACAAGGAGACCGCTGTTCATGTCCCGTATGAAACAAAAAGTAACATTGACTTATTTTGTCACGTCAGAGTCACATGACTCGTCGGTATCGTCTAACGTTAGTCGCCAGTCACGTGAGTCGACCATTTCCTAACCCTACCCAAGAGGTTGTGTTGCCTAAACCTAACTTCTTGTGAAAACGGCGGTATTTGACGAGTTAGGAGTGAGATTGTGTTGGATTGGTTGGAGTCCAAATTATACCGGACCTACATTTTTATTTACTTCCTAGTCTCATAGCTTCTCTTGGACGGGATTTCAGTTGTACAGCTCAACAGAAAAAGGAAATAAAAAATAAATAGAAAAAAAATTTATAGTGATTCAGTTTGAATGTTGTCCCCATATCCCTCATCCCTCATTGAGTGAGAAAGTGAACTGGTGACTCTACATTGCCTGTGAGTGTGAATGGTTGTCTGTGTTCACGTGTTAGCCCGGTGATAAACTGGCGACCTGTCCAGGCTGGCTGTACGCCCAATGTGAGCTGGGATAGGCTCCATCCCCACACAACCCTGCTGCACAGGATAAGCACGTATAGATGTTGGATGGATGGGAAAGCAAAATTACATATAATCTTTCACAATGTGATGCCCCATTCAGCTAACTGACCTGTTTAATGCACGTGTGCACACTTGGAAACATACACACACGCTTTGTAAATGATATTGCTGTGCTTATTGCTTCAGCACTGCGTTGTGCCTGTACTGTGTATCTATTAGTTTCCCAGGGGGTTATAATGGCTATAATGAGATTATGATATGGCATCTATTTCTGTACTATGTTGCTCTGTCATCTCATTTAGAAAAAAAAACAATTCTAATCTGAACCACTCATCTGGAAGCATTTTTTTCCAGCCGCAGGCGTTGTAGTGTGTTTTCTTTTTCAGTATCCTGTAATCAAACTAGCTGATAGCCACCGCTGCACCTCTTTAAGTTCCACTTAATGAGAACAAGTCAAATTGGCCCATCTATGGCACTACAGCTGAGGGAGCACAACTTATCTTAATGAGGATCTAGCTACCCATTATCTGCTGGTAACCCGACCAACATGTTACCACTGTTATCAACCCCCACCCCTGGGCTCGCACATACACAAACACTTTCTCACCCTCTCGTTATCAGCTGGCCTCCCCCTTTAAGCCCGCTGCAGACAGTGTAACCACATTGGACAGTAATTGTACCTCTCGCTCCTGCCTAATTGAATTGACAAGGAGCCGGAATTGATGTCATTTAACACATTGATCTTGAGACAGAATGCCTCATCCCCCCCGTCTTTCCTCCCCCACCTGTCTTCTATTTTCTTCCCTCTGATTCATCTGCCCATTCGTTTGATTTGCCATGTTATTGCCTATGAATTACCAGATTCATTCCTCACTTCTTTCACCATCCCTCGGTTTCAGCGCTTCCTTGCTATTGTCATTTTTTATTGCATTAGTTTCAAGGGAGGTACGGAGACGTGGTGATAAAATACAGAATTTCGTTCAACTAATGAGTGAGTGCAGTCAGATTTTCTTTTTAATGTGTCAGAATTATATATATCGATCGCCTGCATTTTCATTAAGTCTGTTCTTTTCGTTGTTGCCAGAAATAATGGCTTTGGACATTTATTCACATAATGCTAACAAATACCATAAAAATAAACATAGAGAGCAGTCTGGATTGAGAAATCAAAGAAGCACAAGGTAAAATGTATTGTTTCCCAACAGTTCTAAAACAACATTCAGCTGCAAGTACATAACACTCTTTATTCAACACCAAAGCGTGTAATAAACCCACCTGTCCACGAGAGGATAGCGTGTCATTGTCATGTTTTGCCTCGCCGAGGTGTGAATATTACAAATGTGTATTAAAACTACTCAATTAGATTTAGGAAAAACGCCATGGTTGGCCTTAAAATAAGTACTTAACCCAAGTCAAATACGTACGGAAACAACGTAACTCCACCACGGAAAACACGTGACAAACGTCACTAATGTAACCTACAAAACAAAACACTGGTCTCGAACACCGTGCCCCTAGTTGAAAGCAACATATTCTCATACAATGGTTCGTATGATATCTTAAAAAAAAAATTATCCCCTTTTTTGTTTGTTTTTCTACGAATGACCAGCAACACGTGGCAATTTCACCTCATTACATGTATACAGTCTTTGCAAAATAAACTTCCTTCTTCACAAGAAACAACTTGGTTAGGTTCAGGCAACAAAACTACTTAGTTAGGTTTAGGAAAAGATAAGAAAGATCGTGGTTTGGCTTAAAAATTGGCGTTACCTATGTTCGGAAGTTACGTGACAAATAAGTCAACGTTGACTTCTGGTTTCACACAGGACACAAACGCCAGTCTCCTGGGCGAAAGCTCTTTATAATTTCCTGGTTCACGATTACGTGAATTACAAACAAATTGATTTTGTGGGATATACACAAATTACAGTGCATTACTTTTCTTAGGTATAGCTGCGAAAAGTTTATGAGAACAGTCCTGTGTTTGTTGGACCCATCCACCTCTCTTCCCGCCCGCCATTAGCGGTCTTTCTCCCCTTTTATTCTACGTCATTACATTACAGTCAGTACAGACTACACGGCATGAAAATGACACACTTTAAGCAAAACCAGCGTTCTTATTACACGCTTTTGTCTTGTTCATTACTGTGTCATTCACACACCTGTTCTTGCGACCGGGCTGCTTTATTCAATGTCGTTGAAACAATATTTGAGCTCTTGCTCTTATTTTACATTTCAAATTAAAATGGAAAACTGAAACTGAAACGAAGTGCTCTGCACATTATTCGGCTTGCACAGACACTACTGTATGTCTTAACAGGGTCAGAAATGCAGTGAAGCAGACTGCGCTGCAGTGCACCACTGAATTACACAGCTTACTTTGGAAGGGCCTGAGAGAACAAGCACACTCAGGGCCCTCAGCCGTTCCACCAGCATGCACCGTCCACCAGCCGTCTCCTGAGTGGGCAAGAATAACTCCACTGCCACTGCCTCCATTACCCCGCACACTAGATGCTTATTTTCAGACACCCTCCTCTCCACCTTCCTCTCCCCAACTGAGAATGAATGAGTGCCCACCGGGGGGTAGAAAATAATGGATGGGGACAGTTGGGAACATTGTCTGCAAAACACCACGGGGACTTGTGTTTACCAGAAAAAACGAACATGCACATTCCATTATGTGGCAGTCAAAAACCAAGCAATCAATGTTTCTGTATGGGAGACAATTGAATCAACAGCCAACTGTGTTGTCAAGCTTTTAATGGCTGTGAATTTGAGAGCGGAATTGCCTGCGCATACAGGGCACACCTGGATGGGAATGGGGGGAAGTCAAATAGTTTGCCAGATAAACACCGTAGACACACGAATGCAACAATGTGACTCAGTGTGTCCCTCTCACACCATGTTTTCTCACACACACCCGCACATGCACGCACATATCAAAGACCACAGTTTTGACTGACCCGGGTCTGAGTATGAGCCTGACTCATTGACTAACCTATGATTCATCACTGTGGACTTCCTTGTATATAACGTTTGTGATGGGGGATTCATGCGTAGTGTTTTTAATTGGGTGTTTTATGTTTTTGCAGAAAACCCAACATGAGCAATACATCTTCCATTGCGTGTTGGAGGAGTTTTGACATATCAAAGCAGAGGAGTAATTACAGTATAAGGAAACCGTATTTTTAGTAATGGTAGCCTCCTTGACTTACTGTAACTGTCAAGAGCAGTGCATTGATCTTAAAGATACAAGATTACACAAAGAGCTGTAGTAGATATAGGAAAATATACTCCACAATAACTACTGCTCAGTTGTCAATAAGGGCTCAAACTAACAGGTGATGGGGTTATTTTTCCCTTTAGACTGACGTCACTCTAAAACTGTTGTTTTAATCTCCTTAACTCAGATTAAAGAGTTCAGAGTTTTGGGAAATAAAACAGCTGGGATTTCTGATTCCAGGTAATGAAAAAAAAACAAACAAGCACACCGATTTAGTTTAGCAGTGTGCCTATTCATGATATGAATATTTTATATCTCTATTATTGTCTTATTGTATTACATTACGTATTATTGCCTTTTATTACTTTAATTATGTATACCTGTATTGAGGCAGATCCTAACCCATCTGCCTCCACTGGAAAGCACTTTGGCTCAACTCCCGTTGTTTTTAAATGTGATATATAAATAAAGTGACTAGACTTGAATAATGAGAGGAGCTTTTGCATCATCGACAGCCTGACCATTTTCTCTGTCTCTCAGTTCAATTAAGGTTGTCGGTTACACATAAATATCATATGAATATGTTTGTGTCCTCAGAAAGGTTCACGTTAAGCCCCTTTTTATTTTTTGGCGGGGAGTATCTCTAATCCTATGCGTCCCTCTGGTGCCTTAATGACACATTAGGCTCTTTAGGCAGCACAGTGACTAATTTTGTCCTCTGCTCTGGCATATGAGAGATTGTCTCTGCATGCACATCAAAGTGAGAGTGCTTGTATGATTGTGTGGCAAATAATGGAAGGCAACTGAATGCCACCCTCGTTTCCCCTGCGTCAGTCAACAATTCTTTAAGAGTGTATGTTTCAGAATACGACTTGCAAATATGATAAAACCCCTCATACACAGTAAAGTAGTTGGGTTAGGGTCAGGTGAGTTTTCCTGTGCTGAATATGGGATTGACAGTGTTCTTCCTTTCAGTTTGGTGCATTGCTCCACAAAAAAAAAAATGACTGCACTGTGTGATTGCTATTAGAAGAGGGGGGTGACTAACTGTAGTACGAGCTAGGAGACAAATGACTCATTCCTAATGTTTAACATCCATATGAAAGAAAACTCGTGCTATATGAGCCTTGGCCAAGGGCAAGCCAGCAATACATTAGCCCGAAAAGGGAATCATATCTGATTTTATGGCTACGGGCTCTTTTCATTGAGCAGCACTTTCACATCGGTGACCTTGCACACATGTGAATCCCTCACAGCACGTACCCACATTGGAGCGCATGTTGAGCTCGGAGTGTGACAAATCCAAAATGAAGAAATTGATAAAAGATTGCGGTTGTTTGTCATCAAGTTGGCGTCAAGTCTTTTGTAAGACAAAAGATGAGAAAGTGGGTTTGGACTAGTTGTTTCTAACCTCCAATAGTGGTGCCTCAATGACCGTTGCATCGCAACCACTGGGCTACCTCTGGGCCTGACAAGTGAAGCCAGTGAGGAAGTGCCTTAAACTTGCATTCTGTCTAATAGCCAGCAGGGGACGACTCCTCCGGTTCCAAAAAGAAGTCTGATTGTATAGAAGTCTATGAGAAAATGACCCTACTTCTCACTTGATTTATTACCTCAGTAAACATTGTAAACATGAGTTTATGGTCTCAGTCACTAGTTTCAAGTCTTCTTCAATACAGCATGATGTTCATTTAGTAAGTTATGGTCCCATTTAGAGTCAAATAGACGATGGTGTGGCTACCTTGTGATTGACGGGTCGCTACAACGCCGCTGTTGGTCTGGGAATTGTCCGCGTTTTTGTCTTAAAACTTTATCCCTTTCACAGAGTGTTTTCTGTTCATAAAACTTACTTATAACCTTTTTGGTCGCCTAAAAATGTCTTATTCAACGTTTGGTTGTACTTAGCTCCACGCTCTCTAGCCCTTCTGGTTGAAAAAACGAAGATGGCGACGGCCAAAATGTCGAACTCAAGGCTTCAAAACGGCAGTCCACAAACCAATGGGTGATGTCACGGTGACTACGTCCACTTCTTATATACAGTCTATGATCGCAACAGACTTAAGTTCTTTGCTACAGCTCACGTACTTCCCATCCAAATAGAACCTCACAGAATGAGCTCAGGTAGTCAGTGTCAGCATGTTGAGTTTACAGTAGCAGCCTTCCCTCTCTGTTCTCTCTGTGTGATAGGACGCACATTCAGATCTCATGTGGAAATGGTAATTTTACAACCTGACAGTGACCAAGGCATTGAAAGTGACAATCAATGTTAACCCTGGGGTGAGTTAACTATGAGGTGGGCGTTTGATGGGGTCTCATTTAGTTCTTTGTGACACATGCCGTAGATACGAGGCGCTCTGTTCCACCCAATTATAAAAAGGGCAGGACAATAGTGCAGCAACACAGAGATAAGCAACCACATTTTGTGTCTCATTAAACAGGATAACGACTAAATAGCCCCTCTACTTAAAGCCCTGTTGTTCTGTGGTCACTTTGCCTCAAAGAAATCCTCACTTGAGGATTCAGCAAACACGGGTGAATGGGAATACATGTCACCAGGTATGTGTTCTTTCTGCAAAGGCTGATGAGCATTTTGGTCGTTCGCCTTCATGCTATGCTGGGCAGAACTGTCAGACGGTTGCCTGGCAACGACACAACTAATTTTGTATGCTGCTATTGCTTTGACAGGAGATCACTGTGTCTTACAATCTGTTGATCATCCTGCTAACATTTTTGTTTCTCTGCAAAAAAAAAAATTGTTTAATAAAAGAAGCCTTGAAGATATTGAATTAGCAGATTTGATTGCTTTTTGTCTTTTTGTGTTAGCTTGTTAAAATGAAGCAAGGCATTTGCATATGACATGAATCCATCGAGAAAAAACTTCCTCCTTCTAAAAAGGAATAATTTTACATTTATACATAGCTTAGGTTTCCAAAGAGAGATGAGTCACACGTTTTCATTTGTCAGTTGTCAAAATAAAAGGACAGTGTGATTAACATGAATGACTGTTTCGAGATCGTTAGTTTGAACTGCGGTGGTACTTCTTCATACAGCAGCTGATAGAGAGGATCTGACGGAGGGTTAGCAGCATAGCAGTAAATGTAGCTCATGCTTCACTTCTTAGACGGAGTAGCCTAAAGACTTTAGCTGTGTCCCAATTCACAGTTCTACTATCGTTATTGTCCATTCATTTTACTCTTTTACTTTTTCTTACTTTACTTAAATCAAAGGGTTTGATCCCCAAATAACGCCCCAAACTTATGCTATATTATCAGCGAGGAAAAGCTGGCATGGCCATTTTTAAAGGGGTCCCTTTATATCTGACCTCAAGATATACTGTATAAATGAAATTGGGTTCTATGGGTACACACGAGTCTCTCCTTTACAGACATGCTCATCTTATGACAATCATAATGCAGTTTGGGGCAAGTCATAGTCAAGTCAGCACACTGACAGCTGTTGTTGCCTGTTGGGCTTCAGTTTGCCATGTTATGATTTGAGCATATTTTTTATGCTAAATGCAGTACCTGTGAGGGTTTCTGGACAATATTTGTTATTGTTTTGTGTTGTTAATTGATTTCAAATAATAAGTATTTACATACATTTGCATTAAGCAAACATATTTGCCCACTCCCATGGGCAAATAAGAGTATTAAATACTTGACAAATCTCCCTTTAAGGTACATTTTGAACAGATAAAAAATGTGTGATTAAATATTTTAATCGATTGACAGCCCCACTAAATACGTAATTTTAATTGTTTTCCCCTTAACAATTATGTCCTAGTAACCAATGCAGTCATATAAACCTCCGTCTTGTTCTGACAGTAACATAGACTGTTATAGAAATTAGGGAACATCAGTAATCACCTTGTGGCAACTTGTTAAGTGTTATGCAAATATCTGTTTGATAAATTGATGACAAAAGTTTTTAAATTATCTTAGTAAAAGTCCACCTTTCTTCATATACAGTGCATTCAGTACAGCACCATTAGGATTTTACCACTTTCCAGTGCCTGAGACACACGTATGCGTTTCTCTAGAGGGATCAGAGTACTTTACTCATTTATACGTGTCCTGGAGCAAAAATGGTTCACTCCAAGACATTGACAGCATCTTTCTAACCTTCGGGCCAAGCTGCCAACCCGAGTTAGATAGTAAAAGTGGAAATCTAATAACTGTAGTAGTATAAATCACGCCACTCGTCTCCATGGTTTCTGAGCAAGAAAAGGTAGAGCTTGTAAGTAGTAAATGGGTCGCCCAGGTGGCGTAGCGGAAATTGGAGTGTCTTCGTGGCCTGGCGTTTCAATGAAGACAATTGGCAATATTTCTGTGTGAAAGACAGCACGAGATCCTGTCCTAGTATTTACGTTAGTGACTCCTTACTGGTTAGTCGGGATGCGCGTTAACCGGAGAGTAGGGGAATCTGGAGTAGCGTGCTGCTCTCCCAGTGGAACTCCCCCCCTGTCAGGTGATAGGAAGCAGTTGGCGACTCTGTGTGTGTGTCAGGTGAAGCACATGGTAGTCTACACCTTCCTAAAGTCACCAGTAGGAGTTGGCAGTGACAGGAAGTGCCACACACACGGGGAATTGGCGACTAAATTGATACTTGCCAGATAGGCTAGTTGCTAGGTAACATACCAAACTGTTTGAGTCATGTTTTCACTGACTCTGGTCTAATCGTGGAACACTTGGAATGTCAAGACATGTTCTGTGACAGAGTGTATTTTCAGCTTCACTTCACTTCACAACAGGAGACTGTACACTGTGAAATATGTGGTACAATGTTGGGCATCAAGATAAGAATTGTAATGGCTTTTGCTATAACTGCATTAACATTTTTATTTCCTTTCACAGACTGGCAGGAAAGAGAAAGGTGACCCATTGAACTCAGCCATTGATAAGATGACCAAAAAGACCAGGGACCTCCGCAGACAGGTGAGTGCATGTTTCATGCTACATCTCAATCTCCCTTTTAAACACCTTCTCTGAAAAGAAGTCACTGTAAAGGTTAGGGCTGACGATATTCTATTCTTATATCAAATCCTGTGAAAAGACCAAAACCAACAGTGTTTTTCTCCATCTCTCAATACCGTCTTACACTGTCTGTGGCACTCAGCCTCAAGCCCATTCTTTCCTACTGAGGAGCTAAATCTTTAAAACCAGGTCACAAATATATGCATTCATTTTTTCAAGGCTAAATAATTTTCTAACATTAGTTGTAGTTTAAAGCAAAATATTCACAAACAGGAGAAAGTAGATTCTGTGCTCTAATAGGTATTCATAGAGCAGGAAGACAGTATGTGTGGATCTGATCAAATAAAAACTACAGTTCATCTTAAGTAGGGAACACTTACACTCAGTGGAATATTGTCGCTGACTGAAGTGTTTTAATGTTTTTTGTACAACAATGACAATACAATATATATTTTTGTTATTTGACAAGAACGGAAATATAGCATATCGCTAAGCTTATTCTTTAATGACCTCACAGTTACTGTTTTTTTTATCTTTTGTTATCACAATATGACAAAGTTACAATATATAAACACTTTAACACTATATGAAAATTAAACAATGAAATAAACAAAAAAGATGCAGAGCATCAATATTGGAATCCTATTTAAGTGCCAACAAAACATAAACAACTGACATGAAATGACAAAGAAATTAAAATATAAATTTCTAAAATAAAACAAAAAAATAAACATCGACCAAAGATCTATAAATAACATAAAATTTATATTGATGAACTCAAATCATCATTCCATTCTTAATAAGGGTTCATTGGGGACGATGCTTCGAGTGATCCTGGACGGATCACCAGTAGGGCTTTCACGATATCAGATTGTCACTACATGATCATCGTGGCCGAAAGAATTCACGATAACGATATTATCGTGAATTCTATAGAAGATCTGGGGGGGGAAAAATCAATCAAATTCATCTTGAACTTTGTTTATTGTGCGTTTTGACTCATATATGAGTGTAGGGAAGTTGAGAGAGAGTCTGTAACCATAACTGCATATATAAAATGATTTAATATGTTCTGGATTACTTACACAATATTATCATATGTGTATTATTAACATGACATTTTAAAATATCACGGTTATCGTCAATACCGGTATATTGTGACACCCCTAGTCACCAGTAACAGGGTTAACAAACAGATAAACGCATACGTCCACTGCAAGAAATTTAGTCGGAGCATGCACAGGAGAGTCAAACATGGAGACATCACACAACCTCCACACAGACGGAAGCAGTACCAAGACTCTAAACCGTAATGTTCTTGCTGGGAGGTATCCACCGACACGCTGTGCTATTATGTTTGATGCTGTTTGAACTGTTAAGATCCAGTTTGACCACATATAAGAGCACTGTTGAAATGTCTTTGCCTTTTTTTTTTTTTTTTATCATATGCTCTTTGAACAGAATTCCAAGCTTACATTTTATTTGTAAGTGGCCAGACATAGTGAACTAACTGCCAAAAGCGTTTGTGAACAATCAAATATATTTCAGGAATTCAGTGATATGGATCCCTGCCCCGCATTTAATTCTCAAACTCAGAAGTGTTGCATCAGGAAGTAAAATTAGCTTCCAGATACCCCCCCCCCCAATATTGATGAATAAGTAGATGAATCATGCTGTGATATGCAACGTTAGAACTCAACAGTAATATTGATTTTTTTTTTCATCTGGCTTTCCACTGAAAAAAAACACCAAAGACACAATTTTTGAAAAAAAAAAAAAAAAAAGAGGACACTTAATAAGCACACATAAGTGTCTGTTGATGTAATACAATCACTCAAGCATGCGTCTCAAGTACTCTTTCAATTCCAGTTAATTAAAACTCAGATTCTCATGACTTGTACCACTTCTCTTTTAGTAGTACAGTATTTGAGGAGGCATCTTGCCCCAGAAAAAGCATTCACAAGACGTCAGTTGTGGTCCCTGAACGCAGTTTCACTCCCAAACAACGCTCTCCCTCATGCAGTGCAAGATGTTTTTATTTTGCAAGGAGAGGCGCTCTGCTACCTGCACAGAGCAGCTGTCCTCTCTGACCTCTCAAGACTAGGGGATCATTCCAGAAGGGAGCCTATACTGCACCTCACCCTCCCTTTGGGCATTCGGTGGGGCTGCCTGACAGGCTGGCAGGCGGTACTCACTCTGACAGGATGTTCTATTGACTCAGGGTTCGGCTTGACAGAATGGGCGGTCTGTTTGAGCATCGACTTTAGATGGGAGGGCAAAGTCGCAGCGCACATGCAGCCATTACACGGAGCCGCGATACTGTAATTATGAGTTTAGCAAGTCAGTGGCGCCGTGTAGAGACACGAGACCTTCCTGAGGGGAGGAGCGCTATTGTGCATTTGAGCATTTCAGTCTCCACCGTCTCCATTGTGAAAAGGAGGGATCACATATTAGAGCAGACGAGCACAAATGACAGACAGCGTTTGTGAAATGGGAGCAGGTAAGAGCGAACAAGCCTCGTGACAACGCCGCCAGAGAAATGCGGCACTGTTTTTTTCTTTCATCCTCTTGTGTTTACATACAAGACAATGCTAAGCTGTCTGTTATCCAGGGCAAACACGGTAGATGTCAAGTGTGCCGTTCCCACCCCCATTGTGTTCTCTTAATAAATGTAAATTTCAACAACAATGAGACAATGCAGGGCGGCATAACCATGCAGCATTTTTGCATCATATAAATATTAAAAGAATGATTTTTTGTTTGTTTTTTAATTAATTAATTTTTTTCCCAAAATCTTTTTTTGAGTTTTTTGCAGACGTGGCAATCATGTCATCATATCAAATGCATAAATAAACATAAAATAAAAACACAACCCAACCTCCCCAACCCCATTTCGGTCTTGGTCACACGAAAGGAAAAAAGATATAGTATTAATAATAATAATACTAATAATAATAATAATAATATTAATTCATTAATTAATTAATTCATTCATTCATTCATTAATTAATAAACAAATAAACAAATAAACAAATAAATAAATAAATAATAAATTTAGGAATAAAACATGAAATAAAATGAAATTAAGCATATTGTTAAGTAAAAAATAAAATAATAATGACAATAGTATTGGTTCGAATTAAAGTAGGTGAGCTGGAGAAAGGCTTATATTAGTATTAATAGTTGACCATAAGTAAAGAGGGTCATAGTGAAGGAATATTTCGATAATAGTTTGTTCATAAGAATGTTTGATTACCAATATGACATTAAAAGTAGATTTTCCATCCGAACAAGGTAATTGAAGGATGTGCAAGTAAATGTTGGACCAACCTTCATGACTCAAAGATTACATTATTTCCTGTCCCCATCCACAACGATTACACGGTTGCTCTTTATTTGCAATAGACATTAATCATTTGCATCCCCTGAAGAGAGACCTTCAATTACCACTGAAGTGTCCATTCAAAGCCCATCCATGCCCCTTCAGACATCTTTCTTTCTTTGGTGAGAGTTACACACAATAGCAAGTATAACATTTGGCTTCTTCTGTTTTTTGCAGTTCCACAAGTACAAAGACAGGGCACACACACACAAAGACAAATGTAAAAGGAAGAGAAAAACTAAACTGAAGTCCAAACCACAGGCTCCTTGAAGGCTTGACCATGCCCCTCAGCAGGGCAGCACGCTGAAATTTACATATGTTCTTATCAGCCAAGAAAACATAACAAACATCTAGACTATCAAAACTAAACTCTGTATTTTTTATCACCTGGCAACATTACATCGTGACAACAAGCTCTGGATTGTCTTTGCTGAAAACTTCATCTCCATAAGTCAGTACACCTCATGCCTTACCAGCCTTTAGCAGCTGGCGACTCTCTGCTTTCCTGCTGTACATCTGGTGCTGGCAGCAGTGGGACTTCTTTCACGCTGACCCTCTGGTCCAGGATGTAGGCAGTAATGATGGCGGCAGTAATCATTTCCCCGCTATGCATTGTAATTATAATAATAATAGGAGAAACAAAGCATCGGCCCTCACAGATAAAGGGTCTTTTTTGTTTATTGTTTGCAAACAATAATAAAAAAAGACCCTTTATCTGTGAGAGCTTTGTTTCTTCTGTCCTTGCCACTACGGTGCAGCCAATACTGTTCAAGCTTTGGAGCCGTGCTCTATGTCACTTTCCTCATTATAATAATAATAATAAAATACTATGGACTGTATTTAATATTGTGCCTTTCAAAACAACATTTGATAATTAACAAAACATAAGCTAAAGACATTTCAAGATAGGACATATGATACAATATTTTTGATGTAATTATGCAGGCATATATTGAAGCAATATCACAAAATAAAAGCAAAACACTATTACAATAAGAGATTGGCAAGTGAAAAACTGAAAGGTATTTAAAAAAAAATAATTAGCTAATTAGCAAGTGACCTATAAATAATAAATAAAAAAATATATATATTTTTTTTAAATGATAAATTTTGAGGTAAATATTGGGGTGACTTGGCAGTAATTCCAAAGAAATTTCAAATAGGTTACTTGCTAATTATCACCTAATTACCATGAAATTTGTGGACCTGTAAAATGAGGTGTTACCAAAAAAATATATAAAGACAATTATGATTGAAAAGTAGGTCACCTCTGGTCTTTAGGCTGGACGTGCAGTACAACCTTGTAAACACACTCCCACACACACACATTTTTTTTTTCTGTTGAATGAATTCTAAAATTAACCAGTAGCTAGTGAAGGGAGTTTAAAATAGAGACGATAAATCCTATTCTTTTAATTGGTTAAAAGTCAAACGGCGGCTGGAGAGAGGCATTTCTGGCTCAGGAACAGTAGTCTGCAGTTGTACAAACAGGACAAAGTAAAAGCATCAATAACATTATCCACCTCGGGGATAGCAGATAAAAAATGTGTAATTGTAGTTAACTGTACAACCATTTAAAATTTAGCATCAAATCAGAGGGCTGACAAAATAGATGGGAATAAATGGATATCTTCTCCTTCACAAAAAAATATGTATTGTATTTGTGAATAATATGGACAAGAGGAAGAACATTTGAAAATTAATAAAAAAAATCTGATCCTTGTGGCACATTAAAAGTAACAGATGAAGCATTGAATGATGTGATTAAAGTGAAATTAAAGTGTTTAATAATTCTGCTTTAGTGTTAGTCCATTATACTGTTGTTGGTCTTGTTAGATAGATAGTGATACTAATGTTTACCCCCAATGTAATACTACCTTTTTTGATAGTGAACCAAATGCTTTCATGTATTCATGCACACATAGCTTGAGTGTCATTGAAAATTTGACGAGAGTGAGGAGTTGAAAGGAATATGGTCTGTGCTGTATTTGATGCTACTCAGCACAGTAGATGTGGTGTAGGTGTAGAGATCAGGGAGGTGGACGGACATGTAGCGACTTCGGCTTTCATGCAGGACTTCGCCTACAGTCACCGAACGTTAACATTTGCCTTTTCATTCACTGCATCCACAATCTTTCCTAACCTCTTTGCTTAACCATTTGCCATAGCCATGATCTTCCCTTCACCATGTGCCGATACTGTAGAAAGCTAGAATTAAAAAAGGGAAAAAAAAGGCGTTGCATGTTAAACAAAATGTGCTAATCTCGGGTTTTGCAGACTTGCTCAATGCTGACTATCTTGTCTGGCGGAAGATTTGTGTTACTTTCTAATTTAAGATCAACTTTTCACTCAAACAACAAAACTTTTACCGCTGTTGTAATTTTGGTTACACTCGGAGGGATAGCATATTTTGATACTGTGTTGTGCTGACTAGTGTCGACATCAAAGGCCCAAATTTACCTTAAATCCACAGAATTTACTCAAATCAAGCTGGCACAAACTACTACTCCTATACTGATTATCCTGAACGAATCACCTGCTGGTGAAGAGCCCCGGAGCTGCACGTAGTATTGAGTATTCTTATCCTTGTTTGTTAAGCATTTACATGCATATTTTCAGTATTTCTAGAGAAGAGTGGCTGAGCCCATAAAGCACCACTACAGAACGAAGCGCATGTGCCCATAGAACTGAGGTTATAATCAGGGCTGTCAAAGTTAACAAGATAATAACGCGTTAACGCAAATTCGTTTTAACGCCACTAAATTCTTTAATGCATTAACGTAACTTGCAATTTGTAAGTTGTAGTGGGCTCAGTTGTAAAGCTAGAGTGAAGATACTAGCATCATATGAAACTACAAAAACCTAAGGAATCCATTTTTACCAACCAGTATGACCACCTGTCATTCTAGCTTGTTGCGAAGGAGGTTAGATAACGCTCCAAACTTGCGCTAAGTTTTGGCGAGGAAAAACTGACATGGCCATTTTCAAAGGGGTCCCTTGACGAGAATCGCATGCAGTTTTGGGCAAGTCATAGTCAAGTCAGCATCATGAAAATATTTTAATCGATTAACTTCCCTAGTTATTATGAATAGTCATTGTTTCCACTTGGTTTAAAAAAAATGGCAAAATAAATTCAAATTCAATTTAAAATCAGCTGAGCTTTGACCTTATTTTCTCATGAGAAACTTGATATGCCAGATGAGGTGTGTTAACAGATCACAGGAATGGTATGTCAAGGCGAGCTAGCGAGTGATTCTGGAGCTCCGTAATTTAGCCCAACAACTCGACCTTGAATATTAGTAATCCAAACTGGAAGTTGTTAAGGTTAGTGGCCATATCATCCCCCTTGATTTGCCTTAACTAAGTCAGGCTGGTCATCAAGCCTACATTAGTGTTCTAAGGCCCGGCTTACTTAATGCATATTCTTATGTAGCTTGTGCATCTGTGATCATGAGACTATCCTGAAAGTCGGATAGTTGCATAGACCATGACTCACTTGCCCTTTTGTTTGAATGTCAGTAATAGCTGCATTTTAAAATAGATGCCATAAGAGAATGAACCTTCTCTTACAGTGATGTTCAAGTTAGGAGTCTTAGAAACATGGAACGCAGTGGTTGTTAAGGTGAGGACCCTTGAAGAGGCTCAGTTGGCCTCTCTAACAGACCAGAACATGGAGTAGCTTGCTCAATTTTGCGGTAACAGAGAATAGATATAAAATGTGCACTATACTCAACTGATATAGTGTGTATATTTGCAAAATATAAGTTACAGCACATCCATAGCTTCCATTAGACATGAGTATGCTTTAGCCTCTGGCTCTTTTTGAGAGTTCCACACTGAGGAAGAGCTGATAAATACCACGCACTACAACCACTTTGCATATTTTGTTATCATGGTTATTTAAGTATTTTTAGACATTCTTTTTTGCTTTTAAAACCACGACTGCAATCAACAATTGGCAACAATGAAGAAGACATTTTTACTATGAAAAGAAAATGAGAAGTGGAGTTGACAGCATGAAACAATACAAAAACAGCATAATTCTTAAAATTTAAATATTCTTTCCTCCCTTTAATTAGTATTCACTAGGTAACCAACCCGACAAAGTTGTTGGAAATGAGCCATGTGTTCTACCCTCTGTCATCCTGCCTGTAATGAACGCATCTGTCAAGTCATCTCTCTGGGCTGTATTTTGACTGATGGCTGATTGCAGGATTCCCTATAGCACAACTGCCTCAGACATTTTTTTTTCCCTTTCTCTCCCTCTCTTTCTGCTTTGGGATGTTGAAATCATTTCCATTGCTGCCATTAGTCTGTTGATTAGTACAGCTGTTTTTAATTGTTGAGGGTTATCATGTTAAGGAGGAACAGCTGCCATGGAATTCGTCAGCTGTAACTCTTTGTTTAGACTAACAATTCAAGCTTATCTGTGAATCCTTTAGATCTTTTTCTGCAAAATCTGTGTATATGCATTAAAGCTTCATTAGCTATATCATTGCAAATTCCCTGTTATCTCAGGCTCTGGAAAATACACAGACATTTTTTGGAGCCATCACGTGATGATAGCTAGACTAATAAATATGTACATACAGTATATTATTTAAAGTTATATTTTTAGATATCAGCATAACTTTAAGTGACGCTCAAGAGAAAGTAAACACAAACGGCAGAAAATAAATTTGACTTAAAGTAACTTTCATCAAAATATTAACTTGTTAATTATTGTTCATGTGACGTAAAGCTTCAGTAGGCAAAACGTTTTTGGCATCATTGGGCAAAAATGTCATAATAATCTTTCAGCATATTGTAATTCAAGTGTTCTGAGAGAAAACTAGACTTCTGCACCTCCTCATGGCTGTTTTCAGGCTTTAAAATATCTAGCCCGTGAAGGGAGACTTTGGCCAATCACAGGTCATTTCAGAGAGAGAGCGTTCCTATTGGCTGTTCATTCAACAGGGGCAGCTGTCAATCACTCGCGAACTCCGATCAAACGGTCAAACTAGACAGCGCTGATCAAATATGAATCAGTATTCTGTTACTGTGATGACTATTTCTTGCCTTAAATGTTTTCAGAAACATCTTGTAGTGTACTGTTACCTGTCTTATGCACTACTGTCAGAATATAGTGACCGTTTTATAAAAATAACTTTTTTAAATCATATTTGCTCCATTTCTACCTACTGCAGCTTTAACTTGTTAATTATTGTTCACATGACTTAAAACTCATAAAAAACAAACCCACAGAACATTATCACCTCTTACTGCTCTTATCAGCATCAGTTCCAGATGCAGCAGACAGCTGTTTAGCTGCATACAATGAGTATGCTACTTCCCTCAGTAGTTGTTAGAGACAAAAAACAAAGCTATAAGTAGAGCGAATATTGGACTTACATTCAGGTAACACACAACTCTGTTGCTCTGTATCAGCTTGTTGTGTAAATAAGCAACTGTTTGCTAAGAAGTTCGCCATATCAGATTTATAAGGTGATGATATGTCAGTGTTGTTTTGACAGCTTATTTCTGCTGCTAAAGTGGCCAAAAATCAGTTAATGAATGTTTAGACAACTAAATCACAAACTTGGCCATACTCACAAATAACATTATAATACAACATGATTTAGTGTGGTGAGGGGCCCAGCTTGTTGAATCCAAACTGCATCACCACGGACTAAGCTTGCTCACACAACCCTATCCACAAACAGTGTTGATATGGGAAGATTCTGCAAAACCTCACATTATATTCAATGACATTTGTGCTTGTCATCAATCACAGCAATTTTTTTTGTTCATCAATCCCAGTAAATGATACACATATTAACAGTTCAAAATGTGTTTAGTATTTTCTCATTTAATGGTTAGTAGGGCAACCTTAACTCAATATATGTGCCAAGGCAGAAAAAAAGGTTTGGAAACACTTTGCTAAAGGCTTGGTCACTCAGTAAGAATGAAGCAGCCCTGAAGGTTTAGAAGGGTGTCTCGCTGATAAATCACTACCCAGTGAATGCTCTGCTCCCTCTATTGGTGTTAAACAGTCCAATAATCCTTGGCTTTTGTCCTGAAGTAAACTGCCAGGGCTCTGCCTGCCACCTCAAACACAGATTTGGTTTGTACATTTTCTTACATGTGATTGTAGTCAGCAGAACTGATGAATACGTTTGGTTACTTACAATTCAGTTCTACTTGAAAGGGCACACTCAGTTACATATTTCAATCAGATCATCTGAATCACATCATCTAACTACATTTTAAAGCAATGAATCTCTGTCTGTCTGTCTGTCTGTCTGTCTGTCTGTCTGTCTGTCTGTCTGTCCCTCTGTGTGTTATTTGTGTGTCTTGAGAACCGCTCGTCCGATCTACTTCACACTTCGCGGGTGCTGGGGACCCAAGGGAGTGCATTGTTGAATGTGGTGCAATATGACCAGATGGGGGCGCTATAAGAATGAACTTTACGTTTTGGCCTGTAACTTTTGAACCGTAAGGCTCATATAAAAAAATTCCTGGACCACGCCTATTTGCGTCTAAATTGGTTTTCCACCATTTTGAATTGTGTCCAAATCGGATTTTTTGCTACTCTTCCTACAAATTGTGAGCAATCGGCACCAAATTTGGTACAGAACATCTATGGGCCAAGCCGGAAAAAGTAACTTTTTTGGATTGTTGATGTTCCATTCTGTTTTGCCATAGCTGGCCCTCAAAGTTAGCTCAAAATGCTGTGGGCAGGGCTTATATTACAAAAAAATGTCATATCTCCTGAACGCTTTGTGCTATTGTGACCACATTTGGTGGAGATGATGTCTGAGTGACCATGACAAAGTCGGTGCCATTTGGCCAATAGGTGGTGCTGTAGCAGCATCATCTAACTATAAAGGAAGTATTATCTGTCTGTCTGTCCGTATGTATGACTGCCTTCATATATCTCAAGAACCGGTCATCCAATCAACTTCATACTTGGCAGGTGCAAGCAGCCATACATACCGTGGTTCTCGACAATGCTGCAAGCAGAACTTCTGGGGGCCAAGCAATCGGTCCGGACGGGCACTGCACGAGTTATTCCAAATACCTGCAGTAGATGCAGATTATCAACAGTCAGCGTGTCGTGTAAAAATCTGCCAGCACTAGTTCTCCTTTGGGAGCATAATCACTTCAATGTAAAAGCACCATTTTTGCACCCTATCCTTGTTTCTAAAACTGGATTCCCCTGGCTAGTGTTTTATTTTGCAGGACACATTCATTGAAAGCTCTGAGACAAGGTATCTAATGTGTTTGTCCTTAGACTGTTGATGATCAGTCAGTCCCTCCTCCCCCCGTTTCATTTCTCAACTCTCCTCTCACTAATCATCTTCCCATGCTCCCTGATAGATATCATATATGAGAGCTATTACTTAATTTTTGATTTGCTCAGGCTGTTTCCCCTCAGCCGTGACTCCAGCCGTTTATGCTGTGATTGCTCTTGACATTTTAATAAGAAACTTTCCTGTGCTGACCCCAAGGTACCCACCGCTATGTGTTCTGAATCACAAGTGAAACATAACAGAAACCAAAGTGCAACTGTAAACATTCAGAAATGCAGCATCGTGATCCCTTTCAAATTCATGGTTTCCACCCCTTACATGTGTTAAGACTCTACGGATTTATCAACAAGTCGAGGCTTAATGCGTGTGTGTACACAAGATAATTCTCTCTATGTTTTTGCAGTCATTTTAATATGAATTCTTCATTTGAGTCATACACCGATCATAGGGGATGTTTGCAACAGTTTCCCTCATGCATCTGTTTTTGTGACCGAGCAGGTGTCTTATCCCACAAAATGCAAACATTTTCCCCATTAATAAGCAAATGCGCCAAATGAATGCTAATCTGATCTTTGAAGATCACACAGCCCTCCCACTTATCAGTGAGCAACACAGACATTCGTCTGTCAAGTTTTGTTATGCATATGCATCATCTTAATTATTTCACAGAGCTTCTTGTTAGCCACTTCAGTATCAGGTGGGATTCGCTGCTGTTAATGTTAGCTATTTCCCCTCTTTGGATGGCAAGAGTAAAGAGATGTACAGGATAAGAGGCGTGATGGAGAGATAAGTGGAGGTGTAATTACACTGTTTTCCATTAAGAAACTCAACCACATATTAATTCATTTATTTATTCATTCATTCATTCACTCGCAGATAGCCTGGCTAGTGCGATCAACACTGCTAAACATTTAGGGTGCAATGCCACATTATTGATCTCACTGTATGGCACCAGTGTGCAGACGCTCAAACTAATTATGCAGACATCTGAACATTACACCCGTATTTGATTGTTGGAACAGCTCATTGCAAAACCAATGGGCATTAATACTGTATGTTGCTGTATCAGCCTCCAATCTTCTCGAGAGGATTTCCAGAAGAATCTGATGGGATTTGCTCCCATTCAGATTCGGCAGTGATGTTGGGCGAAAAGGCCTGGCTCGCAATTGATCTTCTAATTCATCTTCAGTGTTAGTTGGGGTTGAGGTCAGGGCTACGTCCAGGCAAGAGTCAAACAACAAACTCAGAAAAACATCTGCATAAAAGTTCATGAATGTTCATTTTTGACTTAGGAAAAAGTAGCTTTCAACAGCATCTCTCGGACCTCGATTTATGCACGTGGGCATTGGCATGTTGAAGCCAGAATGGGCTCCTCCCAAATTCCAACACAAAGTTGGAAGCATACTATTGTCTCAAATGTTACTGTATCTTGTAGCATTGAGATTTAAACTTAATTGAAATTAAAGGTGCTTAATGCGAGATTGGGAGCATTTCTATTGCCTCCGCAAGGCTCTCAACATGGCGAAAGCTTAGCCGCCGGATCCTAGCTAACGGTGCTAACGGCGCTAACAGTGAAAACAAGGGCAACACTGCTGGCAGAGCTAACAGTGTTTACCTGAGGGGGAACCGGAGGGTGGGTGCCACGCATCCACAATGGCGCCGTCGGTTGGGATGGCGTTATCAGCTGTAACTGACGTATGGGCACAGTGCAGAGTAACGGCCGTGATCTAGCCAGTGGGGAACGCTCACATGCACTAAAAGCACGCGCAGCCGGCCCGGCTATGTAAACAAAGCACATAAAAGCTTTGATTACAACACACACACAGAGGGAGAGTGACTTCATTCTCTGCTCAGGTAGACATCACTCCTCCTATCTTTACATAGCAAATAGTTGTTTGCTGCTATATTAATGCTCTGGATATCGTATAGAGAACCTTTAAGTCGCCCAGCTCAAACGTGTCCACATACTTTTGGCCATATAGCATATCTCTCTATCTCTCTATCTACCTCTCTGTCGGTGTATCCATCATCACAGCAGTCTTGGCTCATTGCTATGTTTCATTTGTAACGTTTCGTCAGCCTTCCTGCTGCCAATAGCATTTTTTGGAAAAATAAAATGCTTGGCCACAAATGAAACCCAAGATACAATACCAGCACCCATCACATTTCTAAAAAAAAAAAAGTCTCAAATATTAATATGTAAAACTAAAAACCTGATGCATGCCGCGCTCGAATCCATTGTGGCACGGCACGACTGGGAGAAAAATAGCTGCCCCGCTAACTTATAATGAGCAGCGCCTTCGCTATCTATTGGAATTCCAGGTCTATTTCCTTTAAGTGTTAGTGAAATGCTGAGGGAGTGTTAGAGGAGAGACAGTGGGGGTGGAGCATGGAGGGAGGTGAGATCTGAAAGATTGAAGATGGATTTCTGTGGGAGTGGTGTGTGGGCATTAGAATGCTGATGGTGCAGGAGAGACTCTGACTTGGGAAATCACTCGTCTGCATCATTTCTCCACTCAAACCAACCGTCAGAATCAGTTTCACTGTTGGGCATTCATGAGTATCCTGAAGCCTAGCACTCTCTTATCACACTTATCCTATGCATAATATATGCGCCTTTTACGTGCCATCAACTAGTGATTGCTCCACAGTAACAACTTGTAACTTACAGGAATCTGAATGCAGCTCAACAACATCCTCTCCTTTACTTTGTTTACTGCAGTGAGAACGTTGTTGAAGTAATCACAGTTAAGGCCTACAAACAACCCCGGATCCTCTTTTTCCACCTTTCCTAGAATGATCATGTGTCGTCTGTCACACCTTTATCCGGTGCTGCAACAGCACTAACATAGTGTGAAGATAGTTCTGGCAATGCAAGATTTCTATCTTCCCTGATTCCCCACCCTTCCCACCAGGTGACAGGCTAGCAAGGTTACACAATTGCACTGATGCAAGTCTGTCCTCTGCTGAGTGAAAAAGATGCAATATTCGCAATTCAAAAATGTCAAAGTTTATCAGCCTTTGAGAAAAGCCTCAGTCTCTGTACACATCTCATCACATCAGTGATCCAGGATTATAGGGTTCTGGATAAAGGAGTGCTTACAGAGAGTGTGGGCTTCAGGTTGTTTACAGCATTTGCAGACCTGTCATGTCCACTAGACTGGCCAAATCTATTCTCTTTCCAGAGGCAATAGTGATGGATTATCTGCCCTTAGGAAGGCATAATTCACTATTGTTCCCCTGCACTCTGTGGACTGGCAATTAAGTTTGTAATTGCTGCAGGTTATTTAAGTGCGATTGACAGACTTACATATGATTTTTTTGTTCGTTAAATTAATTTTCCCTTGTCAGTCACAGCTATTAGCCTTCCCTACCATCTCCCTTGCTGCTTAAACATTTTTTAATTCAGGAGTATGGTCACAGTGTTTGCTTTACTACCATCTAATTATAGAAGATGGCTCAAAAAGTCAAACAAATCTCTGTCATCCATGTTGTTAATTAAACACGTTTCACTTTAATGTCATCATTTGAATGTGTGGAGAAGTGATAACCGGCCAGAAAAGATTCTTGTGTGGTATGTGCACACAATTTAAGCTGTTTTAGTTTGTATAGACCTTAATCGTGTCACTGAATCACTGAATATTACATTCCTCATGATGTTGATGCGTTGAAGAAATTCCTCTCAGTGGGATTAAAGGTGCTTTTGATAATATCGATAACGTTGCTTTACTATTTGCTCACAAGCCTTGTAAGAAGTGGGAACCAAACGTCAGATATCTTCCACTGACATAAACAAAACATTCATTTTGGACCCGTCAAACATTTTAAAATGATTAATTCATAATCCTAATTTTTTTTTTTTTTTTATTTTTCAGGAAAAGACATATTTTTATTCGGCACCTTACTAAAAGCTCTGTGGTTGTATTCATTTTTTTAAATGATTTGTCTACATAAAAATTGTATCAATTAGGCTTTTAATAACGTGTTATGGTACTGTTACAATTACAGTAACACAACACCACAATAATGTATGTAAACAGCATATTGAACTTGAATTAGTTGTGTAAATAATTATGTATAGGGTATTGTCTTGAAATTTTACAGTAACACTCATGCCTCTGCAACAAATTCATCAATGATGGAGGCTTTGAGACTGTAAGTTGCCTCATAACAAATGAATGGTGATGCCACATGTGTGGGAATCCACCTTTTGTCCCTATAGTGTATTCTTGTCTGTTTTAGTACCGGTCTCATGTGACTAACTCCCTCTTTGTGTAAGATAAAGGACTTGTCTGTTGTGGTGTCTATACTGTTCCCTCTGGCATCTCATCAGATATCCCAGTGAGGGCCATCAGGGTCCATTTACTGTCTTATAAAACATCCAGTCCCCTGCCAGTTTGGTTCAAAACGATTCCATAAACAAAGATATAAGTCGCAAAGTCTGCCCTAGTAAAATGCCTTATGGGAAAAATGACACCTTACAAGCAATTTACGCTCCTGCCCGTTGAGAGTTCTCCTGTTTTTTGCTCTCCCTCTTTCTTCGCCTCTCTCTCTGGGTTCTTTCACCCCCTTATGTTACCACATCATATTCATCACAACGCTTAATGATATGTAATCATTGCCAAATGTAACACAGTGAAGTCATCTGCAATAATATTAATTATATGACCTGTTCCCCATCTCTCTCCTACTGCATTCTAGTTGAGAAAGGCGGTGATGGACCACATCTCAGACTCTTTCCTGGAGACCAACGTCCCTCTGTTGGTGCTCATTGAAGCGGCTAAGAGTGGAAACGAGAAGGAGGTCAAGGAGTACGCCCAGGTGTTCCGTGAACATGCTAACAAGCTGGTTGAGGTAAGTCATGAATTATACACAGGGGCACACGCATATACCCACATATATCTATTCTTATTCGCCAGTTCAGAACTTAACGAGTTATGTGCATGTTGTGTGTGAATATATGAGCAATGCAGGTCAGGTCACCATAATGGTACCTAGAATTAAGATTTCAACCAGTGCACAGAGGCATTGTTCCTACTGAGCAATGCAAACCTTCCTCATTAAAGCGGCAGTAGGCGAGATTGGAGCAAACATGATTTTAAAAAGTCATTTTTATATAACGGTCACTTTATCCTGACAGTAGTGCATGAGGAAGGTAATCTGAAAAAAGCATGTGCCTCTGCGTCCTCCGGTGTCCTCCGGTGCTCCTAATGGCATCCGCAAGATTTCACAGACCGGAGGAAAACAACCAATCAGAGCTAATCTGGAGCCTGCCGTCTCTGAGCAGCTGTAAATCACTCGCAAACTCTGATCAAATGGTCAAACTAGGCAGCGCTGATCAAATATGAATCAATATTCTGTTACTGTAATGCCTATTTCTCCCCTCAAATGTTTTCAGAAACATCTTGTAGTGTACTGTTTAGCTGTAAAATGAGAAAGTTTCTGACCAGTCAGCCATATGAGATCAGTTGAGGAAATTCCAAGCACCGCCAACCAGCCGGAGCAAACTTTCTCATTTTACAGCTAAACAGTACACTACAAGATGTTTCCGAAAACATTTTACGTGATTTAAGTGATTTAAAGCTGCCTCCATTGAATGAACAGCCAATAGGAACGCAAATGTATTACACTGTAAAGCAAATATATAACATCTTAACACCTTTTCAGACACACAAACACCTCTTTCAGAATTCATCTTGTATTCACATTCTTGCTTTCACTTGAATGCCGTACAAATAGCTTTTCTCCCAGACTGTGGGGGAAATGTTATGAAATTATTTGCAATGTGGTAGAATGGAGGCACATCTCGCTCCTAAACGTGCTTCTTCTTCTTAACTGCGTGTGCAGACATTTGTGGCTGAAATCAAACTGCAAACCACAACTTGGAGCTTTAACCATCATTGACTTTTATTTTAATTTTAGAAATAACATGCTCGGCGTGCAGCTCGGCGTGCAGAAGTCAGCGTGCTTGCAGCTGGAAAATAGACCTGTGTGCTTGTTTTTTTTTTTCTTTCTGTGCTTCATTGTGGTGACGCAAATAGCCAATCACAGCTCAAGCTTACATGTCTAACTTAGACAGTCTTGCTGATTTAGTTTTATACATTTTAGACTAAACTGTTTGCATGTACATCATGTGACAGTGACTTTTTTGTTGCTATTAATAACCCATTTGAAATAATATTGCCTATACCACACACTAATGCTCCATCAGGAGCAAACATGTACATAGATATCCACCAGCCTGCCACTGCACCACCTTTCTAAAGGTTAACAAATGATCATCACAGCAACTATAAATATAGCTTTCTGGTAGATTCTTTACATACTATATGTACCTACTGTATGTATAGTTGTGGGCAGTTATTGTTTACCTGTGTAAGGCTACAGGCTCTGGGGGTCTGTTTACACGCAGATCTACTGTTGTCTCTTTTGGCCTAGTTTGTAGCAAGAAGTCATACCTTAAAGGAGATGCTATGAAGAAGTCTGGCTTCCATTTTATAATTATCTAAAAAAAACACGTCCCCCAAAATTGAGATAGATTCATGCAGCAAGAGTAAGTTACAGTTCATGTTACTGCCACATGCTGCAGGTGTACTGATATAATCCAGGTAAAGAAGGCAAAAGGTTTCACTCGGCTTTGTTACATATTGAACATTTGCGCTGTATTGAAACTATAAAAATCTTCTGCTCCTCTTCATCTAACCACACTATCTGTGTGTGTCTCCATGTTTTTCTTCATTTTGCTAAAGAAAAACAAGCCTGACATTATAATCTTCATGTTTAGGTGCCAATTAGTGTTTTATTTTTACTCGAGTTGCTAAAAAGTCACCGTTGTTCATCAGATGTCATCAGTCCTCATTATTTTCAAATTTGTTCTCCTTTATCATGTTTTGAGATTTAATAAAATCTATTTTTTAGTTTCCACATTTGAAACAAACTGTGTGACATAATGTCAGAAAAATGTATCTATTTACAGATACACTCTTTAATGTGAGAAAGTCCCTTAGAATAAAAGTAGAAGTAATAAGAACATATGACAATGGGTGGCCACAACCCACAAGGCAGTTCAGTTCAATATAAATGATCCAGGTTTCTTGGAGGCTCTGGGTATGGTTCTGGACAGGTTCCCTCAGAGAACCTGATAGTCTTATTGTGTTTCTTCCATTCACATAATGACAGAGATACCTTGAGGGGGTGATTGCATAAACCATATAAAAGAAGTGGACGCAGCCTCCGGGTCTGGAAAGTGAAGCCAATACGGAAGTGCCTTAAACCTGCATTCTTTCTAATGGCCAGCAGGGCTGCTAGTATATAGAAGTCTATTAGAAAATGACCCTACTTCTTGCTTGATTTGTTACCTCAGTAAACATTTTCCTAACAAGTTCATGGTCTCAAACGATAGTTTCAAGTCTTCTTCAATACAACATGATGTTCATTCAGAAAATTATGGTCCCACTCAGCGTAAAATAGACAATAAAGCAGGGCATGCTTTAGGCAACCCAATATCACGCCAAAGCGTGTAATAGATTTTTGACGTATAGACGTTTTGCCTTGCAACGATGTGCATATTACATGCACAACATACACAAACGTTGCGTGACAACCGTCACTACAAAACACTGCACCTTCAGGCAGGCGTGTAATATTACAATTTTACATTATTATACAAAATGCGACACTGACACGCTTTGTTCCGGTGGACAGCAGGTCTATTACACAGTTTGCCGTGAGACTGGGCTGGCTTTAGGGCGTGGCTACCTTGTGATTGACAAGTTGTTACCACGCTCCACCCTCTTGTCCAAATATGGTCACTTATGGCTCCAAAAAAACAAGATGGCGACAGCCAAAATGCCAAACTCAAGACTTCAAAGCGGCATTCCACAAAACAATGGGTGACGTCACGGTGACTACGTCAACACACATATACGGTCTATGGGTGATTGGGAGGTACAGTCCGGCAGATCCAAACCTGATAAGTGTTTTGTTATTGGACATCTTGGGATGTCTCGAGAAGATACTGTGGAAATATGGAGTGTCAGGACTGTTGCTAGGATCCATCTATCCATCATATAACCACATTGACTAAAGACTATCTAGCCCTACTCTACCTATGTTTGGCTAATGTGAAAGAGAGACATCTGTCAATTGCAAATGTTGTGCAGACAACCAATGAATCAATAGGCACATGTTCACCTTTACAAACTGTAAAAAGGGTGATATGGAGCGAGGGATGTTGTGTTACTCAAGACAGCTTTGTACTCTTTCCAGCTTATACTCAAAAGGGGTTTGCCACATTCTATTGTACATTTACTATCTCTCTGGAGGGAATTGGATAGAGTTAGTTTTTTGGTCATCCCCTTTCTGCAGTGGGGTAGGATTGAAAGTTAAATTCCTCTGTCCTTCAGTGGGCGTTGCCTTTTGTTCACATGGCCCTTTCAAAGCCTTTAGAACCCTTTATGTGGGCCTCCCTTCACATACTGTCACTTAAAACAGCACTGCTGCTTCCTTTGACATCAGCGAGAGAGTGAGTGATTTGTGTGCCCTTTTGGTCTGCCCCAGCTGTTTGCTGATGAGGGAGGATCTGACTGCTACACTTAAAATCCGTCCTTTGCTTCCAACAATGTTAAAACTTTGTTTAGCCCAAGGACATTTTAGGCAGATACATTCTATTATTCTGATGAAGAAAAAAGGCGGGAGATGTTGTGCATTTTTTGGTTTGTTATGTAAAGCAGCAGTTGTTTGTATGCTGGAGCGTAAGCCCCGGTCCAAACAGAGACTAATATAAAAAATATATTAAAATAAGTTAATATGAGGATATGTAAGAAGGAATGCTATAATGAAATATTAGAGGATAACAAAAACAACATTAAAGGCACATGGAGTGTGTTAAACAGCATTATTAGAAATAGTTCTAGAAACTCAAGTTAACCTCAATATTTTATTGATAATGATAAGACCATAAATAACGTGGATGAGGCGGTTAATTGTTTAAATAATTTATAAGTGTTGGATCAAAATTAGCAGAAGCAATCAACGACCCGGAAACATTGACCAATGTTTTCTGGGTCAAAGGCAGAGCCCGCAAATGAGTTCTTGTTGGTCCTGGAGTCAATGAGGACTTATCAGAAGAGACATGTGGCTGCCCCTGCCCTTTAGTGAGGTAGCGCTCTGCAGGGTTAAATAGGTTCATCACACTGTAACTGGCGGAGCAGCACATGCATACAAATTTCGGTTTCACGAGAGGATGAGGTGCTTCGTCAACAAAGTCCTATTAGAGATCTCCAGCTGTGATTGCGGAGCAACGGTCATCATAGTGGCTTTTTTGGACAAGTGATGGAAATGAGTAATCGGTGTGGTTGGACATGGAAGGGTCATCTCATTAGAGTGTTTTACACCTTTTGACTCACCAAGCAAGTATTAAATGTGACGTTTGCATGTTAAATGCAGTTTTGACTCATGCAAATGTGGCAATATTGTTGAGAGAAAACTGATAATTTTAGTATTGCACACTAGAGTTTCACCAGGTGTTATGTGCAGCACTATTTTGCGGCTTTGTACCGCACAAAAGGTGGGTGGTATAGTTCCTCTGTACGAATGAATGCTTGACAACTACAGAACATACCGTCCACCCTTCCCTCTGACATCCAAACTATGTTAACCCGTCACTGTCGCAGTATAGTCCAAAGGATATGTATGTCATATAGCACATATTGGAAAATACAGAGCACGAGCTGTAATGAGGTGCAGTGCAGCATTTTATCCTTTTGTCAGGGTGAGCATGCACATTACTGGCCCTTACTAGCTGAATAGCTAATACACTCAAGGCTACATACTTGGCAATATCACCGTCATTGCTGTCATCATCATTATTCGCGCCATCACAGACACAGTCATCATAACCGCCACCATCATAATCCTCTAATATATTAGGATAATTAACATCCTGATCAATGTCACTGCAGTCATCTCCGTGATTTCAGGGAGGAGCTGTCTTAAGCCATTAGCCTGGACTTTGGACATGTTCAGCAGTGTCAAAAAGTGCCCTCGTCATGTCTACTTTTGTTTTCATTTTAATTTTTGTTTTCCATTTGGCTCTGCGGTTTACAGCCTCTCTCTCTTTTCTCCACCATTGTTCTCAGCTCACCTCAGTGACGAGCCAAGTTCACCCCAAAGGCTCTCCTAATCACATCATACTCATTACACCCTCTTGACCAGCGACAGGAAACCACTAATTACTGGCTTAAAGACGTGTAATGAATCTGTGAAATTTAATGGAATGAACCTGCGATAGTCTGGGAAATCTTCTCCATGACTCCCTTATTAGATTCTTGCCTTAGTATTGGTCATGGCTTCTTATTTAGCTCTGTATTCATGCAAACAGTTGTACACTCAACATGTACACAGCCTGTACTATGCGTGTATAGTCACTTACAATCTGTTACATGTACATGTCAGGGCATGTCAGTCAATTAAAATATTTAATCAAGATTAATCGCATGATTGTCCATAGTCAATCGTGATTTATCGCAAATTAATCTCACGTTTTTTATCTGTACAAAATGTACCTTAAAGGCAGATTTGTCAAGTATTGTATACTCCTATCAACATGGGAGTGGGCATATATGCTTGCTTTATGCAAATATATGTATATATTTATTATTGGAAATCAATTAACAACACAAAACAATGACAAATATTGTCCAGAAACCCTCACAGGTACTGCATTTAGCATAAAAAAATATGCTGAAATCATAACATGGCAAAGTCAAGCCCAACAAGCAACAACAGCTGTCAGTGTGTCAGTGTGCTGACTTGACTATGACTTGCCCAAAACTACATGCGATTATCATAAAGTGGGAATGTCTGTAAAGGCAAGACTCATGGGTACCCATAGAACCCATTTTTATTCACATATTTTTGTTTTCCTCGCCAGAATTTAGCACCAGTTTGGAGCGTTATTTAGCCTCTTTGCCGAAAAGCTCGTATTTCATGGTTGGTACCGATGGATTCTTTAGGTTTTCTAGTTTCATGATGCCAGTATCTTCATTCTAGCTTTAAAACTGAGCCCGCTACAACCTAAAAATTGCAAGTTGTGTTAATGCGTTAAAGAAATTAGTGGTGTTAAAACGTATTTGCGTTAACGCGCTATTATCGCGTTTAACTTTGACAGCCCTAGTACATTTATAAACTCACACACATTTAAACACATGCTATTTTTTCTTTAATCCTGCAGTACAAGATGACATTTTGGCAGACAGACAAAAAACTCTTGTACTGCTCCTGTAATGCCCATATGATATGACTTCTGACAATCTTTATTTCTTTGGAATTGTGATATTTTAACTGAACTCCACACAGAGGTGGATAATTTTAGCTGTCTCTGTTTGTAGAGGAAAATCAGTCAGAAGGGGACGTATATTGAAGACACAGAGAAATGTTATCCCTCAGTGTTTGAGAGGTAAATTGTGGGTATCCTTGTATCATTGGTCTATTAACTCAGGTTTTAAGACATTAATTCCCAAGGCTAATTTAAATGACAGTACCGAATCCCAACCCATCGCCAATCCAGGCATAGTTCGTTCTCTATGATAAGATCCCCTTTTACTGGTGTTTTTGTGTGGTAGTCGATATGAATGCAATGTTAAAAGGAGAAAATACGTTACTTAAATATTCCCCATCTCATTTAGAATATCAGTGTGTGTGCTCAGTATATCATAGTTGAAATTAACTCAGACACACTCTTGGAAGGCTTCAGTGTTGAGGCTCACGAAAATATCCATCTTCCCTTTTACAGTCATAACTTCTATATAGCCGCTATTTTATTGAATCATCTAGCATGTTTTAAAGTGTCTAGATCAATTATCAATTGTTGAAGCTGCTAATAGATACTGTATGTTATTCCTTTTCCCAAGACAAATGAGAAATTATCGTCTAAAATTCTGTTTTAATTATTTGCTACAGCAATATTTTAGGTTGTACATTAGACTTTTAATTCAACTTTGAATATCCTGGTCTTTCCATTATTGAAGTATTCAATAGGAAATGTTATTTTTGTTGTACATTCATAAACTACTTACAGTTAATTCCTTAAAAAAAGATAATCTTATTGCTAAGCCAAATCCACAAGTATCACAAACGACCTTCAACAGAAACAATGACATAAAACCCTGACAACATAAAACTAGAACAGTGCACACTGCTATACAACCCAAGTCTTCTCATTTAATGGTTCCCACATCTCTTCTCATTCCCATAGATCCATTAAAAGCTCCAAAAATCAGTAATGTAAGAGTCCACACTTCTCATCCAACACTGCACTTTTTTTATCACATCCCATTTAACTGTCACCATGTGCTCACGTTGCTAAGGGAGTAGAGTACAAAGTCCCTCGAGCATCATAACACAAGTACATGTACACAGATAAGTGACAGTGCTTATACGCTACTGTTCATCCCCTCTGTATAATTTGCATACAGATACTTTGAGAGATGGGGTCATTTTATTTTGTAGCTGAAGATTGGTCAGAACCAGTCCATTTAATTAATGATCATTTTTGGGGAAGGGATACACAGAGGAACTAGTAAGTTCATCTAAATAAAAGTCTAAGTACACATTAATGGTTTATTTACTACACTACAGCCATTACTCCCCCTCCCTACTATACCTGTATATATTTCTTATCTATTTGTTTCCCCTTCAACACCATTCAATACACATGTATAATCACCATTTGTCAGCCCTCCATTAAATCAGTGTTGCCCACACGGATTTGCTCGTGTTAATTCAAACACAAGATGATTATAAAATCTTTTAAAGTTACCATGGTTCCCTTTCATTGCCACTGCAGCGAGAATGAACACTGACCTCTAAAGGACGTCACGCTCCATCACTATTCTATTGTCAGAATGAGGTTTTCCTCTGACCTTGACTCCGTCTTGGAGCATTTCTCTTTAACAGCTGTGGTATTATGAGGGACTCTTCTATATCTGCATTATCTCTAACGGGACCCTATCTCTGCGATGCTTTCTTCAATCAAGAGCAGAGTTGCATAATGGGAAGACAAGTCTTTATTGTGCATGCATGCAACTCTGGCTCCTTGATTATAATTTACCCCCCTTGTAGTTTTTCTATTTGCATTTGCATCTTTTGTGAACCCCTACCCTACTTTGCCAACGCTTTGTCATGCAACGGTTCGTATGATATCTTACGAAACAGTTATTCCTCCTTTTCCATTCGTTTTCCGACGAATGTCCAGCAATACGTGTCAATTTCCGATCATTACATGCATAAAGTCGTTTCCAAATAAACTTCTGTCTTCGCAGGAAGTTGTTCTTCCTTAGGTTTAGGTAATAAAACAACTTAGTTAGGCTTAGGAAAAGACCGATTTGGTTAGGATTAGGCAACAAAACTACTTAGTTAAGCTTATGAAAAGAAGATTTGGCTCAAAATAACTCCGGAAGTGGCATTACTTAAGTACGGAGGTTACGCTACAAATACATCAATGTTGACTTCTGGTTTCACACGGGACACGAACGCCGATCTGTTTGGGAGAAAGTCTGGTATTTTTAGACGCACCTATCCTCCACGACCTCCTCCCTACGCAGCGGTTGCTGCTCTTTATATTACGTGGATTACATACAAATTGATTTTGTGGGATATAGACGAATTACAGTGCATTACTTTTCGTAGGTATAGCTATGAACAGTGTATTAGACCAGCCTGACTCTGCAGTTTTTGCCCCTTTCTTAATTTACTAAAATAGCTTTTTTATACCTGAATTTTTCATTAGCAATAAATGGATTATATTTGTTTTGGTCCCAAATGCTGTAATAACAGCATAATCCACTGAGCTGTAAATGCATTAATTAGTTAGAGCAAATGTAGTATTTTCTTTTCAGGAATGCAGTAGATTTTGTCTGTGGTCATAGAGGTCTCTCCATACATAGTTACATTAAGCTAGGTTGGTCACTTTACCTTCATCAGTTCATTAGCTTTTCCTACTTTGGATTTACAGCAGTGACCTTACGTCTGACATGAGCAGAGTCAAGGGGAAAGACATACCTCCAGTGATTATGCATAATCAATATGGAGTTGAATGTAACCAATACTGAATTGGCCTTCAGGGCTCAGCGACATGAGACAGACTGCAGCAGTAAATATTATTCTGGGGGCCACTGCATTAAGCACTTTACTGGACAGTTAACCGGGAAGTGGATGGATCACTGTTGGAACAGGTCTATTTGTGATGACCCGAACCTTTAGGCCAACATTAATCCTCTCTTTTCATACAAAGTTATTAGCCTCAGAGGAAATCTGCCTTTGGAAGATGCAGCCACAGAGGTGCATAGAAAGATACATCACACCCCACCTAATCCACCTTACGTATGCCCCTTTTGGAGTTATTTTTAGGAGAGCTCACAGCCAAAAAAATGTCAGACAGAAAGGAATGGTGATAGTCAATCGTTGTCTCACTACAACAGATTTCTGTCATTAAGATTCTTGCAAGAAAACCTGTGAGTGAGCACAAATCTGTGCACACTGCCTTCATAAAGCATTCAATCCTCTGATTTTATCCACTTTCATTTCCTTTTTGTTTGTTTTACTGTGGGCTCTCAACCATATTAAATGGTATGGGGTATAGACATGACTACATGACACAAATAAACAATGGAATGGGTCCTTCCTGTATCTTTTCTCACTGATCTACACATAATTACCCATAATGCTAAAGTAGATATTTGCATTTAATCGACCACAAAGATGTTTACAACTACTCTACTCTACCATCTCAGTAACACTATATAATAACCATCATTAATAAATGGTAAATTGATTAATTGATTTTATTAATTAAACCTAAGTTAATAGTTATTTTACTGATAACAAACGATTAAATGATAATTAATAATATTTAGTAATTATTAGTTATGCTATAATTAATTTTATCATTTTTTGGTGCAATATGAAATAATTACTTTATATTGTACTGTATAATAGCGGATGAGAGACAATAACAATTAGTTCTGATTACATTCAACTATGTATTAACAGTTTATTATTGCGTACATTATAATATTTTATATACTATATTAAGTACTTTTGATTACCTAATGATTTGTAAACCTTTAAGAAATTGTTTTTAAAACATCTAGATGGAAACCAATTATTAACCATTGACAAAGTATTAACTATCTAAATACTGTTTATAGATGATTTACAAAGTATTTATTAACCATTTTAACAAGGTATTAAAATCATGAGTTGCAACTTTATAATAGCCATTCAAATAATGTTTATAGATGGTTTACTAATCAATTATTAACCATTAACAAAGTGTTATAAATATCTTGTCTATCTATCTACGTAATGTATGTATGTAACCACTTTCTTAAAGGTTTACAAATCACTTGGTAATCATTAACAAATACTTAATATAGTATGTCAAATGTATGTCTATATATAGGATGTCAAATGTTATGTGTGCCGCAATAAACTGTTAATAAATAGTTTACAAATGTAATCAGAATGTAATTGTTATCGTCGCTTATAATGTGTGCAACTATCAACATAACAAATTATAGCAGTACTAATAATAAGTAAACACATTAATTATCTTTTCATTGTTTGTTAAATGAACAGTAAAAGAACTATTAAGTTTAATTAACTATCAATTTACCATTTATTAATGATGGTTATTATAAAGTGTTAAACATGAGCATGCATCCAAATTATACTAAATGTTTCTTCAAGTCTTGTAAATAAAGCTGCAATTATATAGAATGAACCATTGTTGTTTACATAAAGGTGTGTAGGCTTCTTCTGGGCTTTATTCTTTTATTTCTTATATTTTTTAATTGTTTTAGAGCACTCACAGGTTCCACTGATTAGCTGTGCCTTTTTGTCCTTTCATTTTTGTGGTCACCTCTGAGTGCTTCCAGTTGAAGTCAGCTCAGTGTTTGAGAGAGACGCTCTGCTCATCAGTGTTACTTACAATGAACTGTCCAGTCACACTAGAGGAGATGAGAGTCAATGCCATTGTTTACCACGAAGGAAATGGAGGAAAAACTCACATTACCACAACAAAGACAGAAAGACTGTTTGATGGGAGCACATCGGGCGGACACTGAATCTGCTTAGTGCTGTAGGCGCTTTTGTATAGTTGTTGTACTCCCTATATATCCCTGTGGTGCTGTAGCATACAGACTTTTTCTTTTCTTTTTCTAGTGCTTGTTCCTTATGCCTCTCGGCGCTTTTCTGTCCATCAAAGATGTCTAGTGGACTCACGTCTGAGTTTCTTACACATTGCAGGGCATGTCAGAGCAGAAAGTGTGTGTCAACTCAGTCCATTATAATTCAGAGACAGAATTGTGAATAGGCGTCGCTCTGAGGAATGGTACAAAAGGTATTTTTAAAGTATAGGGTGTAAAAAGAGCAAAGTAGATTCAATCATTAGAAAATAGAAAAAAAAATGTACCAAGCCCTATTGGTGATTGAAGCAAACTGGGCAAGATGGTCCTTGGTCAATGGCTAAGGTCAAGAGAGTATAATACGCTGACAATATCTGTCATATCCCCAGAGACCAGGTGCCATTCTGATATCACTAGGGAGTTCTTTGGCTGTGGCAAGACATCTTTCTGTCCAGTAAAGCGTTTATAAAATATGGGCTATATGAGGTCAGATGAATATGGATGAAAAATGAAGACAATCATGCTTCATCACTGACCTGCTTAGAGGTTGTCTCTAATTAACTGCAAACTAAACTGAATGAATTAAACTGATGTTATTTTGAGTCTGGTATCATTAAGAGCCATTTAGTGAGATACAGTAGTTATAACTAGGGCTGTCAATTGATTAAATGATTTAATCACGATTAATCGCAGGATTGTCCATAGTTAATCGCGATTTATCGCAAATGAATCCACATTTTTTTAATCTGTTCAGAATGTACATTTGTCAAGTATTTATGACTCTTATCAACATGGGAGTGGGCAAATATGCTGCTTTATGCAAATGTATGTATTTATTATTAGAAATCCATTAACAACACAAAACAATATATAACAAATATTGTCCAGAAACCCTCACAGGTACTGCATTTAACTTAAAAAATATGCTCAAATCTTAACATGGCAAACTGAAGCCCAACAAGCAAAAACAGCTGTCAGTGTGTCAGTGTGCTGACTTGACTATGACTTGCCCCTAAACTGCATGTGATTATCATAAAGTGGGCATGTCTGTAAAGGGGAGACTCGTAGGTACCCATAGAACCCATTTTCATTCACATATCTTGAGGTCAGAGGTCAAGGAACCCATTTGAAAATGGCCATGACAGTTTTACCTTGCCAAAATTTAACGTAAGTTTGGAGCATTATTAACCTACTTTGCGACAAGCTAGTATGACATGGTTGGTACCAATGGATTCCTTTTCGAGTTTCATATGATGCATTATTATCGCATTAACTTTGACAGCCCTAGTTATAACAAACAGTTATCACTTTCCATCAGAGGTTTTCAAACTGTGAGGCTTGCAGGAGAGTTGAAGGGGGGGTTTAGAGGAAGAGAGATGAGGCAAAGATACTGCATGAGGTGAAAGGGACAGGTGCATGCTTGTAAACAACAAGAAGTCACTTATTGTAGTATGGCTTGCTGATTTGGCCCACTTACCAACACGGTCAACAGCAGTAGTTGCAGCAGCGGCTGTGACACACAGCTCATGGAGGCAATTGAAGTAGCAAAGTGAAGCGATTTTTGATACCAAGAGCCTTGCAGCCTGAAAACTACAGGAGCTAAACCAAATATATTGAAAATATGATGAAGAGTACATTGAGCTGGGTTTACTTAGAAGGGCTCAAGTGACTCACTGCGGCATCAGTGTGTGATTTGTACAGAAGTGCGACCTCCTGCGCTACAAACAGAGACCAGAGGTTTTAAGGAGTTTCTAAGGTGAACCTGAGGCTTCATAATAAATTGCACCGCATATTACAAAGGCAGGAAAAGCCCATACTATTGTGGAAACATTGATGTAGACATTCAATGGGTACATTTAAATCCATCCATCCATGCTCTTCCTAACAATTTCCTTGTGCTTTTTATGTACTTTTTTATGATTTTATGATATGTTGTGTTTTTATTCCTGTTATTTCTTGAGGTTAATGTAAAGCACGTTGGGTACCTTTTGGTTATTGTAAAGGGCTATACAAATGTTGATTGAATTTACCCAAAACAAATACTTTCTCTCTGAAAAAAAAACTTTCCAACATATTCCCCCTTTACTTACTTTCATTTTCAAACAAGGGATTCCTCAGATTACAGGTAGAATGTGCTCTATCTGAATAAAGATAAGTACAATAAAGTACAATAGAGTATTTATATGTGGTGTGAAAAACAAACCATATGAAGCAAATAAAATATGTAACTTCAGTGCAAATACACATGCACAAATCTCTTATAATTCCAGACTGCATACAGTATATTGAGATAACATTTTTGCATTCACAAATATAATGCAAAAAGAACATTTAATTATTAGAAAGAATGTATTGAAAAAATTATTTTCAACATATTCATTCTAGGACATTGACAGTAAACTTTGGCATTGAAAATAAAATGCGGTATTGAAAACCTGAACTGAAGAAAGACACTTTGGCATTTAAACACTTGTATTGGCTTTGAAACAAATGTTGGCACTGAATAAAAGTTCCGCAGGAAATAAAACACAGGCCTTCAAAATTATGTCTATTATATTTTGATATTTTTGGACATTTGGATGTTTTTCAGTGATAATATCAGATTTTTTTTATTATTTCACTCTGCAAGTTTTTTTTCACTGACAGTAGTTTTCAGTGAACTTGTGGAGGCCATTGCCGTAGACGTTTGGCGATGCTGGAGTCCAGAAGGGCCACGTTCTCTCCTTCGTATACAGATTTTATGTAAATCATGCTCTCCTTGCCCCCTCCCCTCAAACCCCTCCCTTCCACACCAAAATATCAGAAGATTGTCCCAAAAAAACACATAAAAATCCCCAAAATATCAAAATAATAAAATATTTTTGAATGCCTGTGTTTTATTTTTCAGTGGAACTTTTTTCAGGGCCAATACAACATTTTCCAATACAAGTGTTTCACTGCCAATATTTTCTTTTTCAGTTCAGGTCTTGTTTTCAATACCACATTTTATTTTCGATGCCAAAGTGTACTGTCACTGACCTAGCTCCATACTAAATCAAAAAGAGTACATAAATGTTGCTCTTCAAGTAAGGCTATAAAGCTTCCCACCTTGAATGCCAAAGGCAAGATGTTTGTTTTCAACCAAACACAGACCTGTAGGCAGCTTTGTCTTTATCAATTACATATTAAAATTTATAGTGAAACTGTGTAAGAGGGAGCAGGAGAGAAAGTTTACCAGGCCAAACAGATTCAGTCGTGGGTGCTAAAGATTTATCTGAGAAACCTGTGAGGACTGGCAAGAGCTAAACCAACTAAATCCATCCACCAGCTGATTTCTGAAATGTCCCCCCTCAGCAGTCATTACTGACAGCAGTGTATTAAGGGTGGCCTTAACGTGATGTAACCTTGATGTACGGTAATCTGATCAATACTACTACAGGCCACAACCAGTAACTCCCAGTCAATAGGAGATTCTCACTTCAAGGTAGCACCTTCTTAAACTGCAGGATAATCACTTACAGTTCACATGCATCACTACAGTTAACAGAGAGATAATGTTATACTCCACTACATTTATATTACAGCTGTAGTTACTTTTTACTTTTTATTGGAAAGAATAATCTTTCCATTAAAAAAAAAATATATATATATATATATATATTATTATATGTTATAAGCTTATAAAATACAACACGTTGTTAAAGATTAAACCCGTGGTTCCCTACCCCTTTGTGACCCGTCACGAAAAAACAGTGTCTAGTTGTAGTCCCTTGTCACGTTTCGGATGTCTATGAGGTGTTAGCAGCAGAGATTTCACCCTGACCTTATCAGATAGTTTTATTTTCAATTGTCTGAGGCTCACAGAGGTAAAACTATTCAATATTTCACAAAAAAAAGCAAAGATTAGAGAAAAGTCCTAAAAGTGAATACACATTTTTTTTTGGAGCAGAACTTTTCTTATTTGCTTCCTCAATAATCATCTCACGACACCCCAGATTTATCATGTGACCCGTTGGACCTCTAGGCTGGGAAGCACTGAATTAGATAAAGTAGTTGCACCTCGACCAGCTACACAAAATGTTGCATACACATTGTTGCATCAGTATTAACAATTTAACAATGGCATTTTTCTGCAGAATGAGTACTTTTACAGTTGATACTTTAAGTATATTTTGCTCACAATACTTCTGTACTTTTACTTGAATGCAGAACTTTTACTTATTATGAAGTATCTGATACAGATCACCAAATTACATTCTAGCACCACAAAACATCATTAGGAACATAATATACATCCTGTACATACATAAATCATTTTCTGGAACATTGATTCTAATAATATACACTGACATTTGGCAAATTTCTTCCTCTTGGCTTCTTTGTTAATTCCCCTGTGACTCAGTCCACGTGTCCCAGAGGGAATTGGTCATCAGCGCTCCTTCTGAAGAATTACAGCTGTGCCCTAGGATGCAATCAACCAATCTTTTAACCTCGAGCTGACATTTATATTCTTTGTTACATCTCCACTGTCCCTAAAAGGGGAAAAGAGAGATAAACAAATAAAAATTATACCGGCATCAAGCATGTATTCACAACAGACTGCCCCCAGCCGTCTCCTGCAGGCTTAGGGGAGTCAACTCAAGGGTCCATTATCTCTCACAGAACGCATAAATTGGTGGCAATGTTTGTGTGACACATTTTACCTAACCTTGCCCAAACAAATTGCCGTGCAGATAAGCTTAGCTCTGAGACAAAAACGTCAGCACTCCCGCTAAGAGCCGGGATAGCTTCTGTAAAGGTGCTACTCGACAAGGAGCGGAGGAATTCCTGTCATGTTATTCAGATATGACACTAAGTGGATTACACAAGATTAAGTGCGACAAAAGAGAAAGCAAAAGAGGAATAAGACTTGACACTGCACCATGCTTCTGTGAACATAGACTTCCTATGGTAATATGATATATAGCCCAGCATAAATCCTTAATTATACCATATGCCCATGGGGGCTTAGTCATATCACTTTTGATGTCCCATAATGCCTTTTTGCGTCTGATTCATGTATCATCTTCATTTTATCCAGGATGTGAACAATACAGTGTTACGAGGTGCTCGATGTTCATACGGGTCCCGTTTCGTCTCAATGTAGAGACGTAAAACGGATTTTATCTCATTAGTCACGAGATGATTAATGTTCAGTATGCGTTCGCAGGACAAATTCATTTCTGAAAATCTAGTAAAGAAATGATTCAATGATGACCTTGAACTCCATGTTATGTTGTTGAACAATTCATAACATTGTATTAAATTTGCACCCCTGTGTTTGACCTCTATTATAGATTAATCAATGGGGGAAAGCGCTGCAGACAGTACCTTGCAACTAAGCAATGCAGTCACTTTGTAGTTGTACTCTTGCCCGATGTACATCAGTTGAACAGCATGGGAAAACACGTGTGTGCTCGTGTGTACACACATTTCATGAACAATACATCGAAGACACATAGATGCACTATTTGTTTTCTTGTCGGTACACCAATCAAATATGAACCTCAGTTATTGATTCTGTAAAGGGCATACACTTTGTCTTTGAGCAGCCCAACAATTCAGTACATTCATAATTGATCGCATCTAATCTTTATATATCAAAAGTAATAATGATGATAAGCTCTGGGTGTGTGCCCTTCCTCATATAGATCGCATCCCATTTTCTGCTCTTCCAGCATAGCGGGGGAGCAGGAAATGCTAGCTCTCAAATGGGAGTCTATGTGAAGCACGCCGCCACTGGAGTTATTGCCCATCTTGTCAAAACATGCTGTTCTCGCATGCTATGAAACTTCAATTAATGCCGTTTTTATTTTATTCCACGTGAAGGATATAGAGTGCATTAGAGCACGCTGTTCTTCTCACATAAGCACACAGCGTACACATAGATACATTCAGCTTAGTGATATTATATTCCACAAGTGTCTGTGTGTATATTGGGATATCTGTCTAAAAGGTTTCTGCAGCTCGGATGTCAAGAGGTTGGGCGCTACGCTTTCCGTCGTGTTTGGTACATATTCTCCTGCATAGCTGTGATCATTTTGTTACTGCCATTAGGTCTCGCCAAAGTAAGAGATGTTTAACTCCTACATGTTTAAACTTTTTTATGCTTTAAACAAACTGCATGTACAACTGATAACGCACACACCAAGATGACCGTAGTGTTGAGCTGCAACGATTAATCGATTAGTCGTCAACTGTTAAATTATCCGGCAAGTATTTTGGTAATCGAATTAATTGGTTTGAGTATTTTTTTCAAGAAAAAAAAGTCAAAATTCTCTGATTCCAGCTTCTTAAATGTGAATATTTTCTGGTTTCTTTACTCCTCTATGACAGTAAACTGAATATGTTTGAGTTGTGGACAAAACTAGATATTTGAGGATGTCGTCTTTGGCTTTGGGAAACACTGATGGACATTTTCCCCATTTTTTTACATTTTATAGACGAAGGGTTCTCGAACTGTTTTGGACCAGGGACCCCTACAGGGGAGAACATTTAACAAGGGTCCCCTCATAATCGTAACACCAATTAATCATATGCTCACTAACATTTGTACTCTTAGATGTCATTGGAACTATTTGTATTCTTACATTTTTCAACCTAAATACTTCAGACCTCTTTCATAGAGATAAAGAGAAACACATTTCACCTTGAATCATGTTAAGATAAAATGAGATAATCCTTTATTAGTCCCACAGTGGGGATATTTGCAGTGTTATTACCTCCGCCAAGGCCAAAGGCCTAGGAAGGAGGTTATGTTTTCACCGGCGTTGGTTTGTTGGTTTGTTTGTCTGTTTACAGGATTACTCAAAAAATTCGCGATGGATTGGAATGAAATTTTCTGGAGGGGTGGAGTGCGGTACAATGAACTATGCATTCGACTTTGGTGGCGATCCGGATCATGATCCGGCTTCGGGAATTTTTTTTAATAACTCCGCTCAGCCTGTGCATTAACACCACAGGCTATAACTCATGCGCAGTGTAACTGATGACGCGCTCATGACGCGTCACCCAGTCTCTTTCCTTCTGCCAGCAGAGAGAGGGACAGAGAGAGAGCGGGGGTTGGAGGGAGGGGGGAGGGGGGGGACACCTGTAGATTCGGCGTTTTTTCACATTTAACTCTGTGAAATTACAGTTGACTTCGACCAAAGCACACTTGGTGATTGTTGGAAAGAGTAACGACGACGGTTTAGGTGAGTTTTATTTTGTTTCTGTCCAGTTTGAATGGAGTGTTTTACGATGCTCCGCTACACAGCTGATCTCAACGTAAACAAAAGTACACTTGGATGACGGCGCAAGCTGCAGGGAGAGGGGGGGCAATCGTACTCAGGCTGCTTGGCGGAGGTCTGCGCTCTCTAGTTTCTCTAACTTCTAGTTGAATGTTAATACCACTTATATACCTTTAAACAGAGGGTGATTTTATCCAAATTGCATTTGAACTCAACTTGACAGCATTTATAGCCTACATTTCAAGTAATTGATCTTAAAAGCTTTTAGAAAATGAACCGTAGCAGGACTGGCGGAGTCCTAATAAATCCAGATATTTAAACTTACGAGTCTAAAGCTGTCCGTCAGTAAGTGCTTCAACTTAAAAATAATAAACTTATTGCTGTGTGTCACAATTATATCAGAGTTTCTATTGGCCCAAAGCTAACGTCGGTGGGAGTAATGGACACAATGTGCTGGTTTTATTGGTGCAAATGGTTCCCATCTGTAGATATGCACTTTTTAATGATACAGCACAATTTTATAATTTATGGCAAATTATTTTGGCGGACCCGCTGACAGAGTGCCATGGACTCCACTGTGAGAATCACTGTTATAGACCAAACAACTAATCGATTAATGGAGAAAATAATCGACAGGTTAATCAACATTGAAAATAATGTTTAGTCGCAGCCCTACAGTAGTGACCAATTCACAATTTTGTAGTCTATAATATGCAAATGCAGGATGCATTGTTGTGCTCCACCCGTACAGTGATCAGGACAGTTTCTAAAAAAAAAAATCTGCCCAGTTATCTGTTTTCTGGAGAACACCCGTGTCTAATTTTGATTTTACGAGCCAAAATGAGCAAGAATCTACTGTAGGTCTATTCATATGAAATGGATCAGCAGACAACCTGTAATGCCATGTACAGTACGCACAGAACAGGCCATCATTTTCCATTTTTCTCTCTTTTTTTCATTGATGGAGAGACCTTCGCTAGCCATCTTTTGTCTATTAAAATTTATCATCCATAGAGCTACTGTAATGGACGGTGAGGAGAGCACATAGAAATCTCTGGCAGCTTATTTCAAAGTGAAAATTGACTCTTTGTACCCACTGATGGATATTTTTTAAAGAGAGATCTTAAACTCAATGCTGAGGGCCCAACCCAAAGATAGATAAATGAAAGCACTGGCCAACAAAATAAAACATTCGGCATTATTTAGCCTACTGTGTCAAATGCATTTCCACTTTCAATAACTTTTGCTAAAAAAAAACAATAAGGGTGCTTCAAAAGAGATTTCAAATGATTTCCTTTTCAAATTGGAGCATTCCTCCACCTGAGGCCCGCCCAAATCCATATTATTAGTTTTATAGATTTGACCCCGAGTCGCAGTGATTCTCTGAAAGCTTAGATTGATTGGGGATATTGACTGCTCTTCTAGTTCCTCACTCAACCTGTTCACAGTCAGCATTGCTAATTCACCAAACCAGGGGTGTAACTCTTTTCCTGTGGCTCATCAATTCAACAACCTCTTTATAAAAGGGTAAATTAAACCACGTCCCACAGCCATTTTCCCTCACCGACAGCAGGTTAATGGCTCATCAAGAGTCTGTTCTCTCTCCTGAAACTGATCTTCTCATTCTCGTGCCTGCTCGTCCTTATACGGCTCTATTGATGGCATTGTGCTGAGAGCGTGTGTGTATGTGAGCACACATCCACCAGCTCACACATTTTTTTGTACTTTTGCATAAAAATTGTGTTTTAAAATTTAGAGCAACATGATGCCAGCTGGCAAGCTGACATGCGTGGTTTTTGGTTGAAGTCGGAGAAAGATGGAGAGAAAGAGAGACCTTAGAGAGTGGAGAGCCACAAACAAAGGAGTCAGTTTTCTGGCTTCATCATTACTGAACTGTCCAGTGGTGGCTGTGGGAGGTGCGGGATTATCAGAGGTTGGTGCTGCAATAATGAAGGACGTCTCCCAGAAGACACAAACTGGCCATAGGCGCCTGATAGACCGGGGGAATTGGTTCCAGCACACAGGTGAAACAGAGGAGAAGAAAATAGAGATCACTGCATCCTGCGAGCTGCAGCCAAGACTTGTGTGTTGTTGCTTAGAGATTAATGCACAAGGCCTAAGATGGCTTTCAATTTGCGAGTTATCAGAAGACTCCGGGGGAATTTAAGGGAAAATATATATATATATGTATATATAGCACATCACTTAAAGTTCCATATTGTAAACCTTGAGGTTGTTTTAAACGTTGTTTCAATATTCTGAAACACTCACTGGCTGATTTTGCCATTTTATCTCTAAACATGCCCTTTATGGCCATAAGTAGATCAGGTCTAGATCTTTCTGAAATGGAATACATGATCGATTTCATGTTCAGTCGGTTGTGGTTCATTTTAGCCAGAAATGTGTGAATTCATAATAATAATGTCATAAACGATATAAAAATGTCTATTGTATATATTTTTCTATATCGTTTCTATGGCGATATAGGCTAGGCCTATATTTATTTCTTTTTTCACTATAAAATGTCCCTTTACACTGTTACAGTATGTTCATTTTGCACTAATTTTCTTAAAATGAGAAAATACTCAGTAGTTTTCATTTGTCAAGTATTTAATTCACACAGGAGTATACAAAAAAATAGGCTTTTTAGGATTTTTTGTATTACCAGAAAACTTTATCGAGATATGAAATTACCTATAACGTGATAGAAAATGTTGTTCATATCGCCCAGCTCTAATGCAGAGAAAGAAATTTTAACACAGACACAGTCCTATTTTCAACACTATTATTTTAAGTGTGATATTTTTCAGGTCTATTTGGCCAATCCTGATTTTGTGATGAATTGATATTTTTACTCAAATTAACTGCTTTCCTATGAATGTAAATACACCAAATGACAACATTACTCTTATAAACTGTCTCTCTAGAACAAGCATCGGTGTCAGTACGTACAAATCAGCATGCATAATGTGAGCATGAAGTGTTTCACATTAAAAACTCAACACAGAATTCTGAACACGTTTTAATCCCAAATACGAAAGCTTAACTTGCGAAACTAAAGCCCGGTCGCCGAATTGCTGCTTGTAGCTATAATAGTTCCCCATCCCTCTCTGATTCCAAAAGCCAACGTTAGATGCTGCCAGACTTTCTCAGCTCTAGGAAATACTTTTTTCCTGTCAAAAGACCTAACCTGCCTCGTGTAGGCATTGATTTGATGTCATCCAGGAGCATCGGAGTGAGCAAAGTTGCTGTTCCCTGTTTAGAAACAACGATATAAGGGACTGGGTGCAGTGTGTTTAAGTCTCTGTAGACACATCTGTGATTTTTAAGTACAAGCTACTGTAACTGCTCTTGTGTGTCAATTAGTGTTGTATTTTATTGTATTTTTGTATATATTGTCTGTTTTTTACGTAGTACACTATGGACCTTCTTCTTGTGTCCTTAATAAAGTAATAATAATAGTTATTATGATCCATTACTTATGAGCTCTGAAAAAGGACCGGAAATCTGTAGCTGCTGTAATCCTGTAAAAACGTCTACCAATCACTGCCTCGAGGTCCGCTTGGAAAGAACCAATCAGATGCCTCCCTGCCTCCCTGCTCGTACTCTACCCTTGGCGTGCAGCAGCCTGAACTCAAAGCGCGTCGCCGCCGCACGTTTACTGGAGAATGGAAGAGAAAACTCAGCCCTGCAGTAGCACTGCACAGGTTACTTGTCATGAGGTAGCGTTGTTGAGTTGAGGTCCTCTCTCCGCTCTGTGTCTGTGAAGTAGTTACGATGCGGCGGTGCTCGTGCATGTGTGTGGGGGGCGTTGCCTTGGAAGGAGCCCCGAGGGGAGGGGCTGGGTTTAGACGGAGCTCCTGAGGCGATGCTACTTTCAAATTATGCTAGCTTTTCCAACATCGTCGACCCTATCTTTAAGCTATCATTTGCCAGCCCCTACATGTTTCCCTTTATACATTTAATTATTACTTTTTGCCTCCGTACTGTTATTTAAATCTAGAACAATCCACCTCTGTGATGCGACTGCGGAAAACTGAACTGCTCACCGCCTACCAAGCTGGGTTGCACACGCGGAAGTGAAACAAATCTCGGAGGAGCTGCTCCACAGCCCCGTCTCCCCTTCCCCGAGGTGGAAAGCCCTAGTTTGAGTGTTCACTTACATCATCAAAGGCCCCCTCCGTCTCATGTAATATTAACATGTGCTAAATCAGTGGCAAACAGCAGCAGCAATGTTTACACAGCATTAGCACAGACTTGCGAAGCCACATAGAGAGGGCTGTCTTTGTGTTCAAAGATTAGGAGGCTCTGACACCCATGGGAGGCGACGAGATTATAGTGAATGTTGGTTCGCTGTTTTACAAGGTGACTAATTTAGGCACAATGCATCTGTCCTCCACGAGAGTAGCTTTGCAGATTATTCTACAAATGGGTTCTGATTTTAAACTAAGTAGCCTCACAGTAGGAACACTGTTTTCCTAATGTCAGCACTTATTTATTCTCTTTTGGGTTTTCCTAGCTTCATCATGTGACACGAAACATAAACATTTGGGTTGTTTTTATGTAAAGCTTGCAGGGAAGGACAGATAGAAACTGTGTGGGGGATCAGGAGAAGACAGGCAGACACATTCATCTGTCAGCTGACTTTTTGACACAGGCTTAAATCTAATAATCAGAAAGCTTTCGAGGGGAAGTGGGCTGTCACCGTGAAGTCAAATCTGCTGGAAATTAAGTCCATTAATCACATAGTGCTTCATTTAGTCCTTTTCTCTGCACACCTCTGGAGTATGACTGCGTGGGGGGAGTAAACGGAGAATGGGGGGCTTCAGTTGGAAAGAGCGAGAAAGAGAAAGAGAAAATGTTTGGTGGTGCAGAAGAAAAGCCATCAATTCTCATTATGGAAAATAGATCATCTCTCCTAATTAGAGCCGCGGCTTTTTACCGCAGTACAAATGCAGAATAACGCAAGCTAGCGATGGCAGGCGCCACCCATTGCAGATTAATTAGGTGAGAGTATAAAAACCTACAAGGACCCTGTGATTTTGCCCCAGATATACAGTAGCTTATTAAAGGTAAAGTGCAATATATTGCAGGTTAGATCCTCTGGGAAAACATATGTGGGAATATATCCATTTGCAACGCCTTTATGAAGTGCTTCTTATGAAACATGACTGCCCCCCTGTTGACTAAATTTGTCTCGCTGTGTGTCGCTTAATGAATTGTGAAAGGAGCAACGACTGTAACGTTATTCAGTAACATACTGAGAGGAATAAGGAAGGAAAATTGCTACGGAAAGACGAAGAAAATGTTATGGAATCTGTGTTTTCTGCATGTCAAGTGACCTCGCATTGTGTCCCAACGTTAAAGTAAGGATTGGCTGTCCTAATCCCTTTCCTAATCACCATAGCGATTTGAAGATATCAAGTAACACACATTGGCATTTGTTCAATAATCATGAGACAACAGAGTAGATGGGTAGAGAGGGATTTGTTCCTTGTCAAATGTAGAGTGACAGGTTTGGAGAGGAAGGGAACTTTGGCACCAACAGAGAGGCTCGAGTGAGGAGCACTATAGATAATTGGGATCTTCCTTTTTAGATGATTAAGACGGTGTTACAATTTTTCTTTAAAAAAAAAAAAAAAAAAGGAGCAGGCAGAGAGGAGAGGTCGTTAAGGTAAAAAAGTTTTATCCTGATCTTTATGATGAAATATTCAAAGATGTTCAGCTCCATTTGTTCTCATACACTATTCGTAGCTATACCTACGAAAAGTAAATGCACTGTAATTCCCATATATATCCCACAAAATCAATTCATATGTATTCCGCGTAATTGTGAACCAGGAAGTATTTTGAAAAGACTGGAGCGGAAATTGACGCTGGACATTCGTAGGAAAATGTACAAAAAAATGAGGAATAACTTTTTTCGTAAGATACCATATGAACCGTTGTATGAGGATGTGTTGAACGGCTAGTTTTCTAAAAGCTATAAAGCAACCTCCATCCACCCATTATCTGTTACTGCTTATCCTATTCAGGGTCGCGGGGGGGGGGGGGGCTGGGCCCGATCCCAGCTGACATTGGGTGAAGGCGGGGTACACCCTGGACAGGTCGCCAGACTATCACAGGGCTGACACATAGAGACAAACAACCATTCACCCTCACATTCACACCTACGGGCAATTTAGAGTCAACAATTAACCTAACCTGCATGTCTTTGGACTGTGGGAGGACACTGGAGAAAACCAACGCTGACACGGGGAGAACATGCACACTCCACACAGAAGGGCCCCAAGCTGGGTTTGAATCGGCAGTGTTAACCACTGCACCACCGTGTCGCCCTTATATAAAGCAACCTGAAATAATATATATTCAAAATTATAGCACATAAATATTGACAATGTAACTACACTATACATTTGATATCATCTATAAACAGACATCTTCTCGCCTATCACATTTGTCCCAGTTTTGCATCCCACCTGTAATTGGTCCCAAGACATGCCTTCTGTTGTTTCTAGGCGACCATTCATATATTAACCTGCTTTGGGGGCCATGTTCAGCCATATCCTATTTGTGCCTGTGAAATTCATGACCACGACTCTTAACATATCCACATGTCTGCTACTGCCGCCGCTTTTTCACTCAAATGAAATAAATAAAGCCGGAACATAAATCCAGCCGAGCACAAACAAGACATATACCTAATTTAATTTCCTTTCTTCTCTGACCCAATGTAGTCTTATCTCTCTCCTCAGCACTTTTTGTGCTTTGTCTATTTATTTTCTCCTCTCCATTTCCCAGTTTCTCTCAAGACTTTAAGCCAGATAAGTTGTGGTTTGTTTAGCAGAGGTCACAGGTGAGGAGAATTCCCTGGATAAGGTGGAGCTGAGAGTGAAAATGCAGCAGCGCAGCTCGGGCCTTAAACGGGCGCATAATGCGAGCAGAACATTGCCTCGTGCATATTCATGAGGCAGGCTCTTGCTCATCACACTATCTTTGATCCAATTCATAGAGTATGCAAATGCATGTGCGCGCACAGAAGCACACAAGGCATTTCTCGCCTCCTGCTAGCTGCTCAGATCATCATACCACACCACCCAGAGTTAAGCACACCGCATGCTGTAAACACAGTTTACTGGACTATCTCATAGTGTTAGTACAAACTGATCTTTGTGCTCTAATATGCATTAATGAGAGCATACTGTATGATGTGATACAGTGTGTGTTGCGAGTGTTATTTCGGGTTCATTTGATCCATATGCAATCATTGGTCTGGTCTTATTGCATTACACAAAGCCACAGGGGGGATCGTTTCACATGTGAGCGATTTGACTTGGTAATTAAGAGTAACTTGGAAAAGCAGTGTGACATGTGAGTGCATACATCTGGATATCATACATCTGTATCGCACAGATGTGATGTTGGCTGTGGGCTGCTGATGTGTGATCTGCCAAGCCGTAAGACAATTCAGACTTAAATTCTCTCACACATACTGGTGAAAACACACACGCACACAACTGGACGACTGTTTGCATACACATCAGTGAAATCATGCACTTGTTTGCGAATGGATTCACTTGTATGTATTTTTGTTTTCACCAGTTGTGTGTGTGTGTGTGTGTGTGCGTGCGTGCGTGCGTGCGTGCGTGCGTGCGTGCGTGCGTGCGTGCGTGCGTGCGTGCGTGCGTGCGTGCGTGTATGTGTATGAGAGAGATATTTTCATGGATGTGTATGTTTTTTAGTATACCTGTTTTTTTTTCTGGTGTATCTAAGAATGCATGGGGGTAACACTTTATAATAACCATCAATAACAAATGGTAAGTTGTTAATTAAACTTAGTTAATAGTTATTTTACTGTTACCAAACAATAAAATGATAATTAATAATGTTTACTAATTATTAGTTAGGCTTTAATTTCTGTTATTTTATCGGCACTTTGTGTAATATGAAATACATAAATTATGTATTGCATCATAGCTGATAAGAGACGATAACAATTACATTCCGATTACATTAGTAAACTATTAACAGTTTATTGTTGCACTCATTATAACATTAAATATACTATATTAAGCATTTGTTCAAAATTAACGAATTATTTGTAAACCTTTAAGAAATTGTTTGTAAAAGATTTATAAACATGACATAGATGGATGGACCAGAAACCAATTATCAACCATTGATTAACTATTTATCAAAACAATGTTTATAGATGCTTTACAAAGATTTATTAACCATTTAACAGGGTATTATAATCACTAGTTTCAACTTTATAATAGTCATCTAAATAATGTTTATAGACGGTTTACAAATTATTAACCATTAACAAAGTGTTACCACTATCTGGTCCATCTATCTATGTAAGAATTTCTTAAAGGTTTATACATCATTTCGTAATCATTAACAAATACTAATCGCAACATTAAACTGTTAAAATAACATAACTTATAGTATTACAAATAATGAATAAACATTATTAATTATCATTTCATTGTTTGCTAACAGGAAAATAACTATTACAAGTTTAATTAACTATCAATTTATCATTTATAAATAATGGTTAATATAAAGTGTCCATAATTGTACACTCTTTAGATTTCACAGTGGACTGGATAGCAAAGAAGTATAATATGTAATAACATTTCACCATTAAAGCCAAGGTGAAAATGTCCTTTGTACAACAGAAAACTGCCACCGCCTATACTGCTGTAAAGACTCTTTATGACAGGCAGTGGTAGGTGGATGACGGTATTCACCTCCTTAATGTTAGAGCAGAAAGAAACATTTGCAAGTTCAAGGTTATCTTATTTTTTTATTGAATACCTTAAAATGAAGCCAGAAGTATAGCCACAATATATTTATTATTTATTTATATTGTATATTTGCAGCATGTTGCTGGGTGAGACTTTTATCACTGGTGTAACTGAATGTAAAGCTTTAAAATGCACAGAGAAATCTGCCCATGCAGTTGCAGATTAATCCACATGTCTAGACAATTACATTTACTCTTTGATATATTGGTAATGACAAGGAAGGGAGGTAGTGTTAGTGCTAGAGGTATTGGGTGCATTTTTATAATGTTAAATAGTTCTACTTCTTCATGGACTTTGACAATTCCTAGTTGGCTACAACTAGTGAGATGCACGTATTCGACAATTTCATCTAAATGTACCTCTGTCATCATTTCCTGCAATTGCTGACATCAACAATGCAAAGAAACTTGGAATCTAACGGCTTCCTCAGCTCATTATTACCGTACCTGCAGAAACAGGCAAATGACATAGCATAGGGAAAACATTTTAATCCTTGCCTGCCTGTCCTCCAGAATGGCAAATTATGTTTCATTTTGCTCTTTGTTTGGTCAGTAATGAAATACTGTGTCAGCCCCTGCTTTCTCTGTAGCCATGGCAACAAACATCCCCCTGGGTAATAAAGCAGAAGAACACTCAATCAGGACCGAGTCATCGAGGTTGGGAACGTTTTTGCCCCGAAACAATGCTGAAATAGGCAACAAGGTGTTCCCAAGTGATCCAGGGGTGTTTCAAACACCTGATTGGGACCCAGTGATTATTTGTGACAACTTTTATTCAAAAAATTAACCTGTTATTTGTGGCTAAAGCATCATATGAGATGCCAACTTTGCTTTTATTCCATAATATCAACGTGCATTTATATTAATTGACCTTTTTTGTGAACCCTGTTTGCACTTTTAGACCCTTTAATTACTGGACAGCTTTGAGGTGAAAAATTAATAAAAGTAATTTTAGATGCATAAAAGGTTCAGTTATGGCGCTCATTTACATATTAATGCAAACGCCTACAGTAACTGTTTACAGCATAAATTTATTCATCATCTTACCTGTGATTCTGTACGTCTTTCCTATTTGTATAGTTTTATTTTGGGAGCATTTTTTTTGCTTTACTAGATAGCGACCAGACATTGCAATTAAATGGTAAGCATCTTAAACCCTGAGGATACTAGGATGCCCCAGTTTTATTTAAAAATGTGACAAGCTGAAGAGGGTAGTCAACCATCTCTTGCACACTCATTTTATTCATATTGATCATAAAGAAAAAAAGCTTTTCAGCTTTTCCACTCTTTTTTGATGATTTCTCGCAAAAGGTTGCAAGGTGTCATTTTCATTACATGTTTCATAACGTAAGCCTTTGGAAGCTTTTGTAACATTAAATTAGGTTAATTGAAATAAAGTTTTGCCTTGACATCAGGGGCGAGAGACCCACTTACTATCATTGATAACTTCAGTCACCGCCGTGGGTTAATGTGACAATGTCACACCCAAACAGATCAGTTGCATTAACTCTTAATGTGAGTAGGAATACTTGGCAGTTAGCGTGACTCCGAATGTCACACATTTAGTTAAGAAGCCCTGTCTGCTCTTGTTGTGTGGGAGGCCTATTTTTCCACACTGACCTCGTGCTATTCTGGGCAAGCGACTCTGCTATTTGACAGCCAACTTCTGGTCGCTATTTCCCCGGAGGTTAGGCTGAAGCAGACATCTCTCCTATGAGACGCCGGACTAACATACACGGAGCCTGTGCTCCCGCGGACATCAGCAAGCAACACATACGCCGCAGAGCAGTGACATTCCCAGAGGTGTCAGATGGGAGGGCTTGTTTCTACCTACTCCACAGGGCTGAACTAAAAGCGCATCACAGCCATCTCGAGTCTGAATTAAACTTGAGGCGGCGCCATAGCTGTTCCTTAGCTGGTCTGTGTAGACTGTACCTATTGATCGCACTGTTTCAAAACTACATTGCGGTTTTGTGCATTTGTTCAGTCAGAAAAGTATTATGTGAATTCTCTCCCAGTCATTTTGTGATACAGAGTGTTTACATTAGCATTGCTTCCATTGCTAGATGATAAAGAGCATATGTGTGTATAGCAAAAATTATAATACCTGTTGCTAGTTGTCAAGCAGTCCAAGCAGACCAATCGCAGTTCTTGTGGTCTTCACCATGGCTCGTAGACATAGTTAGACACCACAAAAATCCAAAATTTGAGCTGGCCCTTTCAGATTTTATGAATTTATGATGATTAATGATTTTATGATTTATTTTTCCACAGATTATTTGTTGAAAGGAATATTACTTAACTTTTCTCCCTGCGTTGTTACTCCCAGCAGAGCAGGAATTTTACAGGGGCCATGATGGCCACGGCCTCCGTGCACCCTCAGTTTGGCCTTATGCCCCTCAAAAATTAAATCCCCCGCGGCCACAGTGGCCTTAATGCCCCGCCCACGCTGCCCCAGCTGTTTTCGCCGTTCTCTCCTCTGCTTTTTTGGTTTTTAGATATCAGTGTCTTTTGTTGAAATTCTGAATTCTTCCTGGGTAACATCAGGACACATAACCAGTGGTGGGTCTGATTTTGAGCCTGGTATGAACCGCTGGAAAACCGGGCTATTAATGACCATAGTTTGACACAAATGTTTGTTTCCGCCTGGCACCGATGTGCCGCGTTCCGGCTGGGACTCGGTTTTACTCCGTCTTCCGCAGAGCTTCATAGCACAACGGGAGTGTTTCAGAAGCTGAGGGTTTTTACCTGCCCGATTTTGTTAACTTGCAGATGTTGGTCATTTTTCCTTGATATTTGTGCTTCTACCATAAGTAGGCTAAGTGAGTAGGCTGCATAGTTAAATGGTTTCTTTTTTTATCAGTTTTAATTATGTTTATTTTTATTTCCTACTTTGTTTTGCTGTAGCCTACAGACAAAGGTAATACCGTTAAAAGTTCAGTTATGAACGACATAGATCAAAGATTTGTGGCTGCTTCAGTTGTTAAAAATTAATTCATCCCCATAATTATTTTGTATCCATATACAGTGCCTTTTGCAATAGGAGAACGCTCACATTTCTAGTAGGTAGTGGGTAGTAGGTAGGGTAGCAGGAGAAGGAGAAGGAGCCGGTCCTGGGTGCATCTCCTCAACCAGCGAAGGAGCCGTGGCTCCTTCAAAAAGTAGGCTAGGCGCCTGATTTTAGCGGAGCAAAGCAGAGAGCCACTTCTCGGACGCTTCTGAAACACGCTGATGTGCGTCAGGTTGAATCACAAGCATTTTCTACAGCGGGTGTTCTCCAACTTTTTGGGGCACTTTTTGGAGAACTTTTTGGGTTCTCCAACTTTTTGGGGCATTAGGAGGGGATCCCCTGTAAGGTATGGTAACACCGATTAACAATAATGCTTACTAACATTTGTACTCTTAGATGTCATTGGAACTATTTGTTTCCTCAAACTTTTCAACCTAAATACTTCAGACCTGTTTCAAACTGTGATAAACAGAAACACATTTCAATTTGAATCATATTATACTATATACCACTTATATACTTTTAAACAGGTGGTAATTTTATTTAAATTGCATTTGAACTCAACTTGACAGCATTTATACTTTTCCAGTAATTGATCTTAAAAGCTTTCAGAAAATGAACAGTATAGCGAGACTGACATAGTCCTAATACATCCATACATTTAAAGTTACCAGTCTGAAGCTGACTATCAGTAAGTGCTTCACCTTTAAAATAATGAACTTATTGCTGTGTGTCACAGTCATATCAGAGTTGCTATTGGCCGTGGGTGACGTGGGTGGTGGGAGTAATGGACACAATGTGCTTTTATTTATTGGCACATATGGTCCCCATCTGTAGATATGCACTTTTTAATGATACAGCACAATTTTATAATGTATAGCAAATTATTTCGCGGGATGCCAAAGACCCCTAGGGGTCCCCGAACCCCACTTTGAGAATCACTGGTCTACAGTGGCAGTGATCAGCTCCTGCGACCGCGTCGCAGCCGGAACGCTCCACAGCCGGAACGCTCCACAGCTGGAACGCTCCACAGCTGGAACACGCCACAGCTGGAACACGCCACAGCTGCCCCCGGTGAAATCCAGACATTGCTCATATATCGCTACAACGAGTGATTCTGATTAGTCCAGGGTCAGTGTGTATGAACTTTTGACTCAGGAGTTTAAACAAATATTGGTAATTTGGAAATACCAATAAATAATTTTGTGAAATAAATAGCTTATTTATTTCACTGATTGTAATGCTAGATGTATGTATTAAAAAAAGAAATCACCCTTAACCCTTAAGTTCAATTAATTATTTCCATGGACTTAAAATCATCATCTTGTTTGGTGGCCTTGCTGCCCTGGTATTTGTCCTTTGTGCCCTCAAACAACTGACAACACCAAAGGCCAAGTGGCCCTGCCCCTAAAAAGACTTTCCCGCTACACTGACAATCACCAGATATAGGTTCTGGGAAATCTGAGGACTTGTCTTAACACTACTGTGACAGTTTTCTAAATATAGTTCATCAAACACTTTTATCAGTATTGGTATGTAACATCCTTCGGTAACCATGGACACCAGTGCAATATAATCTGGCCATTGTTTGCAGTGACTGTGTCTCTCTTTATTTTCTTTCTCCTCCTCCTTTGCTGTCATTGCGCCTGTTGCATTCATGCATAGATGGCATGCTAAGTGAAAGAGGAGCCAATGGGGATGAGCAATGCCTGCTAAGCTGGTCTTAGTCACGGGGCATTGTCATTAGATTAATGGAGCAGAAGGAGCCATCCGTTCTCTCTCCAGAGGCGAGCTTTACGTTTGGCGGGGTGGGGAGAGGAGAAAATGAAGGGGAGGACGTGGCTCTGCCTCAAATGGAGGATGATTTGGCACTTCGCACCCCCCCACCCCCTCTGATCACGCCTCCTGCTGATCTCCATAACCATAATGATGTTCTCGGTGTGAACTCTTGGGAACCTCAGGTCTCTGACATTGTCACTGTGGGGCCCCCAAAAGTTCATTTATAAAATATTTGTTTTTACTACAGTTTCACTCGACCCGACTTTTAATTTGAGCCGAGCACATAGAAATACTGTGTTGCACTGAGATCATTTTATAGACCAGTTCATATACTTTATATTACTGTACCTACTAGAGACTGAGTTATCACTGTACCTGTTATTAATTATTAACTTGTACTCAATCATTTACTCAGGTAATTACTTTTTGCTAGTGGTAATTACATAGAGAGGTACTAACCCTGTCTCTCACAAAATTAAGTTCCCATACAACTAAACTGCATTCTCAATTACATTTGGAAGAAACCATATTTTGTCGCGGATCACGGTGGCAGTTTTAAACGGCTTTAAACACATGGTTAACGTTGTAAATTTAAACAAAACAAAAAAACACAACAACACTACGTAGTTAGGTTTAGGCAACATAACTACTGGGTTAGGTTTAGTAAAAAAAATATCATGGTTTGGCTTAAAATGACTATGTTTCACACGCAACGTGAACAGCGGTCTCCTGGGGGAAAGTCCGCTGTTTGTTGGACCCATCCACCCCCCTGCCCACCCGCCAGTAGTGCAATTCCTAGCTTGTTATACTCGTTATGATACCAATAACATTATTATTCGGTCGTGTCAAGAAGGCAACCCGCAAATTACGAAATCTGGCAAAAACATGCAAAAATTCTCGTGAAACTAGCTGGCTGACGACCTATCCTAACCTTTACTATTCGAGGTCAATGCCTAACCTTAACCATCTCGCGAGAGATTCCCAAGTCTTGAGTTACCTTCTAGACACGACACTGTTTTTCCAGGTAACTTTCATTAACGGTCGCTAAATATACTACGTCACCTGCTCTGTGCGCCACTCGTTGTACTACGTCACTTGCTGCGGCCGTCCGCGGACTTACAAACGTATTTGTGATACGTCAAGGACAATCTGCAACAAAATATGTTTCCTTCCAAACGTAATTGAGAATGCCGTTTAGTTGTATGGGAACGAAATTTTTCAGAGACAGGGCTGAACATGTGGATGCTTGTGTATTTTATTATTATTGTAAAAAGATCTAATAATTACTTTGTTGTTGTAATTACAATATTCCCTGCTGTGAACGACATGTAATTGTCTTTTAAGTAGTAAGTTATTTGTAATTACTGTGCTGTCAAATGAAGTGCTGCCCAAATGCTCTTAAAGCACAACTTCACAGCTTTGCCCACAGCATATAAATTCATATCAACACACTTCATCCAGTTTAGAATTCAATTCTTGCTCCAGTGAATTAATTCTGGCAAAAAGAGGCCGCAATAAAGAGAAAACCTGAGGAGACTAAAGTTGCACAACCGTGTTGGCTGAAGAGAGGAGACAACTGTTACCATGGCAAATAATCCAGAAATTCTTTGCTTTACCATTTCCAGCCAATTACCCCGAACCTCTGTCTCATCTGGGTGGCAGGGGTTTTTGGCAGAAGATTTACTCCCAGCTCTGATGAGTAATTCAGCACAAGAAACACAACTGAGTTTGAAATGTTAGTTGTTGCTATGTCTTTTTTTGTGTATTTCTCCAATCGCACATCATACTCAACTACTCACCCCCAGCTTGGCAAGCAAAGGCATATGTTTTCCCAATCCATTCACTGAACCAGTGAAATGATATGATTATCTGCCTGGTTGCTCTGCACTTCCAAGTGTTACAATGCCAGGTCACTGTATTGCTTATACATTTTTAAGTGAGTGCACTTTAAATGTGGTTAACAATGTAGCAGTAATTTGTGGTGGGGATGAGGGTGTGGTGTTAGAGTCAAGCATTGTCAGCCAAGGTTTAAGTTTGGAGTGTAATCACGTGTGTCGGAATTCACTACGTCGTTTACTCATTCATACTTCCTTTATAATAGACTCTATCTACTCTTAGATTTCGGACGCTAATGAATCATTACATTCATTTGGCAGATGCTTTTATCCAAAGCGACTTCCAATAGGGTGCATTCAAACCACGTAGGAGCAAGAGCTAGGTATCATCCAAAATTTGGAGTGTATCCCTCTTAAGCAAATAACTAAAAGTGCGTTCAGTGCTACAGTGCTTATGTGTCATCACTGACAGGCGTAGAGTCCTACAGGTGTGTACATGCCACAGACACTACTGTTTTTGTTCCATTGTTGCAATCTTGAGGAGCACTAGAGAGAGTTTCACACAGATAATTTGGACCCTCAAATAAAATAGAAGTAGGTAAAGTAGTAGTTAAGTGTACTGCACTGCATAGTAAATACCCTTCAGTCTGGTTTGTTTTGCTTGAGAGTGTGTTATTGCCTGATTTACAGTCAAGAAAATTGGCTCAGAACTAAAACATTGGAAAAAAATGCCAAACCAATAACAAAAGAAAAATTTTTCTACATTTTCTTGGAATGATGATTGTTTGTCGGAAGCTACTTTAGTTTCCCCTTTAGACAACATAATATGAGATGGAGAAAAAAATATGTGTTGATGGGTCTGGCAGACATAAAACTCTCAGAGAACTGTGGTGTTGAAATTGAAGTTAGCTGTCCCACTGAGACCAGCAGCAATTAAGGCGCATTTACCAATAATGCTTTTGGTGTGTTCTTGTTTTGCCACAAAGGAAAAAAGAACGTAAAGATTGATGGGAATTAATTATTCATCGTATCAAGAGTAAACACTGTCCCTTCGCTTAATGTCTAACTAGTCAGGGTAGGGATCAAATTGCAACTTTTAATAATTGTTTTGTTCCTCTTTTAATCTATCTATCTATCTATCTTTCTATTCATCTATCCATCTATCCATCCAGCCCGTTCTCATTCCCCGGGCGTCAAATAACGATGCTTTTTCACGGCCATACCGATACCGCCACACAAGGCACCCTTTAGTGCCAGTATGAAACGCACCGGGCGTTCCGTTAACTACAATGTAAACCCATCTGCAGCAACGGTAAACGCTTCGCGAAAGTGTGCCAGGAGTGTGGTGACGTAGTTTAAAGAGCGAAAAGACACACATAGGGCAGGCGGGAAGGGAGGTGGTGGGGTCCCACAAACACAAGGCTTTCATCCAGGAGACCGCTGTACGTGTCCCGTGCGTCACGTGATCCCCGGCTCCTCCAGTGATGAGCAAGATACTTAACCCCAAATCACTCCCGAAGGCTGAGCCATCGATGTGTGAATGAGTATTTAGATTAGATCCTGATGGGCAAAGCTGGCACCTTGCATGGCAGCCTCTGCCATCAGTGTATGAATGTGTGTGTGAATGTGTGCATGCTGACATGTAGTGTAAAGCGCTTTGAGTGGTCGGAAGACTAGAAAGGCGCTATATAAATGCAAGTCCCTTTACCATTTACCATTTTCATTGTACAAACATAGTAGTTTTTAGCCAAACCATGTTCTTTTCTAAACCTAACTATGGTGGTTTTGTTACCTAATCCTAAAGTGACGTCAAGGGTAACTATAGTGGTTTTGATGCCGACAATAAAGTGACGCCAAGGGGCGGTATGTGAGTTGGGATGAAAATGTGTTGATTCCATCCATCCATCCATCCATCTATCCGTCCGTCTGTCCATCCATCTATCTATATATCTATTTATCTATCTATCTATCTATCTGTCTATCTATCTATCCATCCATCCATCCATCTATCTATCCATCTATCCATCTATCTATCATCTATCCATCCACCCATCCATCTATCATCTTTCTATCATCTATCCAACCATCCATCCATCCATCAATCCATCCATATATCTATCTATCTATCTATCTATCTATCTATCTATCTATCTATCTATCTATCTATCTATCTATCTATCTATCTATCTATCTATCTATCTATCTATCTATCTATCTATCCATCCATCCATCCATCCATCCATCTATCCATCTATCCATCTGTCTGTCTGTCTGTCTGTCTGTCTGTCTGTTTCCAGCAGGGCACTGAAGATGTAGCTTGAATGGGTTTGACCACTGATATGAGAATTTAACCTTTAAACATACTCAGTATTTTAGTCACCTCTTTATCAAGCATCAGTATATTGACAGAACCAGAAGTGTTTAGAAAATTGAACCATGTCAGGATGGGTCATCTGAGTTCGATCTGAGCCACGAGAGAAAAACACGTTACACACAATAAATCAGTCATTGTTCACACAGAACAAAGCTGTTATTGTCACCATTACATGATCATTTTATTAGCTAATGACAGGACATTTTGAGACTGTAAATATGATCAGGATCTGTGCATATAAACCCTTACTTTTAGGCTCGTCTGTGAAGCCAAAACAGGCAGCCTGATTTTAAGACAAATATCCAATTACACGGCGCGGCAACAACACCCCTGGGATGGCATCTGTGAATATGCCCTGATGGTGAATCCCACAACCTGCCGACTGTTATACTGTGGAAATAACCTTAAATACTACAGGCTGGACCCCAGCTGGTCATAACGCAGCATTAAGGCAACCGTTTCCCAAAAGTGCTTGATGACAGCGACGTGTTTTAATGAGTTATTTAGAGAATTTTCAAGGTGGAAAGTGAGGAGTGTGAGCATGATTTACCGTGGAAATGTCCAGACACTACTCCCCAAGGAGCAATAGGTGCAGCAGTGTTCAGTTCCCAAAGCTTAATTACACCAATCCTAAATTAATTGGACTCACAATTTATAGTTTATCATTGCTACGTAAGAAAAGCACCTGTAACACATTTGGTTCCAGGGTTCACATTAATTGGCAACTCCAGGCCAAAAGTTATGTCTTCCCCTTAATGAAGTAATTAGCTAAAGCCATTGTATCAAAGGCTTGTGCTGATTGCAAATTTGATTTTGTCCGGTCAGTGGGCCCCTTAGACTTGCTCTGATTCATCTATTATTTCAGTGAATTTCCTCTGCCAAAAAGTGTGCCAAGACATTACTATTGAAATTTGAAACACATTAACACCCTTGTGTAAAACTGACATCAATCAAAGATAGATGTGCAATGCCACTAACACTCCCAGTACAAGACGTTTGTCTTCATAAAGGCAGTAAAGTGGAAAATGAAATGTTTACAGTGATTTTTTTTTTTTCATCCTATTGTCACCAGAATTCTGCTGTACGAAGTGACAGGAGAGGAAATTATCTGAAGACAAAATGGCACATAGAAAAAGTTTCTAGATCTCCTTTTTTATCACTTTGTCTTATATGCACTCTGTTTTATCACCTCACGTCTTTATCACTGTGCAGAAAAGTAGCTGCACTAAATACACAGTGTGCTGCAGCGTACTGTATATCACCACAGACATTATACTTATAAAACTGTTCGAATATCAGCAAGAGCTTAGGTGCACACTGCATTATACATGAGGTGTTATTTATTAACACCCAAGGAATAATATTCCAAGATGGAGGAGGACTAATGGCCAGTGTGATGGAGACTATTTTAATTGTGCTGTTAATTCTGCTCACAGCCAGTGCCATGATGGCCTTTCACGTCTTCACACTTCCCCGTTCTCACCTGGGAGAAAATCACACAAGCATTAATTTAAAAGCACAGGAATCAATGTGACATTTTCATTGGCACATTTAGACATCCTAAGGCAGAAATACACTGGGTAGATCAGATCAAGAAGTCCATCTGGTGCATCTGGGCTCTCTGAAGGACTCATATGTTGTTTTTACACGACTTAAATGTAGAAGCCTGTCTTTTGTACACACAGAACAGGAGGTGCAAAATGATGTGATGCTAATAAAATCAATCACATCAGCTCTTTTATTTTTCTCTGATGTATGAATTTATGATTCAGCCTTCACAGAGGATATCATTTTTTCATCTTCGTCCTTTGTACAGCATGGTCCCACTTCCAGGGCGCCAAGTACCGACACTTGGGCAATGGCCGTCGTCGTCTTGTTACCAACGCAGCCGGCTTTCCACTAACTCCATCCGCGTCATTATTCAGGCTGTTCTCATACACCGTTCGTAGCTATACCTACAAAAATTATCGCACTGTAATTCGTATATCCCCCACAAAATCAATTCGGATGTATTCCACGTAATCGTGAACCAGGAAGTATAAAGAGTGACAAACGGCATGTAGGGAGGAGGTTCGGGGTGGATAGGCGGGTCAAAAAACACAGGACTTTTACTCCGGGGTCCGGTGTTCGTGTCCCACGTGAAACCACGCGTTACAACTTTAACCGCAACCATTTCACAACGTTAACTGTGCACGAACCTTCTGCGTCAAGATACTACTCAAAAGGCGACGGCGGGGGCTCTTGCCCAAGCGGCAAAATATGACAAGCAGGAATGAGATCCCGTTGTTTTTTAGGCAGATGGAAGGATGTAAAGCAGAGTTTTTCTGACCCTTGAGCTGTATAACATGGAAATCAGTAATTATTGATTCTTATAAATCATAATTGTCACCAACTCCAATTCTCACTGCTCATTTTTTTTCATTTCATCTCTCCTCACCCATCCCCCAATTTAAAGGTTGAGGCATTAAGGACCGACAAACGCTGACCTTTCCCACTGCGTGCATCTATCATCCAACAAGACTAATCATGCTTTTCTTGTGCCTTAGATAGATGTGAGAAGGCAGAGGGATGTGATGTGGAGAAATGTCAAGGTCTTGCAGTGTTCACATTTTGTCTGAGATTGGACTATGGTGTTATAGATCCTTTGGATCAACTGAGAATCTAGTCCTGTATGAAAGAGGGTACTAATTTTCCAATCTATGAAAGGCCAGATGGGACTAAGGTAGTATAGATTACATTTCAAACATGCTCATTAAATAATGTTTTAGATATAGAAGCATCACACCTTGCATGACCTTTGTTGCAGAATAAATCTTGCATTATAACCTGTTGTTCAGAATAATGCATTTTCTAACAACCAGTAAAGACCAAATATATCCAAATATCTTTTTACCTGGTGGCATTTTGCACTGAAACATAACACTAATACCTTGAGCAAGGAAGCAGCTTTGATACTGCAGTATCTCACGTCGTGCTGCAGAGTTTAATGTCTTGAAAATGGGCCTGATTTTGGCTGTGTCATTTGGGTTTCACTGGCCACTGAACTGTAAGTCGGGGAGAGAGCAGCAATTGCAGTCTGAGTCTAGGCACTTTGTCATGGGTGCCACACGGTGTAAATTGATGCCGGCGTTTGACAGAAACTATCGAGCGCTCAAATCTCGCTCTGCCTCGGTAGACGTCTGCGGGTCTGCTAACAATCTACAATGCGAGTCCGTGTTGTATTGGCTGATAATTTGGGCTAAAAGTAATGACGCATCTGTTACACACCGGATTTCGACAGCAACCGATGTCGTGCCACCAATAAGTATACCATTCCTTACAGTACAGTGGGTTAACATTTCGATTCCCCTGAAAGAGTTTTTAAATAGCTTCTGTTGCAGAGGGACTGTGGAATGTACAGATAGATTAAAAGAAACAACCCAGAGGTCCATTTTCATAATTATGTTTTGGTGCCAAGCCTGACTGCTTGGCTAGCACTCTTGGAAAGGGAGGGCGGGAGGGAGAGAGAGAGAGAGAGAGAGAGAGAGAGAACGCAAAGAGAAATCAATACTTCAGTTGAAACAAGCCTAGCTGCTTTTTGTTTTATTTTTTTTCGGGGGAAAGAGGAATGGAGAGGAACTGTGAGAGAGACATTCTGGACCCTGTGGCTGCAGCACCAGCTTGAACAAAAGGCCAAAGATGTTGTAAGATGAACAAACTACTGTGCTACCTACCTGGAAGACACAACTTTTTGACTGTATTGGTGGTAGCAACACCCCCTGTGCGAGCGAGTGCTCGTAGCAAAATGAAGAGAAATCAGTCTAGCCAGCCTTTGCTCCTCAAGACTGGAGCAAAGCAGAGCAGCAAGACACCATGGCCAATAGGAAGTGTGAATACAGTAGTTGCCCTCTGCCTGAGGGAAAGTGAGTCAGCCATTTGTTCCCCTCTCCCTTCTTTCTTTAATGCCCTGCCATTCACAGCGATGTGAACAAGAGAATCCAATATCCAGGACTCTAAATTGAAGCTGTAAGACGCTCATCTAGTGCATGTGCACACACACACATATATACACCGTATATCTTTGTCCCAAGTCAGTTCTGTCCAGCTAGCTTTATGATTTGTTTATATTGCTTTCAATTACCTCTCTGTGTCCCTTGTTGAGCTCAATAAAATTTTATATTGTGGATATTATTCTCTAGGTGCCCATCCTCTCTTCCTATGGCCGTCTGCATTTAGGCATTCAAATTTCAATGTAAATAAATCACATTTTGAAGCCTCTGTGTATGTGGCCACTGAAAGAAACCGCAGGTCCTTGACATTTAGCACTAGAAAGGGTTGAACAAGCAGAGTACGGACGGACTGCTGCAAACAGTTTGCTAGCGTCTTCTTTTGTATTACATCAGGCGCCTCCGCTCTCCTTTCTGGTGGTGTGTACATGTACGTCTGCAGCCATGTGCGTCTGTACTTGTGTGGACTGTGTTGTCATCCACCCTCGCTGCTGTCTCGTGTACGATTCTCACCTCTCCCCACCAGCATTGTTGGTTTACCTCCCGAGCAGCCTGCGGCAAATTATCATATTTATCGAGAAGCCAGCCATGGTATTAGCAGGAACACCCGTTCCTCAGCTGCGGCTCCAGTGAAACGACCACTGTAAATCACACTCTGTCAGCCTCTCATGCAAGCTCTGTCATGGTTGTCAAGGAGACCATGATGTGATTGTGACGGCTATTCTGTTATGATTCAAAATCATGGACTCAAGAGAAAAGAATATTGTTTTCTTTTCTTGGTGAAAGCAAAAAGGTCAAAACCAACATGTTAAATCCATTTTTGTATTTTACTGTATATTACGTCTTCTTAAGGGACTAAAAGTGCTTATTAACTACTAGTAGTAATGGGACATTGCATCATGAATAATAATTAATAGTTATCTTGAATATTAGGAATGACTGTAAATCAGCTTCTGCTGCTTTTTATGTCTTTTTATTATAAAGCAGGTTTAAGTGCCATACAAATACTGTGAAAATAATTTATATAAATGCTCAATCCATGGAGAAATACAAGCAGCCCGTATTCAGAAACTGTGCCTGTGAAACAAGCAAGTCAGGATTTCTGTAATTTTGTGATGTAACAAATCTACAGTATATATGGTGCCTTCAAATGAAACTCGTGAGCTTGTGTTTACAACATGGGAAGTCATGTACGCAATATGCTTGACAAGTTCAAGTGGTTAAGTCGTGAGAGCGTCTACAAGCCATAGAGGCTAACAATTTAGAAAGCTAGCAAGTGGATAACGTAATGCAGTAAATGCAAAGGCATAATGACAGAGGAAAAAGATGAGGCTGTTGGGAATATCAACATTTTCCTCAGACATATTATAAAATTACAAAGAAAAACAATATACGACTAAAATTACAATTATATTAACTTATCATGCACTGAAAAAATTACTTCCATGGCCACCGCCATTTCTGATAAGGTCAACAAACGACTACAACTCGTGAACGCTGAGCTTTTGAGCTTTGTGTTTACCAAGTTTACGAGATGAGTCCATATGAACGCCCCCCTCGTGTCGTATTCACCACCTCGTAAGTGGAAAGTTTCTGAAAGCTCAGAGTTCACGGCTTGTGACGTGTTTGTTGACGTTGTGAGAAATGGCGGAGGAAAACCGGGGACAAGGATGACACAGCAGAACACAAGGGAGAGACAGGGGCACGGCCGTGGTGTTTTTATTCAGTTTTGGATTCTAGTTTTAATTTTGGTTTATTTACCGGGAGCATTAAGTGTTTTGTTTCTGCTGAAGTTTTCCTGGCTTTGTCAAAATCACTCCTAAAGGCAGCTAAACACTTCAGATGCCGCAGTGTTGATCATTAAATGAATGGACAAAAATAAAAACTCAAGGTCTAACTCTAACCGCGTGCATGTCTAAATGAACAGAAACTGAACACAGCAGCACTCCATTAAAAGTAGTGCTGTCAAAAAGCAAGCCTAATTACCAAACACACTGAGGAGCAGCATTAAACACATTACAGGGTAATTAATGGAAGTATTTTTTCAGTGAAAGAAAGTCATGTTATATAACTATAATCGGTGAACTACAGAGTGGACTTTCTCATTTCCTCCTGACTTCCGCTGTGCCCCGTGTGTACACCCCCGACTCAGTCACACTCACCTGTACATTTCCTGTTGTAAACGTTTAGTCAAAGGGGATGTGTTCAATAGCTGAAGCTGACCTAGAAGCAGCTTTGGTAAGGTTCCATTGACCGTATGTAATCGGGTCAGTGAACTTCCATGTTGCTGTAAAGGGCCCTCTGTGGATGTCTTAACCTGATTCTTTTTAAACACCTCACAGTTTAGCAGCGCTGAATGAAAACCCTGACTAGTGAACACTGTCTTTTATTTCAAATAATGAGAGACACTCTTTATTTCGCTGTGTGCGCTTGCATTTGTGGTAGCGACTGCATCTGTATGCATTGAGTTGAAGAACCAAACCAGGGGTCTGCGGGGAGGCAGCGTGTGGGAGAGTGTAGGATTGTATCCCAGTCTGCCACATATTAGTGGACCTGTCACTTAGTAAACAGTGACTTAAACTCATTTCCATTCTGAGTTAGGAAGTGTAGAGAGAACTCCTAAGTGCATTAGAGTCACTCGCAATTTAGGTCCACTTTATCTCTCAGGCGAGGGTGGATGGGTGGGGGTGGGAAAAAGGTAGCAGAGGGAGCAATTAAACAGCAATCGGCAATCAAAATAACTCACAGAGCTATTCCCTAATTTCAGATCATGTTTCATCCTCACCGTACGGGAAAAGAATAGACTGTTTGATTGTCTGTTATATTGGTTTCCCATATATTTTGCAATATTAAGTATGTAATCTTTTATTAAAATGGTGTTCTCTGTTAATTTCTCTTCCTGTGATCGCACACGTGAGAACAAAACATATGTCACTCAATAAGGAAAAGGTTGTTATTGTTTATGAAAATGAGTCATCCACCAATCAAGAACTGCCTTCATCTAAACAAGATCAGAGTGTAGAAGAGACATTACAACCATTATCATGGCGAACATGCTCTGAAATCTATTACCTTTGTTCTTGTTATTTCTTGTTTAATATGCGGCAAGGTCTGGCAGGCCTTTTGATGTAGTTGCGAGCCCGGTGGGCATTCTTCCTGAGGCGATACGCACTTCACTCCTTAATAGGGATTGATTTTCAAAGGTGCGGTTTACAGTCAGGCACCGCAGGTCGTGGTCTCCTGCTGCTTGATATCTGTAGACCTGACCTCCACACAACCTTGACATCTGGGGGGTTACCTAATGTGCTGCACCTTAACCTGTTTCTGGCACCTCCGGTCCATGCGTTACAGGCATCGCCGCTGGGAGCTGACGGCTCCTGACTAAAACAAATAGAAGTACTCCAGCGAGGGCGGGCCTGTAATTGTTTCACAGTCTGCATACTGTATTCCCTCGTCACATGTTCTGCTCCATCCATGTTGACAGACTGATTTATTTATTGTGCGTCGGTGCTCATGTGTGTGCACAAGTGGTAGAGAGGCAGAAAAAGAGCAGTGAGAGATTCCGGTGCATTTGAAAGAGATAAAACCCTTTACTCCATGCCAATAAAGCCCTCACCAGCCCCGTCCCTGCAACAAGTGAGCATCTAGATGACGGACTTTTAATAGGACAAAGTGCTCCTGTGTTACATCACGGAACTTATGATGTCATCCCCACTGATTGCTTCTTCCACTCCCTTTCTTCTCCTCTTCAAGTCCACTTCCTGCTTCTTCCACGGGCGAAGCTGTTGTGCCCAGCACCTTGGCTGACTCCCTCTCTATAAGTCGTTCTTGAGAGTTTAGTAACTGGACGGGAGATTTGTGTGGTGTTGCTGCCCGAAAATGGCTGTGGAAATGGCATGGTTTACGGGGGCGCTGACCGTCCTGAGTGAGGCAAGGAGAGAGTCTTCTTCTGGCTCAGCTCTCCTGCTCTTTGGCACGGCCACTCAAGCGTTCACTCCATCTAGCACGATCAAAGATATAAAAAAAATTGAGAAAAAAGTAATTTGTCAAAAGTTTTAGGCGTTACATAACAAATAATAGGTAGCTACAACAAAGAGGAGATTCAAGAGATTACATGGAGATAAACTGATTATGTGCATTGTGCGCAGACAGTGTTAAATAGCATTAGAGGGAGACTGTTAAGATGCTATTTAATGTATTACCATCATCAGTGCTTCCTGGCGATAGATTTGAGGTTCTCGGTAACAATCCGCTGCATAGAAAAAATGGGAAAAAATTACACTGTCAGATCTATTTTCAGTTACTCAGCTCCATTTAGGTGATTTAGATAGCATACATGAGAATGCCCATCTCTCCGACTGCAGTGGAAACCTTCATCAAATTAGAATTGAAGTGATTATCCAGGGCAGAGCAAAAGGACAAAATCGATAGTTCTTTGTTCGAGGCTAAAATGAAGAATGAGCATTCAGCAGGGCTCTCTCTCTCTCTCTCTCTATTGCTCTCCCTCCCTCTCTCTCTCTCTCTCTCTCTCTCTCGCTCTCACACACACACACACACACACACACTCTTTGAATTGCATATTCTGTTCCAGCATCCTTGACCGTATCAGCATTAGGCTTGCGTGGTGTAGTCTCAAACCTTCTGTCTTGGTTTTTCCCTCCTCTCTTTGGAAAAAAAGAAAACAACAAAACCTCAAAGGAGAGGCACTTCCTTAGATAATTGCAATTAGTAGTTTTGGCTGGATGTTGCAGCGTTGGCCCTGGCCCAGCTCTCTGTGTCGGGGTAAGAGGGAGTGGGAGTGGGCCTGTTGGGCATGTTTCCAGCCTCCAGAAAGCCCTCTGCCCCCTTTGCCTCACATGGGTCCAGTGAATCCTCAGATTGGCCGCTGGGGCTGAGCAGAACTAGAGAAAGGAAACTACAGCATGAAGACAGAGAGAAGGGACTTGCTTTCTGCTAGTCAGGTACCACAATTATTCTGTAATTGGGGAGGAAAAAAGCTAAATGGAAAGTGCTGAACCTTTGTCCTACTTCTTGAAAGCCTGCTACTTTATGGAGACACAGCAAATGACACATAATGGCTTTGTTATCCAACGAGACTTTCAGTGTGATTTCAGTTTCAGTCCACAAACTTACCAAGTTGTGTGGCAACAGAAATATCACGTAACGAACGTTCTCAAAATAGGGCAAAATTTATTTAGGAGAGATCAGACAAGACACAATACAATGGCAGGTGTTCTGTCAGTCAGAAACCAAGAATAACCAAAGCAGGATGCAGCTGGGGTCCATTTGAGTAAAAGGAAAATATAACTGAATTTCATGGCTTGATTTGTCCACCATTTTCTTTACAGGGAGTATTTTCTAGAATCTATACAGCATTCATTTCAAATTTAATTTGCAAAGACGACGAGGAATTTGCAAATATGTCACAGCATAATAAAGGTTCCCAGAAACCTTTATTTCCCAGAAAATGCTCTGTATAGTTTACTGTAATGTAACTGCAGGGAACTTGAATTATGCTGGAATTGTCCTTTAAATTATATGTGTTTGTATGTTATCCAAACCTCCTGCAAGCAGCTGCTCACGTTTATGTGGAACACAGACTCTCAATCACACGCTGTTCTTCTCTCTCTTACACACACACATTTAACACACACACACACACACACACACACACTGCTTCACATAAAGGACTGCAATCCATCAATGTGCTCATTGCTGTCATGAGTAAAGAGACAGAGCTCTAAGCAAGAGTCCTCTAACACAAATTTGATTTACCTCAATTTGCCTCAAACAGTGACATGTGAGCACTTGAAGTGCTAATACAGACTGGCACCTTTTGCTGCCAACAGGCATGTGTCTGTTTAGCTCAGTTTCAAAGCCGGGGCTCATGCTGCAATCTGATTTACTTAAGGATGGTATTGGATTATATACAGAGTTTGAAGTTATGAAAATTAACTGTGAAATACAGTGATACTGTGGAGAAATATGACGCCTTCACGTGGGAATACAGCAGACTGTGTGTGTGTGTGTGTGTGTGTGTGTATGTGTGTTTTTGTCAGAAAAGAAATTATAGAGACGTGGTTGTGGTTTCAAATATTCTATAGCATCTTTAATATTTTCCACGTTTTTTAATTATTCAAACAATCCCCGTTAACCAAACAGTATGTATGATATACTGCATACAGACACCAAATCACAAAATCTTCTAAATGCCATCAATCAAATATAATTAGTTTCCAAAAAAACGAAGACAGATTCAGACATTTAGTGCCGCTCAGCCTGACGTACTGGTAAAAAAATAACCGTTAAAAGCTGTCTCTAATAGAGGAGTCAGGTTGGAAACATGTTATCAAGAAACCCTACCTTGGTAGAAGGACAGACATAAATCAAAATAACGGTTGTTTCATACATAAAAACCATCTGGCACCTTAATTATACAATAAAACACCTCTTTGCACCACCAAGCCTCGTAATGATTTAGGCATGCTAGTCATGGAAATGTCAACCTAATGAGTTAGGCTTTCTGTATACGTTTTGTGTGAAACCTGGCCATTTTGGATCTGAATGAATCCAATTACCTCGCACCTATATTGCAGCCTGTGCTATGTCACTCTGCTATGTCACAAACATTCTTGACATGCATGCCCTCTGTAGTAATGTTATGGCAATCATTTAGAGGACTGTGCCATCAGGGGTCTGTAAAAGTGAGTTCCCACGCATTATATGTTGGACTGACACAACATCTCATCTACAAATGTATTCCCACCAACTGTGCAGCACAAAAATGAAATCGCACCCGTGAGGTCTAATATGATGCTGGCTATCTCCTGCAATTAAAGACAAGACCAGGAGTGTTAGAGTATTTGAGCGTACTCCAACCTCTGGTACATCTTTTCCTACAACAATGACTTTCTAAGGCAATATTAAATGCCCTTTTCTGCACAGATAGCAATACAAAACTCAGACCATGCACTGTATTTATATTAGGGGTGGGAATCACCAGAGGCCCCAGGATATGATATTATCACGATGCTTAAGTCACGATTATGCAGTTTGTCAACATCTGTTATATCTAATAAGATACAGTTGTCACTCTGTTCATCTCAGAGTTTTCATTCACATATCTTGAGATGAGAAGTCAAGGGACCCCTTTGAAAATGGCCATGCCAGTTTTTCCTCGCCAAAAGTTTGCGTAACTTTGGAACGTTATTTAGCATTCTTCCCAACAAGCTAACATGACATGGTTGGTAGCAATCGATTCCTTAAGTTTTCTAGTTTCATATGATAGTATCTTCACTTTAGCTTTAAGACTGAGCCTGCTACAACAACAGGATAGTGGTCGGGATTACCGTCGGATTGTTAAGAGGATAATAGTTTATATAATGAAAGATACTTGACGTCCGTGTATCGATACAATATTTCCGCACAAAATATCACGATACTATGCTGTATCAATTTTTTTCCCCACCCTTAATTTATATACAGTAGGGATGTATCTACTGCACATACCTACCCCACACATTACAGGATAGGTTAATATCATATATATCTCTGACTTTTTGGCTTCTGTAATTTTTCCTCCTCTCCATACTGGCTGTGAAGAGATTTCATCTTAATGCAATTCTAATGTAAGTAATGGGGAACAAATCCACAATCCTCCTGCAAAAATGCATTGTAACATTCAGCTGAATCTATAATAAAAAGCTCCAGATGTCAAAATTAAAGTGGATATCTACCGAAATCTCCTTTGTACAAAATTCCATCTCCGTGTTTCCTTGCTGAGCTACAGAGAAGGGATAGTAACACAAAGAGGAACTAAAAAAACTAACTTTGAAAGATACTTGAATTGTCTAACTCAGGCTGCTGGCCGCGTATTACCTTGGACTAAACTTTAGAATGAAGTTTTGGATGCGATGTGGACTGGCGATTTAGGACAGGATCTCTACAGCCAGTACGGACAGAAGGAACAACCAAAAAGTGTTTCAGTGTACATGCGAGTATGTGAATGTTGCTTTAAGGCAGACTTGAAAAAAATCTTAACCAATGCGTTTCACTGGGGAGTCTGCCAGAGTGGGAACGGGAAAACTTTGTTGTGTTCATGACCTTCAGGTAAAAAGTACTTGGTTATAAGCCCTGTGTCCTTTTTTTGCTTGCTTTATTCAGGTGGCCAACCTGGCTTGCTCCATCTCCAACAATGAAGAGGGTGTGAAGTTGGTTCGAATGGCTGCCACCCAAATTGACAGCCTATGTCCACAGGTGAGGAATTAAAAAACACTTTCATCCCATAAAAAAATCACTCTTTACACAAGCACTAGTCAAAATGTTTTGGTAATTATAAGTTCTCTGAATTCGTCTCAAAGGGGTTTCTTTAGAGAGTTTTTTGGAAACTGGAATAGCTAGAGACTAGTGACAGAGAAAGAATTATGGTGTGCAGAATGGGAGGAAGAGCTATGAGTAATGTGTAGGTGGACCTTGTAGTGCTGTTTCTCAGGATGCAAGCAAAGGAGGATCGATCCATTGTTTCCAAGGTTAACGGTAGGCCTTATTCACGCGGGACCCAACATAGTAATGGAGAAGAGAGATGGAGAAGGCGGGCTGAATTTAAGATTCAGGACCTAATGTGCAGGCCCCACTATGCACACCTGCTGAGACCCACTTACTTCGAAAACTTGGGGAGGAACCGTCTCCTGATACCTCTTGGCAATGCTCAACACAGACAGATTAAAAAACATAACAGACACAGACTACGTGGCTGGGGAAGGAGGAACAAAGAGGGGGTGGAACAAAGAGAAATATTTCCATCTGTTCTGGGTAGAGTTAACCCCCAGTCCCTTATCTTCACACATGCAAACAGACACACACACACACACACACACACACACACACACACACACACACAGACAAGCACACAACTGCAGCAACTGCCATGTCCAGATCATAGTGTCTCTTTTCCGACATCAGATTCATGTAACTAAAGCTAAAAAAAAACAAGAAGTGATAAATAACAGGAAGGGAAAAAAAGCATGCTACTTCTGGTTAAAGTACACATGCCAGCTGTCATAGTGATATGATTAATACTGCCTGTCCCACAAGTCTGTTGATGTCTGTCTCAGCAGGATGTTGCTTATCTAAAAAAAAAAGAAGGAATATAAGGAAATAAGTTGCCTTTTTTATTTTCATCATTTTAAAACCCTGTGACGTGTTGATCTTTTTTGGCCTGAAGCCAAATGTTCTATCTTACATCGATCAGACTCTTGAAGTCAAGATACCTTTTTGGAAAAGATAATCTTGCTCTCTTTAAGCTGTAAGAAATGGTACATCGTTTTAATACATGCATGGGTTGTTCTGGACAACACAACATATGTTTCTGACAATTGTGTTTACAGGATAAGCCTGGTGATATTTAATGTTTGTCTTATTGTCAACAAATCCTATGAAAAGACCAAAACCAGCAATTTAATCCTACAAATAAGTATTGTCTGTCTAGCCAAAGCCTGTTATAGCTCATTCCTCTGTATGAGATATAGACCTCTCCTCTTACCTAAAATCTATACATTTCGTCATTAAGATGAACATGGATAGTGTAGTTTTTTGAGTCATTCCCACATACACCGCCCTGCTGTCATAAATACTCACTAGAACACCAACGTGAAAGCTGAAAATATTCCCCAACATATACACTTTTCACTCTTACTTCAGTAACGTTTGCCAGAACATCACAGTGCCGAGCTGTTTAATGAAATAACGTAGCATATTTTTTAAATCAAACTATGTAGTTGCGACGAGTTTTAAAAAAAATCACATCTTCAGTAGGAAAGAATGGAGCTGAGAGCCACAGACAGGGTTGGGAAGTCAGAGAGTTTCTAGCGACAGACTAATGCATGATTATCACTGGTTTTAGGTCGTGTCTAGAAGATAACCCCCAAGTAGCGAAACTCTCACGAGACGGTTAAGGTTAGGCACTGACCTTGAATGGTTAAGGTTAGGTATTGGGAGCCGGAATTGTTAAGGTTAGGCATTGACCTTGAATGGTTAAGGTTAGGCATTGACCTCAAATAGTTAAGGTTAGGCATTGACCTTGAAAGGTTAAGGTTAGGCATTGACCTCAAATGGTTAAGGTTAGGCATTGACCTCGAATTGTTAAGGTTAGGCATTGACCTTGAATGGTTAAGGTTAGGCATTGACCTTGAATGGTTAGGGTTAGGCATTGACCTTGAATGGTTAAAGTTAGGCATTGACCTAGAATAGTTAAGGTTAGGCATTGACCTCGATAGTTAGGGTTAGGTTTTGACCTTGAATGGTTAAAGTTAGGCATTAACCTAGAATAGTTAAGGTTAGGCATTGGCCTTTAATGGTTAAAGGTAGGCATTGACCTCAAATGGTTATGGTTACACATTGACCTCGAATGGTTAGGGTAAGGATATGTCATCGGGCAGCAAGTCTCGCGAGAGTTTTCACACGTTTTCGCAACTTGGGGGTTAACTCCTAGACACGACCCTGGTTTTGGTCTTTTGATGGGATCTGTTGACAATAACAAGAATATAGAATAACGGCAACCTTATCCTTAACATAATACAGTATGTGTTGTTCTTTACGTACCTTGTGTAACAATGTTGGCTCTTCCATTACTTCTATGTCAGGTTATCAACGCTGCTCTCACTCTGGCTGCCCGCCCCCAAAGCAAGGTGGCCCAGGACAACATGGACGTCTTCAAGGACCAGTGGGAGAAGCAGGTGCGCATCCTGACCGAGGCCGTGGATGACATCACCTCTGTGGACGATTTCCTTTCTGTGTCAGGTATGAGGCAGTACAGCACAGATTCTTCAATCATTGGCTAATTTAAGAGAGAACCATCCACATGTTCCTAATTTCCACTCAGTCACAGTCACAGTTTTATTTAGTGACTGGTAGCTTCAAACATCAAGTTGAAGGGGTTTCTCTGTGGCGGCTCGATGTGAAAAAATACATCACCATTTGGATAATAACAAATAAGACAAAACAAAATAAGAAATAAGCAAAACAACCTGAAAACAAAAGGCTGGTTATTTTGCTTGAATTGTGGTTTGTTCCATTTTGTCTGTTTTACATTTTGTTTTATATATTTGACCCAACATCATTTGTCATTTTGTTAGGATGTAATTAATTTAGCTCTTGACATGTGAACCAAAGTATAACATTTTTAATCTTTAAGGAGTTTTTTGCTACGCCACATTCATTGCTAAATGTGTTGACATGAAGTTTTTAATGAAGAAGATTAGATGAAATGAATTGCAATTATAATATATTTTATAAACAAGTCATTAAGATTCAATGAGGAACATGAACCATTACATTCATCTTTCTGTTCATCAACAACAAACAATATTAATCATCAGCAGACAATATTTAAAACATTTGAACAACTGAATACTCCAAACATAATTTCTCCCAACAAGAGAAAGCCTTGGGTCCATTCCATTCACTGTCATTCTTGTTTGTCTCTCTAAAGAGAACCACATCCTTGAGGATGTCAACAAATGCGTAATTGCTCTGCAAGAGGGAGACGTGGACACTCTGGACCGAACCGCCGGAGCTATCCGGGGCCGAGCTGCTCGCGTGGTACACATCATTAACGCTGAGATGGAAAACTACGAACCCGGGGTCTACACTGAGCGTGTGCTGGAGTCCATCAAGCTCCTGTCTGAGACTGGTTAGTGCACTGTACACAACGCTGGCGTGGCACAAGAAGTCACAGTTTAATGTATTAAAGTGTATTGTGAAGATTAATACAGCGTCCTTCACCCTTGTACTGCGCTTGCATCAAACACTCTGCTACAACCCTTTTGGCAAGTTAAGCTTCTTTCATGAGGAGTAGCAACACACCCACACACACACACACACACACACACACACACACACACACACACACACACACACACCCAAACACGCGCTAGCACTTACATTAGCTTACCAGTCTGGTCAGTGACTTACAAACACACCTTAATTGCCTGGATGCCCAGTGTCCCACAGTTTGGATCAGTGTCTTGGCTCTAACACAAACCTTGGACACCACCTGTTCACTCCTCTGCCACTCTCGCCTCTTGTCCATTTTTCGTCTGTTATTTTATTTTGTCCGTCACGTTCCAGGAGACCTGAATTTATCCGTGTGGCAGACCAGACTCAAGGCCGAGACATGTCTCAGTCAGATTGGCTCCCCCAAAATTTGACTGAGTACTTTTCACGGTATATAGGGCATGAGGATGCAGTGGGGAGTAAAGAGTGAACTTTTAGAGTTGAAATGAAAGTTAGTGAAATAGTGTCATTTTGGCTATGGATATTAAAGGTGCTTAATGCGAGATTGGGAACATTGCTATTGCCTCTCAACGGCTCTCAACATGGCGACAGCTGAGCCAGCGGCTCGTAGCTAACGGTGCTAACAGTGAAAACAACGGCAACAATGCTGACAGAGCTAACAGTGTTAACCTGAGGGGGAACCAGAGTGTGGGTGTCACACTTCCGCAACGGTGCAGTCGGTTGGGAAGGCGTCAGTTGTAACCGCCGTATGAGAGCCGTGCAGAGCGGCGGCCGTGAGCTAGCTTCTGGTGCTCCTAAAGTAGTGTTATTATGGTAAGGATGGCCTCTGAGCGAGGCAAACGGCGTTTCCATGGTTTTGCACCCGGCGGCTCACGTTACCGCTGTCTTGAAAAGGGAGGAGTCAGCTGAGGGTTACTCAGTTGGTTGCAATCTACAAACACACCACTAGATGCCACCAAATCCTACACACTGTCCCTATAAATCTCAAGAATACACACAAAGCATTTTGGTGAGTAACACTGAATGTAAACTTAAAATGTCTTTGTATAAAAGAAAAAAAAAATTGCAAATATTAAACCTTGATCATGGGTTGGCGTTTATAGTAGTAATATTTAAAAGCAGAGAAAGAGGGAGAAGGTTAGAGCTTTTTTCAGTGTCAGAGTGCGTACATAACAAACTCAGAAAAATCTCAGTAGAAAAGACACATTCGTTCATTTCACAGAGGTGGTTCAGAGATTGAGAAGTCAGTGTTTCTTGTCATTAATGCAATCTTGTTTAATGTATTATGTTAGCAAAGAAGAAAGGGTCTGGTGTCTTTAGTTTCCTTAGAAACATTTTTGCTTTGTGAAATAGCTCCTCAAATGTCTTAAAAGTAGGCGCTTATATGCCTTTAAAAATGCACCATTATGAAAGGAGACAGGATGAAAGGAACGAAGTAATTTAGAAATGACCTGTCCACAAGAGTGAAGTCAGACCACAATCCCTCTTTTACAATAGCCCCCCTGTCCTCATTCTAGTTTTTCTCCATTCTCGCCCATCCATCCCTCCCCCGGTTTCTATCTCTCCCATTAGAGCCCATTTAGCGAGGCGATATCTATTGTTTTGCTCGTTACTTTCATCTGCCAGGATAATTGAGGGGCACAGTCACCCCTCCCTTCACTAGCTGATAAGTCGCAAACAGCATTGTGTGAATCACGTGTGTCACGTGTGAGAGCCAGTCTGCTGGCGCTCAGCTCCACCATAATGGACGACACATAGTGCTAGTTATTCTTTATTCTTTGGATCCCCATTAGCTTCCACAGAGTGGTTGCTAGTCTAGTTATATGGTAAGTTAAGCACATTCTGTTCTATCATTGCATAATTTATTTAAATTGATTGGGGTAATTAATTGATGAAGTACAGTGGCAATATCTCGTGGACACTTAAGGTCAATTTCATATGACCATAACCCTGTCACACAGGAAGACTATATAATTGTGCTGCTGTTCTATTAATCCTCTGTGGAGTATGGGGCTTGTTTCTAGAGTCAGCAGGTCCCCAGAAGCATAATGTCAGCATTACTGAGACCAACGGATGGAAAACTGTTGATGCTGCGGCATCATATTGATTCCCCACTGATTTTTCTTTATCATGTATTTGCTTATTTAAGAGTTAACATTATAATGTAGATCTAATGACACAAAATGAGAAGCGCACCACTATAATGCTTTATACAAATACAAAAGAGAAATGAGAAAAAAAAAGTTCATTAGTTAGACAGTGGATACACAATATACCATACAATAAACCTGGCTAACAGAATGCAACATAAACAGAGGCACAAAGCAACATTTACATGAGTATAATTTCAAAATAGTATCATTTTGGGATGGATAATTTAGAAAAAACATCTGATTGCGATTATTTTCGCTGATATCGCAATTATGTTATACTGTATATATTAGCGAGATATTAGCGGAAATTATAATTTTGATATAATTATTCTCATTTTCATTGAAAAACATATTAAAATGATTATAGTGCGATTTTTGCGGTTATCTGTACCAAGCAAAGATGTTTTCTTAAGTCTGTAGAATATGATGTGTAGGCCAGGACATCTCTGCAGCACCACAATATTTAATTTAAAATGTTAACCCTTAATAAATATTGCCCCTTCTGTGATTTGAAAATTGCAGTAGGCCATATTGATAGAATTTCGATTAATAGTGCAGCCCTAGTATCATTTTACTGAAGCATTTCTTCTTTATGTGTACTTCACTACATTTCAGAAAATCTGAACTTTTTTCTACATGTGATGTCTGTTATAACTTTACACAATGAGGTTTTACATGAAAAACTCCCTTTAGAATAATATGATTGATTGTTGATAGTTCAACCACCTACACATTAAGATATTGTACTGTATTTCTTACTGTTTATACTGGAACCTGTAACTGCACTGTCGGCAACATTTACACGTATAGAAACATATGCCACAATATTTTGGTCTCATCTCTTATTGAGGACAGTGTGACTACATTTTCCCTGAGTTAATAATAATAACGCACAGTGATCTGAAACCAGGCACAGCCAATACTGCAGCTACTTGAAGTTTCAGTCCAATCTTTACTACCTTCACAAGAAAAGTAATAGTTGCAACTGTTTAGACATGCAGATGTAGACATGCTGATGTGCTCCATCTATAGGAAAATAATCGCTTCAGCAAATTTACTCCTTGTACCACCTGCAGGAAATTAGTGTTGCAGCTTCAGTATTTTTTTTTTCACAGCGGCTGTTCATATGTGTGTATTTGATGTTTTATATTTTATATTGAAACCTGCAAAATGCAAGACTTGTGTTAACTGGAGCAGCTTTCCACTGAATACTGGGAAGTACAGAGTTCACACTGTTCTCTGTTTCACTGTCAGATTTTATATGTCCAAAGAAAAAGAACAGGGGCGGTGGGACGCAGAGGTCAACCAGAAAATGACCAATGTGGGTTGACTTCTGTCTTTGGTGCTGAATATTTCAACTACAGACTCTAATGTCAGTGAAATAATTCACACATCTGTTCATTGGAGACTTCAGCAGCTATGACTTTCTCTGCCTGTACGTGGCCACGTTACCATCTCTACCGTTGCAGGTCTAAACTGCTGCTACTACTTTGCTCTCCTATAGGTGGAGCAGGTTGTCTTTTGTGCAACTTTTACCAAAAAATGTGGAAAATCTGCAGCATTCCAACATGAATTTGTGAATATGTGTGAGTTTGTGATTTAGTCATAAGCCAGTTCCATGCTCCATGCTCTGTGGAACTGCAGTAGGACTGTAGCCCAAAGCAGGAAACCTAGCATACAATTGACTTCACCTTAAAGGGTAACTTCAGTGTTTTTCGACCAGGACCCTATTTTCCCATGTTTTTGTGTCTAACTGACTAATGGATACAACAATTTCTGAAATTGGTCCAGTATTGAGGGAGAACGCTGTAACCAGCAGCCACGAAACGAGCTGCGAGGGCAAGTGAGCAACGTCAATTTAACGTTACGTCCACTAAAAGTGCTTGTTTTTGCCACTGACAGGCTCAGATTGTTATTAGTGTCTGACAACATTATGGAAAGGGCCCTACAGAGAAATGAAACGTTTTTCTTACCTTTCACTTGATCCGGTCTGTTTGTTATTGTGTCCAAGTCCCGCTCAAGGAGAAGTCTTGTTGTGATCTCTGAATATCCGTATACTCATGCTCAAATAAATACGGGCGAACATTGAATTCAAAGACCTCATCCACATTGAAGAAATCTTCTAAATATTCAGCCTTGACATTGAAGTCTTTTAGATAACACCAAGCTAAACTTTCTGTACTCCAACACAACAAACTCCGGCTAGCACTCGCGTTTCCACCACTTTTCCACCGTTGTCTTCCGGCAACACGTCACCACGCCAGATTTCACAACGAGACTTCTCCTTGAGCGAGACTCTTTCCATTATGTTGTCAGACACTTATAATAACAATCAGAGCCTGTCATGGCAAAAACAAGCACTTTAAGTGGACGTAAATGACGGTGCCAGCTTGCCCCAATAGCACCATACTGCAGCCTGTGAGCAGCTGCTACTACTACCTGACTAAAATGTTGTCAGACACTTATTATAACGATCTGAGCCTGTTAGCGGCAAAAAAAAAAGCACTTTTAGTGAGCGTAGTGTTACACTGATGCTGCTCTCTTGCTTTCGCAGCTGGTTTTGTGGCTGCCGGTTACACCGCTGTCCCCCAATACTGGACTAATTTCAGAAATTATTGTCCCCATTAAATAGGGTCCAGGTTGAATAATACCAAAGTTACCCTGTAAGGTAAGGGCTAAGATCATACAGTCGATACAGAAGCAGCAAATGGGCAAGTCTCGCTGGCTGCATGGCCTGAGGGAGGACTCCCGTCTTAAACTTTAACGAGGGCTCGTGTCCTCTCGATTGTGGCCGCTAATTGAGATGTTAAGGCGGGGAACCGGCAACCGTGTTAGACCAGCGTTTCATTGGCTCCATATTTCTCTTTGATGAAGAGCTGTTGTGTTTCCCCTTCCTGTTTCCCTCTTAGTGGTGGTAGTTGGGGTTTTTTTAGGGGCTACCATGCACATCTGATCTGGACCATAAAGCACTTATTGATCCTCGTGAACTTTTGCCTCCCTCTCTCCCTCAGTCCTCACAGACCTGATGTCTATGGATTTGAACACAGTCAAAGAGAAATCTATAGCTGGGGGAAAGATGATTAAGTGTTGCTGAACAAAGAAAAAGGATATAGGACCACACACTTTTTAGAGGGTACTGAGTCCAATTAACTAGACTCTACCAAAAAATCAATAGCTGTCAACAAGGATTTCACTAAGCGATTTTTGCAGGGATTTTAGTGGAATTCATTGATGTGGTCCCCCTTTTTTCCGTTTCTTAGTGGTGTGCATGTGTAAAACATTTATTATGGTTGTGTGTGTGTGTGTGTGTGTGTGTGTGTGTGTGTGTGTGAGAGAGAGAGTTGGCTGTTTGTGTTTTTATTTGTTTGCCCCTGTGTTTATGCCCGCGGCCAATCGCAGCCACTTGCCCGTCTTTCTGACAGCTGCCACATCAACACCAGGACGCTTATCACAACTACCTGCCCTTTGACCTTGTCTCAATTTGCCCATCCCTCGTCCTCATATCGAGTGTGGTCAGATTTACGGCCGGGCCAAATACAGGCAGCCAAGGCACACAACTCTTGGGTGTAAAGCTGAGCCATAGATTCCTGACAGACAGTCCACACATGGGCCCGGGATTGAAGCGTGTCCTTGAGAGGGAGAAAAATCAATAGCCTAATGGGAAAGTGGTTATGGCTTCTCTCTCTTTTTCCCCTCTCCCTCCTTCTTCCCCGAGACACTTTTCTGCCCACTAACTCCCTGTGTTTAAACTAATCTTCTCCTCAAAAAAAGGGACAAATTTTAAAGTCGATCATTAATGTGGTGCCCGGAGAGGGTAGATTAAAAAACTGATATATGGCCTAAGTCAGTGTGCCATTTAGAGAAGCAGGGTGGCGTTGCTCCTTGCTATTACATCGGGGCACAGTAAATGGGATTTAGCCAGGGTTTTGCAGTGAGTAATAACACACATGCACACACTGCCACCCTCATGTCATAGCTGTAAATCAGTGGATCAAGTGCACTAAAAAGAAGTGCAGCCGAGACTGAGGGAGAGAAGTAAAGACACTTCACACTGTCTACTTTGTAGATAATAGCTCTGAGGACCAGACTGTGTGGCTGGCCCGACTAAAAGCAACTCACCATAATTTATTTTAAAATCTTTAATCAGGATACTTTGTTAGTGGCATCAATGAATTAGTTTGTACTTAAGGGGACTGAACGGGTGAGACACTTGGGCGAGTACATTTGTATCCATTGTTATAATGATGGGAAAAGAGGTTTTAGCCAGAATGGGAAGCAGATGGCAAACTCATAGTTTGCAAGGAGAGGAGGTAAGGCCTCTTAATCTGTGCGTAAATAGAGGTGGGAGTTACAGTGCTGATGAGGAAATTGCTATGAGAAGAGCAGTGCAGTATGATGAGGTAGGTGAAACATTTTAACCAAGTGGAGCAGAGCAGAGCAGTAAGCAGCATGGGCACCAAAGTCTTCATCTCATAACTTTCAATGTTCTCTGAGATTTCTGCTTAAGTTGCTTTAACGTTTGATGAAACATTTTTTTCACATACTCTATATATCAGTGTTACATATACATTCATTATGTGGTGAGACCAAGAATCTTTGAAGCTGTTAATGGAACATGGAAATGAAAGACATTTTGAAGGCTACATGTTATACCAAATGTAAAATTCCACTCATGCATAGTTTACGTTAAGACTGTATTGATCCCAGGGCAGAGGCTCACATGTTAGAGCAGCAGAGACAGGCTGAGATGTAAGAAAATGAGATAAGCTTTGTATCATACGAATAATACAATATGGACCATATAAGCAACCCTGTCTCCTACAAAATGATGTTACCATACAACTAAACTGCATTCTCAATTATGTTTAGAGGGAAAAATATTTTCTCCCGGCTGCAGTTGCAGTTTTAAACACGTGGTTAACGTTTTAAATTGAAACTAAACAAAAAAAACCACAATAAAACTACTTGGTTAGGTTTAGAAAAAAAAAACATAATGGTTTGGCTTAAAATGACTACATTTGTTACGTAATTTAAGCTACGGACGTAAATTAAAGGGGACCTATTATGCTTTTGTGCTTTTCCCCTTTCCTTTAGTGTTATATAGTTTTTTGTGCATGTAAAAGGTCTGCAAAATTACAAAGTCCACCCCAAAGGGAGGTACTCTTCCCCACAGAAACACTGTACCTGAACTGCCTGAAACACCTTGATTGAAGTCCTGCCTTTTCTTCTGTAACGTGGTGATGTCACCAAGTAACACATTTACATAATACCTGCCTAGCAGCTAGTTTGGCACATCCTCAAAGGAGCTGAAACAGAGCGTTTCATACAGAGTGCTGCAGCACAGCCGGTATGAGAAAAATAAAGTGTTTTTTGAACATTAAAGCATGTCAACATGTTCTAACATGAACATGAAAATGAGCATGATAGGTCCTCTTTGAAATAAGTGAACGTTGACTTTTGGTTTCCACTGGTTGAAAGTCCTTTGTTTGTGTTTGTTTGACCCATCCATCACACCGACCTCCTCCCTACATGGACTTCATTAAAAACGTATTTGTGATGAATTTAACGCCAATATTCACTCTCCTTTTACTGTGGCTCTGGTTTTGGTCTCCACCAACTCCAGAGGGAAGTGTCAGCCCAAATCATCCGCTAGATTACTTTTTGATGAAACAAGTAACGTAACGAACAATGAAGTTGTGGACCATACATCAGAAACGATGGGCTGAGGGGAACTACAGTAAGGGGTGATAAATCTCTGTGAGTTTTTCACTAAGAACGACTGCTTTCACATTTAAGTAGTCAAGTGATCCTTATATATAATATATATTATAAAAAATATTGATGAAAGCTGCTTTAAAGTATATAGTATTATATATAATATATGCAGTATATATGTACACACTATGCAGTACAAATACAATACTATGAAATACATATGGAAAAATACCATAATAGAGCATACAGTATAACGTAAAAATGCAAGAATAACAATAGTAGTAATGTAGTATATTTATAATTATTATAAAGTGATTTAAGTAATATAATACTTTGTACTGTAATATGAGATGTCTTCATGGATCCCTTTAATTCTGTATCATTTTAAAAGACTCAACATATCATTGTAACGTAGGAGTTAAAACTGTATCCTCCAAAAACAACACAAATCAAACATCCGATTTTAGGTTTAAAGTTGTAGTTGATGATTTAGTGTGTGTTTTGTTTGTATTGCTTTTGATTTTAACTTTTGTAATTAATTGCCTAAATTGAGCTGTCTTCATGCAAAATTGAGGTTAAGGCATCAAACACTGTGCCGTTTGTGGTGTTGGGAGCTCTTTAAACACCTCACTGGGGCACGCCATCTCTGCTGTGAGGTTTTTAAGCGTTCATTGTACTTCCATAACTTCTCACTTAAACTATGCTTAAGCCTAGGGGGTGAAAAAAATCCATTCCTACATGGTCACATTTAATTCCCTTCATCATTTTTCAACTGGAATGAGTGAAATTGCTCCTTACCATCAGCAACTTTGCTCATTAAGAGCTTGGAGAACATTTAAATATTTCTATTTAAAACGCCTTCCCAGCAATTCCCAAAAGCCTATTTTACGCTTCTGCAGTAAGTGGATTAAACTGAATTAAAAATGAAAAGAAAAAAGGAGAGTCTTTCTTGTAGTGCCTTTTATGTTGGGTGAAATATAGCTTATGTTTTATATCAGACAAATAAGTATACTGCAGATACACCTTTAGTGCAAGCTGGCTAATTGATTTAGTTCACTCCGCATGTAAGAGAGGAGGGAAGTGTGGAGAATGATAATAAAATCACACAGTTGGCTTTCTGGTGGAGGCACACCAGCCAAGCTGCCATACTTTATTTGTCTTCTCCCCTGTTTTTCTTTTTTCCTATCTGTCTGTCCTCATTAGACCTGTCTTCTCCTCTCAACAGGGGGTTGTCTTAAATCAGTCCAAGTATCTGCTCTTCAGAAATCAACTCGTTATGTATACATATTTGTTGCAGATTATTTCAAACGCAGCCGAGACATCTTTTTCTAACATATCAAAATATCAAAGTCTTTGTCTTTCTTTTTATGTCTCTCTTCTTATATTTAGAATATTTTTTTTACTTTATTATTGATTCATAGAAAATATCTTTACAGTTGTGGCCTTGAAGCACAGTCACAAGTAATGGTGGAGTTAGAGGCATTTGTGGTGTTTGATAATACAGTAGCTATATGAAGAATGACCTTCTCTGGCTGACGACGCTCCGTCCAGGTAAACCATAGCTTTTTGTTATGATAATTTGCGACAGCACGGAGTCCATAATGGAAAAAAACACACTATTAAACTCTGCATTCATTTATTGTGACTCAACAGGAGATTACGTAGAAAGGTAGCCTGCTAAATATTCAAACATTCAGTCCGTATTCGTGAATATTTAATAATATCTTTTCACATTCAGCAGCATTCATTTGAAAACACAAAGAGCATAAAGCTCTTCCATCGGGTCTGGCCAATTGATACTGACAACAAAACCAACCATTTTTATGGTCAATAGGGACTTTTCTTTTGTTGCGTGGCTTTTGTTCGGCTCAAAGGACTTTGATGAATTTGTTTCCCTTCATTGTGATTTGACAGGCTGAGCTTGCACGTTAGCGTCCTTGTACATCGTCTCACAGGTTACACTCACGTACACACACACACACTTCCACATGCCAAACGCCAGCGTACACACTGACAGATCTGTGACAGACGGGCCAATCTTCCTGTTGGGTAAGCCGAGGTGAAATATCTAATTGGCGTGCAACGTGCGAACGGCATATTGTCGCATACACAGCGGTTTAGCGGTGACAACTCGCCTTCTCCTGAAGTGCACAAGTGAGCAGAGACTGACGCAGGAAAATTTGATATGAAAAGGATGTGATCATGGCCTCAACTAGAGAAACTACACACTAATCTTGCTTTCACCACGCCATTTTGTGTCTAATTGATAAGCTTACACCCATTCTAAAAGATTACCAACACGTGTGATACACTGACTCTCATATCTTTCTTTTGCTCTCTCTCCCTCCCTCCCTCCCTTACCTATTTCTCCCTGCAGTCATGCCCCGTTTTGCTGAACAAGTGGAGGTTGCTATCGAGGCACTGAGTACGAACCCTCCACAGGCCTTTGAGGAGAATGAGTTCATCGACGCGTCCCGTTTGGTCTACGACGGCGTCCGTGACATCAGGAAAGCTGTCCTCATGATAAGGGTACGTCCAATACCTCCTCTAGAAAGGAAAACACTCACTGAAAAACTCTGAAATGGTTTGAATGCTCAGCAAGAGTGCGACAGAAATTAATGTGTTTGGAAATGCTGACCAAGACCTAGTGCAGTAATTTATTTCTGCCTTCCTCCATATATTTAAAACATTTGATTGGGTATTTTGTGAAAGAACACATCTGAATGAATAGTTTATTTCCTAGTGTTGCTGAATAGTCAGTCAATGAGTCTATATTAAACCTGCAGTAGGCAGAATATTTTTGGCATCATTGTGCAAAAATTTCCATAATAACCTTTCAGCATATTGTAATTCAAGTGTTCTGAGAGATAACTAGACTTCTGCACCTCCTCATGGCTCTGTTTTCAGGCTTTAAAAAATCGAACCTGTGACGGGAGACTTTGGCCAATCACAGCTAATTTCAGAGAGAGAGAGAGCGTTCCTATTGGCTGTTCATTCAGCGGAGGCAGCTTTCAATCGTGTAACGTAAGCTCCAGCTGGTGGGCGGTGCTTGGTATTTCCTCAACTGATCTCAAACTGGCTGCCGGGCTGCTTTCTTATTTTACAGATAAACAGTACACTACAAGATGTTTCTGAAAACATTTGAGGCAAGAAATAGGCATTACAGTAACAGAATATTGATTCATATTTAATCAGCGCTGCCTTGTTTGACCGTTTGATCAGAGTTTGCGAGTGATTGACAGCTGCTCAGAGAGGGCAGACTCCAGCTCGGCTCTGATTGGTTGTTTTCCTCCGGTCTGTGAAATCTTGCAGATGCCATTAGGAGCACCGGAGGACACAGAGGGACATGATTTTTTTCAGATTACCTGTCTCATGCACTACTGTCAGGATATAGCGACCGTTTTATAAAAATAACTTTTTTTAATCATATTTGCTCCATTTCTACCCACTGCAGCTTTAATCATATTTGGTTAAAAAATATGTTGCAATCTACAATCACTTCAGTCCATATATTATTGTCTTTTTTACCCTCTAATTAATAATTTCCTGAGTCACTGGATTCATCCCCATGGCTCTCGAGACAGAGTTGTCACCTTCACAGACTCTAATTCTAGCTACACATCTGTGGTACATTATTAGAGCAAACTGTGCTACTGACGATGACAAAAATATATCTGCCCTAAGGATGAAGACGAACATAATTGAAATCAAATATTCAATTGAATTCCCATTTGGGATGTTACACCTGTCACATGATCCGTTTTATCATGCTGGCAGAACATTTTACAGCATGTCATTATAAAAATGCTGCATAACAACATGACACCAGCAGCTCTACCGCCTCACATCCTCTCTCTGATGTTACAGTATCTGCATTTTTCACCCGAACTGCCCTTCTCTCTTCACCGTGTAATTCATTTATTCAACTTTATGCAGGCTGGAAGGTTTCCCAGTGCAGCTCTGGAAAAAATCTAATTATGGAAAATAATTTGATGTTGGTAAATAATGTAAAACAGGCAGCTTTGAACTGCCCGGGACCAGCTGGCTTCATAATCCCATCCAAGTTCAATTACTTTCTGAGGAAACAACTTGGAAGATCCTTGCCTTCTCTGTTGTCTAACTCCATCATATAGATAGCAAAATGTTGGTGCCACGTGTAATAGTTTTTTGTGCACGCATTTTTTAAGCGCCTGTGTTATTTTTCTCCCACTTAAGCCGAGTAATGGCTCCTTTAGAATTTTTACAGCACAGATCTTATGAGCAGTCGATGGATTAAGAAATCAATTCTCCACAGTGTTTAAAAATGGAGGCAGGTCTTGAGAAGAGTGTAAAGTCATAATGAAAGTTCTCGAAAACATAGTTTCGTCCTGGCCTTTATGTACCCACGTACACACACACACACACACACACACACACACACACACACACACACACACACACACACACACACACACACACACACACACACACACACACACAGAGCAGACTAGTGCAATGGAGTAGCAAGTACAATGGAACATGTATAAAACTGAACCGTGGTCGGAGACTGGCAACTGAATATATAACCAGTGTTTACTCTCTCTGCTATTCCCAACAAACTGACCTACAGCCGGTCTCAAGCCGAGAGTTCAACTTTTGCTGGAAGTTCAGAGCTGCATTACAGAAATGCAAGGGGCTGCATTGATGGGGGCATGTTGTTTCAGGTCCCAGTGAGACGAAGAGATGCAATCCACAAGGGCTGGCTTTAATAATAGATCCTTGAGTTTAAAGGCCTATCAGATGCCATATCACTGCACAGTGTTTTATAATACTATGCAGGCTGTTCTCGTACACCGTTCGTAGCTATACCTACGAAAAGTAATGCACTATTCGTATATATACCACAAAATCAATTCGCATGTAATCCACGTAATTATGAACCAGGAAGTATAAAGAGCGACAAACGAAGCGAAGGGAGGAGGTCCGGGTGGATGGGTGGGTCAAAAAAACACCGGACATTTGCCCAGGAGACCGTTGTTCATGTCCTGTGTGAAACCAGAAGTCAATGTTGATTTATTTGTCACTTAACATTCCGTACTTAAGTTACGCCACTTCCAGAGTTATTTTAACCCAAACTATGATCTTTTCCTAAACCTAAGTCGTTTGTTGCCTAATCCTAACCAAGTTGTTTCCTGTGAAGACAGGAAAAGACTATTTTGAAAAGACTCGAGCGGAAATTGACACGTGTGTCACGTGTTGCTGGAAAACGCACGGAAAATTAGTAATAACTTTTCATAAGATATCACACGAACCGTTGTATGAGGATACGTTGCTCTATGAGACAAGTTTTTACAATTATCGCAATAACAATAATTGTATCCTCTGTTTCGATGATCACAAGGTTAACAGCTAAATTACAATAACAAAGCAATCTACTTGGAACATTGTTTTGCCGAAAAACATTGTTTTTTTTGTATTTTTTCTTTGCTGGAGCCTACTGTAGCTGCACCTGTATTGTGCCAATCCACTGGCCCCATTGAAATGTCTCACACAGCTGGTTGGATTTTGTGATCCAGCTATAAATGCATTCACATGAAGAGAGGAACGGTTGTCAAGTGTGTTTGAATTTGAGACAAGATTGCATTTATTTATTTCCCATAGGAAAATTAGGTCGGAAAAATCAGATCAAAAATAGTTTTGATTTGGTGGGATTGAGTAGGAATACAGGCACACAACTAGCAAAGCCAAACAAAAGGAGCAATCATTCAAATAACCAAATAAATCAAACTATATATACTAAAGAAAATGTTCAATGAGTCCATTACAGGATGTTCTATTCACAGAGTCACACTGGATCAACCACTGTTGGGAATAATATGAAGGACATTCATCACAATTACTAGCCTATGCCAGTATAAACTCAATTTAATGAAGTATTGCCATATAGGCTATGGTCTACTAGCAACCTTTTGTTTGGTAGAAATCCTGCTTTTAAGCCAGTGTGAAACATTAATTATATCTCTGATACAATTAATCATCAGGGAGAGGCAGGATATAAATAGAATAACTCTCTTCACAAGGATAACTGTGACAGCGCTGTGGATGCAGGGCCTTTTCTAAATGTCAGCATCATGTAGGAATGATGACTTTACACATTATACATGTTTTGATCTCATATTCTGCTCTGCAGCAGCAGGTAAACCATCCAGCATAGGTTACCATGGGGATGTAGCCCAGTAAAGAAGAGTGAGCTGGCTTCATGAGATCAACAAGCCTGTGTTGAAGTTAACTCGCTAACCCACTAATCTTAATTAGTGAGAAGTGCTTATTTATCATTTAGTCTCTCACTTTGAGCAAATGCAAAAAAAAAAAAACTCAATTACATTCCAATTTTCCCACTAATTGCTCGTGCTCCCGATGCTTTTTCCAATTATTTCGTATGGTGAAGTAATGCTGTATATTTCCTTCATTACATGACACTTTTTTTTCTTTTGAAATGAAAACATGATGAATCAAAGGACTGTCATTACTTTAAAAGAATAACATTAAGCAATTACAAGTGCCACACAGCAATGTTTAATAATACCTCTTCAAAGACTCTAAATAAACATACGATTATTGTGCAGAGACAAACTGTGCAAATATTAAAGTACACAGATAAAAGCAATACAGCAGACTTTTTCCTCTTAATTAAAAAATATAGTCCTGTTATGGGCAGATTTTGCTTTAGTATGAATGTTTTACTACAAACTGAACTAAATGGTTTCGCCGCTGTGTGGACAGTCATGTGTGTCCTCAGATTAAATATCTTTTATTCATTTCTAAGTTTGCATTTGTGGCTCTTGAAAGCAGCAACTAAATTAAATGTTTTCAAGGTTTCAAGCAATTTATTAGCAGATATTTCTGCAAATGCCATTAGCCCTAAAGTTAAACACTCTGCCTGCATCGTCTCTTTGCAGTGTAAACAAATTACAGTCAGCCTCTTGAATTCACCAAAATTTGACAATGCTTTTTGGCATACTCTTACTTAACGACAGTGTGTATGAACTACAGTTGCCGGTGCTGGTGTTGCAAAAATGGGAGCTGTGGATTCACATGTTCATTATTCTGTGGTCAAACAGTGACTAATTGGTGCCATGTATACCTCTACATTTCTTCACATTGTTTGCTTGATGATTTCTGTGTTAAAAATCACTAAAAACTGCCACTGGGTTTTTCTTTCCTGTCCAAAGCTAATGCATTAATGCTGTTAATTTAAAAAAAATACCTATAATTCCACATTTTTGCATTTTCAAAGAGTGTCAGTGTTTGTAATTTAATTTGACAGAAGAGTGTAGGTGAGGGGAGGAGGTGTGTTATTCAGGTGATGAAGATTTGACATCTCTGTCTGTCATATGCTGAGTTTGGTTTGAGCTAAGATTCCAGATGAGGCACTGTATACCGAACGACAAAACAGGAACATATGCTGTCTGTTACTCTGGATTCCCACACAATGCGGCATGAAATCAAAGTCGCTCTTTTCAACTGTCAATTTAGGAGTCGTATGATTTATTTCTTTTTCCAGTTTCTCTCTCTCTCTGATCTGTTTGCCCGGCTTTGTCTTTGTGTTTCTCACAGACACCAGAGGAGCTGGAAGATGACTCTGACTTTGAACAGGAGGACTATGATACTCGCAGCAGGACTAGTGTCCAGACTGAAGATGACCAGCTCATTGCTGGACAGAGTGCTCGGGTGAGTGGATGTTCACCGTCATACTGTGCTGAGAACTTCCTGAATGTGCCTCAGACATGGAGCCTGACATGAAAAAAATACAGTAAAAAAACAACATGTAATATGGTTTGGGTAAAGGCTGGGCAACATGCCCAAATTCTTCATATAAGTGACTTAGGTGTTGCTTCAGTCGTAGGCTGAGGTGCAAGTTGCGCTGCATCCCACCTCACAACCCACCCCTGTTCCCTGACCATACTTGAATCCATTCATCCAACTAGTTCCACTTACATAGCATGAAAGTCCATTTAAATGCTCCTAACAAGCGGGATTATTTTAAATAAACACCGTTCGGGGGCGGCAGGTGTAAAATTGCAATCACAAACAAAGAAGTAATTACCGAATTCCCTACAGATGCCAGACAAAACACAAAATACAGTATAGTTGTGTGCCAAGGTTTCAGTCGCGATCACCAGGGTCTGGGCTTTGTTGCACATTAGCAATTTTTCACTTGGGCCCAGCTTAAAGAACATTAAGAGGGTATCAGTGCTTGCTCCCCTCCAGCAACACAGAGGCTCTCGTGGTGTGTTGCATGTTGAATGGATTGTGGATGGCAGGAGTATGACTTGGCCCGGTGCCTCTCCCCATGGCACAGGCCTGTATTATACCGCCTGAGTCTCTACACAGTCTGCACACACAGGGGGGTAATGCACAAAGAAGGGGAAAATAAATGAAACCGAAACAGCAGCTTCTTGTCGCTAAATGTATACTATACCGGTGGTTCTCAACCTGGGGGTCAGGACCTCCAAGGGGGTCGCGAGATCATTTCCAGGGGTTGCAAGATGGTCATGGAGAAAAAATAAGATAACACATTAAAAATAAAATAATAAAAACATATACTGTATATATTTTAGACTGGGGAATGTTTTTTAGTTACATTACTATCACCTGTACCAGTGATATATACCTTTTCAAACTTGACAACATAAACACTCTAAATTGATCCCTTTCTATTTCCTGTTGCAATGTTTGTTAATACAGTAGCTGACAGGAAGTAAACTTGGACCAAAGCCGTTGCCCTAGCAACAGAATGCCAATCAAAAGGTCTATAATTTGTCTCAGAATAGATTTTATTGGGTGTATTTGTATTTGTACCTGATTATTTTGAGTGGTCGCGACTCGATGAGGTTGAAAACCACTGTACTATAAAGCTATAGCCCCTATTGGGATGCTTTTTGATAGTAGTTAAGACAGAATATAACTAACCCAGAAGCTAACTGCAAACATGCATCCCTTCATCTTTAAGGCTAGCTCAAAACACTGTACTCTATAGTGCAAATAGCAACGGAAAGGGGATTAGAGCTGCAACGATTAACCGATTAGCTGTAAACTATTAAATTAATCGCCAACAATTTCAATAATCGATTAATCGATTTGACTAATATTTTAAGTTAAAGAAGTAAAAATTCTCTGATTCCAGCTTCTTAAATGTGAATATTTTCTGGTTTCTTTACTCCTCTATGACAGTAAACTGAATATCTCTGAGTTGTGGACAAAACAAGACATTTGAGGACGTCATCTTGGGCTTTGGGAAACACTGATGGACATTTTTCACCATCTTCTATAATTTTATAGACCAAACAACTAATCGATTAATCGAGAAAATAATCGTTAGTTGCAGCCCTACATGAGATGATGATTAATGCTAAATAATAGCGTAATCATAGCAGAAGTAGAGAAGAGTGATAAAGTCAGAAAAACTCAGTAATGTCTTTTATACAGCGAAATCCAGCCAAAGTATTTTAGCCTCAGCTAAAATTAGCCACTGTAATATACTGGTTATAACAGACCAACCAAGCTGAAAAACCCCAGAGTCTATTGAACTGAGCAATGGTGTGTTTTATTGCTAATGAAGGAGGAAGTTACATATTCTTGCTTTAAATACTATTATCCCTGCCATTACATATTCCCCTGCAGCATTTTAAAAAAGTGGCAAACAAATAGAAGTTCTCAGTGAAATACCCAATCTATTTTAAAATGTTGGATAATTTTTTTAATTTCATGTACTGTGGAGCAAACAGGCCCGTCAAACTAAATGACAAAATATGTTGTTTGTCATTGTCTGCCACAACGACACATATGAGCTTTACTGACGCCCATATTGCCAGAGCAACAGCATTTGTTAGTGCCTTGCAAATCTGTTACACCTGACTGTTACACCGATTGTTCATGACCTTTGTCTAATTGTAAGTGTTTTTTTATTTTAAAGAACATGAACTACTTGTTTTAGAAGAGGGAAAGTTTGTGTTTTCGGTAAAAAAGACTACTTGGTAGAGGTTAGGGAAAGATCTCGTTCATGGTTAAAACATTTCACTTGTTTCAAACAAAATATAATCACAATTCTACACCCAAGTTTAACAGTGAAGAAAATCCTATTGTATTATCCTGTCCTATTGATAAAGCGCCATTTGGATCTGATTTGATTTCGCCGCACTCTTTATCAGTCAATCATTTTATCAATTACACAACTCAACTGTTGAACTAAGGGACAACTCATAAAAGTTTAACATTGTCAAATCTGAACAGACCCGTGCTTTGGGAGCACAATAGCATCTCCAGGATGCCTGCGGGGGGTCCTGGGTGTGAAGTGCAGTGAGTTTGTTGTATGTATACTCCCACTAAGGCTCCCGCAGCGTAACGTTGCGGGGCCATCTGAGCTTAGACGCACCAGCGCTGCCACACAAGGGAGCTTCACAGCACCAAACTAGTTTCCCTGGCACTCGACTGTGCTTTGAGTGGGCAGCTCGTCTTGGGAACAGTTTGAAGTCGCAGCATGTCCCTTTGTCATAACTCGTTGCTGTAATACAAGTGATATAAGGTGGATTAAAGGGTGACGTGGCTGAATGTAATGAGTGTTCATGCACCCTTAATTAGCAAGCTATGCGCTCGAGCTTGCATCGAATAATCAAAATTAAACATGATTTATACATTTAGGGCACATTATCGTGTACAGCGTGCCATACATCTGGCATACTGACGAGGCCTCTCACACAGTTAATTGATATTGCCTGTTTTTCCACTCATAGACACTGTTATGCCCTCAGAGACTAAACATTTACACACGCAGAAGGCAAGCACATCCATAAAAGATGTGTTTGCCATAAACCACTGGTGATCTGCCCAGTCGGCCTCAGCCTGTCGTGTCAGGATAAAGCTCGCCGTCCTCTCACGGTCATGCCAAGTGCACGCTGGTGCTTCTGTGTTTCTATTCAAACAGACAAGAGGAAGTGTAATCCATTTTCTCCGTAGGAGCTGACACGAGCACACTGAGGTTTACAGTCATGATCCCTCCAGGCCCCTCCAGTGTGCGGGTATCGCGCACAGGACACAGGCGTAACATCTCCCTCTCACTTTCTCCATCCCGCTGTCTCTCCCTTGCTCAGTGTAGAAAGAAATCAAATCAAGTCCAGGGTGCTCCCAGGAGCCTTTGTTCCCAGTGCTTTGCCTTGTGTGGTGCTCCACTTGTCACTTCTATTATACTTATGCGTAAAGCTAACTTATTAGAGCAAACATGCATAATGAGAAGGCAGCAAAACACACAGGGGAAGGAGGCCTGTACATAGTGTCTCTTTCTATTAGAACATGCAGACGCAAACTCTCCTTCTATAACACACCGCGGATAATGCACACACACACACAAACACACACCTAACATCTCTTAACACAGTGATTGGATAACACTGTTGATAGGTCATCCATAAAATTGAACTCTGAGTGTCTGGGCAGTTTATTTCAAATGAAACAAATTAAAGTCATTTCAAGACGCCGCGCTCGGTGAAGAAACCCGGAAAGCGCTCTAATCCCTGCAGACGTAGCCGAGTCGCAGAGTGTATTGGCACAGCACTCCCTCGGCCGGATTTGCCACTATGTTAAGCTCCCAAGGCCCGCTCCTTGTTGTTATCAGTAAAGTAGGGGAAGGGATTTAGGGATAAGTGAATTCTAGAGAGCAGGGGAGGAGGGAGAGGGGGGCTTCACCAAGTGCCTTCCTGCTCCCCTGACGTCCCAATTGGCTCATGTGTTTACCCCGGTGCTGCAGCTTTCTTTTGTGTTCAGAACCTCTCTCTCTTCTTCTTCTCTGACACTCTCTCTCTCTTTTGTCACACCATTTTCAGAGTGAATTTGAATACCAACCAAATTCCTCACTCTCTCTCTCCCCAACCGCCCTTGATCCCTAATTTTAGAAAAGGAATTTCCAATCCAAATTGTTGAGTTTCAAGAGACTTTTTGCTCCCTTTAGCTCTTTGGGGGAGCGGTTCGTCTTGGTTTTAGGCAGCTCTTGTGCGCAGAAGACAAAGGGGAAACATTTTGATCGCACTTACAGAAATATCCAAACCTAGAACTACCCCGATTCTCAATTTACATTCTTTATCTGACTCGCTACAATGGTATTTAGCAAAACTAGAACTGTGCCTCTTCCACCATTGAGCGTTCCCGCCATTTTGACACCAGGGGCATACTGCTCGGTGTAATTATAGAAATAAGTGAATAATTTATGCCTCAACAGTTGGGTGCAGGAACGAAATGAGCAGCAAAGATATGCTAATGACCGCCCTCGAGTCCTGAGGTCAGAGAGATGTGCTTTGGTGGCACAGTGCACTCACCTATGTCGCTATTGATTAGGCAGCAATTACTGTACAGCTTCGCCTACATTATGTTTTGGGCCACATTGAACATGAGCATGTAATCAGCAAACCATACCCCAGGGAGCTACCGGCTACCCAGAGCCACTAGCACACTTAAAGTGTCTGGACTAAAATGCCTCGAGTTTATATTTATACATTTTTGTGCTATTATTCAAACTGATTTCAATTTTTTTTTTTTTTTTTTATTATAGTTGAAATAAACAGCATAAATAAGAATTTAAGAATAAGACACAGCAAGTGTTTTGTTATATAAGACAAACTCAAAGAAGCAGGAGGACTACTGGTTAAAATGTGGTTATTATATAAGCCCATTAGTGGTAATTAACTTAGCATAGCCTGATTAGTAAATTATCTTATGGAGGTATACTTGACTACTACTTGTCCGTCACGTGATGCCATTAGGCCCAAAAAGACTTTTTCCCGTAGACTTACATTGGGAAAGAGACGTCTGTGAATCAGCGGATATTTTTTTTTTTTTAAAGTAAATCAACTTCCCAGTACGAACACTTGAATATTCCTTATTTAAATCATTAGGTCCTAAAAGTTGTAAAATGCACTAATAGCCGAATCCAGAGTTATTTTTCTGCTGTTGTTCATGTGAATGAGCCCCAGACCGAGGATGGAGCGAGGGCTGGGAGGCGGAGTTAAATGAAAACGCCTGCGCCTGCTCTATGGGCCCAATGGATGCAGAAGGTCGCCAGAAGATCCGGGTACTTTATCACTCGACAGTCGAGACATTTTGGCTTCATGCGCCACTGAGCAACTTTCAAAGGAATGATCAGGAGCCCGCCTCCGATGCTGTATCCAGTTCTCTTTAAACATCCATGGGATGGGCAGACTTACAGTAGTTGTTTTGTCATAGATTAAATAAATGTTGTCGCAGGGGCCCCAGAGCCACTGCCTGCTGTGAGCGACCCATAATTCATAGCGAAACCTACAAAGTGAATACAAGTTTGCCCTGCTGGAATCAGTGGCCTGTTTTAAATTGTTTATTCCTCATTGTGCAGTCTAAATACATATTAACTTTGTATTTGTTTTAAATGTGAGCCGTGTTTCACCCCACACGCGGTTTAATGGGATTTGCTGCCTCGCTGTTGTTTGTGTGTCTTGGCACCAGCAGTGGAGGAAATCTACACTGGGCTTGAGGGGGCTGGTTTTGCTTGTTTGTTTATGCCGTTCGGGTTTTTTTTTTTTTTTTTTTTCAAGCTAACCGCCATCAAAGCTTTGCACCACTCTGCTCACACAGTGATCAGTAGGCCAAAGCTCATGGACACATCTGTTGGCCTCTGATGAGAAAGTTGTGCCTCCATGCTTCTCTATTTCTGCCTGTAATTTCTTTTTTTTTTTGTCTTTCATTGCGGGCCCCCTCCTGTTTCAGCTTATTTTCTTTTCAAAGAATTTCAGAAGGACAAGTCATCTATATTTTTTGTTTTCAATTTCCTCCTGACACATCGAGCAGGGGACATGAGCAAAGTGACGCACTTTCTCGCTGAGCTCACCCCGCACCCCCACACACCAGCTTTGCTGTGAGAGAGGGAATAAGGAAGAGGCAAAAGGAGGACAAGGGCGATTATTTCATTAAGAGAATAGCAATTCATGGAGGACTGTCAATAATAGATGAGGTTAAAAAACAATGGTGACTTTTCGTTTTTTTTTTTACTGTACTCGTTTTCTCTCTCTTCCTCTCGAGTCAATAGAATCGACCTAATGGAAACCAGGTTACTCTTCCTTCCATCTCACCTCCCTGACATAATGTTGAACAAATGCATTATTCATTCTCTGGTCTAAGAAGCGAGGTAATTATACATTTATCTCCCAAATAATACCGGGTCCGTACCGCGCCTGTGACCTTGCCACAAGATTTATGCCATTTTGGACCTGCCCCCAAAGGCCGCCGAGGAAAAAATGAAGGGAAAAATGGATTTGCTTTTTATGGATATAAGATGTCAAGGGGTTTGAAAAGGTCCAGTCATAAAATGTAAAGTTTATAACTTTATTTTGAAGCGTTTAAGAAGGACTCAGAATCCAAACTTAGTGTTCAAGTTTTGTAGGGCGGATTAAAAAGTAGACCAGAGAGGAAAAATAGAACAAATGTTGCTACAGCTCTCCCCCTTATATTATTTCCTTTATTCTCTTTCTCCTTAACTAATCCCTCTCCTTATTCGCCCCTTTCCTCATTTCCCTATCGTTCTCTCCTCCCCAACCTTATCTCTCTCCTTTACCTAAACTCTTCTCCTCTGGCATTTCCCTCATTCTGAACAATCCTTTCAATTTATTCTGCTCAAATTTACTCCCTAACAGCCTCTTCTTGCTCCTCTAATGCTTTTGTTTCTTCCATGCTCCCCCCTTGCCTGCAGGCTATCATGGCGCAGCTTCCCCAGGAGGAGAAGGCTAAGATTGCTGAGCAGGTGGAGAGCTTCAGACAGGAGAAGTGCAAGCTGGATGCAGAAGTGGCCAAGTGGGACGACAACGGCAATGACATCATTGTGCTGGCCAAGCAGATGTGTATGATCATGATGGAGATGACAGACTTCACCAGGTAAAAATGTCAAAGCAGCAAAATTTAAACCTGCAATGACTGATTTTAAAAAAAATTTGGGCCACTTAAAGGCAGTGGAAACAAGTTGATGTATTGTCACATTTTAATTTCATACCGGATGGCTAATATGTTAGCAAACTATTGCTTAAACATGTAGCCCATACACAAACTCTAGAAGGAAATATCTGGCTCTTTAGCTGCTAAATGCTTGCCAGGAAAAAAATTTGGCATTGTACGTTTCTGCAAACCAGGGATACCTTGAAAGACAACATTTTTGCATTCGGTCAGAGCAAGTGAGGAAGTATAAAGAGCGAAAAGAGACACACCGGATAGGCGGGAGGGGAGGTGGATGGGTCCAACAAACGCAAGGCTTTCTTCCAGGAGACAGCTGTTCATTTGTGTCCCGTGTTCACAATGTTCAGTGTCATTTTCACCATAAAAACGTAGTAGTTTTAAGCCATGTAGTTCTTTCCTAAAACTAACTATAGTGGTTTTGTTGCCTAATCCTAAAGTGACGCTATTGTGCGTTTCTGCAAGCGTGATACGAGGCTGGTATGAAACGTATTAATGAAAAGTATTGAAGTGTATTAATGAAAAGTATTGAAGTGTATTCATGAAATGTATTCCTGGTTTGCAGAATCGTAGAATTCCAACATTCTTTTTGCGACTGGGTTGTAAATGCTCCGCTTTGTTCACCAGCTGGTCGCTAACTTTGTTTTTCTGCTGTTTGGTGCTGGGTAGGTAGTGTTTTGATGGCATCAGAGGTTTTTCACTGCAAGCAGCTCCCTGCTGTTTCTGAAAACAGGTTGATGAGAGTGGTGAGAGTGAACCAAAACAGAAATGTTGCGCCATAGAACCAAAACTGTGAGCTAAAAAAGTGTCAGGTGATAATTCTCTGTGAGAATTTTTTGCAACCCCTTTTCACATACAGTGTTTTCCTCCATTGGTTATATAAAAAATATTGGAGCAGCAAATAAATCAAGTGGGATTGGTGAGAAACAATCCTGCCTCAAAGCTGCAAACTGTTTTGTGAAAGGCAAAGTGACCCAGACAACCTTTGTTTTGCTCAGACTACGTAGCGATGCTGTGATTCAAAGATATACTGTAATAGATAATCTGTTTGCATTTAGAATCTTGTCGCTTATGTTTACTAAAAGCCAGCAGCTTTCCTCTCAATCTCCCCCATCTGGGCTCAACATATCAGGGAAATCCCTAATGCCTAACTGATGGTTATCTGCCTCGTGTATGGATTTGTGAACCACTCCACTATTATATGGCATGGAACAAACCAAAAAGAAAAAAAATCAGAGCCACAAGTCATTAGTCATGAGTGATTATGGTGGTGCAGTGACTGCACCATTATTACTTGGCATTGACCCCAGTTACTCAGATTGGCATGAACAAACTGAGTGGAAATTTCAGCTTAGCGCTGACTAAAAATCAGACATCACACAGGCAAACACACTTATCCAGCCACAATAACTTTCCCTGTGCTGGCAAATCAAGAAAACACAACATAGAACAAAGGCTCAGTGGTTGGCCATTATTTCCCTCTCCTGTTCTATTTCCTACTGAGGCTGCTCTGAAAACGCTCCTGTTTTCCTGTTAAAAACAGAAACCATTTTGTTTTCATTCCTTGTGATACAAAGCACGTCTTTATGATACATCATTAGGGATAAAGGTATACTGTATTTCTAACATCCATTATGTGGGAAAGCGTGTATTGTTGGTTGATTGTAATGTCTCGTATACCTCCTGGCAACCGCAGCAAATTAGCTGCTGCTGTACACGCTTAGTGGTGAGCTTTATAGGGAAGCTCTGCATGTCCTCTGCCTCTGCAACTCCACCCACATTCCCTTTTTTCCTTCTTTCTCACTCCTTGAATTTTCCCAGAGGCAAAGGCCCCCTGAAGAACTCCTCAGATGTGATCAACGCGGCTAAGAAGATTGCAGAGGCTGGCTCCAGGATGGACAAATTGGCCCGCGCTGTTGCAGATCAGGTAGCGCCTGCCACTGTCATTTATATCATTATACTTTCTATCTGAGACTGTCTCAGACTGTGTCATTGTAGCTGGCAGCGGAGCAAGTTTTGAGTTGGAGTAAGTGGGCATGGCCATTGGAAATCTTTAATGTGGGCATTGACAAGCCCAGCTGGAGCGGCGGGCTGTGTTGCCGCATGACTTTGCCTCCCAATGGGGCCAACACTGAGAGAGCAAGACAGCAGAACCAAGTTGTGTCTCTAATATAATTAGCTCCCAGCCGAGGTGTTGCATTCATTATCAGATGAGTACTTCTCTAAAACGCGCTGACAGACCATTTTCAATATCTAATCAATCAGTGCTGTGCCTAGGGAAGACGGGAGCGAAAAGAAATGTGGTGTGTACGCCGTGTATGTGTGCATACCGCAAATGAAGTGGGAGGTATTTCAGAATGCAGCACTCCAGGTAATGCATAATGTTCTTCTTCATTTCGTCTGTCTCTAATAAGCAGTGAGAATAAACTTAGGCACAAGACTCACTGATTTATTAAGGCAGCCTGTTGTCAATGTAATTGCAACTGCTGTTAGCTAGCAAACCCTCTGAATAATCTTTGTTGGTTTCAGCATCACACGCTGGGCCTCTTTCCAGTGTTGCTTAGCTGAAGAAATGCTGGAGCTCACATCAAAATTTGGATTCACAAACTCATCTTTTTTCTGAAGTCCTGAAACTCACATGAGGCCTGCACACATGATCGCCAACAAAGCTGCTGTACCTTTAGTTTCATGTGCAAAATTTCAAAATAGTCACTATACATAAAGCTATAATATGCAAGAATTTAAAAAAAAAAAACAACAATGTATGAACTGATACAAAAAGAATCCCTCTCAATCATCACTTCTGACCTACTTGAAGTGTGTGGTGGTGTCTGTATCTGCAGAGATGCTGCCCTCTAACTGTATATTCTCTTTTCTTTTTTATTTTGCTGTGTTCGGGACATTTCTGAGCTTCAGCAAAAACATATTTCTTGTTCTCACTAACGCCGCTCCCTCTCTTCATTCACTCTACAGCTATTGCTGCTCTCTCTCCCTCGCTCGCTCATTGAGCCGAGGAGGAGGGGCCAACTTTGAAGGATGTGTGTTTACAAACAGCAACCGACCACTGTTACATATTATACCTTTAAAGTTATTTTGTTGTTTAAAGGTACAGTGTGTAGGATTTGGTGGCATCCAGTGGTGTGATGGCAGATTGCAACCAACTGAATACCCCTCCTCTCACTGCTCCGTTTCCAAGACTACGGTAACGTGAGCCGCCGCGTGCTAAACCGTGGTAACACTGTTTGCCTCACTCAGAGGCGATCCTTACCATAATAACACTACTTTAGGAACAACGGAAGTCAAATCGTGGCTCACGTTAGCGCAGTTTCACAAGCGTGTCTGAGAACTGTGGTGGCCTTCAAGTAATGTAAAAGCCAGTAGTTGGTTTTCAGCAACATGGCAGACTCAGTGAAGAGCACCCGCTCCCTATGTACAGTAGATATAAACTGCTCATTCTAAGGTAATGAAAACACAATGATTCTTAGTTTCAGGTGATTATACACTAAAGAAAACATAATTATGAATATTAAATTCCATTTCTGCTAATAGATCTCCTGAAATGTTACACACTGTGCCTTTAAGATGTCAAGGAAATTTCTCTTTTATGTAAATGACTGTGGATACCCATGCTATTATAATATTGATTGAACTAGATAACTAGATAATGACAACTAGCACTCAGTGAATCATTCCTCCATAAAGGCTGCAGAGTCCTCAAAATGTTCTTTGAAACCTGCATTAATTGTTTGTTTTTTTGTTTTTGTTTTTTGTTCACCTTGGGCCAGTGCAACAAGCTGTAAAGACAACATTGACATATGACACCACCTTTTAAATTTGATATAGCAAACGTGTCAGCAAACAGCGGCTTATTTACACATCCAGAAGATACAGTAAGACAATATTCACTCTCCTTTCAGCTCTGTTTGACCGCTAACTCCTAAGAAAAGATGCTTACTTTGTCTGTCTGCCGTTTGGTGCTGGCCAGGCAGCGTACAGCTGGTTTATCAGAGCTTTTTTTATTGCCTGCTGTACCTGGAAACAGTGCTGATGAGAGCCGTGAGACCGAATAAAAACAGTAAAGCTGCAGGCCGTAAAAAACAGAACTATTAATGAAAGACGCTGAAATGCTCCGTAGAGCTGAACGAAGCTGGAGTCGTGTTCCATAATCACACAAATGACCCCTTTCACATTACATGTAGTTATCTGATTGATTGGTGTAAAAAATATTGATTATAGAAGCTTTAACAGAAGAAAACAGAAAATTTGAATTTCCATCTGGATCAAAATTCTTCAAAATAATTCAAAACTTATTGGGATACATGGACCCACAAAGTTTTTCATTCAGTGTTAAAAAATTGAATTTGGACATAGACCAGGTTTTACACCAAACGATAAACACTTGTTCATTTTGAGATTTCCTGCTAACTAATTACTTGGTTGTTTTACATAAAAGATGAAGAATAAAACAAAAAAAATAACCTGCCCTTTACAAAGCTTTACAAGCCTTCATCATTATTTCCTGTGAAGGCATTTTATACTTATTAAAAACATTTCACATTCACTTAGGTGTTGTGATCCTATCTGGTACTGAAATTTCATAATCAAATGAACATACAGAGGTTAAATATAGGTTATAGGTTAATATAAATTCTGATGTGGCGAACATTTAACTCACCTGACTGATAAGCTGTTTCTGCTGTCAGCTTCTTCTCAGATGTTCCCGTAACGTATAGGAATGCTTGTCTTCGTCTCTGTACAGCATGAAACATGGCCAATACGAGCTGACGGCGCAATTGAAACAAATTCTTGAAGACCTTTCTCCATTTTTGTATCGTAGGTTGGCCAAGCTTTGTTTCTAGTTCACAGCCTCTACTTCTTCTACCCTGTTTACTTGCGGATTACAGCCTCACGTAGCCTATAGCGCCAACTTCTGACCAAAACTATGCTGTCGCGGAGTTTATTCGCTCCGAACCAGTTGATGGAAACGCTCCTGATTCGCTTTTCTTATTTTTGCAATCTTTTAAAAAGTTTGCTTAAAATTCGTTTGACAATTGAATGGAAACATGGCTAGTATATGGGCAAGCCTTCCGCTGTTAGCACAGCACAGCGCAGCATGCTTCTCAGTTTGAGCGGCCGTAGAGTCTGCTGAGCCTTCAACTGACCAGAAGGCATCTTTAGTCAGAGCTGGCACTGTGACACTGTCCGGCTCTCCAGAGCATATTGCACTACAGAACAAAGGTTCAAGCTATGAATGCATAACTGTCTGTCATGCAATAATTACCACAAACAGAGAGATGAAAAGTGAGAGTTTTAATCTGTTTGCGTCTTGTTTCTCAACATTTTTAATGTTTCCATGTGTGAGAACATTTGTCTCAGGGAGCTGGTCCCAGTCTGCGTCACAGCTTGTTGTTTAGAGCAGGATCTGCGACAGAAATGACAAAGTAAGCATGAACTCACGTTTGTGTGCTCATGTATTCATTTCTTGGCTCGTGGGCTGCCGAGTGACGATCGGTGTTTAACAGGGTTTAGGTGGGAGTGAATCTGTCACATGGCAAATCAGTGGCAGAGCCTGTGTCTGAATCAACAGTTGCTGTAATGAAAAGAGCAGGTGGCTTGCCATTTTTAATTCTCACTTAAATGGTTCCTAGACCAGTGTTTACTGAATATTCAAAGCCTTCTGTTACACTTCCAGAAACATCAGAGCTATGCTCAGGAAATAAAGAGGGGCTTGAAGACATTTTCATTTCCAACATATATTTATTATAAAAGTCTTTTCATGTGAGGCATTTGCGGCATCTGTTTGCCATACCGTTCAGTGAATGGAATGAGTTATTAAAAGTTAAAACCGAAAAAGTTTGATTTTATGAAGCATCTTATTGGAATTCCACAACAGATAACATAACATGATTATTTGTCCTGCTCCGTATGAAGAAGACAAGTATTTTGCATTCCCACATTGTTGTAGGTAACCTGTGTTTGTCGAGAGCACTGTGGCTTGACAGTAAGAATAAAGGCTGCTCCGCTGCTTTCAGACAGGTCCCTTAAGTAGCAAACCTTGTCGCCATGACTCCACATCAGCCCTATTGATGAACAAGTGTGAAGCAGAAGGCAATTCTGCGTGGAACGGTGGAAGGACGGCGAGCTCTTTCATAGTCATTTAAGCACAGCACTTGACGTAGAAAAACCCCTCGAGGCAACTCACCCCATTTCACTCCAGCAATGCCTTTTTTTCTACTCTATTTCCCCCACTCCATTTCCCTTACTCTGCTTCATTCTTTAAGTATGCCTCCTACAGACACGAGCAACATAGTGGAGGACAGCTGTACAAACATTATGCACACCTATTCTGAGACGTATATTGATTTTTGAGTGTCATGAACAGCAGTGGCATACAACGGTATGTATCACTCTGCTTGAGACGGGCAGCGTTTGATTGCAGCACCATCTGGCTTCAGATTCACCTTTGCAGGTGGTCCTTGTTGATGTCTGTACATTCATGTAGTTATGTCAAAGGTGCTAAATTTGATAACCAGAGTATTAATATAGCAGCAAACAACAATTTGCTAAATAAAGATGTAGAGGAGTAATGTCTACCTGAGCAGAGAAGGAAGTCGCTCTCCCTCTGAGTGTGTTGTAATCGTGAGCGTGTCCCACTGGCTAGCTCACGGCCGCCCTCTGCACTCTACTCATACGGCGGTTACAGCTGATAATGCTGTCCTGACCGTCGGCGTCGCTGCGGAAGCGTAGCACCCACCCTCCAGTTCCTTTCCCAGGTTAACACTGTTACAAGCCGCCAGCTCAGTTGTTGCCATGTTGAGAGCCGTGCGAAGGCAATAGATATGCTCCCAATCTCGCATTTAGCACCTTTAAGGTATAGTATTGTAGAGTATAGAGTATTGTTATATAAAGTTCCTCAAACAGGACTAAGTAGTGCAATTCTTCGGGGGCTATTTGTAGACATGGATTAATACTGTTTGGTGCACTAGCGACTATTTACAGCAGCAGGACGGTGCATCTGGGATTGACTCAAAATAAAGTATAGTAGCAGTGTTTAGTGTAATGAAGGAACATGTCACCCAGTGAAACTGTGGGCTGATGTGTAGTTTTGGGACAAAAATGGAAGTCTGTGGTGGAATAAGTTAAATCAGGCTACACAGACAATACTTGTTAGTTGGATCAATTCATTGTTGGTTTTGGTCTTCTCTTGGGATTTGTTGACAGTAATAAAAAATAGATTTTGTCCAGCCTTGTCCTTTAACTGTTATTTCAAGTCACCTTTCCTGGTTTATTTCTTTATGTCCTTACATTCAAGAATACTTTTCTTTGTAGCTGTAGGCTGTAGCTCAGTGGGTAGAGTAGTCGTCCTTTAACCGGTTCGATCCCCGGTTCCTGCTGTTGCATGTCGAAGCGTCCTTGAGCGAGACACTTAACCCCAAATTGCTCTGCAGGCGCTTTACAGCAGCCCACTGCTCCTAAAAAATGCTTAGGATGGGTTAAATGCAGAGGTAAAATTTCATGTATGTACCTGTGACGAATACAATAAAGTTTACGTTTCTTTTGTGTTACACTCATGTGAACTCTCAGTTTGAACACTGGGAAGTGTTAAAGTATGTGTCAAGTAATTGTTTCTAAGTGATGCTTAACACATGCAGGTTTAAAGCTAAGCGTTCAGACTTCCAGGTTTCACTTTAGTTGTCACAGCGGAAGGGCCTGTCGCATTGAATGCAGAACAACAAGAGCAAAGCTCCTGTCGCCTCTACTGACAGCAGTGAAACCAAGTGTGACTGATGTGTAATTAAAAGGCTTCTCAGTAAAAACAAAAACTACAGTTTAACAGGAGCTGGCTAGAGAGGAGTCAGTACTAACTATCTTCAAAAGTCAGGGCTGTCGCTGAGTGCAGAATTGTGAGCTTTTCAGGAAGTAAGAAAAAATTACCAAAATACACATTTTAGGTCATTCTGAAAGTTTTTTTTTAAGATTTTCTCTGCTTCAAATCTAATATAATGTATCATGTTATGTCAGTGTCTTAATCTTCGTTCATATCTTTAGATGCAAACATAAGCATTTTTGTAGGCATAAAGTCACACTGAAGCTAAAAATATGTGTATCATATCTGTGTGTTCAGATTTGACTCAGTTCTGACTCCAAGAAAGAGTAAAATCTTTGATGCAAATTGGGGCAAATGAAGGTACTTTAAAACCACCTTCATTGCCACCTTGAGCTGTGTGTCACAGCCTCTCTGTAGCTCCAGCTGTTGACCGTGTCATTGAGCAGCCAAATCAGCGGGCCAAACCACACATAACTAACTTCCCGTTGTTTGTAGAACACCAGCATGCACCTGTCCCTTTTGTCTCACACAGTATCTTTTCCTCACCTCTCTCCCCGAGCATCCCCCCTGCAACTCTGTCGCACCCACCTGAGGAGGCGCGCTTCGTGTCCCAAGACAAATCTGAGGCTGCCGCAAAGTGATTGAAAGCTGCAGTCGGTAACTTTGAGCAAATATGATAAAGGTTTTTTTTTTATAAAATGGTCACCATGTCTTGACAGTAGTGCATGAGACAGGTAATCTGTGAAAAAAATCATGTTCCTCTGTGTCCTCCTGTGCTCCCTATGCATTGGCATTTGCAATATTCCACCGCATCAAAGGAATACAACCGATCAGAGACGAGCAGGCTCTCAAGCAGCTGTCAATCACTACTCACGAAACTTGCCAACCCCGATCAAACAGTCAAACTAGGCAGCGCTGATCAAATATGAATCAATATTCTGCTACTGTTTTGCCTATTTCTCACCTAAAATGTTTTCAGAAACTTCTTGCAGTGTACTGTTTAGCTGTAAAATGAGAAAGCTTGCTTCGGGCGGTGCTTGGTACTGACTCGATTGTTTTCAACATGGCGACCGGGTCATAAACTTTCTCATTTTACAGCCAAACGTTACACTAAAAGATGTTTCTGAAAACATTTAAGGAGAGAAATAGACATTACAGTAACAGAATATTGATTCATATTTGATCAGCGCTGCCTATTTTGACCGTTTGATCGGAGTTTGTGAGTTTCACAAGCAGTGATTGACAGCTGCTCTAGAGACTACTCGGCTCTGATTGGTTGTTTTAGTTCGGAGGTTTTTTTTCTGATTATCTGTCTCATGCACTACTTTCAGGATATAGTGACAGTTTTATAAAAATAACTTTTATCATATTTGCTCAACGTTTCCGACTGCAGCTTTAAGGGATAAAAAAGAAAAAACAATATATGAATTTTACACAAAAGTACATTTATTTTTCAGTTTTTTTCTCTATTTTCCACTTTTTGGGCGAAATTTTGGATACTCTCACCTCGTTAGGCCTCTACAAATCCTTGAAATACATCAATATGACTAAAAAAAGGTCTGAGTTCAAGGTCACCTGTCAATTTAAGCCATCTCAAACATCCTTATTTTCACTTTACACCTATTATGACAATGCTACTTTTTGCTGTTCATACTAATACCCCAGAAATAAGTTATAAGAAGAGCCAGTCAATTTTCCATGTTCTAACACCACACGCTGACTGTGTACTGATCTGTATGTTGCAACGTGACAGGTTGCAGTAACAGCTTCCAATGTAATGCTAATGTGGCAGATTCAAATTAAGTCATTTTTCACAAAAAGAACGAGATGTTTGAAAGACTTAGATGAACGAGAACACCAGGTCACTGTAGTTCTGTTAGTTAATGGTGATCCGTGTTCCTTTTTCTATTGAGAACTGTAATGTGCAAAATGCCTTATTGTGGGATATAACAGAAGGAAGAAGGAAAAACAAGAGAAATTAGGTTATCACTTACATGTAATGGGTGGTTTCACTATGTACTAGAACACAGTAGAGCTCAGTGTTTGGTGGAGATGCCAGACACTGGATGAGCAAATAGAAAGATGACCAGCTCTCTTAAAGTAACTGAAAGATGACAGCTTACCATCAGAGTGACTGTAGTTGTCCAGTCGACCAGAAGGCATATTGTGTAACTGCGTGCAACATGCTCTATTTGAATCTGTCATTGTGTCTTCATGTCATCCTTCTCTCTCTCTCTCAAACATCTCTCCACTATACTATTGGAGATGTCATGAAGCAGAAATAAAAATCATATAGTTAAGTGCCATAATTAAAGAGAAACAGCAAAAGAGGTGAAGTGAAATAACCGACTTACTATTTTTTACACTCTGAATAATTTAGGAAAGGTCAGTCTCTGCCTGCTTATAAATGCTGCATCAGTGTGAGGTGTGACTTGTGTTTTGACAGACTGCCACACTCTGATAGAGTGTTGCCCTCATCTCAGCACCAGAGTTCATATCATCTTCCTGAATTATCCATCAGGAGCACATTTCATTCATTTTGGGCCCAATTATGCAGAAAAAAAAAATCTCACCTGTTTCTCAGCTGGAATGAACGAAATCTTTTCTAATAGATTGGGGGAGGTGATTCCAGAGGGTTGGGGCTAAAACAGAAAAGGCCCGATCACCTTTTGTTTTGCAGTTTGAGCGGGGGATGGATAAAAGACCAAGATTAGAGGATCGAAGTGGTCGACAGGTAGAATATGGAACAAGGAGATCTGAAATGTAACTGGGGGCGAGGTCATGCAACGCCTTATATGTAATTAGTAAGATCTTGAAGTTGATTCTGAATTTTACAGGAAGCCAATGGAGGGATGCCAGAACAGGGGTGATGTGAGACCGACGACTAGTTCTGGTTAATAACCTGGCAGCTGCATTTTGAACCACCTGAGGAGTCGCCCCCTGCTGGCTATTAGAAAGAATGCAAGTTTAAGGCACTTCTGCTTTGGCTTCACTTTTCAGACCCGCTTAGGTTAGAGGGAGTTTCAGAAAAGCTGAGCAAAGTGAAGAACACTAGTCTGTAGTGAACACTGTTTCACTATGAAGGACAGAGAGACAAAGAGAGAGAGAGAAAGAGAGTGAGAGAGAGCTTCAGTGGGCCAGGCAAAGTAATGGGCCATACAGTTTATTTACATCAACAGGGAATCTGTAGAAGAAATGGACTATTAGTCAACTGTACAATAGGGAACAATTGTGTCATGTCTGCATCAAACTTGCCTAGGGAAGCAGCGTGTGTGTGTATATGTGTGTTGGTGTGTGTATGTGCCAGCAGTGTGAAGTGCAGTTAGCAGCGATGCTAGCCAGGACTTGCAGTGCGGTGTTAATGCCCAGGGAGAAGCTTCCCTCTGCCTCACTGGCTGCTCTATGAGCTAGTAGCTCCACCCCAGTCTGCATTCAGCGCCACTGACTGAGAGGAGGCTGAATGCTGGTGGCAGCTTTGCTCTCATGTACTGTGTTGTTCTAAGTCCTGCTCTGATAGTGGCCGTAACTATAAATGCAAATCACGCCTTGAATTGCTCTTTGCAATTATATGTGTGGGTTGAAGAAACAAACATTTCATTTCACTTTGTAAGACTGTGTTTCGCTCGCTATTTGTGACCAGCAGTGAAGGGCACTTGTGGCCAATCAATACTGTTTGTCTTAGCACGAGAGGCCCTTTCTCATAGAAAGGGAGAGAAGACAGGCGGCTGTGAAAGCCGCAAGTCCTGGAGGGGGTATATTCATATCACGGCTCGATGTTTAACTCGCCATCCCCCCTCTACCCGAGCCCACAAGACAAGGAAATGAGCTGTGCATTTCCCCACACACTGCTGCTGAATGTCCTAGTTAGGACCGTTTAATATTAATGGCTAGAAGGAAGGTGTTGCTACAAAATGATGCTCACAGTGTTTAAGCAGCTGATGCAGTGTTGTTAACCCACTGGGAGCTTAGTGGGCCATAGCTGACTCCTGGAAGGCTTCCAGATGGAATAATAGGGGCAAACTGTGTGATAGTAGGAGACCTGAGGAGGCTGTCCTCGAGTTCCCTGTTGGTCCATTTGCTGCACGGTACGATTGGTTTATTCGCTGTTGAAGTAGCAAAGAAAGGCCAGCACGACCAGGTCAACTGGACTTCTGGTTTAAAAAAACGTAGAGTAGAGAAGAAGAAAAAGGATACATTGAAAGGTGGGCTAGTGTGGTAGCAAGTCTTTATGTGTCTCAAAGCATTATGTCCATTCATTGCTGATTGATCTGTTTTCTTCTTGGGCAACACGCTGTGACAAACTTGTTTCATGTAAAATGAATTTGAAAGGAGTTTGACGCCCTGCAGTGTAACTCAACATGCCTTTGAAACTAATGCTTGCAACAAACCACCATTGAAAAAAAAAATGTTGAACAACATCTCCCAGGCTCAGTGCAGAGAAATGTAATTAGCGATGCGAAATGCTGGAACCATACTGTTTTTGTTAGGACTGTTGTTCTTGGTTTTCTGCTTTAAAACGGCCGCAACATCAGAGACCTCAATTCTTAAAACAATCCAATTTGGTAGAGAATTCACATCTCAAACCTTTTTGGGGAAAAACACACACCATTTAAAACCAGATGGTACGTCTGTAATACGCAGCTTTCGATTTTGGCTAAAAATAAGGCCAAGAACCTTTTTTTCCTACAAATTCTTTGGCACAGTGACAAATCTGTTGCCTTGATGGCTTTATTTTCTGTCATGATATAATTATATATCCTTCCTGTCAGCTAGCCAACCATTGGCTCTTTGTTCATCACAGATGATCCAGTTTTAACCTAAAACAAAGCATGGACCGCCTGAATTAACCAGCATTACAGCATTTCACAGCACAACATTGTGAAAATCAGTTTGGCCGTGGTGCTCAAATTGAGAAACATTATACCAAAGACTTGCAAACAGGAAGAGAGATGTCATTATGCTAGTTGGCGTTTTGGCCAATAACTCCTAATAGGGCTGCAACTAACAGTTATTTTTTATTCTTGATTAATCTGTCGATTACTTTCTTGATTAATCGATTAATTGTTTGGTCTATAAAATGTCAGAAAATGGTGAAAAATGTCGATCAGTGTTTCCCAAAGCCCAAGATGACGTCCTCAAATGTCTTGTTTTGTCAACAACTAAAAGATATTCAGTTTACTGTCATAGAGGAGTTAAGAAACCAGAAAATATTCACATTTAAAGCTGCAGTATGCGATATTGGTGCAAATATGATTTAAAAAAGTTATTTTTAGAAAACGGCCGCTATATCGTGACAGTAGTACATGAAACAGGTAACCTGAAAAATTCATGTTTCTCTGTGTCCTACTGTGTCCTCCGATGCTCCTAACAGCATCTGAAGGATTTCACTTACTGGAGGAAAGCAAGGTCCGCTGTCCAGCTGCAGTCTATGAGAGCCGGCTGTCAATCACTCGCTTACTCCGACCAAACGGTCAAACTAGGCAGCACTGATCAAATATGAATCAATATTCGGTTACTGTAATGACTATTTCTCTCCTCAAATGTTCTCAGAATCATCTTGTAGTGTACTGTTTAGCTGTAAAATGAGAAAGTTTGTGACGCGGCCGCCATTGTAAAATCTGTTGAAGGAAGCCAAGTTCTGGTCACATGACCGGAGCACAGCCAATAGGAACGCTCTCTCTCTCTGAAATGACCTGTGATTGATCAAAGTCTGCCGTCACGGGCTAGATTTTTCTAAAGCCTGAAAACAGAGACATGATGAGGAGCAGAAGTCTAGTTTTCTCTCAGACCACTTGAATTACAATATGCTGAAAGGTTATTATGGAATTTTTGCCAAATTATGCCAAAAAATTGTTGCCTACTGCTACTTTAAGAAGCTGCAACCAGAGAATTTTGACTTTTTTTTCTTAAGAAATTACTCAAACAGATTAATCGATTATCAAAATAGTTGGTGATTTATTTAATAGTTGACAACTAATCGATTAATCGTTGCAGCTCTAAACCATACTGTAGGTCCTGACACATTTGACACTGTGTGGCTCAGTACAAATCAAATGCATGTTTGCTGTCATCTCATCCTTGTTGGATTATGAATTCTGACTTACATTTCATTTATTTCAAATATTTTGCTCTTACAGTCCATTTGAATACACTTTGAGTGCATCTAAAATCCCTCCTAATTACCTCATTACAGTACTTGACTAGTGCACTAGTCTTAAGTGTCCTTAATCTCAATTTACTGCTCACCGTAGAGTAAAATTATGAAGTGTCTATTACAAAGGAAGTAGTGAAAGAGTAAACAAGGGAGTGATTTTGGACACAGCCTGTGTCAGTATGTAACAACCAGGACTCCCTGGAAGGAGAGATATTGTATCTCAGTGGGACCTTTCTGGTTGAATAAAGGATAAAAAACAAATAAATATGTAAATAGGACGTGAGGCATAATCCCTTAATGTCATGCAAATGATATGGATTATATGGCCAGATGTGTGTCAAAGGATTGTTAAGACTCCAAATTGTCACCACGAGGCAAATCATTAAATACAGCTATTGCACAGTAGCCTCAATCTCCCAAATTGTACATTTATCATATTTATACAACCTGCCTTATTTTTGTATTAGGAATACTGTCATGCAGAAAATGCCTGATATAGTAAAGACACTAAATGTCAGAGTGATGAGACTTAATACTAATATTCGCCAAGGCCTTAAAAGTGTGTCAAGCCACTCTCAGCTGCTCTGTAAAAACGAATGCTCACTTATGGCTATTATTACTTTTTCTGTGTTTTGACAACGTGTTTCCCTTTGTTCCTCTCTTCCATTCAGTGCCCTGATTCAGCGTGCAAGCAGGATCTGCTGGCCTACCTGCAGAGAATTGCCCTGTACTGTCATCAGCTCAACATTTGCAGCAAGGTGAAAGCTGAGGTTCAGAATCTGGGCGGAGAGCTCATCGTCTCCGGGGTAAGTCGGTCCATACAGAGCAGCTCCACTATCGCTGTTGCTGCAGATAGGCTTTTAAGGCTTGAACCACTAGACAAGTCAATTTAAGACAAGTTTCATGCTCTGCACTGCGGGTGGGCAAACCTTTTAGTTCAAGGTCATGGTGAAGCTTGGAAGACCAGATGAAGGGTCATGCAGAATATGACTGATGCAATTATTTCAGACCGATTACCATCTAATAAAACCAGAAAGATGCACCGCAGGCTTTTCTCCATTTGTGTTTTTCATGCCTCATGAACCCTATTATCCCTGGTCAAACTAAAGTCAGTCAATTATCCAATCCTGCTTGCATTTGACATTTAACTTTACTAATTTGTGGCATATTCTCCATTTCAAAGGTTTCAGTTTTAATGAAAAAGTATTTAGTTTATAGTGATATTATAGTTTGACCAGAATTTTCTTCGTAATAATGCAAGTCTCCTCTCAACACTCCTATATTCTTCTTTTGTACTTTTAGTAAAATATAACATATCAACCTGCAAAACCGATACTTTATAATATGAAAGGATTTAATCTCTTCATTAAGCTAATAAATACTGTTTGGTTCAAATAAAGGGAAAATTATTCAATTTCAAGCAGCATTCAGATGTAGATGTGAGAAGATTTTCCTTTTAATGTGGACTTTTGTTGGAAGTCAGTTCATTCTACAACATCAATATTGATCAGTATGTATGCAGGTGTGTGTATCTGTGGACATGTGTTTTATGTTTATGTTTATTTGTATTTATTCCTCCGCGTCTGCGACAGCTGTGGCCGGAGGCATTATGTTTTTACCAAATATCAGGAACGCTATGATGGAATTTCTTCTGATTCTTCTTCTTCTGATTAGATTTTGGTGTTCAAAGGTCAAGGTCACTGTGACCTCACAAAAAACGTATTTGGCCATAACATAAAATGTATACGCTAATTATGACGATTTTACACAAATATCTAACAGGATAAAATGATGAAGTGATGAAACACGCACTGGTTGGGGGAGGCTTACAACCGCGAGGCGGTAATTTTATTTTTTTATGCCTCCGTGCTGGTGACAGCCGTGGCCGTGGCCAGAGGCATAATGTTTTGGGTTATCCGTCCGTTCGTCCGTCTGTAGGTACATAGGTCCATACGTCCATCTAATTCTTGTGAACACGATATCTCAGGAACGCCTGGAGGGAATTTCTTCAAATTTGGCCCAAAGTCAACTTGGACTCAAGGATGAACTGATTAGATTTTGGAGGTCAAAGGTCACTGTGACCTCGCAGAAAACTTTTTGGGCCATAACTCAAGAATTCATACTCTACTTATGACAATTTCACACAAATGTCTAATAGGATAAAATGATGGGGTAATTCTAGTTTAGTGATGCACCAGTCTCATATACCTCATTGGTGTCTGTGTAGATACTGACATCAAACTGATCAGTATCGATTTTTATTTAATGTATATAACACAAAATCACAACTTTGCCTTAGAGGGCTTTTACAATCTTACCAGCATACAATACCCTCTACCCTTAGACTCTGAATTCAGATAAGGAAAAACTCCACAAAACAAACTCTTTAACAGTCAGAAAAAAAGGGAAAAAGCTCAGAAAGAGCAACAGATAGATCTTCCAGGACAGACAGACAAATGCAGTAGAGTACACTGATCACGCTGAGTTTAAGTCATGGGTTTTCTATCAGGAGAGAAAAAGGTGGAACCGGTGCATTCCTACTGTTTTGTCTGTAAAGAACTTCCCTGATAACTGGCTTATTATGATTTCCTCCTCTAATTAAAGTCAGACTTGACTTTTATCTTTGCTTTGGGCTTCCTTGTGTCTTGTGTTGATACAGTTCATGATTTCTCAGGAACTCTATTATAGCTTGTCTCACATGAGATATGCAAGCCCTGCTGAGATTTTAACCTTTTCATGGTGGCCAGCTGGAGTCCACACTCATTAAATCTAAGCGGTTGACTCGTCTCAGTGTGGGGTAGGAGGAGGCCCACTGGCCGCCGACCCTTAAATGTCAGCCAAACAAAACAGACGGAGACAGAGGAACACCTGACCCCTGCCTCCGCTAATTAAGAACTGCTAAAATAAGATGTCACATAGCGAGGGTCGTGTTTTTATCCTGCTTAATTGCCAGTTGCGGCACAGACCTCCTGGATACCGGATGTAGCGAATATGTCCTAATGTTCCTGTTGAGTGCATGAAAGTCATCGCACTTATCTCTTTTTCATCACGACACATTGACTTTTTTGACTTGAACCTCAGTGTTTATCTTCCTCTTTTCCCTCCCAACTCTCTTTGCCCCCCTGTAGCTGGATAGTGCCACTTCCCTGATCCAAGCAGCCAAGAACCTAATGAACGCAGTGGTGCTGACTGTAAAGGCATCTTATGTAGCCTCCACCAAGTACCAGAAGGTGTATGGCACAGCGGCTGTTAACTCGCCCGTGGTGTCTTGGCGCATGAAGGCCCCCGAGAAGAAGCCTCTGGTAAAAAGGGAGAAGCCCGAGGAGTGCCAGACGCGTGTGCGACGAGGCTCCCAGAAGAAACACATCTCCCCTGTCCAGGCCCTCAGCGAATTCAAGGCCATGGACTCCTTCTAAGAAAATAAAAAAAAAAGTCCTGCTTACCCAAGAAAAACAACAAAACATGGCGGTGACAAGTTGAAGAAAAAGTTCCTTTATACATTGTGTTAACCCACCTCTGTTTGCCCTGTGTGTGCTTGGTGACACCTCAGGAGGACTATACGTATTAAACTGCCACATGACGGCTCCTGTGAACACTGCGGGCCTCGTGGCTCGCAGGCATTCAGCACACACCCAACACTATTTATCGATCTTAATGTAGCTTAATATGTGAGAGCCAAAATGTGACACAAATACAAGTAATTTTGAAAATATGGGAGTTTAAAAAAAAAAGAAACATATCAGAGGAGGAATAGTGGCATTTAAAAAAAAATTGTGGCAGTTGATATTCTAGCTATATCTTTAACGTGCTACTGACTGGCTGCTTGTATACACATTTAAACTGTCTGAATGGAAATCCTGAATGGTTCAGTAGAGGAGTTATTCTAAAGGGAATATGTCAATGTTGGTATGCTCCCTCTTGATATTTTTTTTTTTCAATTTGAATGTAACCTGTAGTGCTAGGAATAATTTATGTTTAAGATACCTGGAAGTGTTGGCATCCAAGTAGTTTCCTTGTTCCTGATGATTATAATAATAATAATCCATATTGTGTTTTTTTCCAAAGCACACTTATGGTCTATTGTATTGCCTTTTTAAATTCAATTTATTTAATTATTACATCACTAACTATGATGACCTTGATTGGAAGTTGTGTAGCGTATAAATATAGACAGAGAGGTTTGATTAGTTGTGGTTTGCTCAGAGAATAGAAATCCCTGCATACAGTACCTTTATATTCGCCCTTCTCTAATAAATCCCTCAACTCGATCCTCAAGGTTTCACGTGTCTTTCTTACTGTCACATTCGCAGCGGTAGCTGCCAATCTGTAAGTTAGTATGATGCCTTTTATTAATCTGAAGGATCTGACATAATCATTAGCGATTGCCATGCAAGACCCCGAGATGAAAGGATTCCAGAGGAGAGAAAAAAATCTATTAGTGCTAAAAGCTTACAAGAATAGGCATATTGATTCAGGGTCAGAGGTCAAGACCCATTACTTCACTGTGACTTGAGATAATTGCTCCTAGGTCAGCACTGTTTCTGCTATCTTGCTATCTTTTTTTGCTATCTTTGTGATTTTTTTACCAGGTCTTTAACAACAGTCTACAACACATGCCAAATTTGCATAAAACACAGGTCATTTACAGTAAACATATATGATACCTTTTAAGCCTCTAGGGATGGCAATGTCGTCCAGTCACTTTGACTGAAACATCTCAACAACTATCAGATGGATTACTCTGATTTTTTTTCACATACATTCATGGTCCCCAGAGGATGAATCCTACTTAATTTGGTTATCCCTTGATTGTTTCTCTAGCACCATCAGCAGGTTTTAAGTTTTCATTTATACAGTGAAATATCTCAACATCGAATGAATTACCACAAAATTTGGTACAAACATTCATGGTTCCCAGATGATATATCCCAATAAGTTTGGTGATCCCCTGACTTTTTCTCTTGTGCCACTATGGAGTTGACTTTTTCGGTTTTTAGTGAAATGTCTAAACAACTGTTTTTAATTGCCATTCAATTTTGTATTCATGGTCTCCAGAGGATGAGTCTTATATAATTTGGTTGACTTTTTCTCTAGCACCATCAGCAGGTTTAACTTTGTCATTTATCAAGTGAAATATCTCAACATTGAATAAATTAGCACAAAATTTGGTACAAACATTCATGGTCCCCAGAGGATGAATCCTACTTAATTTGGTTTGCTTTTTCTCTTGAACCACCAGCATGTTACAGTTTTCACTTATCCAGTGAAATATCTCAACATCCATGGATTACCACAAAATTTGGTACAAACATTCAAGGTTCCCAGTTGATATATCCTATTAAGTTTTTTTGATCCCCTGACTTTTTCCCTTGTGCCACCATGGGGTTGACTTTTTCGTTTTTTTAGTGAAATGTCTCTACAACTGTTGGATGGATTGCCATGATTTTTTTTTACAGATATTCATGGTCCCCAGAGGATGAATCCTATTTAATTTGGTTTACTTTTTCTCTAGCACTACCAGCAGGTTTAAAGTTTTCATTTATCCAGTGAAATATCTCGATGTCGAATGAATTACCATAAAATGTGGTTCAAACATTCATGGTTCCCAGATGATATCTCCAAATAAGCTTGGTGATCCCCTGAATTTTACTCTTGTGACACCATTGGGTTGACTGTTTGCTTTTTAGTGAAATGAACAAGTGTTGGATGGATTGCCATAAAATTTGATGCACACATTCATGTTCCCCTCGGAAATAATAGTGCATCAGCATTGTGCGCATATTATTATGTTTACATTAGCTCAAAGCAAACTCCTCGCCATGTGATTATATTTCTTTAAAATACCGTTTCTCTGTTAGATTGCCATCCATCTAATGAACAGTTAAAGCTGTATCTATTGCTCATGGCCTCAAAGTTAACTGCTGACTCCATGTCAGGTATATAAGCCAGTATTGACCACTGAAGTCCCTGTCAATCTCTCTTAAGCCCGCTGAGTTGTTGAGGGAAAGAAAGGAGGGATGGGAAAAGAGGAACAGGAGTTAGGTAGCTGGGACTCAACAGATGCCCAACACATCGCCAGTCAGCAAGACAGGAAACCCCCAGAATGCTCTGCGCTCTGAATGTTAAGGTTTGAGATCTCTAAAGGCGAGGAAAATCATTGTGGATGCTACAAATGTGAAGTTTATACAGCTCGTCTGCTCTTTGGGAAACCACAGAGGCCATGGCTGCAACCTCCCTTCATGCCCAGTGATTCCAGTGAATTAGTTCATTTTAAGAGACAGTACAATGCATTCCTTTTAGAGAGCGGCTCTATCAAGCCCCTACAGGCATCACCGACACACCCCGCCATTAAAACAGGGAGAGTAAATCAATTGATTGCTTAACACGACCTTGATCCCTCATGAATCAAATCAGAAGCATCGACAAGCATAATTGTCCCAATAACGGCTCACGGGACACTAGTTTAGATAATTCAGCAGTTTAGTCACTGATAATGAATAAGGCTCTTTATGTATCCACATTGTATTGCTAATGGCCATTAAAGACAACATGCATCAAGCATCCGTGCATCACCAAAGTACCCTGTGTTTAGGAAACACGGCCACGGGAGAGGAGTTGTAACACGGTCCAGTTAATGGAGGGATTAATTCCTGGCTGTGGCGCTGTCTAACTAGAATAATCCCTGTGTGTATCCAGCGCTACCGTCCAAATAAAACATGACATGATGGCTGACAGCCTGCTCTCTTTGAAAATTAAAAAGAAATAATGATGGTAGCAGAAATGCCACTGCAGTGTAGGATATTGGCACTTTGATTTGAGATGTCTTTATGGGATGTGCTGTATTAAAAGGATTAAAACAGAGTTGTAGTCTAGTTAAACAAACCTCCCTCCAACTATAAAAGTAGACGGAGGGGAAAATGACTTAAAAGTCCCCGAGGCAGAATGGTGATGAACAGCGTACAACCAGCTGCTGCAATATGTTTTTGGGCTTTCGGTCTCTGGTGTCAGATGCCTTCTGACACTGAACCCACCGGAGACTCTGCCATCTGCACAGATGGACATCAGCGCTGTGAAGGGACCTCGTTTATGGCTGCAGTTTATATAATGAGACGCAAAAATTAAATCCGAGAAACTGGACATGTTTCATCTTTGACCCGATGTCATAGTTGAGTGTCTTTTTTTGCTTGTTCAAAGGTTAAAGACCTGAAAGGTTGTCAACTGAATAGAAAAATTATGTTTGGAGTACAGCTGAAGTGTCCTGAGCTCTAAATGAGACTCGGTAAAAGCAGACATTTCTATTTGGATTCCCTTATATGAGCAAAAACATTTGTGATACAATATTTTCCAGTGGAAAGATACTTTCAGCTTGACACCTTTTGACACATTACTACTACAAATTCATTGCATTCAGGTAAGGGGAGATATGAAATGACTTCTTTATTTATTATCTATACTTCTAGCGCTTTAGATGTTCCTCCAGGAAAGGGTCAAACCTGTTTCTAATTCTAATTTTCTCAAGCAAGCCGACAGCTGAGGAAAGTCCAGAAATTTCATGGTCTTTTCTGAATGCTGGGATATGCTCTGCACACGTCTGGGTAACACACACACACACACACACACACACACACACACACACACACACACACACACACATATCTTCTCATGCCAGTAATTCTTTTTGCATGATTCCTTCAGCTCCAACTCAACTCCTTGAATCGTCCAAGGAGGTCAAGAGGGCATTTCGGTGTGGCAGCCCAGATTCAGACTCCTCTGCCCGACTCATTCTAAGATAAAGAGATATTGAAGAGGGGAGGAAAAGCTATCCGGAGTAAGAAGCTTGCTAACGGTCACTGACGAGCTAACTGAGCGAGCTAACTGTAAACTAGCAAGCTTGTTAGTTTGGTTGCGAACACAGTTCACACAGTTTATAGAGAGGCGAAATCTAAAAATATTTGTACATATTTTTTCCGAATAAAGGTCCAACAATGGTCCACCAGAAGGGGCGGGACTTCGCCTGTCTATTCAAAAGGCATATTTATAATATCAACTTCTGTCTCATAACTGTCTGCAAAGCATTCCTCTCATGTGGAGAGGTAGTACTCAGACAGAAGAGGGTTAAATAAAAGTGAATAATGCATCACATCTAACAAGCTGAGATTCCATTGAAATGTTCCTCTTGTTCTGACCTCAAGTCTGACACCTGGAAAGGAAAAAGCTCATTCTTATGCTTTGTCTGTCTATTGTAATTGATTTTGTGCTGATTGATGTTTGCTATGCCGGCTATATAATAAAAACAAAAATAGCTTCTGTTGTTTTTATTAGATTGGCAATTCAGCAAATTGAAACACGGTGGAAATGATAGACAAACCGCAATATTGTTTTACTGTTTACAAAACAATCAGCATCCATATCTCTGTGTGCATACAGTGCAGCACCACAGGTCTGCACATTGTGATGTTCTCATAGCTGACACAGTACCACTTTAAATTCTGCTTTAACCAGGACATATTCATAAAAAATACTCACATCTTTTATTTTTGCATAAAATCATGCTTTTTCACAAATACTGTAGATTATTTGGTTTAAGCCTTCCAAATTGTGCTTTAGTAGCTTAAGGAAATCTGCAGTTGAGAGCAGGTTGCTGTTGGGTGTGCGACTAAAAGCTGAGGGAACACAGGGTTCACTTTGATTCTAGTGAGATCAGCCGAATTAAGTTCGATGTCGATCTATCAACCACATCGGCCAGACAGAACGTTGATAATGTGCAAAATGCCACATTTCATCTATATGCCACTTTCTGAAAATTCTCTCTTTCTACAATATCTGCGTGTGGCAAATTAAGATTGGTTAGGGAGGGGTTGAGGTTATGGCATATAAACGATGGATAAGGTATGGTCATGGTGAGGCAACTAAAACAATTGTTTAAGATTAATACTGCAGTTATACTGTGTATTTCTAGAAATATTCTTATTTAATTCTTATTTATACCATTCTTACATTCATATTTAACGCACTTAATAGATCCCACTTCTCAGCATTTTGTATTTACTTATTTGCACTGTGGTTTTATATTGTATGTCTCAACACAAATATTTGTACATATTTCTTATATTCTCATTTCTTATTCTTATTCTTATTATTTACTTATATTTCTATACATAAACTGTGATTATATTGTAGCTAGGGCTGTCAATCGATTAAAATATCTAATTGCGATTAATTGCATGATTGTCAATAGTTAATCATGATTAATCGCACAGTTTTTATCTGTTCAAAATGCAAATGTATGTAAATATGTATTATTTGAAATCAATTAACTACACAAAACAATGGCAAATATTGACCAGAAACCCTCACAGGTACTGCATTTAGCATAAAAGTATGCTCAAATCATAACATGGCAAACTCAAGCCCAACAGGTAACAACAGCTGTCAGTGTGTCAGTGTGCTGACTTGACTATGACTTGCCCCAAACTGCATGTGATTATCATAAAGCGGGCATGTCTGTAAAGGGGAGACTCGTGGGTACCCAGAGAACCCATGTGCATTCACATATATTGAGGTCAGAGGTCAAGGGACCCCTTTCAAAATGGCCATGCCAGTTTTGAGTGTTATTTAACCTCCTTCGCGACAAACTAATATATAACATATATAACATACCAAACATATTTGGTAGCAATGGATTCATTAGGTTTTCTAGTTTCATATGATGCCACTATCTTCACTCTAGCTTTAAAACTGAGCCCGCTACAACCTAAAAAAGCAAGTTACGTTAATGAATTAAAGAAATTAGTGGCGTTAAAACAAATTTGCGTTAATGCATTATTATCGTGTTAACTTTGACAGCCCTAATTGTAGCAATATGTGAATAATTTACATGTTACATACTCCTTTATTTCTATTTTCTTACATTTCTTTATGTTTATATAAGAGCAACTGTAACTCCCCAATTCCCCCCGCGGATCAATAAAGCATTTCTGATTCTGATTCTGAAAGATCGTAACTTTAGCAGTTGTATTGTGACTGCATGAAAGTCAGATATACTACCGTACAAACCCATTTACCATACCAACCTCCACATCCTGACTTTGCTAGATAAAGAGAATGTTACTTCTCAATGGACTTAAATTGCCCAATATGAATTTATGGATATACTGTATGTACTCCCAGATATGTGAAGGATAGTATCAGATACACATTTCTTTGGCATCTTGTTCTTTCGGAAATACATTATAAGGTCATGTTTTTTTTATATAGCCCAATATCACAAATCACAAATTAGCCTCAGGGGACTTTACAATCTGTACAGCGAGTACAAGGTCTTTCATCTTAGTAGCATTGATGTGCAGACGTTCCTCAATGATCCACCTGACGTTAACAACACTTTCTTATAGTCCTCCTACATATCTCTACAGATTCTAAAGGAGATGTCAGAGAAGTGCTGGACGTTTTATCTGAAATCTGATGCATTCGCACAAAGCCCCTCAGCCATGTTGAATGAAGCCCTGTGGTATATGATTTTGTTTTACATGTGAGTCTGGTATACAAAGTAAAGCAAGTCCATGGAGTCCATCAGCAGGGTCCTGAGGCCCTGCAGCAGAAAAGTTTTTATAATGTCCATGGATGCAGCATGTTGAACAGGTGCAGCCAAACCGTTGGTAGCTGGCTGGTACATGTTCTGTGGATGCTGCCAGAGGACGCTGCCTTGCTCGGGCAGATCCTCCCCAATTACCTCCTCACCTGGATGGCAGTGATGGACAGTCTGCAGAGGGGGAGGAGGGGGAGGGCAGCGGCCACAGCGCTGTCTCCAGGTGTAATGAACAGTGTACGAGTGTGGAAGGGGACCGGGGCCATGGCGTTGTGTTGACCTTTAGAGTGACGGACAGTTTGGGGATTGGGGGCTGTTATTTTGTCAGTTTCGTTCTTGTCAGTCCAGGAGTGTGAATGAGGGGTACGTGGCCGTAAGTGGCGTCCCATTAGAGCTGTGTGTTGAGGTGGGCGGTGATACCTGGCCTTGGGTCTTCCTGTCACACCTTCTGAAAAACAGGTTTAAAGAAGGTTGACAGTGCTGCCACACCAGTGTGCATGTGGGGTGTGTTGGGTTGCTCCTTGAAGAGATAGGATACAAAACTTGACCTTTTTTTAAATTCAATATCAAGTTAAAGTGGCGGTAGGCAGTATATTTTAATAATATTTCGATAATAACCTTTCAGCATATTGTAATTCAAGTGTTCTGAGAGATAACTAGACTTCTGCTCCTCCTCATGGCTCTGTTTTCAGGCTTTAAAAAATCTGACCAATCACAGGTCATATCATTGAGAGAGCGTTCCCATTGGCTGTGCTCCGGTCATGTGACCAGAACTTGGCATTCCTTCACCAGATTTCACAATGGCGGCGGCGTCACAAACTATCATTTTACAGCTAAACCGTACACTACAAGATGATTCTGAAAACATTTGAGGCGAGAAATATGCATAAATGTAACATAATATTGATTCATATTTGATCAGCGCGGCCTTGTTTGACCGTTTGGTCGGAGTTCGCGAGTGATTGACAGCCGGCTCTCATAGACAGCAGACCTCAGATCAGCTCTTACTGCTTGTTTTCCTCCAGTCTGTAATTCTTGCAGATGCTGTTAGGAGCACCGGAGGACACCGGAGGACACAGAGGCACATGATTTTTTTCAGGTTATCTGTTTCATGTACTACTGTCCCGATATAGCGACCGTTTTATAAAAATAACTTTTTTTAATCATATTTGCTCCAATCTCTCCAACTTCAGCTTTAATATCATTATATGAAGGGGAAGTATATTCTGAATTATAAATGAAAAAGTCTACCTTGCTTAGAGTCCACTTTCTTTTTTCCATGTGCAATGTTTTTACTGACTCTTTACTCTTACTCTTAATATCATCTTCAGTTACAACATTTAGGCAGTTTACTGTATCACTGATGGCTCATATTTCCGCCTGATTGTCTCTCCCTGTTATTTCTGGTCAGCCCTAGATGTTCATATCAGCAGTAGATCTACAGGAAAAGCAGCAGTAAGCTTGGATCAAAGGTACTATCAGCCACTTCATCCATCCAAAGTGCATTCACCCTCAAAGTGGGAGGGCACAGGTGTCCTGGCCCAGTTACAGTGATGACAACTTACACATGAAACCAGTGTCAGATTTGACAGGCCGTTCTGTTTGAAGAGGACAAGTAGTTTGAGTCTGACTTTGTAGCTGACTTCTTGAGATAAAACATACTGTAGGTCTAAAATAACTCTCAAAAAGAACTCTGCTGTTGTCTGTGCCTGATTTTCATCAGATATTTCTCGGAAATTGAACAATCTTTTGACAAAAATAATCTAGTTGGTGTCTTTGTTCATATCACACGATTTCCGAGTCGAGAAAACAATCTTTGTCTACATGTTCTTTGGTGTGTACACTGTATTTCATAAAATATTGAACAATTGAGGAATAATCTTTTTAAAATATTAAGTGGTTTCAAGAACATTTCTTCCCAGTATAATACTTACTGAATGCACACAATAAATAAGAGATGATATTGAGTCTCACAATTCTGATTTTTCTAAAAACCTCTTCTTTACATCCTTAGATGAAACTGCAGCACTAATAACAACCTCTTAAGAGAAGGCCATACAAGCTGCAGGTCCAGTGAATACAATTATATTTTTCATTCATTAAACTCTGTTTTGTATAACACATACAAAGTACACTATATTAAACTTGAATGTATTTCTCTATGCACAATGAAATTAATTAATTAGATTAAATAATTGTTAACGGACCAGTGTGGATTCAGTGCCATCTAGCGGTGAGGTTGCAGATTGCAACCAACTGAATACCCCTCCGCACCGCTCCCTTTCCAAGCATGTCGGAGAACTAAGATGGCGTTCAGGTAACGTAAAAATGCAAAAGTCTCTTTTTAAAGCCAGTGTTTGGTTTGTCTGCTCTGGGCTACTGTAGAAACATGGCGGAGCAACATGGCGGACTCCGTGAAGAGGACCCGCTCCCTATGTAGATATGAAGGGCTCATTCTAAGCTAACGAAAACACAACGATTCTTAGTTTCAGGTGATTATACACTAATGAAAACATAGTTATGAATACTATACTGCATTTCTGCCAACAGATCCCCCTAATACTACACATTGGACCTGCCACTTGGGTTGAAGGTGAGATGACATTGTACTGTAATTCTGAACTGTGTTGTGATTTGTTTTGTCTGAAGGGTTCTGGATCTCAACAAGGTTCTGGCGAATAAACATTACTGATCTGAAATAAAGTTATGTTAAGCTGTAATAAAAGTTGATGATATTAGTAGTTTACAGTATGACTGGTAAGCGGACAACTGATGCAGGTCATTTGTTTTAATTAGCACCACCACTTCAGTCTTTTAGCCCCAGTTTTACAGATTACTCAGCTGTGTGTCAAACTTGAAACCAACCTTTTGCTCTAGTACTGGTAAACCAAACATACAAACAAAAACAGCACTTTTAACCTTGAATCACAAATCTAGCACATCAACATTAGTCATCTAAGTAGCTTTTTAAAAAGTATATGCCTTTTATTCATCTTACATCTTACTCAACTTGTAATCTACCCAGTACGTGGTGGATGTAATAAGTAACAGCTGACAGAGAAGATTATTAGGCCCCGTTGGAGGTCCGCACTATTGAGCGCTTTCTTCTTTCATTTTGCATTTCACCAGATGGTACCTTAATGAGCCGAAGCTGTCACTGTTTAAATTACACAGAGCAAGGGATAGAGTGGCAAAGAGTAAAATACCCTTTGCAAATTTGAACAAGGTCATAATAAAGTGGTCAGCAGTCGCCCAAAATGGCTGGAGAAACAGCTTGATTTATGCCTGTCTGTAATTGAATGAGGAAAGAGAGAGTGACCTCTACTAAGCCTGAGCCTCGGCCAATCGGAAGGAAAATTGTATCACACGAGAAGGATGTGGAAGAGTTATTTCCTCCCATCACCAACTATTACCGTCCCTACAACTATTAACCATAAACTATTAACATTAGCTCTCAAAGAGAGTGGACACGTGAGGAGCTCATATGCTGGAGTCCATATTTACCCATCAGAAGGGATGTGCTTTCACAGAGGTTAACGCTTGGTTAAGAAGTGTTTCACTGATGAAATTCTAAACATTTCTTTGCCGGGTCAGCAGCTTTTTATGTGTAATTCAGCTGTAACAGTAAAACACAGAAACTACTTATATAAATCAAACTATAACATAAAACCAATTTTAATGTTTCAACAAATAATGAGAGTTTTTTTCTGCTCAGGCAAGGATTCACATGTTGAAAGCCATTCTGGAGAGTGTTAGTGCTGCGTGGGGCTTGAGTGGAGGGAATGAGTTACGTTGAATGTCTATGCCCTTTAAATACAGTCACCATTTACAATGAAAAATATGTACATAAGCATAATGTAACATATCCGGGATATTTTGGCTTCACTTATGTACAGTGGAAGGAAATGGAGACGTGTCGTCCATCTTTATACAGTCTATGGTTGGTGCCACTATAAATAAATGGATAAATGGAAACCTCGACCTACTGGAAGCGCTACTTGAAAAGTCGGGAGATCACCAAATTGTTAGGATCCATTCTCCGGGGACCATTTCATGACAATCCATGCAATACTTTTTGAGATATTTCAAGTGGTGGCCAACAGACTGACTGACAATTCTCTATCTCTAGATGCACGCCACTGGTATGCTGAACTAGAATTATACTGTATACGGATTGTAGAATGAAAATGTAAAATATATAAAAAAAAAAAAATCATAATATTTATTCTATTCTACATTTTATTAATGATTATTATGGTTCATTTCAATCCTCATTTATTGTGTACTTTTGGCCGCAAAGCTGCATAAAAAGTTCTGCACAAAGTTGTGTAAAACCACTGTTGTTGTTTTTTTTTCCCGGAAGTTAGAGTTTAACTCAAACTGTGCACGTCATTCCGTTCAGGTGATAATTAACGTAACCGGAAGTGGATGCCACGATGATAATCAAGCTCTTCAATTTAGCTAGCAAACATCAAAAATAGCACGTAGAAAATATTTCCTTGTGACCTAAAGACTACACCAGCAGTTGGGGGAACATATGCTGAATCACACGCGAAGACATAAGTCGGGAAAAGGTTAGTGCGAAGCGAAGAAAATCAACTTTAGAGACGAGCTAATTAGGCTAACACCGTAGTTGCTATCGTCCGCCAGGTGCAGCTCGACCAACCTATTCCTCCTCCTCCTCCACCACCGGCTGTTTAAGAGATGGTGAGTAAAGCTTTATTATTATAACCACTGACATTATTGTGTGTTGTTTATGACGTTGTACAGATCTGCACCTGTTTGCATTCATGGTTTATTGAGTTGTCGCTGTCCGTGCTCAGGGGGCCATGCATCTTTTTTTCTTTCTTTCTGTGTTGTGTTTTTTGTTGTTGTTATTGCTGGATTTAGTTGTATTTTCAGTAATGTTTGGCCTGGTTTGGTCTCAGTACCCATTTCTTTGCATCCCGGTTAAATTTAAGTTTCTTAACTTGAGTGTAAACCTTGCTGCCAATTGTTTTTATGCCTGACTTCTACCTCCAAGCGCTTGTGGAAAGTAACTAAGTACATTTACTCTAGTAGCTACTGTCCCGTTTTGAGGTACTTACTGTATACTTGAGTGTTTCCGTTTTTTTTGCTACTTTATATTTGTACTCCTGTGACGGAGTATTGGGGCCACATTGAGGAAAAATAAATAAATCTGAGATTTCGAGAATAAAGTTATAATATTACGAGAATAAAGTCATAGGTTTATGAGAAAAATGTCATAATATTACGAGAATAAAGTCATAGGTTTATGAGAAAAATGTCATAATATTACGAGTATAAAGTCATAAGTTTATGAGAAAAAAGTCGTAGTATTATGAGAATAAAGTAATAATATTACGAGAATAAAGTCATAGGTTTTTATGAGAAAAATGTCATAATATTACGAGAATTACGTCATAAGTTTACGAGAAAAAAGTCGTAATATTATGAGAATAAAGTCATAAGTTTTAAGGGAAAAAAAGTCGGAGTATTATGAGAATAAAGTTATAAGTTTAAGAGAAAAAAGTCGTAGTATTATGAGAATAAAGTCATAATATTATAAAGTAGTAATTTTACGTGTTATTTTAGAGGGGAAATAGAGCGGTGTGCCACCTGTGTGAAAAGGAGGAACGTGGAGCACATGAGTACATCTGGCATAAACTAACACACACATTCAGTTTTATACTGTTTATTGTAGATTAACATGAAAGGGAAATGGCAAACATTATCTCTTTTCTTCATATGATACTCCGTTCATCATATGTCTTCACCTCTCTAACTAATTTGTCCCACTGGTAGTGTATGAGCAGTTTAAGACAAAAATAATATTAATTTTCATTAAGGAAAATAACATTTATCATTAAAAAGTATTGTCTGACTGCAGCAAAGACTGGGAGGTTTCTTTGGGCGTACAATTAGTGTTGTGTGTAGCCTGACTGATATAGGCATGGGTCCTGATTTTCATTCAATTATAACAAATTTAATAGTTAATGCAACTATCGTCATGTCTTAAAAATACATATTTTCCCTTGTTTTAACCGTCGCAGGTGGCGCCTGGTAGCAACGTTACTACCAGTAAAATGTGTGTGGCACCTTTAGTTCGGCTGATTTCCGTTGGCGTGTGTGTGTGTGCCCCCCGTAGTTTCAGCTGGAAGGTCAGCTGTTTGAGCAGCAGAACATCGTAAAACACACTTCATTCAAACCAGACGGAAAATGAATAAAACTCACCGAAACCGTTTTAGTTAGACTTTCCACTGGTCTCTTCCACGGTTCTAACAATATGGTCAAAATATACCCTTAATTCATTGTGTTAGATGTCTCTCTCGCCATGGAGCAGCTGCAGCGGTGAATAGTAATTCTGCTTGAAATGTACATCCCTAGACTGGTACAGTACTGGATCTTTGGACAAACTATGTAATGGCAACACTGTTTCTAAACTACATAAAATGCCATTTCTGTACTGTAATATTTTGTTAATTATTGGCCGACATTTATGCTCTAGTGATGTCTTCGAGCCTGGTTGCCTAGATAAAGAAAGCTTATATGTAAACACGTGCTAACTTCACTGCTTGGCCTCTCATGAAAACCAGATATTACAACCTGGTTTTCATACAGGAAACACTATGATGCAGGTCTTTTGAATGCACAGTCGACCTATGTTTGATCCATTCGTATACCCGTTCATGTTTCAGTTTTTTCCTAATGCTTTTTGTCTCATCCACTTAGGAGCCTTCTCTTTCTCTCTCTTGTTTTTTACCTTTATAGACCAGCTGAGTGCTTGGGTTAATGTTGTTTAAATATCAATAACACTAAATTAGATACCTTAATAGAAATGCCTGTTTGCCAAAGCCAAGCAGAGGCTGACCCGCGCTGAACCCAGGTTGGATGATCCACGTTGACCCATTGAGATCAACTGCCAACGCAGGTTTACACTGAAAGGGGTTTAACACGATCTATCCTGACCTAACACTCCATTAACCTTGCTGCTTATTTGAGCAGCATGCGTGTTTTTTTCCAAGTCTTTTTTTTCCTACCGAGAGAAGCAGGTGTAGTAATATCCTAGGGCTTTATATATCATCACATAAAAACAGACCTGTTGTGACTGATTCCTTTGCCGTTCCATTAAAATAAACCTTGCCAGGCCTAGAATTTAATTCAGAGTTAGTTTTCACAGCATGCTACTGTCACGTTAGCCAGTGCCTAATTCTGTCTAATTGAGTAATGACAACAACTCTGCATAGTGACACCTCCACTGCAAGGTCAGTCCAGAGCGTTGCCAGCTTCACACAGAGAAACTGAGTCAAGCCCACTCCTACCACAGAGCACACCGCAGGAGGGATCCCCAAATCCAATAAATCTAACTGCAGGTACCAAACACACACACGTGCAGGAATACACACACATATACACAGACCGTGGCATTGGTACAAGACAGATTCTACGAGGGGGTTGTAGTGACTCCATGGTTGGCATTGTATCATCACAGCAAGAAGCATCTGAATTGATTCATGGCCTTTTTTTGTGTGCTGTTTGCACCAGCATTTGTTTGTGCTGCTTTTCTCTTGGTAGTCAGGATTTGACTTGGATTTCAAAGACGCTGAAGTTCACTTTAAGGAGAGACTCTAAATGGTTTATAGTCATAAAGTGGAATGTCTGTCTTTCTGTGTTCGTCCTTGTATGGATCTAATTAGGGAGCCATTAGCAGTTTTATGGCTAAAACTATGTGCGGACACACAGGCAGAAATATGAATATTAGGGCTGTCAATCGATTAAAATATTTAATCGTGGTTAATCGCATGATTGTCCATAGCTAATCACAATTAATATCAAGATTGTCCATAGTTGATCACGATTAATCGCACATTTTTTATCTGTTCAAAATGTACCTTAAAGGGAGATTTGTCAAATATGTAATACTCTTATCAACATGGGAGTGGGCAAATCTGCTTGCTTTATACAAATGTATGTATATATTTATTATTGGAAATCAATCAACTACACAAAACAATGACAAATATTGTCCAGAAACCCTCACAGGTACTGCATTTAGCATAAAAAATATGCTCAAATCATAACATGGCAAACTCAAGCCCAACAGGCAACAACTGCTGTCAGTGAAATGACTTGACTATGACTTGCCTCAAAACTGCATGTGATTATCATAAAGTGGGCATGTCTGTAAAGGGGAGACTCGTGGGTACCCAGAGAACCCATTTTCATTCACATATCTTGAGGTCAGAGGTCAAGGGACCCCTTTGAAATGGCCAGCATGTTTTTTGAAGCATTTTAAATCCTGCATTGTTTACATTGATCTTTACTAGCTTGCAGTCTTCCCTGCTTTTGTTAGTGCATTACTGTGTTTCTTGGCACATTACCGCCACCTGAAGATCATTGGAATAATGTGAAACCATTGGCAGGAATGGGTATCGTGTCACTCACGTGCAAGTTCGCATGCCTGTACGTTCTTGTGCCTGTGCACGAGAAAACCTCCACAGGGTACCTTTTTTATGAACAATGTTTTATTATTAGAGTCATTTTTAAACACTATTTTTCCATCTTCACCTTATCATACCAGCTCATTTCAGAAAAACATTGTGTATGCAAGGTCTGTAGTGGTGGGGGAAAAATGTATTCACATAAGAACTGTGATTCTTACTTAAGAGCTATGGTTCTGAATCGATTCACAAGTGGCACGTGTGTACGTTGTTGATAAAGTTGTCTTGATGGAGTTTACTCAGTATAGTTATCCTTGTATATTTATATACACACGTGTTTGTAATCCATACTAAAGGAAAAAAGATCCGATTTAAAAACAAAAAAGACGGATCAGGTTTGTGTCCGATTAGAACACGGAGGAAATAAAGTACTGATGCGTGAAAGTCGAGAGCATCTTCCTACGTCGAGTGCAGAAACACACCGGGGACCGAGTCATCTGTCAAGCAGCCAACTGCTGGTGTCACAGATGAGGAGCTCATAAAGACAAAAAGAAATCAATTTGACCGCTTTCAAGAGCCTGACAGGAGTGTCAGTATGTGACTGATAGTCAAGCTACATTTACATTATGCTTTAATGGAAGTAGTGTCTATAAACAAGAAGACGATTTTGGCATCAGAAGCATTCTGGTTTCTGTTTGTAGTCCGAACAGTATTGACCAGTCGACACGGAAGTATTTAATGTTTTACTTTCGTGTATTCTAATCGGGGTCCTCCAGTATTCAGGCCAATACTCTAGATTTCTTCTCTGTGTGATTACTCGATCTCAAATCAAGTAATTTACATGTGTCAATCAACAATTGAAAGGACAATTATTCAATTTCAAGTTCAAAGCGATACTGTATTGATTTTAGTTTTTAAAAGTTTTAAAGCTAGAGTGAAGGTACTGGCATCATATGAAACTAGAAAACCTAAGGAATCCATTGGTGTCATTGTCATCATTGTCACCATTGTCATGCTTTCATGTCACGAAAGAGGTTAAATAACGCTCCAAAGTTATGCTAAATTCTTTCGAGGAAAAAACTGGCATGACCATTTTTAAAGGGGTTCCTTGACCTCTAACCTCAAGATATGTGAATGAAAATGGGTTCTATGGATACCCACAAGTCTCCTCTTTACAGACATGTCCACTTAATGATAATTACATGCAGTAGTTTTTTGCATGCAATATCAATGTGTTATTTTCATCTATTCTAAAATGGTGTATTTGAATATGTCTGCGTACTTCATGTTAGTCCCCATAGTAGCCATTTCACATAGTGACTTTTTTTTACTCAGATTGTATATGTATGGTGGTGTGTCTTTATACTATGACAGTTTTCTAAAAATAAGATTTGAAAAAAAATCACAATGTATCACAATATACTAGAGGTCGACCGATTAATCGGTCGGCCGATTAATCGGGCCGATTTTTTGACATTTTATCATAATCGGCATCGGCCGATTCCTGAGCATATTAAACCGATTATTATGCAGGCAAATCTGCGGGCAGCCCAGTGTTGTTGTTGCTGCTAAAAGTCTCCACCGCACATTTAGTTTAGTTTAGCAGATTGTCCGCTGTATCTGCCCGGCGTAATGATACTCTGTCTGCCCAGATTAACAATAGCTAGTGTTTCTGTGCTACATTAGCATCTGCTGCTAGCTTCGTGCTCGTCGCGGCTCTGTCATTGCAGCGTAACTTTTGCGAGTGTAGACAGACTGTATGTGTGTGGCAGCGGGGGGGGGGGGGGGGGGGGGGGGGGTCGGTGGTGTGAACGTAAGTGTAGCAGACAGTGTGTGTACAGTTTATTTGTCGGTGGATAAATGCTACGAGGCTACAACTCGCTCTGCTAAAGCGAGCAAGAGACGGGAGACAACTTCCTGTATCTGTACCTCCGGCTCCGCCTCTTAAGGTGGACTGTTAAGGTGGACCTGCTTTTCTGCTTAAAAAGACGAGCCGCTCCTCTGAGTTTTTCTAAGCTTTTTAATTCATTATTAATATATATTTTAACACTTTTAACCGATAGCGTTAATCGGTTAAAGTTCTTAACGTCGGTTAACGGTTAAACGGTTTATTATTGACATCCCTAGAGTGAAGAAAGTTATTATTATTTTTTGATCAATTAGATTATGGCCATATAGTTTGTAACAGTTTCTGTCAACAAACATAAATAAAAAACATGCTTTAGGACAGTTTTGGAAAGGTGCTTAAAAGGTTTTGAGCCCTGTACTATTAACCATCATGCACAAAATAAAATATGCACTGCAGTGCAGACACAAAGTGCAAATTGGAGAGACAGACCATAAGTGTTGTTCAATAAATGTTTACGTCAGTTAAGACATTTTGTGTATTATTTGTTATTATTAAGCTGTTATATTTTATCAGATGGAGGAAAAAAAGAAAACCAGCCAAACATATCTGCAAAAAAAAAAAATCGGCATCATATATCGGCCATCGGCTGTCCTGATTCTGTAAAAAATCGGCATCATATATCGGCCATCGGCTGTCCTGATTCTGTAAAAAATCGGCATCGGCATCGGCCATAAAAAACCCATATCGGTCGACCTCTACAATATACCCCTGTATCATGATACATATTGTATTGCCAGATTCTTGCCAATACACAGCCCTGGTATTAGTGTATGCAGCCATCCCTGTCTGTCATGCCATCTCGATCATCACTGAAAAAGGAACCCTGTTAAAGAAAGTCAGAAGAGTAAATTAACCCCACGTCCAAAGGCTTAATACTCCATATGTCAGCTTTGTCCCTCCTGGTCTTTCTTTGTTCAGGAATAATTAAACATGTTTATATGTGAACATGAAATGTGAACGTAGCATTTCACTGCTTGTCCACTGATTATGTGTTAAGGATTCAGAGTGCTCATTTTCTTCAGATCCTATTTATGCCTTTTATAATTCCATTCCGGTTGCACTTAATAGCAAAGTGAGATGTTTTCAGCGCTAAGAGTAGGGCAGCAAGGTGCTCCTATAACCATTAAAATGTTCGGCTGCCCATTAAATGCATCTGTACCTTTTTGTAAGTAGCTCTATCCATCACTATTATGAGTGGTACTGTATATTCTCAGTACATGGTCCTGGGGAGACTGTTGATGCTCAGTTTAGGCTGAACACAGGAATATGGCCTACTTAATGCCATGTTTGAGCAATGAAAAAGGAAAAGAAACAGGAATAAATGAGAAGTCATTGCACATAAATTTAGGGGAACACTGAGAAGTCTTGAAAATATGATATGAGGCAACTGTAAAGTATCAACAGTATTGATCTTTACAAACCCCATACAGGTCGTTTTATCAAGACATTTCACTATTACACTTAAACACACATTCAAGTGCTGCTCGAGCAAGGTTTGCACAACATCTACAGTATGTGCCAATGTTGTTATTGAAATAATGTCTTACAGACAAAGGGTCCTAATTTGATATTTGCACAGATTAAGCACAGAGATGCTGCATTGGCAAAATGAATGTTACATTGCCTGATTCAGTAACAAATAAAGGAAACTGTATATTCAAAACTCAGAGTAGTGGGAAACAATCTTTTTTCTGACAGCATAATTATGTTTTAATCATATGTTTGAACAGTTTTTAATCCAATATAAGACAGAAAAGTAATGCTAAACAGATCTAAATAATTAATTGTATATTCAATATTACAAGGCAAACAAACAAAACATGGAATTAACCAATTTCTTAAATTTTAAATGTTTGCGTATGTTACCCTGAATAATTTTGATCACATTTCATTCTCTCGCCGTAGTAGTAGCTTAATAGTTGTAGTTATACAGTGGGCATAGTAGCCGTGTAGTGAAATTAGGAGTAGTAGACATGCTATTTACACTATGTTACTTGCAGTAGAATTATTAGTAGAAGTAATAGTAGTAATAACAGTATAAGTAGTTTTATTTACCAAAATGAAGAAGAATATGATATTGAAAAACATTAATAGTAAAAAAGTGTTCAATATAAACATTCTGTCTGATACTGTATGTTGATAAAAGAAATAATAGCAGGCAATATTACATTTTCTCCACTTCCTATTTACCTGTAAGGGAAATAAATGTAGCCATTTTAAACTCTAAATACTTGATGTCAAGTCAATATCCACACAGCAAATTCAATGACAAACAAATACAAGTAAAAGCATGCAAATCTTTGACATCCTTACTCTGTATTTTTATTTTTATACTGAATTTATTTTAGTTATTTCTAAACTATTATCTGGTAATTTTTTCTATAATGGCTTTCTGTCCAAACTGGTTACAACTGATTTGTTTAGGCTACATTTTCCATTTGATCTCTGCCAGTTGTGGTTATAACAGCCTGCTGCAGAGAGCTAAGTAAAATCTGTTTTGCACAGAGCGAGCCCTCCCCATACAATCTTATTTTGATGCTATTGTTCTTGGTCCCAGATGTGAAAGTAATGGCTCTTCATCTCAACGACAGGCACTTGGTGGGAATGAGGCTTTTAAGTTTTAAACTGACTTAATGGAAATCTAAAAGAGGACTAAAATTAAAAAAATGGCATCTAAAGTGAAGCATTTTCTTCATCAAGTCAGCCCCAGGTGCATCCCCTTCCATGGCCACGCATATAAATTGCAGTTTCCCCACATCCATATTAACTCCACAGCTGTAGGGAGATGTCTGTGTGCCTGGGCAACACTGCTGTATCCATTTCAAACACGATTTCATCACCGTTCGAAGGGCCATCAATGCATTTGGTCCCTGTTTGCTTTGAGTCCCCCTGAGCTTCAAAGTAAATTGTACACAATGCGATGGACAATAACACGCTCAAAAATGTCCTATGGTCAGAGAGCAGCCTTTTCATGTGATAACAGGCTCCGGATGGCAGTGGGGTTTTCACACGTGTCTAGCCAAGTGTTTCTGACAGGAGAAGGAATATAAGGCAGCCGGTCGAGCACACCAGCACTAACCACTTCAAAATGGAGCCTTTCATCTCGCCAGCACTCACTGAGACATTTCATTCAAGGCTCAAAGGCAGTAGACATGGTGCAGCAGACCAAAGGCCAGAGATCACAATGCTTAAAATCCCCAGGCCCACACAATCCAGTTAATCTATGTTTAAGACCCCTAAGATCTTAATGAATACACACAGTCAAATACAGATCCATCCATCCAAGATTTCTAAATCTAAAGGGAACTAGACCTTCAAGAGAGACTTATTGTGCATGATTTAATCTGTATCAGCACACAAATGGTGGTCTGAATTTTTTACATAGTTGCCAAGTCTTCAGTACACTGAGGGAGTATTTGCACAAACAACTATCCACCTACATAAGAGTTCATTTTGCTGTATGAAATTAGATATATTATGCCAGGAGAATAGCAAAAAAATGCTGTAAGTGGCTCTTGTTTCTCTGTGTATTGCTCGTTGCTGTTTATCTTCATCTCTTTTTTTTTCACTTATTTTATGTAAAGTAGGCAATACAGTATATGAGCCCAAGCATCTATCTTCTCTATACATGCAGTGTATAGTGTAGTTAAATAATATGTATACATTACATACACTCACATGTTCTCTCTAATCAACCAGTGTGATTCAATATTGAGGTTCTGCCTCTGAGAACAGCAGGCTAAATATTGGTAGTGGGGCCTCTTTGATTTCCATCATAGAAATCGCACAACTTGCTTGGTTACATTTCTCATTTGTGTGTTACTGTTTGTACTCAACAGGGACCAATACTTGATGACTACATTTGCATGGTGTACATTTTGCTGAATGTTCTCCTCTTGAGCTACCACTGCAGGCGTCATGTTTGAATATCTGTGTAAACTGAGCCAATGCTTTCCTTCAGGGAGGAAACGGATGTCACCAGAATTACAGAGATGGGTTCAAACCATCATAATACCATATCAAATGTGTCAAATTCAGTCACCAGTGACCTTTTCTTGCAATAGATTTTTTTTTTTTTTTTTTTACTACCATGCACTTAAAGTATGTATTAGGGCTGTCAAAGTTAACGCGTTAACGCAAATTTCTTTTAATGCCACTAATTTCTTTAACGCATTAACACAACAAGGAAAAACTGTCTTGGTCATTTTCAAAGGGGTCCCTTGACCTGAAAATGGGTTCTACGGGTACCCACGAGTCTCCCCTTTACAGACATGCCCACTTTATGATAATCACATGCGGTTTGGGGCAAGTCATAGTCAAGTCAGCACACTGACACACTGACAGCTGTTGTTGCCTGTTGGGCTGCAGTTTGCCATGTTATGATTTGAGCATATTTTTTATGCTGAATGCAGTACCTGTGAGGGTTTCTGGACAATATTTGTCATTGTTTTGTGTTTTTAATTGATTTCCAATAATAAATATATACATAAATTTCCATAAAGCAAGCATATTTGTCCCCTCCCATGTTGATAAGAGTATTAAATACTTGACAAATCTGCCTTTAAGGTACATTTTGAACAGATAAATACAAAAGATTAATTTGCAATTAATCGCGATAATCATGGACAATCATGCGATTAATCGGTATTAAATATATATAATGTAGCTGCAATTAAAATAAAAGAACTGTTGCCTGGATGGATATGAGGTCTTGTCAAATTGCCACAGAAACCACAAAATAATCTTCTATAGATCTACTGTGCAAATAATGATGATGATTAAAGCACATATAGATTCCACAATCCCATTAGGGTTGGTCAAATAGCTGTGTGAAGGTAAATAGAAAATATCAGTTTAATGTAATTCACAAGGATAAAGCAACATGACATTAAAAGGTTATAAAGAAGCCTTTGAAATCCAGCCTCTTTAATCTATCTCCTGATACTGTGCTAGTTTTCCTGCCTTACTGCCGCACACACCCCCATCCTTCCTTCATTTCTCTGGATGTCTCCAGAGGTCTCCGCTTCAGAACAAAAACGGCATTAATGAACTCTTTAGGAAGAGCAGAGTACAAAAAATACCTCTCATGCTTTGTTTTTTCCTCTTGATTTTCTAAAACGATCAGAGACAATCATGAGTCACTAATTTCTGGCAGTGATAGGAACATTTTGACTGTTTTATCCCTACAGAGTTGAGGAAATAGCGAAAGGGAGGCAAAGAGTGCAAGATCATTCAGCTTTGACTGTCAGATGGGGAGAATGGCGGGACTTGAATGAGCTTGGGGGCCCGCACTCTGGATTCTCTTTATAGCTCTGCCATCCCATGCAAAAAGGAATTTTGAATGTAGCTCCTACATATTTAATACACAACTTGTTTCACAGATGTTTCTCCAGACATTTTCTGCCTCATAAAACAGGTCATATTATTTTTTAATAAGCCAACATCTCCTGTTGTTATGAGGATAGGTTATGAAGCCCATCAGGGTTGCTTTGATGTGAACGTTGACAGATAGATGCAAAAGCTGGAATGACAGGGAGAAGGGAAGTACGATGCTTACATGCAACTTTGTGTGCGGTAATGCATGACGTGGATAAGATAAAGAAAAGTCCTGCAACTAAAAGTAAAAAGAGTTCTTTGTAGTAATTAGAGCTGAATATTTTAGAGTTATGGAAAAAACAAGACATTTGAGGACGTCATCTTGGGCTTTGGGAAAAACTGACATTTTCTAGACCAAACAACTAATCGATTAATCGAGAAAATAATCGACAGATTAATCGACAATGAAAAAAATCGTTAAATGCAGCCCTAATTAAGTGATTAGTCAACCAGCAGAAAAGTCATCAAAAACAATTTTGAGAATTGATTAGGTTATTGAAATCATGCTTCAAGCAAAATGCCCAAAAAAGGCTGCTTCCCGCCCCTCGTGAAGCTTGGTTGCTTTTATTTGTCACATATGATGACAACTGTTGATAGGACATAACACGCATGTAAAGACGTCAACTTGGGCATTTTTCTAACAATTCATAGACCATATAATTAATTGATTAATATAGAAAATAATGATGATAATGAATAAATGATGATTATTATGTTAATAATGATTAACCAATTATAAAATAACCAATAGTTGCCGCTCTAGCTGTAATCCATAGTGTTCTGTATTTAACAAATCCCTTTCTGGGATATTGTATGTAGCTTGAGCTGCAACAGTTAGTCAATTAATGGATTAGTCAATCGACAGAAAATTAATCGGCAACAATTTTGATATTGATTTAATCGTTAAAATACATTTGGCTGTACTGCAACAAAGTTGGGCCGGTCCTATAACACGAATGTCTGTCACTTACTGAGTGAGTCAGTGAGTCAGTCGAGTGTTGGAGTGTCTTCGTTCGTTGCTCTTTCAAAATGAATAGGCGCTAACAGTCCTCCGTTATGTCCTCATGGGGCTTTTACAGCGGTTCCACTCATTGACTGCCGCTCATTCCCAATCTGTCGCTCGCTAATTCACGCAATTTAGCACATTGACCAGCCATATACTAGGTTTCACCCTAGTCTTTTGTTAGTTACAGCTCGATATGTAACATTCTGAGAGACGATCACTTATTCATCTTTCTATAAGATCTTGAAGGCAAAAACTTTTATGTGATGTGTGGGCTTGAGCCTTTCTGTGAGGTTTCTGCATATTATTCCCATGTATGTGTGGGTTTCCTCTGGGTGCTCTGGTTTCCTCCCACAGTCCAAAAACATGCAGGTTTGGAGGATTAAAAACATGCAGTGAAATTGCCTGCAGGTGTCAATTTGAGTGTGAATGTGTTTGACCTGTTCAGGGCGTATCATGGCTCTCGCCCAATGTGTGCGGGGTTAGCATACATGCCCACGTTGAAGGGGAGAGAACAAGTAGTGGGCTGGCAAAACTTTCAAAGTAAAACTTGAGCTCCACTCACTCTCACTCATCTTCAACCGCTTATCCGGGGTCGGGTCGCGGGGGCAACAGCTCCAGCAGGGGACCCCAAACTTCCCTTTCCCGGGCCACATTAACATGCGCTCCAGAATATATATATATATATATATATAGTTGGAAAGGGCTGTCTGACAGCAAGATAAAGCGGCTGAAAATATTCAAAATATAGCGTACACTTAAACGGATGTTTTTGTTGTTTGTTTTTTTAGGTCAACCTTTCTTTTAGGTGGCTAATAGACGTTTTGCTGCCGGCCCCGTCCACAGCAGTACATTGCTTTGCTCTGATGCTGGTGTTCCTGTCTGTTTCTCCAAACTGGGGGCGTGCCGACCGTCATCTACTGTAAGTAAGACACTGACTATGGATAAGTACCTCATACAACCCAAATTACACATCCGAACACACTGGATTGGATGAGGATATTTTTCTAAAGAAATGCATACATCCATTTATAAACCCTTAAATGGCAAAAGCCTCCACACAAAAGAGCGGATACACAAAGAGAAAAAAACGGTCATCACCTTGTCAAAGCTGCAGTCACAGGTTTCTGGGTCTCCGCTCCACTATTCGATGTGTTAAACTCTTAAATCCTATTATACCGCCTTAAAGACTGTCTGCTAGCAATGAATAGGCCTACAATATACCTTTCTCGTTTTGCACAGTGGCCAGTTTTTTAGTAGGTGGCTATTCCTCTCACCCAGCTTGGAGAAGCCTTTGAGGAGCACCTTTGAAAGAGTTGGAAGTTTATTATAAGCCTTTTAGCAGAGTGGATTCATGCTGAGCTGTGAAAGTGCTGAAGGAGAGCATAACGGGTCTGCCTGTACAGGAGCATCCAGAGCTCAGGAGTAGGTTTGATCGCTCTGAATCGTTTAAACTACCACACTACATCTTCCCTGTGAAGAGAGTCTTCAGGGATGGAGAGAGAGTGTAGACAGCACTACAGTCGCCTCTTTAATTTCAGAATCTCTCCTTAAAAGTAGCATGACATTGTCTGAGAACAGAAAACAGCATTGCAAGAGGTGGAGGTGTCATTTGGGAAACTGGAGCTGCTAACACAGTGAGCTCTGCACACAAGTCATTAGCCTGTAATCATTAAAAATCAATTCCAGCAGTATACCACCTTTCTCATATTGTTCAGAACCTCTTTTGCATAACACAGGTCTCACGAGGCTCAAAGCTCAAAAATCCATCTAAATCCCGTCTCCTCCCTTTCATGAATGAAATTAGTGGGTGAATCTGCTGAAATGTAGACTCTTAACTTTCGCAACTGATCCAGACAATCTATTCATGGGAAGAGCAGTAAATCCTAATATTTTGTAGAGGATATAATAATGGAGTTAGAATTAGACCATGGAAGATGGAAAGTTGTCATTAGTGAGTATGGGGATGTGGGGGATTGTAAGTGAGGAACAGTGGGTTTAAAGGAGCTGAAACTTCAAACAGGTATGTTTCAATTATAATATACCTCTGTTCTTCTTTTAAAAATAGAGTAAAAGTACCTTGTGGGGATGTTACGATACCAGACATTTAGTAGTCGATACCAATACCAGTGAAGTGCCCCGATTCTTGATACCAATTCGATCACATGGTAAAAAACAAAACAATAAATCCCCTGTACATTAACATAAACTCCTTTATTACTATTTGCATACTGTTTTTTTCGGAAGTTAAACGGGTCATAATTCCCTCTCTATTATCTATTTTATATTGCTGTGAAATCATCTCCTTCAAACAACTGTATTTATTCCAGTACTTACCAAAAACTACATTTTACAAGATTACATTTGAACACATCATAACATTAAAATTTACCTTCGCCCAATCGTGTTTCTCATTTTACAGAATATAGCCTGAACTCATCATTGTGTAAATCAATGGCATCTCCCGTGTTGAAATCAGCAGGACGAGAGCTAGTTAGGAGGCGGCTGTAGCTCCGGGTAGAGCGGGTCGTCCTTAAACCACAAGGTTGGCGGTTCGATCCCCCGCTCCTACCGTCTGCATGTCGAAGTGTCCTTGAGCGAGACATAAAACCCTAAGTTGCTCCCCGGGCGCTTTACAGCAGCCCATTGCTCATAAAATACTTAGGATGGGTTAAATTTCATGTATGTGCCGATTTCATCACGGATTTGTTGTTTGCAATGTATATGAAAAATAGGGTGCATCTCCTGGATGAGTCAATTGTGAGTTTCCTGCGTCCCAAAGACTTTTACTATTGTTCCCAGGACGACGGTATGCACACTTACCACAAAATTACCTTTGTTTGAATCCAAACAAAGTCCATCAAAACCATTTATTATCACTGAATTTTCTGCAGATACAAATTTGTCTTAGTAATAAGTTTTCCTCGAAAACCGCGATACTGCACACAGATTGAAACCTTAAATGAAACCGAGCTTGAAACATGCCTCTACATGTAATCCCCTGCTCCACCGCTGCACTCTGAACAGGTTAGGGAGCAATCAAGTCCTTGACGACGGCATTTGCAGCGCGTAGTGCCGCAACCTGAGTTGCAATTGCAGAGCACAAGCTCCAACATAGATTGAGGAGCAGGGTCCTGGTCAGAATGGATGGGAATGAGTCATGAGTCTCATATCCTCCAACCCCATTCCTCTGGTGGTAACAGGTTTCCCATCCATTCTTGAACCTGATGGTACACTGAAGCTGTGAAACATGGCCAGAGGAACATGTTTGTGGCAAGTTGCGAGGGTGGATAGCCGTTTTACTGTCAGTCACCTTAACATAGAAACGTTTCAGCCTGAGGTCATTGAGATAATCCGTTTCTCCGCCTTTGTAGATTAGTATCATTGCCCTTTTCCCTGCAGCAGCAATTTCATCCTTGGTAGCAGATTGTTTTTGAAAAATGCTAGTCTGTACTCTGAATTAAATGCTTTCTCGAACCAGATGCAGAGATGCTCTTTTCCCAACTCCAAACACTCTGGATGTTTTTAACACAGCCAAGGACGGCTAAGATGTTGTTGCTAACATCCTCACCCAACACATCTCTTGCATGCCCAGTGTTCATGGTGACTGCATATGCTTTCCTCTTAAACGTATACTCTGTCACCTTTTTCCCTACCTTGTCCTTTAAGACAACTCCTACCAACCTCTTTCGAATGGTCCACATTCACCGCATTATGGGCTGTCATACCAGTGATTAAGTGTTGAAGGTGTTCATACCCGGCAAACAGATTTTGCGTCTCCAACAAACCAAGAATTTTGATAGTGTTGGCCTTTTTTTCTTGCCTGTCTTGATGCAGAAAGATCCTTATGATGTTCACTAGTTTGATAATTTACCCTGCTCTGTCACTTCTTGCATGGCATTGTTGATTTCAGATGTTGTAGGGTCTGAAAGAACCCACACCAAACGTTGTGTTTCAGACGTGCCACTTCCCTGTGTCAGTCCTCCGGTCATATTCATACTTCGCATGAGGGCTTGTTCTATTACAAGGTCGGGAGAGTCCAGTATTCGTCTGACCTACGAACAACTTGTAGACCATCTTCCTGAATTATTTCATAAACTTGGGGATGCGTGTTTTCTAGTTGCCGCATTTTCTGGAGGTAGCTAGGGTTTTTTTTTTTTTAACCCCTTCGGGATTACAAACATACATCAAATACAACAAACCTTTTGGTAAATGCTTCTTATTCAAACAAATAACAATACAAACAACAATGCTGTAGAATGATAGAATCCTTAAAAATGAATGCTTTTAATTAAACCGAAAGACACATATTGCAGCGCTATGCCGTCCATCTCAGCCAAGAACAGTGAAATGCCGGGTCATGTCATAGAGATGAGCCAAGCCAGAGCCCTCGTCGCTGCTTATTTCAAAGCGCAACCCATGTGGGCTCAGGCCAAAAGGGCTGAGCAGAAGCCTAGGCAGGCTGCATAGTACAAGGGCTTGCAGCCGGGAACTGGGCGCTGCAAAATGTGTGGAGACAGCAGCCTCCAAACGCCGCCGTGTGGGGAAACCTGAGTGTGTGACAAAAGTGCTGCCTAACTGAGATGTTAAAGCGCTCCTCCGATCACGGCGGTCCCGCGCACGCTGCAAGTTGAGTTAGAAAACGGAGTGGCCAACTCCATACTGCTGGCACAACTAGCTGTAACCACTGTCAGGGAAGTTTCTGCTCCTTTTGCAGCATTGGCCCAGGAACTAAGTGAGAGATTTGATTGACTCTTGTATTTGAATGTGAAGTGTGCCTCACCCTCAGTTCCAGCTGTAAACTGGAAGAGATGAATGGCATGTGCTATGCGGATTCACGAAGCAGTTCCACTGTAAGTAGCCATCAGGATTCAAAGTGGGGATATCCGGCCAGCATGGACACAATCCCCTACATTATCTGCATAATATGCTGACAAGATTAGAAATCCGGATTTTGTTAAATCCAGTTTGGAATTGCACCGCTGTCACTCACTCATGGCAGAATTAAATAATGGTGCTCCTCTGACAAACTGGTACTCTAAAAGACATGTTACGTGCAAGCATTTTAGCTATACTCGGTAATTATTTCTTTACATGACACCGTTATGGGAGATTAAAATGTTTTAATATTTGGTACTGAACCACAACATATGAAGGAGAAAAGCTGTGCTAGCTGCCATGGTGATTTGGACTTTCCCTCTGATGAATTAATCTACAGTTGTCTGTCTGCTACAGAGCCTTCTGGGTATGTAAAGATTGGGCATGGTGCCATTCTACAGTATGTTACCATGACTGAAATATATACTGTGCTTTGAGTTGGTCTTATTTCTAATAATTAATTTACAAAAAAGAAGAAGAAATTTAAGGCCTCAACATTTCAGATTTAGGTTTCATTGAGACATCATTGCATAGAGGATAGGATAGGATATCCTAAGGATAAGGATACTGCTGTCCCAATTCTCCTCCTTAACCCCTGTCCTTGTTTCAGAGTCACCCTCTAAAAATAGATCTGTGAGAGGTAGCAGTCTAAACTCTTGCAATAAAGGTGTGAAGGGTCATCTTTTTTATTCTTTTGGTGTTTAATAGTCGGTTCCTTCCAGTTTAATGTTGCTGTCCATCTTTATTCTTCGGCTATTCAAAACTTGAGTAGCCCTTGATGCCAAGCACAGTGGAAGTGAAACATTTCTGTGTGTAGGGAGATGAGGAGGCCTGAAATGTCATCTCAGAGTGATTTGTACTGGGAAACCACTATGTTTGACATGAATGGATAATCAAAAAGGGAAAGGTCGAGGATGAGGGAAGACATTACTCTATCTCTTCCCTGTATTAGATGACCGCAAAGAGAGAAAATATATATATATTTTAAAGGTTGATAAAACTGCAATTCAAACCTTGAAAAGGGTACAGTATATATTTTCTTCCTCTAGAGCTGCTTCACTTACAATACAACAGAATACAATAAGACAAAACCTCTTGAATCTGGATACTGTAAGCTTTCCTGTAGTACCAACATGGGAACTGAATCTGCACCCATTTCTTAACGCTGTGCACATCACAGAAACCATCTTATGTTCTTATCTTAGATGTTGACAAGTTAACCCTGAACTGGGATAACATTTGTGAAGTGGTGAGCAATGTACACTATATGGACATGAATGTGTGGACACATTACACATATTTGTGATTGCTGAACATCTTGTTCTAGGGCTGCTCGATTATGGGAAAAATCATAAACACGATTATTTGGGCCAATATTGAGATCACTATTATTTAACATGATTACTCATTGGCTTTGGAAATAACATGCATTTATTGATCTTTGAAAATGTTATGTGAAAATTGTATTTTTAACAGTGTGTTTTCTTAATCTTTAAATATAATTAAAATGAAAAACAAATACAAAAACTAAATGTAAAAAATGAGATTTAAAATAAAATAAATAATATATAACTATGTATACATTTAAATAAATAATAAAATGATAAAAACAAATTAGATCAAAGTAAATAAGATAAAATATGTTATGTTGCAGTGCACTGCCACAACAACTTACTGAAAACTAAACTCTGTAAACTGTATACATTTCAACATATTCCAGTCAGTGACTCTGTCCAAGGAAATTAAAGGCTGGCCAACCCTCATGCAGAAGTAACGGAAAATAAATGTTCAATTACAACTTAAGACACTAAATAAAAATGATTTAAGCCAACATGGCAAATGCTGGTACGCCTGCTTGATTTTTGGCAATGAAGTCTCTAATAGGTTTTTAGCCAGAAACTCCAGCCTGTTGGTCTGGTTTCAGAGATGAGTGCAGGCAGGTGACAACATTTCCACTTGTGCTGAAGAGGAGCCTGTGGCTGAGATGCACGAATACTTCCTTGCCAGGTTGGAGAGCCGTGGGTAGAGCTTACAAGATGCCCTCCACCACTCCGGTGGGTCCTCCTCAGCGTCTAGTGTCCCTGCCTGGAGGTAGGAATGTAGCTAAAGAGCTATGGCCTGGTCCTGTTGCAGAGCGGGTCCTGCATCATTTCCCTCTTCGGTGACCTTGAAGAAGTTACTCTTCTTCTTCTTCTTTGTTGCAGCAGTAGCAGCAGCATCCTCCGTGTTATCATCAAGCCTCGCTGCTGCTCGCTTCTCCTTGGAGGGGACATATAAAGAAAATAGGAATAACTTGTTTAATCTGACTAAATGGTTGGGTATTATCGTTGATATACCTAGAATTACATTATAACACTTGGACAACACATTAATTCACAAATTCATCAATTTTTTTATTTATTATTATTACCATGACAGTCATCACCCTCTTCATCTCAGTTGTCAGTCTGACTTTGATGAACCCCCGATTGTCTTCACTGGCATGTTAGAGCTTGAACTTTCGGTCCAGGGCAGAGGCCATTTTGAGCAGCTCTTGTGTTGCTGTGTTGTATTTATCTTTTTCATGCTTCTGTTGAGGTCGTCCTCCTGCACTGCCAATATTGAGTTATCGAAAAGGTGGAGGGTTGGTTTCAAAAAGGACACACATATTTCTCTCCAGAAAGTGCATCTGTGAATTCAACCAGAGGGCTGAGTGACTTATTGATGGCCTCCAGTACATCAATGTCCTGCCATGAGGGGATGAGATGTCTGGCCTTTCGGTCGTTTGAAAGGACCTGGGTAATGGCCTTCTGCTGCTCGAGGACCCTGTCGATCATGGTCTGCCTAGATCCCGATCTGGTTGGACATTCTGTTTGAAGCGAGTATTGTATTGTCGTTAAAATCACATATCACACAATTAAATAATTGCATATTACACACAATCAGGAGGAAGGAATCCTACTCTCCTAGGGCCATAGAGTCTATGCCTGAAGCACTGGAGCCTCATCAATCCATTGACGTCGGCAGCCAGCTTTGTTTGTGATGCAGACGAGTTTGTCCTCCTTTAAGTCCCATGCAGCCATTGCTTCCCTCAGTCCCTGGGCGATGTCTGTGGTCTGGAAAAAAACGCAGTTTGGAGACACTTTGTCTTCAATCTGAAATCAGCGTTGATGAGTGAATGAGCTGTAAGACTGTTGTATGGCTCCATGGTGCGGCTTGACCACATATCCATTGTGGTGGCAAAGTGTTCGGCTGTAGAAACATCATTTGCAACTTCCTCACAGGATTTATTATACAGGGCTGAAATAGAGACACGACGGCATCACGTAATGCTTACCCAAAGTGTTTACCAGTTTCTTGAATCCCTGGTTGCTTACAGTGCTAATTGGGCACATGTCTTTTGCTACGAAGAATGTGATGGCATCTGTTATTTCTTTGTCTTTGAGAGCTGGATGGGTAGGCGGTTGCATTATAAAGAGTGCCTTAATTGATGACTGTGTTACGGTGGAAGAAGTCGAGGGGGTCCTTCGCGACAAACTAGTATGACATGGTTGGTACCAATGGATTCTTTAGGTTTTCTAGTTTCATATTATGCCAACATCTTCACTCTAGCTTTAAAACTGAGCCCGCTACAACCTAAAAATTGCAAGTTGCGTTAATGTGTTAAAGAAATTAGTGGCGTTAAAAAAACAAATTTGCGTTAACTTTGACAGCCCCAATTTCAACACAAAATTGTCGTATTGCTTTGTAGTGCAGACACCGCCGTGTAACAAATCTTGCACAGTATTTGTTGTTGTTCCTCGTCAGATTCCTTGATACCTAAGTATTTCCAAACAACTGAATGGATTTTTACCTCTCTTGTTGACCAAAGGCTCTCTTTCCGTCATCTTGGCGCGCAGGCTCCAGCTGACATAAACATGCCACAACCTGCCTGAGTTTAGGCTTTTAGGGAGGAGCGAAGCGCACTGCTGTATAGGAGAGGCGGGCGCTGGATTTATGACACAAGACAAAATGAGAGCATCATTGCGATATGCAAAGCAGCACAATAATCGTTTTATCTTGAGTTATCTTTTTTTCATAATCGTTGGAAGTCAAAATCCTGATTGTAATCGAAATTCGATTAATTGCACCGCCCTATCGTGTCCATGTTTGTTCACGGGCATAATGCGTTTTAACAGCCTCCACTTTTCGGGATAGTCTCTCACAAGATTTGCAACCTGGTTGTAGGAATTTGCTTTCATTTAACAGCAATGGCAGTTAATCAGGCACTAATGTTGGGTGATGAGGTGTTTTTCACAGTCGTCGTTCTAGTTCATCCCAAAGGTGTCGGATGGGGTTGAGGTGAGGTCAGGGCTTCGTGCAGGCCTGTCAAATTCTTCCACATCAAGCTTGGAAAACATTAAAGACCTCACTTTGTGCACAAGTTGTCATGTTGAAACAGGAAAGGGCCTTCCCCCAAGCTTCCCTTCTGAGAATTCCTGTCAAGGATGTTAAGAATGAGAGACACATGGTCCTCTTCATTACCTCCTGGATCATCCCATCCAGAGTGTTGAGCATGGACAAGGGATCATGTGGGATGCTTGGGCAGCTGGCCCACTGGTATCTCTCTAGCAACCTTATTTGTCAGCATACGTCCTTTTCAGAGATACTAAGAATGCATAGAATCGTACCTGTTCATGAGCTTTCATTAACCTGCAACCTGCGATAAAGAGATTTGAGCTTAAGCAGTGGACCTTGGGCTGTTTAAGCACCCCCTCATATTCATGGACTGACTCAAAAACACTAAAAAGAACATCTGCAACAACATAGTCTATTTGTGTGTTTATGCCATTGCTCTGTGCATTTCCTTATGAGGACATGCCATTGCTATGGGAGAACAACCTTAGAATATGCATAAATGATGAAGATAACAAAGCACTTATTGCGGGGAATGTTTTTGCTTGGTATTGAATCAGCATGACATCTTATGTATACAATGTCATCCTGGCTCAGTAAGAAGGGCAGTCCACGGGATGTAAGACTCATATGTTGTATTGTACTGTTTGTTTCAAAAGTCCTCCAAAAGTGCACGTCTCTTTCATCTTTTATATTGCGCATAAACTATTGATTTGTTTTGAATACATACATGCCCCATTTTATTTGAACAATTTTGAGAATGTTTTGCTTCATAATTCCTGAGATTGTGAAAAACACACAAAATATACCAGCCGATGTTACAATTTATTGGAGGTAATGAAAGTCAGCAGCTCCCACCTGCCCTCTTCATTTACCCCTCTCTCTCCTTCCTCATGCTTCTTTCTTCTTTCTTCATCTCTCCTCTTGGTATTTCTACAGGACATGAGTTGTGATTTGAAGCTGTTCATGTGCAATACAACCCTACCTGACTTGTGCACAGAGGTCATTTCCATCCCATCTTCTGTAGCTCACGAATTTCTTCCTTGTATTGAAGAGCCAGAGGTTGTCAAATCTGCCAGCTTCATACTATATTACCTAACCCCATGCTGAATTTCTTGCAGAAAACTCTACTGCTTGGTCTACAGCAATATATTACTGAGTGAATGAAAGCATGAATTTGAAGAGATACGGAATTTAAATTAATGTTAAAATTTTTCCAATCCATACTTTTCTACAGTCGTTTCCTTAACACTGTTGAATGAATGTGTAGGCTAGTTTGCAGGGAACTCTTCCATTACCCTCAAACACTGCTTGGGAAAACATGCATGTGTGTCAGTGGCTTCAATAATATTAGTAGTCTTTTAGAATCTTCCAGTTGTCCTCCGTTGTAACATTAGCATAAAACATTTACAGAATACAACCTGCAGCTACAGTTAGCCTTGGCCCAAGGCCTCACAGCATCTTCCCTGCCCAACCAGAAGGCCAACGCAACTGTATGTTTCCTATTAACCTAAAAACCAAACCCCAATGGAATCTGCGCGAACAAAGCCAAGGCATAACACAATTTGCTTGTGTTATCTGTGCACATAGGACAGCATAATGTATGCTGGTAGTGTAATAGATGGCAATGCAAGGAAAACAGGCATACAATAAATGATGAGGTAAACCAACAGTGCCAGTAATCAACTTAAAATGATTGATGATAATGTGGAAGTTGGGCTGGTGCGTGGTGCAGATTTGGCAAGCGGAAAAAAGTTAGCTGTGTCGTAGCAGGTAATTTAAGTAGAAAGTAGGGACCGAACCACTGTGTAACACCGACTACCGCGGCAAGCCTAGTAGAAAGTCCCAGGAACAGTTGTCAGTTTTGCCGTGGATCAACCATCTGAACTAGGAGGAACTGAACTAGTGTTAGGAGGGATACGAGGAATGTGAATTTTCAGGTTTGCAAGATAAAGAAGGCATGAATCCTTTAAAAGGCTATCAAGCGTATGTAGACCGTAGCAAGGGGGCACAGCAGGCACTCGTGTTGTCCTGGGCCAGCCTGCGGAGAGAGATCCAGTCAGGTTAGTAAACATGATGTTAGATGAAGGTCAAGTGTATTGTCATGTACTGCTGAACAAGATGGAAACATGAATTAAAAAGGACACGCGTAATTTATGCTTACAAAAGAGAGGAAAGCAAACAAATGCATCTATGTTTAGGACTGATATTATAAAGATTACTTTAATGTATTTGATTATTATTATTTGATAATCATGTTTTAAAAAATTTGAATCAGCTACAATTAGTGAGTAATAGATTAACAAATGAATTCATTTAAAGGTGTAAGCACTGTACAATTTGCAGAGTGCTGTCCCTGACAAAAAGCTTCTTAGACATTCATGTATTTGTGTGTGTGAATTTTGTACTGTTAAATGGACCATTTGTGCAGTTTCAATACTGTATCTGACAGAAGGCTCACAAGGGGCAGTATTTATATTTCTGCAAAATACATTTCCAGTATGTAAACTGAGTATATAAGATCTACCTCGTAAAAGCACAAGTAACGTTACAGGTTCTCTATATGATATCCGGAGCTTTAATATAGCAGCAAACAACTATTTGCTATGTAAAGATATGAAGGAGTAATGTCTTCCTGAGCAGAGAATGAAGTTGCGCTCCCTCTGTGTGTGTTGTAATCCGAGCTTTTCCTCACTTTGGTTACTGCGCCACTCTACGCTGCGCTCATATGGCGGTTACAGCTGCTAACGACGTCCCGATTGACGGTGCCGTCGCAGAAACTTAGCACCCACCCTCTGGTTCCCCCCCAGGTAAACACTGTTAGCTCTGTCAGCAGTGTTGCCTTTGTTTTCACTGTTAGCACCGCTAGCACCGTTAGCTACGAGCCGCCAGTCACCATTTTGAGAGCCATGCAGAGGCAATAGAAATGCTCCCAATCTTGCATTTAGCACCTTCAATACAATCTAATCATTTTTGGAATGAAATAATTATTATAAATATGCTTGATAATAATGCCTAAATCAAGAAGAATTCACTAAAATAAATGGTTAAACACACACAAATATGCAACATTCATCTAGCTGCATGACATAGTGTTGTGCACCATTCATCATGCTGCTATTAGGAGGCTTAACATAACTGCAATTTTGAACCAGACTCCAATATTTTTACTTAATCTTCTCTAGTGTTGGAGATTTTGCCTGATGTTTTCATAATGTTTTACGAAAGCATTTTATGGCACTCTTTTTTAATGTATTTGTGTGAGAGCAAGAGGGAGAGATTTGGATGTGAAGTGTGCATGCATGCATGTCCCCATTTGGACAAAAGGCTCTGTGTATACCCTGCATACTGTATGTTCCATCCCCTCAGAGGGCCGGAGGATGTATGCATCGGTCAGGCTTGAATGCGTGGCTCTGCCAGAGTTAGCAACAGACAATGAGCTGAGTGCTGAGGAGGGAAGGCTCCAGGTCGGTCTCCCTGGAGAGCACCTGTGGCTAAGGAGCTTGTTATTGATCTAAGTAGGGGGAGGAATGAGAGACAGAGGGCAAGCAGGGAAGCACCTCTGCCCTATCCTGCCCTCCAGTGTCCCATCGGACAGAGCTGTGAGTCTTTATCAACTCCACAGCCCGCCTAAGACAAAATGGAAAAACTATCATGGATGAGGACAAACATTATGTTACTGGAGGTCAAATTTAAAGAAATCCAAACACAGATTTTAAACAACAGCATTTTCTTCTAAGAATTATGTTCATATGCAACTATTTTCTGATAAAAACGAGTCGATCGAGAGAAAATTATCAGCCGCAGCTATAATAATAATATTAATTGATCAATCATTCAAGCTTCTCAAATGTGAGGATTTGCTGCTTTTTTTCCGTTTTATTCTAATTTGAATATATATTTGGGTTTATGACTGCTGATTGATCAAAACAAGCAATCTGAAGACATTGAACATTGCCTTTTTCATTTTCCACTGCTTCACGTGTATAACTGCAAACCTTATTATCTTTTTTTTTTTTGGCTTGAAGTTGGTTTTCTTTTCACTTGCACTTGCAGCTACATTGATTGTGTGTTGGGGTGTGGCTCGTTTCTGCATGCACAACAGTATTGTGATTGAATTGACCCAGCATAGACACTGACGGAGGAGTGCAGCTGCTGCTGAGGTGGTGCTGATGGGTTGCTTTTGATATGCAGCTGGTGTAGACAAGGTGTTAGTTGAAGAACAATTTCAGTTGACGTCAGTAGTAACTACTAAGAGAGACACGTCAGAGAGTGAGGGACTTTATTCAACATCCCACATACCAACATGCCCAGAAAAAGCTAGGAGCAACAACCAAATTTTCCTCCTTGCTTACCCCAGCAGGGTGAAAGAAAAGGAAGCAAGGTTGCTGCAGCAAAATGATCCTTGTGCCTGAGGAAAAGTGGGTAAAGCACAGGTTCAACAGAGAACATATTCACCCCCAGAGTCACAAAATTGCCAAAGTTTGTTGTGGTCCCCAAACACATCCTGTTGGTAGGTCCAGAAAAATATGCAGAAAAACATCATAGAGGCTGAGGCGAGCGGCTCAGTGTTAAATTCTTTGCAACTGTAGCCTACTCTAAACCATCCCTGCCAAATTAAATGAGACTAAGAAACATCACTCACTACAACACTTTCTCCTACCCATTAAGTCAATATACAACTAATTTAAATGGCTAATGTGTTTTTCTAGGGTCAGTCGATTAAAGTATTTAATTACATGACTGTCCATAATTAATCGCGATTAATTGCAAATTAATCACACAATTCTATATCTATTTATTTTATATATTTATCTAACTATAAATGCAAAATGTTCATATTGAACATATTTGCAAAACATCCCCTGCAAATAATGTTTTTATCCAAGAATGATTAAGGTTATTACGTTAGAAAAATTTGAAAAAGATCATAGTCTTGGGTGAAATATTGCGGTTATGAGGATGTGAATAAACAAAGACCAATCTGAACAACAGGACAAACCAGAATCCACAATCCATCCACCCCAGAAAAGCTCTGTATGTTTTGGTAAATTATAGCTTTGCTATAGGCTCATTGGTTTCAACCGTAGTAGTCAAATTGAGGTTGCCTAATCAATCTGACAGCAGTGATTTACAACTGCACTGGAAAAAATGCAGAGGACTTGCCATTTGACGTCCAAACAGAAAAACCCATTGAATAAATTCCAAAATGTTTTCAGCTCCACAATATTATGCTCAGAGGATTGTTTCAATTTGAAAAGATAACTGTTAGAGATCTTGACGAGCCTTAAATTTGAATAATAAAATCTTTAAATCTGCATTTTGCACAGACTGGAACCATGCAGTATGGCTCGGTGAAAATAGATCTATATAGTATTGACGTTAACACTCTATGATTCTCTTTGAGTCAAGGTTTGTAAATATGAATAGATATATAACTGTATAATTGAACTGCAATAGTGTGCAACTGCAGTCTACACAGTATACCACTTTTCTTAAGCTTTTAGTCATCATAACAATTGTTTTTAAACTATACATAAATATTGCAATTGGTTAGCTCACTCCTTCAAATCCCACACAAAATACTCTTTAATTAAAGGATGGGAATGTTCACTCAATAATGGTATATGGGTACCCGTTAGATCTAAGGATACATACTAGTGGAAGACTGCTATTAATGCCTTTGAGAGTGTACAAATGGATATAAGCTTTTTAAAGATTCAGGATCTAGATTGAAGCCTTTGCTTCTCATTGTTGGGTGAATGCATGAGAAGAGTGTGATCAAATTAACCTTCAAAGGACTTAATTAAAGGCTAAATGCATTCTGTGTTACTGCTGAAATGTAGTGGTGTTGTATAAAAAGACTTGATTACTTTTGCAACTTGTGTCCATCAGTGGACACAAGTTGATGTCAGTGCTGATCTTGGTAGTGATTGTGCAATTACGGCATAGCCTCAACTTCACCAAATGCTGAACACTGGAATAGATCAGGAAAAACACAGTAAAGGGTGTGTAAAGGGGTAATGTTGCATACAATTAGCACATTACCAACATGCAAATATAGCATTTAACTTTTAAGCTTATTTATAGCTTACCTCCCAACAAGAGCGAGACTAAGAGTACAGAATGAGAGAAAATATAGAAATACTGAAAAACAACTGTGGGGGGAAAAATCAATACATGTCCCAGCTTTTCAGGAAGCTACATACCTTCAGTAACTGTAACTACAGCACTGTAGACCGATAAGTGTTGGCCAAAAGAAAGCTCTGATGATGTTGTTTGTTGTGCAGCATCCTGCGTATTTGTGAACACCTATTTATTTATTTATTTATTTATGTGCATCCAGACTGGCTTGCAGTTCTCTTGCAGAGCAAAGCTAATTTCATCAGGAAATTGTTGAAAATAAATGTATTAGAATTCGAATGAGGGTACGTGGACTGCTGACATCCCACTTTGTTGTTCGTCATATTAAAGTCTCCTGACCATGTTGTTTCTATGGGAACAACCAGGTGGATAGAATTATGGCAGCGTAATTTACTACAGGCAGTTGGCTCCATGTTAATTTCCATCCCATGTTGTACACATACTCACACTTTCCACATTTGCATCCTAACATTTTGAAAGAGACAAGGTACCCCAGGTAAAGCAAGACCTGATTATTCTGCCTCGGACGGAAACAATACAACTACAGCTGATACCATCAGTCGATTATTTGATTAGTCGATCAAAAGTTAGTCATTCTTTAAGCGAATATGCCAAATATTAAAGTAGTTGCTACTTCTCAAGTACAATCTTCTGCTTTTAATTATAGAAAACTGAATATCTTTGGGATTTGGACTGTTGGTTGGGCAAAACAAACAGTTTGAAGATGTCAGCTTGGGCTCTGGAAAACTGTGGTGGGCTTAATTTTACCATTTTCTAACTTTTTATAGACCGTTGATTAATTGATTTGAGAAAACAAATGAGACTAATGAAAATGATTATTTGCAACATATATTTGCAATATACAACACAAAAACAGGCATATTGTCACAGCATCCGAATGTAGCGATGCTTTGAACGGGTAACAGTCTGTGCTGGTTTTCAAGACTCACTCCAAAACGCAACTAGTTGAAACTTTGAATAATTTATTTCACAAAAAAGGGATAAAAATGTTGACAAAACTGGTTCCAAAACTTCTATTAACCTCAAAACGTATCGAAAGTAATAATAATATTAACAAACTGGTGGTCAACATCGAAATTAAAGTAGTTTAAAGTGACGACAAAGTGTGGTCAAAATTGGCATTGAACCACAGACTCCAACCGGCCGACACTGCTAGAGATATAGTTCAATCAGTCATCTGTCTAAACAGTTATGCCTCTCGTCGTAGGCAATGAAAGGTAATTATATCAAATTGTATTCAAAATTACACATATTCCCACTGAAATTAATGTAGCAATTCTAATTATTAAATAAATCAATAATTCATAAACTACAGGATTACATTTGTTCTAAACAGAAAAATGGCTATAACACATATCCTCACTCATCTTTGGCATAAATAACATGAGAGTTTTTCGGTTTTGTCAATACATGTCCTGATTTAGAGAGAGATAGCTGGTGGCTCTGTGTACTCAACTGTAGATCAAAAAAGTGTCGGGTGCTCTTGGGAAATGGGGAAAAAACAAGATAAACATTAAGACAATCCAGGCACTCCAATATCTTATAACAAGTAACAATGAGGAAGGAAATATTAAAAAGCGTTTCTTATAGGGGCTAAATCATCATAATGTTTCGACCATTGTATGTCTACGTCAGGGCATTTCACAAACAGAATAAACGGGTTTGGCCTCACCTATATAGTTTCAGCAACCAATTAGAGGCAATCACATGACCCGCATGATTATAACATAACAAGTGAAACAAATTGAAAATAATGAAAGCAACAAAATAACATGAGATAAGATTGCATAGAAAAAAAAGTCATGTGATTGCCTCCCATTGGTTGCTGATACTATATGCTGTAGGTGAGGCCACAACCGTTTTGTCTATATGTACTAAGGTTTTGGAGTGCCTGGATTGCCTTACTGTTTACATGTCTTGATTTATTTGAACTACGGCTGTCAAAGTTAACGCAATAATAACGCGTTAACGCAAATTCGTTTCAACACCACTAATTTCTTTAACGCATTAACGCAATCGATCTTTCTGAGGTTGTACGGGCTCAGTTTTAAAGTTAGAGTATCATATCAAAACTAGAAAACCCAAGGAATCAATTGGTACCAACCATGTCATACTAGCTTGTAGCAAAGGAGATTAAATATCGCTCCAAAGCTACGCTAAGTTTTAGCAAAAACAAACAGTCATGGCCATTTTCAAAGTGGTCCCTTGACCTGAAAATGGGTTCTATAGGTACCCACGAGTCTCCCCTTTACATACATGCCCACTTTATGATAATCTTATGCCGTTTTCGGCAAGTCGTAGTCAAGTCAGCACACTGACACACTGACAGCTGTTGTTGCCTGTTGGGCTTGAGTTTGCCATGTTATGAGCATATATTTATGCTAAATGCAGTACCTGTGAGGGTTTCTGGACAATATTTGTCATTGTTTTGTGTTGTTAATTGATTTTCAAAAATAAATATATACATACATTGCATACAAGCAATATTTGCCCACTCCCATTTTGATAAAAGTATTAAATACTTGACAAAACTCCCTTTAATGTACATTTCGAACCGATAAAAAAATGTGTGATTAATTTGCGATTCATCATGATTAACTATGGACAATCATGCGATCAATCACAATTAAATATTTTAATCGATTGTTAGCCCTAATTTGAACCATCCTCAATATCTTTAAGCTTGGACAGCTCCTTTTGTATAGAGCAAACCTCATTGGCTTCTCCAGAGAGCGGGGTAGATCAGATCCAGTGCAGAGTACTCATCAATGTTTGAAAGGAAATCTGAAAGCCTTGTGGCATCAATTGAGCCTTCAAAAGAAGTTGTACAGTACATCTAACTCAATTACTCATTAGTTAATGAAACTTAAATCAATATTTTAACGTATGAAAAGGTAATGAGGCTTGACGTCATGAGTAAAATAAGTAGTTTATTATGTAGAGAAGATCAAAGTAAGAGAGAACAAAGTAAAGTAACAAAAGTAACTTTCCATATTCCGTAATGCTGTTTATTTCAAAGTAGTGGCCTTTCTGTCTGTACCGTCTCAGCTGGGCCACCCTTCCACCACTCACTCGTCTCTTGCCCTCTGTGTCCACAGGAACTGCTCAGTTGACTCAATTCAAAACCTTTTCAGATTTGACTGATGGTGTGATTTGCCACAAAACGCTTTTAGAGTGCAACAGTCAATTGAAAACTGTGCGTTTGGAGACCAAGTATAATGTGTTATTTATGTTATTTTTTCTGTGCATTTCAGCCATTCGTAGCTTCCTTATCCTGCAGAGAGTAAATGAACATTTAGAGGCAAATTATTTGCCTAATGCCTGATGCTTTGAAAAGGCCACTCGAGGAGGCAGAATTTTTAGTTGCCAAAATAAAACACTTTAAATGGATGGAAATGAGGTCCTGGAGCAGGGCCTGAGTGCTGATGAGATCCTTGAGAGAGAGAGAGAGTGAGAGAGAGAAGGCGAACGGTTTTCATGGATGCACAAGTGAATGTGGATTGGACCTTTTCTCAAAAACAAGCTTGTAAAACCATCTTCTAATTCTTTGAAAGATAACGTACCTATTGAACTATGAAACCTTATCAACCTATAGTATGTGTTAATTGCTCACATCATATAGATGAGGTAGCAAAAACTAGACAATACCAAAGACAACATGTCTGGCTTTTTTTTTAAGCGTTCCTCAAGGTCTTGGTGTTTTATTGTTGCATTTTGGAGGGATTATTAATCATTTTTATCAGTTCTTGAGTGGTAAAAAAATTTAAATTTAGCACCAAATCTGTGTAACAAATGGTATCAACCCAAAAATTGCTCCAACAACTTATGAAACATAAGTGAGCATGGGAATGGCCATCATATACTTCCATCATAATGTTCTAAACCCTTATACACTTTTACAATTTATTTTTAGGTAATTAATGCGTATTAATGCGTATGCGGTTACGTCAGTACGGAAAGCGACAGTAAGAGAAATCAATAGTTACGGAGGCATGCGATTCCAAGGAATCGGACAACTAGGAACTGGTTCTCAACGGGAAGCGATTCTCGATTCCCGTCCCCATGTCTATGTTTATCTTTTTTCAGCTTTGTTGTCCTTGTTTTAGCTGTGTGTCTATTTCTGAGCATTAACATTGAGAGAAACAAAAAAGCAGTCAAATTCCTTGTATGTGTTTACACTTACTTGGCCATTAAAAGCTCATTCTGATTCAATGTTGGTTTTGAAAATGTACGACTTTGGCTTAGTCTACCAAGAATGTGCAGATAATTGATTATGTGGCATTGTGTTGCAGCACAATTGGAGCCAGGTTCCACTGTTTTTGCCAGACAACCCTGTGTTTTTTATGTTTTATTATTATTTTGCTGTGGCCCTCTGTGTCAGGATCCCTGCTGTGCCAACTTAGTGGTCTCAGAAGGAATGCTAATGTCTGTATGAACACGGCCTAACCCCCCCTACTCTCCACCTTGGTCCATGGAGTCGACCTGGGGACACAGAGATAAATCTGCACCAATTCTCAGTAGGACTGTCTCATTTTTCTACTACTGAGTAATTTCAAACGGCATAAAAATTCTGCACATTTAGGTTTTAATGAGGTGGTTAAAGTGCAAAAGTTGTTAATGGGGAGTTTCCTGCTTTTTCCAACTAAAACACTGCAAAAGAGAGACATTAATAAGAAGTTGATGAAAGACGAGATTTGAGGGAGTGAAAGGTTTGAATGTATGACGCATTTGAATGAAAGATCTGAACTTTCATATTGTTTTTCCCTTTCAAAACATGTTTTCACTTTCAAACCTTGACTTTGGATTCAAAGCATATTTTTTTCAGAGCCTTGACTGTAGATCATTGTGTTAATATCCTTAGCTTTTACAATGTCCTTTTTACCTTTTTTCAAATTAAAGAAACAACTCCTACCTTTGCAGTTCACGTCATCCAAAGTGCATTCGTGGGTGTGTGTTAAGCATGTGCTGCATACTATACATGCAAGTGAATATGTCATTTTAAGTTGCTGTTCTACAACATTTGTGCACAATTTTCATGAGAAACAGCCATGACCTGAATGTTGTAAACGGCAATAATCTTGCCTTGAAGGTTAATGGCAGTGATAAATATTTACCCCCAAAAATGTTTCTGCTGTGGGAGTTAGAATATGGCACCATGCACCTTGGATTATTTCCCACACAGCTGCACATTCTGATCATTAAACCAAAGGGAAGGGAGTTCATCCGTGATAAATGCATGTGTTCTGACAGCAATTAACTGCTGAACTGCTCAATATAATGGTTCATGTCTCACTGACTACTCAGCTCCAAAAACATGGCTTGTGTAATGCACCATAATGTGAGTGTGAGGTTGCATTATCCAAGTGAGTTAAAGGATGGAAAAGTGTCTTAATATGTGATTTGTGATTTTTCACTTTATCAAGTTCGTGCTAGAAAACCATGTATGCTGGTCTCATGTTTGTTTTTTTATAATTTCTTTTAAAGAAAATACCAGTTTACGTTTGTGAAATGGCGTATCAGTGGTTTCAGTGCATATGTTTATATATCTAGGTCCTTTGGGTCTCAAACATTTCATAATATATAATTTTATACAATAAATATATGAAAATATAGCCGCGAGCGGCCATCCCGGGCCGTCCTCAGGCTTCACAAAGCCGAGCAAAGTCACTTATGCTGGTTTGATTTGTCTAAAGGAGTGAGACCAATCACACACTTGTTTCATCATTACAATGTATGCAGCATTTCAATAATAATTGCACTCTCAAAGTCCCACCTTTTGCTTTCCCTTTATTGGATGTGAACGGAGCTTGTGCTTAGGGAGCCGTGTTAATATATCTTTGTTAGTATACCTATGACTGTTTATTTGTTGTATTTCCATTGTGTGATATATCCTGGAGCATTATTTCTGGGGGGTTCATGTTTACGATTATGTCTGGATGTTGTTTATGTTTTATGTTTGGATGATGCTGGTGTATTGTGCTGTTAGATGATGGTGGGCTAACATGCCGGAATGTTTGTTTTGTTTTTAGTTAATGTGTCTGAATAATCCCATGAGGGATGGGTTATGTAAATGAAGGGACACGATCATTCATTCATTGTTGTGTATGTTCAGGACTACGTGCAGGATGTCTCTACTGTGTTTAATCAGGATGGTTTTTAAGACAACTTGAGTTATGGCCTATTTCCTACTAAGCCCCGCCCTTGGCGAAGTTTTTTGATTGATGGCAGCCATGTTTTTGGACCGATCTTGCCCATTTGTAATAGAATTGTGTATCTCTGTCCCACTGTGACACCGGTAGTGATGAACCCACAGAGTTTTAAAGCGCATTTCTGCTCATTGTTTAGCTGTCTGGCTCACAACTTTACTCTTTTGGTTCACTCTCACTACTCTCATAGTGGGCAGGCAGTCCCCTTGGACAAAAAACAGAGCCTACTGTAGGTAGGAAGTAGTAAAAACAATTTAACTAGACTACAGCAGAAAGTCCAATTTAGATATACAAAGACTAAATGCAATACAATAGTTCTACTTTCATGAACTACAAACACAGTTGTCCACAAACGAAAAAGAGTGAACTTCCTCGATGGCAGCTGGAAGTTTGTTTCAAAGAAAGTGTCCACAGTAAGAAATGGCTCTATTTGCTGAGGTTTTTGTCTTAGTTCTTGAGATAATGAGGAGGCCTTTCTGCTGAGATAGAATTGCACCTGAAGGAGCATAGAGAGTTATAAGGTTAGTTAAGTGTGGTGTGGCAAGATCATTTGCTATTGTACACAATAGGAGGAGCACTTTGAAATCCGATCTTTCATCAGTAAGAGTCGATGCTTGGACACTAAGACTGGAACCATTAATGCATCCTTGTTTGAATCCATGCTGCGAGGGTTGTGAACAAGGTAAAGTTTTTCAATAGAATGGCTTTTAAGATAGAGAAAAGGAAATTATAAAAGTTAAGTTTGGAAGTTACAGTTCTCTCTTCTCTCTTTCTCTCTTTTCTAAACCAAAGTAATTTTTCTTTGTCTGTAAAATTAAGGAAGAAATAGAGAGATGTTGTTAAGTTGTATTCTGGTGGGATTGGTCAGTATAACACTGTGAGAAGATATAGATTTGTTATCTAATAGATGCTTTTCTATACTATCTCTACCAAAGTAGCTGTCCCTCTAATATCTCTGGCAGTTTTGTAAATCAATTAACAGGACTGTTCTATGGCAATATTGGATTGAAAATAATAATACAAAATAAATTAAGTATACCATGACAGTAGATTTGGGTGTCAAACTTGAATATCTTCTTGGTACCAATCGAAATGTCTGTAGCACCAAATATCAAAATTTGTCAGCATCGTAATCTAGTTTTTTTTTTATCAGATAGTACAAGATTTAAATTATAACCAATTTATACTCTGTTATATTATGCAAAGTATGACTTCCTACAATATGTTTTTTTTTTTGTATCAAAAACCAACCTCCGGTATTGTATTGGCAATAGTAACAAAAACTTTATACCCAGCCCAACACAACAGAGGATTTTATCCATATTATCCAGTGTCCCCACTGTTGAGGTGAAAGGTAGACAGTTCAGGCATAATTTTTGACAAGGCGTCACTGTTACATGTTCAACACCAGGCACTCTTCTTTGACATATTGCAGTGTCTTGGTCATCTGTACAATGTAGCTGAAGCATGTTTGCATATAGTATATTTAAGCACATTTCAATTTAAATTGTTTTTATGTATAAATAGGGCTGAGAAAGTGAGAAACTGTCCAGCGTCAGTAAGATGACTTTGAGCTAAATCCACTTCTTAAATGTTTTCATTTTGTCGCTGTTTTTAGCAGCTAACTTTGTTGCTTTGAATCTGTAACCTCTTCAGTGTTGGCGGAAGTGATCCCCCCTTGACCCTGTTGCTAAGCAACCATGATAACACATTAGTCTAATGTTTTTTTCTCAGATGCGGAGTGATATTGAAAGTGCAAGGGAATTAAATGTCATAGCCGTGGTATGTGGGTATTATGTCACGGCTATGAACCAATCAGATTGCTTGATTTGAGCCACTCGTTTTATAATATCCAGTATATTATTGTGAAATAATGCTGCATCGAGGGGAAAGGGACTTGGAAAAGGGCAGATCCCTTTTCCAAGTCCCTTTCCCCTACCATACTACAATAGTGTTGTCTGAAGTGTCAAATTGTAATTATCTAAGATAAAACATGTATGTTCACTTACATATTTCTGTAGGTTTTCATTGTAGATTATACAGCCTTTGCAACATGTTTGGCTCTGGTTGTGTTTTTCAGTTACGCTCCCTCAGCCAGCCTCTGTGGGCAGAGTGTGCATCATGTTCAATTGCAGTAACCCGCGCTCCTCTAACACATCTGTCAGGTTGCTGCCGAGCCTTTCAGGAAAAGAGCCGGCTTGTTGTGAAACATAGAGGGACAAAAATAGGGAATGTCTTGGCTGACAAGTAGTGAAGGTTAAATAGGGTAATGTTGTATTTCAGAAGTAACTTAAAGGAGCAGTGTGTAACAATTAGGGGGATTTATTGGCTGAAATGGAATATAATATTAATAAGTATGTTTTTTTTAGTGTATACTGTAATAACCTGAAAATAAGAGTTTTCGTTACCTTAGAATGAGCCGTTTATATCTACATAGGGAGCGGGTCCTCTCTTAATGGGCCGGCCAACATGTTTCTACAGTAACCAAGAACGGACAAACCACTGTGTTAACTTTTCCTGCTTGGGCCAGAGTCCTTAACGTTACTCGCTCCAGAGCGTCACTCCAAGAAAAGGAAATGGAAAAGAGTAAGAATAGAGTCCAAGGGTTTTGTTTTAGCCACTTTATTAAGTTGATATTGGGTATATGTTGGTGCTATAAATAACATGACATTTGTGTGTGCTATATTGCTCTGCATGAGCTAATTAATTTTGATCTGATTTGAAAGGAAGGGGAATTTTAAGATGCCTCTTTTTTTGTTTGTTTACCAATGACTCACAAAAAAGTGACTTTAATTAAAGATATAATTCTACCGCTTTCAGTTCATGGAGTTGGCCAAAGGCACTTGTATACTGTTTACAATTGTATACCCATTTAACGTAAAACTACAGCTCTTCTGCAATGACTCACGGATTTTTTCTTATTCTTTGGAAGCCACAGTTCAACCAAGCTGTCGAAAAAAATTTAAGCTACACCAGAAAATGTCACTTTAAGATCTAATTCTTACCTTCAAATGTTTTTCCTTCATCTTTACATAATTATCTTATGAAATGCAGCAGGATTTCCAGTAAAAATTAATTAGTTTTAGTTCTTTAGTTTTTCCTTTTTAGAAGTGAATGGAATGTGTTTGGGCTATAGTTTCAGAAAAGCAGACGGTGCTGGTCGTGACATATTTCCAAGCATTTCGAAAGATATCAAGTGATCAATAGAGCTACAACAAACTGGCTTTTACAAAATAGTGACGTGAGTTGGCATATTCAGTAATTACATTATACTTCAAATAAATATCAGAAACTATCCAAGGGCATCCAGTGTCTAAACACACTGACAAATAAATTAAATGATCCCTAGGTACCTAACAAATGTTTAAAAGGTCAATATTTCTTTCCAAATTGAACTGTCTTAACTGTTGTAAAAGAACATGGCCAAAAACATGACAGGAGGACGTGGGCGATATAGACAAAATACACTTTATCCCAATGTTTATCAAAGTATTCAAAATAAGAGGTAATAGGTTAAAAGTTTGTTCCGTAAAGTCAGATAGTTTTTTTGTTAATTTTTTTTTTTTGCTTTTTTGGACAGTAGATAGTGTAGAGACAAATAGGAAATGTGGAGAGAGAGAGAGAGAGAGAGAGAGAGAGAGAGAGAGAGAGAGAGAGAGAGAGAGAGAGAGAGAGAGAGAGAGAGAGAGAGAGAGAGAGAGAGAGAGAGAGAGAGAGAGAGAGAGAGAGAGAGAGAGAGAGAGAGAGAGAGAGAGAGAGAGAGAGATATATGACATTTTACAAACGTGCCTGGCTGCCCCTTGGATGTAAAATCTGGTAACTTGACTAAACTTGACATCAGACACTAACTTTCTAATGTTACGTCTCTGTGTTGCAACTAAACATTGAGACAACTTTAGTATCATACCAACTAGTTTCAACATATCGTTTAGTGTGGACTTTGCACCCTAACTTACATATACTGCAGCTGGTGCAACAGGCTGCTGGTGTCAAAGTCCTGCGGTTTGTCCACCCACGCTCCACCGTGACCACATCGATTGGCATGCAGTTCATTTCATTTATGTTTCCCGACAAATTTTTTTTAGAAAACCAAAAAGTAGTATGTAAACTTAATTTCTGACAGTGTTGAGACTCAATACACAGAACTATGAACAATCCCGATGAGAACTTTGTTCCACTATGCTATATTGAGAGATTAAGATATATACTATTGCATTATCATCCAGCCCTAATGTCAAGTCAGTATAGCTATACAAGCATGTTTCAAATTTGGTTTAGTGATGGTTGACGGTGGATCTTTATATGCCATGCTTTCCTGGTTTAAACTTAAAACCATCTGTCCCTGTTTTAGATCTTTTGACCATGAGGACTAAAAACATTACGGCAAGAGATCAGACCGATGGGAAACAATATCACACTAGAAAAAAGTAACAGAGACACAGACAAAGAACACAAGAAACAAAGGGGCAGAGAGTAATGGCGAGCAGAAGAAATACACATGGTAAAGCTGTCCTGGCACACCAGACAGATGAAGTAGACCGAGCTCACAAGAGACTAGTGTGAAGAGACTGGCATTAAAGCCCTCCACCATATGCCACCACAAATTCTGCCCCCGGACAACAAGACAGAGGAAATGGCGACCATAAATAAATGCGGCCTGGTCTCTTAAATTGTGTGTGTGTGTGTGTGTGTCACACATGAACCGTATATTTGTGTGTGTGGATGCGTCTGTTGAGTGACATTGGAGTGAGTGTTTGAGTGGGAGGGCATGTGTTAGATGTGTCACTGCTGCATGCACCCACTTGCGTACATGTTTGCGTCTTTAGGTGTGTGTGTGTGTGTGTGTTCGTGTACATGATGTGTTTGTGTCCACGCTAAAACTCCCAGATAACAATTTCTAGGTGGCCATAAAACAAAGCATAGAATTATATGATAAAATAATAGGGAATGTTACGGTATGTCAGAGGTGTAAAACCTGTCCACTAAAAGATCAATAACTCCAGCAAATTTATGTGAAAGCTAAACTTTTGCTTCCTCGCTCCAATCTTTCTTCTACCGACACAGTTGTTTAAATTACAAGAGCAAAGAGGCACATAAAAAATACAACACTACTATTCAAGACCAGGCACCCAGTTGACTGGTAATTCAACTTATTGACAGCTATCATCACAGGAGAGACTGCGTATAATCAACAAAGCTCCAACAAACACTTGCAAACCGACAACACAATCCAATTACTATATAGAGGAAAACGGGGGTGTTTGAACTTCTCCGTCCATTCATCTATCTCTGAAAAGGTTGCAGCTGTGGTGACGTTTATAAAAAAAACAAGTGGCGTGGGCCGCTGGTGTGTGTTGTCCTCAAGGTTCTCTTCTCATGGTCACTAGTATGAGCTGTCCTCACTGCGAGGTAGGGCACAGAGTACAGTGTAAAGGCAAAATGTAGAATAGGTTCAAGCCACTAACATTTGCTAGGTGGCAGGAAAGCAGTGTGAAATTTGAAAAATGAAGCAGTGAGTCTACTGCAGACCTTTTTAATCCTAATAATAATAATAATAGTAACTTTATTTATAGTACCTTTCAAAACTACAAAACAAGGACAAATTAAAGAATTCACATAAAACAGCAAGGGGGCAGTGAGTTTTCTAGTCTAAGTTCCTCATGTAAGCTGTTGCAAAGGGTTGGAGCTAACAGCAAACGCCCTGACATCCTTGGTCTTCAGCCTTGACTGGGGAATGGCTAACAGGGCCTTGTCAGACCTCCGGCTATGGACTGGTATCTAAGGATTTAGAAGGATTTAGTTTTGGAGGAGGATAAGCTGAAAGAATTTCTGCCATCAAATCCTTAACCACAATATTGATTATTAATTACATCGCAATGTCGATGCTGAAAGATATAGTGCAGCCCTCGACCAAAGTCACAGCTGGCGTTTCATCAAATATTACACCACACACCGAGTTCGTGAGGCACATTCCTAACCGGGCGACCAGAGCGGACACTGGGGACATATAGATTTTAGCGGCATTTAAAGTACGATTTGGTTATTGAAAAGTGTGACTAACGATTTCAAATGGCTCTTATAATATACTCAATATTTTTTCGGACCAAGTTTCACCTTATAGACTAAATTGTGCTAAATTTTGAGATTTTTCTTACTTTTAGATTAGTATAAGTTTAAACTTCTGTTTAATAAGTCGTTAGGAACATCCTCTTTTATATAGCACTAGGGGTGTAACGATACAGAAGTCATGGTTTGCTTCATACCCCAGTTTAGTCACGGTTCGCTGCGAGTTCAGTACAGCAGGAAAAAAAAATGCAATGGGATACGTTTCTTTTCATTTATTTTGAACCGACAGTTGTGCAAGTGTCAAAGCCAGAGGCAATCCTCCTGCTGGGGACTGGGGTAACTTTTTGCCTACTGGCAACTTTGGTAAACAATTTTCAGCGCAAAAATAAGGAACATTTCAAACCCTTGTGTATTACACTGTACGAACACTGAACAAACACTTTCCCAAAAGGCAACAGGTCAAAATAGGCTATAAACCTGAAAAGCATATCGTATGCTATGAAATTGAAAAGATAGGAGGGATGCCATCAAATATGGGTTAGCAATGGTGGAGCAAAGCCGACGCACACAATCGTCTTTTACACAACTCTCTCCGTTGCTATTGTAGCTGAACCCAAACAGCTGGCGGGTCCTCCATTTCATTTGCGCTCTAGTGACTGACTTGCACGGCAATCAGCTGGTTGTGCTAAATGTTGCTAATGGTGTACGGCTAAAACTTTCCAGATGGAACTCACGCTTGTGAACTTTGGGTCTGCTTTATGGGCATCTGTCTACATACCGTGTATTCCGCGTGGACCGAAGAGAGAGAGAGATTTTGTGGACGAGAGAGAGAACGAGTATGGACTGAAGTGTAGACGTGATACAAAAACTTCCGTTGATTATGAAGCCTAATGTTACTGTATAATTCTCTGGTTTATCAGTGAAGTTATGAACTACCCTGCAGACGGGATTCTCTACTAACAGTGATAGAGTGACAACTGATTCATGTGATCCGGGTCCAACGCAGGTTGAACGTGCATTGCTGGTTCGCGTTATACGTCTCATATATGAAATGTCTGTGTTGCCACCGGGCTGCATTTTTATTAACTATGATAATCTGGTCGTGAGTCGCGTCTCTCACCCACGTCCAGTCCACTCCTTGAAGTTCTTGTACTCAGAACTGAAATTACATCCAGCAACTACTATTTTTCTTTTTAGTTGATTTTAACGCTCGCACTGTTTAGCACTACTTTAAAGCTCGAAGTGTATAGTATTATGAAGTATGTAGCGACAGAGCCAGATAGAGGATGTCTACTTCCAGGTGTTTACCTTGAGTCTCCCACAGCATGTAGTCTTCTATTTCCTACTCTCTGCCTGCTGAATGAGCAAAATCTTTCAGACAAAATGGAGATACAGAGAGGTTAAATTGGAGAGTAGCAAAGAGTGTGTGTCTGTATGCAAGGGGAGGATACAGTTGGTGTGTAGGCCCTGATTTCCATAGCATGACTCACTGCTGCAGGCTGAAGGGTCAGTTAAAGGTCTGGATGCAAAATTCAATGACTGTGTATGTGACAGAAATCATCCTTTTGTCTGGTGTGGAAGGTTATGAGCCGACAGCAAAGCCTATTAGTGCTCCACCAAGCCGCAGGCCTGGGTGTTCATTTATGTGTACGTGTGTGTGTGTGTGTGTTTGCTTTTGTATGTGCTTGCATACATATGCATGTGGTGTAGTAAAGATTTGTGTCCCATTATGTTCTAAAATGCGAGTAAAAACACATACTGCATTGTGACAAATGAGGGAGAAATGTTGTGCTTGTCGTGGACTGTTTTTTATTTGGAAAAAGCCTTATTTCTTTAAGGGCAGAGGAAGTATTTTTCACAGATTGCCCTGGGGTATATTTTGTAGTCAACACATTGGTCTGTGTGCCACAGCTTAGAATATTTCACTGATAAATCTCTGCATAGTTTTATCAAACTCACCCAATGTCTCCTATTTCGTTTTATATGACTCTTTGAACATGTTTAGTCGAGTGTGTGTGTGTGTTTGTGTGTGTGTGTCTGTGTGTGTGTGTGTGTGTGTTTGTGTGTGTGTGTGTGTGTGTGTGTGTGTGTGTGTGTAATAAATCTTGGCCTCATCATCTTTCAACATAAAAAACACAGTATAGCCAGCTAACTGTCCTCTAGACTGCATGACATGCACGAGCCTGGATTAAAGTGCTTGTTCTCTTTTCACATTGTCTGAAATGAAAAGGACATGATATTGCATGCTACCGACAGCACCGAGCACTTAGCATGTTTTGGCTGTCAGAGTCTTGATAGCTGGAAGCAGGAGTAGATGGGGTGAGTGCTTCTCAACATTTTTGGCCCCATGAAAACAGCTTAACAACTCTGACATATTATATCTTAAATCGCTTGAATGTTCCAGGGCTCCTATCCAGCTCTGGGCCCCACGGCTGTTCAGAACAACTGATTTTGTCTAAAAATGGTCATGCTCAGCTTTTCATGATGTGCACTGAAGGGATGTGAAGTGTAGTGCCCACAACTCCTAATTCACATTTCACACTATGGGCTCACCAACCGCAGGGATTGGCATTGGGGCAGGGTTGGGCGATTGGACGAATATATCGTCGATTGGCTGAGTACATCACCGGTTGTTTGTTTTTTTGGCCGATTTTCTGGGCGATGTTTATCATTTTATTTTGCTAATTCAATGGTCTGCCTCCGAAGAACGAGAGCAGCTCAGCTGCTGCTCAGCAGGCAGAGAGAGAGACAGCGGTGGGGAAACAGTGTGTAGAGCCGTCATATTTTCACATCTAACTTTGTGAAGTAAGGGTTTATTTACCAAACATATACCAAACCAACGTTGGTGATTGTTGGAAGTTTTTGCGAGTCTTTTTTTTTTTGTCTAGTTTGAATGAAATGTGTTTTATGACAGGGCGAGTGATTATCATAAAGTGGGCATGTCTGTAAAGGGAAGACTCGTGGGTACCCATAGAACCCATTTTCATTCACATATCTTGAAGTCAGAGGTCAAGAGACCCTTTTGAAAATGGCTATGCCAGTTTTTGCTCACCAAAATTTAGCGCAAGTTTGGAGCGTTATTCAGGTTTTCTGTTTTCATTTGACGCCAGCATCTTCGCTCTAGCTTTAAATCTGAGCCCACTACAACCTCCGAAAGATCGATTGTGTTAATGCGTTAAAGAAATTAGTGGCGTTAAATAGCCCCTGGTGTTGACGGCCCTACTTTACATGTATATATATATGTATATATTTTGTGTCATTATCATTCATACACTGTTAAGAAAACTTTACGATAGGTGCTAACTAGAAATTCAAATGACAAATGCTTCCAGATTTTATGTAATATTTTCAAAAAGTTAAAGCAATGCATCTTGCAATGCAATTTCCTAATCTTACTTTCTTTTGCAGCATGAGTCAATGTTGGGGATTGTGCAGCATGTACATAAAACAATAATGTTGAGGCACACTTTCTGTATCTGTAATGTACAAAAAACCCAGAGTACTTAATAAATCACAGTCTTCTCCTTTTCTTATCCTAATGCATCAGTGAGCCAAACAAAAGATTAGTAGACCCATCGGCCACCGTCCATTCCAGACAGAAAAGATAAATGAATGGGACAAAGCGTTTCAGGGCTTAACCTTTAGACTAACGAGTGTAAATAACAGGAGAAATATCTCTTCAGAGGTTGAAAATTATTAATGTAAGGACCTGATTATGGCATAACAAGGGCAGATCTACGCCACTGATATAGGAGCAATAAATTATAATTACCCTACTAATGTAGAAGGGTGGAACAAATTACCACACCAACCATATACACTCAAATATTTGAGACTGTCCACACTCAAAGCAATCAAATGCTGAACTAAATCAATGTTAGCATTTGATAAATACATTTCACTCGTCATTTTATAAAGTTTCACCTCCATGAGAAACATTGAAGCTAGAAAGAAACTCTTGCTCTGTTGTTTACCTGGATACAGTACAAATAAAATGCATTCAAGCTTCCCTCCAAATTTGCTTCTTCAGAAGTAGATTAGATGAGATTAGATTAGGTTTAATTTGGGTAGATTGGATTATATTAACAAATTGCACAGCAGAATGTCATCATGTTCACTTTAATGTCTCTTAAGCAGGAGTGTAAGGGTGGTGAAACCATGAGGACTGCAACGAGAGTACTACACAACCTCATTAAATATTTACTGTGCAGATTTCCAAATGGAAGAGGCCTATAGGAAATGTTTTTTTGCAGGGCACTTGCAAGTTTTTAGTATGCTGTAATGACTGAGTAAGCATTCCTACAAAGTGCAACTTTAATGTGACATTGTAAAGGGAGGGGGGCTCTGCGTGAAACAGGCTAAAAGTCTGCTTTTATATTGCTTTTTGTGTAACCCAGAAAAAGCCTTTCAACTGCTGCGAGATCAGCATACATGTTGTGAGCTAAATTGGCAATAAAAAAATACTATCACTTCTCCTCATACACTGTATATCAAGAGCTTTTCCCCTGATCTGCTGTTTTTTAGAAGCTACACACGATTGAATACTAATTCATATGGTTTGCCATGCTTCCTTTATAGCCATTGGGGTACTGCAGTGCAAATGGAAACCACTTTTTTCTATCTTTCTGTAGGACTTGTTAATAAAAAGCTGTCTGAAGCGATTATAACTTAACCAGGAAAGCTTGTAACCTGTTTGGATATATTTCTACGAGCCCTTTAAATGTCATGGCTGCAGCACACCCACGGTGCCCATTGCAGCTTTGCTTACAGTATTTCAACTTAAACCATAAAACATGTGGAGGCAGTGAAAGCTCAATAGACATTTATTGCTAATATCACCAGGAAAGGATTTCATTCTGACAAATAAGGACAGATAGTAAAATGGCCCCTATGGGGAAGCAGGTTTCTACCTCTACATTATGCACACGGCAGGTGTCTTGCTACCTTTGCTACCCAAAGGGGAATTCATCTTTAATTACAGCAGCCCGGTATCAGTAGGAATCAGGCTATGTCCATATTGGATGATTCCACACCTCAGAATTTACGTCCAATGCCAATGTTCAGTGCCACCGCAGGAGGTAGTGTGCCCTATATGTAACAAGGTGAACTGTTATAGTGGAGGACCGGCTGGTGAATAGAATTGCAGCATGTCCGACTCTTATGCAGGAGACTGGAGTTTTCCTCCTATCTCAGATCGAGTTTTTGTTATCCGTGACTATGATCTGTTCCTTATAGGGATGTTAATAATTAACCTTTTAATCATTAACCGACATTAAGAATTTTAACGGATTGACGCTATCGGTTAAACGGTTAAAGGGACTATTTGTAACTTATCACGCGCATAAATCTTAACGGGTCGGTATCCCATGCGCGCTCGCGTGTGGGTACGCGAGCGCGCAGCAGCTCTTCTCCTGCCTGTTTGCACACCGCGCTCGTTCTCACACGCTCGGCTCGCTCCACCTCCACGTGAACGCGCGCACACTACACACTGCAGAAGAGTTAGTTTAGCTCTGAGAATATCTGGTGAATGTGCAGTGGACGTTTTTGCAGAAATAACTGCTGCAGCTCCTCCAGACCAACAGAGGTTTCCCGTGTCTTGTGAAGTGACGGGGCTCCGCAGAGAGTTACGATATCGTCCCGACCAGGTGTCGGTCTCCCCCCCCCCGTTCCCTCCGTTCCCTCCGGATCGGGTGGAAAAGCCAACACTAGGATCAGCATTGATTCATGGAGAGACCTTCCTCTGGTCAGCTAACATTACTGCCAAGCAGGTGAAATATAGAGTGATATTGTGTGTTAGCTGACGTGTGTCGCCTCACTGTTTAGACCGGTGCTCGTTCATGTCAATGTAGCGCGAGCCGAAAGCGCGAGCGCGAGCCACAGGACGCTGACTTTCGTTGACATTGCGGCCACAGGTGTTGCTGTGAACAAGCAATTTCTGATTCTTACATATAGCCCCTTTAAAAGAAATATTAAAAAATAGCTAAAATGCTGAGCAAATGACTGGCTTGTCACTAAAACGAGAATAGCTGGTCCACCTTAACAGCCCACCTTAAGTGAGACTGAGCCGGTGTTGCAAGATCAGGGAGCTTGTCTTGGGTCTTGAGGAGCTGTAGCATTTATTCACCGACAAAATAAACTGTACACACACTGCGCTGCTACGTTCACAGCTACAACGCCACCGACAACCCTACACTCACCGCACACACACGGTCTGTCGGACACTAGCTAACGTTACGCCTTGCTGACAGACCGTATGTGTGTGACAACGGCGAGCACGAAGCCACCAGCAACGCTACAGCTGTGAACATACCACAAACACACACACGGTCTGTCAGACACTCGCTAACGTTACGCCAGGCAGACACACAGCTGACAAACTCGCAGCTAAACTAAATAATGCGGTGGAGACTGGGACAATACACATAGCGTCATGGCTGCTAGTAGTAACTCTCCCGGACGGGTGAACTGGAGACTCGGTTGTCTGTTTTGCGCTCATACACTATAGCTGGTGATAAATGATGGATTTAACCTGTTTGTGCATCGGCTTTTCGTTGCAGCTGGGCGGCTTGTTTGGCACTAAAAATAGCACCGCTGCATGCACACACTAACCTTGTCAGTTAACAATCGGTTAACGAGGGTCTGTAATTGGTTAGAAAAATAATTAAAAATTAGCATCCCTAGTTCTTTACCGAAACCAAGAATTTGTCTTGCCTTACGCCGTCGTAGAGTCACGCCCACCCTCCAGTCCAGGTTGAGTGGAGATGCTAGAAATGTGAAAAGACAAAATATGCTGGACAACATTTTGCACACGTGCGGGGCAATTCAGAGGTCTGGAACAAACTACACTACATCCGTTGTGTGCTCAAATCAGCGAGTGTATGTTTAATATTTAGTGAAAAATGTTTGTCTAAGATTAAAGTGTACATGAGGGAATATCTTATTGTGGTTTTCACTTTAAACGCTTCAGTGACTCTCATGTTCAAGCACTCGACTCACCTGATTCAGGGATTCAGGCCTGGCAGGAGGTAGCAGAGGGAGGCCAGGAGCCCACTTGAAATTCATGAAGGCATCTCTCAGTGGTACGCATGAGGTAATTGGTTCAATAATAAAAGAAGAACATGTCACTCCTCGTCAGGTGGCATTGTGAATGTTGTTTCTGTTTGTGTGAACAATAATAAAAACATTTGATGTTACTACATCAGTGTCAGGCCCAGTGTTCTCCCCCGGCATTTTGTGATGACACCTTCCCACTTTCATTTATCTTTTAATATTTCGTCTAAGACTTTGGCTGACTGCCACTGATATACAGGGAAATTCACAAAACAACTTGGGATGGGAATCCAAAACCGGTTCCAGTTGAGAACCGGTTCCAAATTGTCCGATCCATCGGAATTGTATGCCTCAGAGGTTATCAATTCTTTTTCCTTTTTTACTCTGCGTCTACGCTGCTGGAAACTTGCAACAAGAAGGATCAGTGTTTCACATTAATTACCTAGACGTGACGGCCGCTCGGGTGTGGAAGGATACCCTCGTGGGATCTCTCCTCAGCGCTGGCTGGCTTTCGCTGGGTGCATTTCCTCCGAGGTGGAAAGGTCCGGGGTAAAGGTGGCAAGCGGCTCTGGCCATGAGCTTTACGGCTTCCCTTGCCCATAGCTTGCCGCTCCTCTGGGGCGTGGACTTAGTGCTTGCTACACCCTCTCCCCCTGCGTGGAGGGACGGGGCCTCCTGCTCCCGGTTTGACTGTAAACCGAGGCTGCGTCAGGGGTCCCGTCTCATTTACCATGCTTCGTATCTATAAAACCAATGTGATTGTGTTTATGATTAAATTGTTTACAAGAGCACAATATATTATTTACGAGAGCACAAAGTTCTTCATAGATCTATCCTCTTATTTTTGTTCTCAAAAGTGCACCAGATTGATGCATTTAACTTTAAAATATAGGCTACGAAATTTTCTTCCCAAGGAGCATACTCCTGGACCCCCCCTAGAAGGTCCGAGGTCCACCCACCACAGCCTCACAAAGTCCTGTGGGAAACACTGTCACGATCGCTCTGGTCACGACGGTCACACCACTGACACACCACACATGGTTTGCAGAAATGTGTGGTGAATTAGTGGTACAGATGATACAAATAGACACAGGCGTGCATAATAACAGCTGGTCTGGCACCTTTGGAGAACCTCACCGATGCACCACAATCAGTTGCGCTTCTTCTTTACTGCTCTTCTCATTGACAGGTCTAATGAGTGGTGGAGTGGGAACTATCGATATGCAAACAGATGTTTAAGGGTGTTTCTACATCCGTTCCTCACTACCCGTGGGTGTGGAAACGACGCTAGTGCATGTGCGATTGAAATTTATAAAACAGACCCTGGTCTACGTATGACGAAAATAATGTGTATGCGTATTTCAGTGCTTACACACCGTTTTAGTCGTGAATCTCTACACAGAGTTTTATGCATCTGGCCTCTGGATTTGCAGTATAAACATTGTGGTGAAAAATGGCCATCATGATTTCCCAGAGACGCAGGTGACATATATAAATTGCTTGTTTTATCATAAACCTATCATATATGACAAAGAAACTGTCAAATCCTCACATTTGAGAGGTAAAAATACAAAAACATTTGGCATTTCTTGCTTGAAAAATGATTGGAATGATCAATTTGTTATCAAAATAATTGCAAGTTAATTGTATGTTGAAGACCTTGTTTCAGCTCTACACCAGGTATTACACACCCTTGTTTTTTTTTTTTTTACGTGTTTAAAGCAATAACTTTGCGGACAGCACCGATACAGTGCATTAACCTTAATAGAGAACACTGTAACAGTGATCAAGTTGCATGTCATCCCTCTCCCTGTTCTAATCTTTCCCTCTCTTGTCGCTTTGATTTGTCACGTAAAGGTTAAAAAGTGAAAAAGTCAAATAAATGCCATCTCACGCCACTTCTAACACAATAAGGGGTGACTCATGCATACACGCAAACATGTTCACACACATACTCAAATCACAGTCTCCTTTTAAGATGCAAATGCGGATATGGGTTTCAGCGGTTTTCATAATAATTTAAGTGCTCTGTAAATGGATACAGTAATGAGAGCAGTGTAAAAGCCCTCAGTCCTCTGCTTGTGAATCCATCTGATGCATTTTTAATACATGCCCCACTCTCCGGCTTTTGCATGCCACCAGACGAAAGGATGTTCCTATGACTACACAGTAGCAGCATCCTTTATAGCTCATACTGTAAAACCTTTTCATAGCTCCCAACCACAACTGTAATCTCTAATTAAAATTCTTCAATCAAAACTCACCAACTCTCTGTCTCTGTACATTTTATATATATATATTGCCGGTAACCTGTGAAAATAGCTTGTCAATGTCACATCATAAACTTGAGATGATATCTGATTATACTGTGTGGCTGCAGCTCATATTTCATGGAAGTCTGTGGTGTAGTGTAGAAGGGTGAGAGTGAATGCAGAGCAGGATCTGAGCATAATGTTTGGGTTCCCACTAAGCAGCATTGCTTGTATCCAGTCTTTATAGCAAGAATATGAATTGTGTTTGTGTTTATGTGGCTGTTTTGAATGTAGTAAGTAGCCATAGAAATGTGCATACACTGTAAACCAAAGTGGTAGACATACAGGGGGAGGGAAAACTAACCGTCTGTCAACTTTGTATGAAAATTATAATGTTAAGAGCAAATCTCATGGTGCAGTCTGAATGGCCTACTATTGGTCTGCTTCAGCAGGGCAGGTGTCCTAGAGGTCTATAGAGAATACGAATGTCTTATTTTCCAAAAATCATTAATATTCTTCTACCTGAAACGTCCCTATGAAATTTTTCTTTATTACTTTGCTTCAGTTTGAGTAAACGCGAATTTTCGTGTCTTGTGTTTTACAGTTGGAACAATGGTATCCTTAAAAAAACTCATATCTTAATATGAAAATAATATCGCTAACATTTCTATGCCCACACATTTTCAATTAAAGATTTGAAGATCAAGAAAAAAAATTTCAGTAGCTCTCCTGCTGATTTATCAGTTTTCTTATAGCACAAACCACAGCATGCAATTTTGCTAATAGGCTTTGTGAATTTACCGTTTCTGATGAGTTTTAACAAACCTTTCTTGATCACTGTGGTGTTTTGTGTCCCCAATGTTTGTACAAATTGCACAGACATGAATCAGAATGACACAATGCCTCGAGATATTGCCTGTAGATCTGATGCAGCTCTCCTCGGAGGAATTCATCCAGCAATGGTGCCTTTTCTCAGGAGTGGCTGTTTGAATCCTCCACATCTATTCAGGGTTTTCCTTTAATTTGTCACTTGACTGTAAGTATAAATTGAATATACTGTACATACTCCACGTGTAAAACCACACCTAACATAATGTCTTTTTTGCACACCTACACAAGCACACACACTCACATACACACACATCCCTTTTCCCTGGTGTTCACAGCTCTGGCCTGATGACCCAGGTGTCAGGTGGCAATGTGAGACCTCATCTTAACTGACCTTAATGACTTCTGAATCCTGCCTCGATTACCCACCTTCCTCATCCCCCCTTTCTCTCTCTCCCCTTTTCCGTGTGTCTACCTCGATCTTTCCCTGTCTCACACGAAACCTATTAGCATAGTGCTATCTTTAACCTACCTCTCTCATTCTTTAATGAAGCGAGGGAATAGGTGAAGCGTATTTAATGAAATCAGTGTGTGACCAGCCCTCCTAAATCATCTGTGCAGGTTAAAGAGCAAATGGCTCTTTACACTTGATCATGCAGACTGTAAAGCTGTGCGTTCTTGATAGATTCTGATGAGTTTGTCATGGTCAAACTAAATGTAGAATTTGTAATACTAAGTGAACATGTAACTCTTTCACTATGATAAAGACTAAAAATAGAAAAATAATACAAATATAGTGTTCACATAACAATCAGTCGAAACAACTGAATCAAAAAGCTATAATAGTTTGAAGTCCCATCTCTTACTTTTTGATGGCCAAATGTTTTGGGGAAAGAAAGTGAGGTGAGAGACAGATTGTGTGAGGGGAAATAGAGGAAGGGAATTGAGTCATTTGAGAGACGAAAGTAAGCTGAGCGAGGAAAAGACGAAACGAATGAAGTGACAGGTTGAGCTCGCCTTGTGGAAGAACAGAAACCGTAAAAGTGGTGATACAGGATGTATGTGGGCTTAAAGGTGTGTCTGAGTGAACAAATCCGTGTCTGTGATAATATTCAGTTTGAGGTGTCAGTAAAATATAGTATGCATGGAACAAGTGCGGTTAAAAACACTTATTTTTAGGTGTAGCCATCAAATAGCTGCAAAACAATCATATAAAAAAACAGGAGCCAGATGCATAAAACTTTGTGTAGGTTCATGGCTCAGAAAACAGAAGTACTGTGTGTATATGCATTCTTGTCATTAGAATTATGAAGCTGTGTGTGAATGCCTGGTTTTGTTTCATGAATCTCAATCATCCTGGAAATGTGCAAATGTGCACAAGCCTTAACTCCACTCCCACAGTTAGCTATATATGGATGTTGACACTCCCTTAATCAGCTCATCGGTTAGTAGGCAGCATGGAGTCGTCATTGAAGCAGCACATTTTCTCTGTGTGATGATGTTAGTCCCCATAGTTTGACCATTTTTTGAAAATTGACCTCACTGTATAAAATGACCTGTGGTGACCTCTAGGATAATCACAGCCTCATGAAACTTTACAGCCACAAACCAGAGACCTAGGGCATTCAGAGGATGGATGGCTTTCCTAGGTAGATTGACAATAAGGGGGTTTCTGAGCAGTTTCCAGAACTGAAGTGCTCACCATCTAATTGCCGAAAAATGCAGTTCTTGCTGAAATTCCCAAATGTCAGAAGTTTTTTATATCAAATCACAGCATGGCTTTTTCTATGGTGTTCCTCAAGGTCTTGGTGTCTTAATGTGGTATTTTGGGGGGTTTATTGATCATTATTATCAATTCTCGAGTGGTTAAAAAAATTGTTAAATTTAACACCAAATCTTTGTAACAAATGGTATCAACCCAAAAATTGCTGCAACAATTTATGAGACATAATAGAGCATGGAGATGACCATCATATACTTCCATCGTAATGTTCTAAGCTCTTATACACTCTAAACTTTCAACATTTTAATAGCCGCCTAACCAAAACACAATGTTTATTACATAGGTATGGCTAGAAAAACTTGACACAGTGCTGAGCTTCATCTCAACTTAATCTTCAGGTTCCCAGCTTTCAGATGATGTACACCACTTCTATGTGACATATACTGTTGACCTGCTGTCTCCCCCTAAAGACCCCCTGTACCACCTTAAAAAAGAAAAAAAAGGTCTATGGGGAGGGGAGTAGTGGAAGAGGTTAATGGACATTTTACAAGTCACTCTGTATTAAAAAAAAAAAAGTAATGAAATCTGTGAAATTGTCAAAAAGAACCCCTAGATATGCAATATTTTATGTATTAGATTGTTTCTCTCTCCTTATTTTTATTTATATTTACAGCTGGCTCTAAAAATCTGTGTGTATGCATGTGTGAGGTCTTCACATTTTTATTTTTAGAAATTCAGGTTTATGTGTTGGAAATGGCGTATGCATGCTTTTTGGGTGTAGGCGTTGTTTATACATCTGGCCTCAGGTGTAGTGTCTGAAGCCATATATTCAATGGCAAGAGGACAAAAGCTGTGCCGTCCCGTAGTCGAAGATCCTGTAGTCCAAATACACACACATGAACACACATACACCCACGCACAGCCATCCATGTGCTGAGCTGATGACTGATAGTTAAATGCAGTGTTAACCAAACACAATCACCACCACAATTCACACTTTTCACCCAAAACACAGTTTGTATTTATTGCCAAATAAAGCCTGTCTGTGTACCTTCCATAAAACACATTATTGCATTAGAGTGCTAAGTGTGAATGTTTGGGAAAGGTCACTCGGAAAGTGGGACATGATTGGCGAGTGGTTATTTGCAGTCAGTCATCGTTGTGACGTGAAAATCCATAGGGAAGAAGAGTTGCCTCTCTCTCCCTGGCTGAAATTGACCACCAATCGATGGTCTAGGAAATTGGTCGGTGGTGCAGAGCTATGGGGGGTGGAGCGAGGGGAGGGCTGAAACTGTTCGGTGAAGCACAAGCTAAAGATTATTTATGATCATACATATTTTTCTGCTGACACATCGGCAGTTAGGTCCTGGATTACGGGTCTTTCATTATGCGCCAAATGTTTCTGTTTTCTTATTCTAAATGGCAGACTTGGAATTGTATTTCTCTGCAAATGGCTACTCTGTGATTACATGCTGGAGTCCAAATGAGGATCATTTACTCATCTACATTGTCCTCTCGTTTGGGCTCAGGTCTGCGAGCCCAAATGTGAGACGCTCTCATTGCCGTTTTCTCATTTTATTCCTTTCTTTTCTCTGTCTTACCCCCGTCTCCCTCATATTTGCCGGCTCCACTGCTCTCATTTCCTTCTTTCATTCGCTCTTTCTGTCTCTTTCTCATTTTCTCTCTTTCCCCAGTACCACAGAGACTTGGAGATGAGCTTATCACTTTCTGCATCACAGGACCAAGCTGTCATGCTGGCTCTGAATAAGCCTGTGTGTTTGTGTGTGTGAGTGTGCGTGTGTGTGTGTGTGTGTGGAGAAAAAGATGTGAGGAACAGCTTGCGAGTGTAGGTAGGCTCCAGAACAATGCATTTTGTTGCTTTAAACTTGCTTCTGTCTGGATACATTACTCATGTGATACCTCTGATGGGATGCATCCACAGATTTTGACCATTTGCAGCTTTGTTGTTGTTATACACTGGCGACCTGTGCAGGGTTTACTCCACCTCCTGCCCAATGTGTGCTGGGATATGATCCAGCCCTCTGAGACCCTGAACAGAACAAGCAGTCTAGGTAATGGATGGGTGGATGGATGGATAGATGGATGTTGCCTTACCAATCAGTGGCAGATGTGTCATTTAACAATTACAAGAATAGCACCACAGAATATTGCAAACTCATCCCACAGTCAGGAGATGGCAGACTTAGCTGTGGTAGTCGACATATCCACCAAAAAAACAGAAATAGTCAAATAGCTTTAAAGGAAATTAATTTGTTTTTCATTGCACACAAAGGGAATTTCTTTATCAGGCTTGTGGGGATAATAAGCCATTAGAGTCCCAAAACGAGATGAAACAACCTGAAAAAAAAGCTTCCTTTCTATGAGCAGTATACAGTGCCATCACATCACAGGAGCAGGATGTTTATTTTCAAATATTTCTGACTGAACAAATCGTACATGTTTCAGTCACCAAATACTTTTCACATCTGGCAAAAACAGAACAATTGGTTTTATTGTAAACAAGGACAAAACAAACAAAAGTATCATATACCCTCTCCAGATATTGATCTGATACCTCAACTCTGGGTATTTGCCAATACAGAGTTCCAATACCAGTGCTCTCTGTTCCCCAAATTTAAAATCTGTATAAATCACTGCATGGAACCCATTGGAGTCTTTTTAATGTGAGGTAACATGAGGCCAGAGATTGTGATGGCACTGAAAACTGAGTTGGCGGCCCACCTTGACTGAATAAATGTAACTGATAACGAGACATTGACAAATAAACTCTATTAACATGGATTGGTCCTGTCATGTATGGATAACAGGAAGAGTAGCTGTTACTCAGGTAACAACCAATGGGGAATCCAAATAAACAATGTCACAGCCGATACTTAATCCACTTAATAAGGTCAGGTATCTGCGCTGATACAGATCTGTTGTGTCGGATACGTGCATCTCGTTATTCATACTTTATTGTAGCCTCAAAAATTACTACGCAGTTTTACCAAACTCGTTTAGCAACATTATAAATTATTGCATTATTTTTATTTTTATATCATTAAATTATTATAAACATATGCTATTTCCTTACCTCAGTTATATGTTGAATGCTTGTAATTGAATCCAGCTTTGCAATGATCAGATCTGTATGTGCAAACATCCTATTTAGCAGAGACACATTTTGTTGATCTCCGGCTACATCATTTGAGGATGGCATCTCTGCTTAATGGGCCCTATTCAAAGGAAAAAATCCCCCTGTTTAAACATCTCTACATTTGATTCAGCTGCAGCAATCAGCTCAGAGTTTCTCATGTCCTCTCCAAAATGTTTTGGAATGACTTCAGCTTCTTCTTTTACAGCTGGTGCAGCGGTGGAAGCACATATGTAGAGCAGTGGGTAACCTCCGGGTCTGAAAAGTGAAGCCAATGCTGAAGTGCCTTAAACTTGTATTCTTTCTAATAGCCAGCAAGAGGCGACTCCTCTCGTTGCAAAAAGAAGTCGGATCGTATAGAAGAGAAAATGACCCTACTTCTCACTTGTATTACCTCAGTAAACATTGTAAACATGGGTTTATGGTCTCAATCGCTAGTTTCAAGTCTTCTTCAATACAGCATGATGTTCATTTGGTAAATAATGGTCCCATTTAGAGTCAAATAGACCATAAAGCTGGATATGCTTTAGGGCGTGGCTACCTTGTGATTGACAGGTCACTTCCACGGCGTTGTTCGGTTTGGGAGTTGTTTGTGTCTTCGTCTTAGTACTTTAACCCTTTCACAGTGTGTTTTCAGTTCATGAAAGTTAATTATAACCTTTTTGGTTGGCTAAATATGCCTTATTCAGCGTTGTACTTAGCTCCACCCTCTCGTGTCACTTCTGGTTGCAAAGAACCAAGATGACGACGGCCAAAAACCAAGATGTCGACGGCCAAAATGCCGAACTCGAGGCATCAAAAATAGTCGTGACGTCACGGTGACTACGTCCACTTTTTATATAAAGTCTATAATGTAGCGATGATTCAATTTCTGTGGGTTTAACCTGTAAAAGACAACTTGGACTAGATCAGCAAAATCAACTAAATTGATCACACAGCATGTATAACAAATGTGAGTAGTAGACGGGAACAGGAAAAATATGTGTCATCATTCTTCAATTTCTAATACATTGTTATCTTTAATGCTGTATATGCGTTACCTATTGCGTTTTCTCTTTGCTCTTTCAACAAACCGGTACAAAGAGTTCCAGCAGGTGTCACTGAATTTAAGGAACTGCACTTTGCATTCATGCTCCACTGTTTCAAAAGCCATGGTGGATGTGGTTTCGTTCCACAATGCGTGACATTTAGCCAAAGCAGAGCGAGAGAGCCTCTTGTTTATTCTGCAGCAGTAGCATCAGCTGTTGAACAAGATTCAGGAGATGACATGCGCACTTATGATGCTGTGGGAAATGATATTCATGTCCGGCGTTGCCAACTAAAATAGACATCTTAATACTCCACCTCTGAGTGACCTTCATCTCCTGAAGCCCCACATGTAATGGAGTGTCTCTCCCCCTTTCATGAGGTTTAAGCTGCTTCCTGTTGTTGTCCTGGTCTACATCAAACGCGTGGGAGTCTTTCATGCATCTGCAGGCCAGTGCATCAGAGCACCTCGCTAAAGAGGTCTGGTCAAATGACAAGTGACACCCACCGGCATGCTGTCTTGCAGTCCAGTGGGCTGTTGTGGTAGCTACATGACTGACAGATCTAAGCTTGTAATGATTGTTCTCTTCATGCTCTCTGCAGCTTCCTGAATTTTTAAGCACAGCGTTTTTCTTGTCATTACTATACAGGGAGTTTCTATCATATCTTGAATCATGGTACCTCAAGCAGAGGAAATGGCTGGTTGCCTTCTCAAATGAATTTGAGCAAAAGCTTGTCAAGCGATGCCTCTGTTACTGATGGGGCAGAGAAGGAAATGCATTTGTGATCTTTGCATTTCACATAGGTTTTTTGACATCAGAGGAGAATTTTCACTTTCCGCTGGACTTTGTATAGTCTGTAGACATATTCTGTTTGTTGCAGTGAATCCTCTGTTGAAAAGAAAGCCGTCAATAAAGCTACATGGGATTGTTAATGAAATAGACTCAGCATCACCACATACACAAGCTTACTCAAATTCATAGGCAGTGAAAACAGCCATTTTTATGTAATTCGGAAATCGCTGCTCTAATCAAAATATGAGTTTTAAATTATGTGAATGATTTTCTCTCCAAGTTTTCAGTTATGTAAAATAAAACCCTGCAAAGTTCTGTGTATGTAAGGGTGGATGCATTAACCTGAAATTAAAATGAATCGCCAAGGCCAAAGCTGAGTATCAAGAAACTGAGATAAATACTAAACGCAAGATATGAAATACTAAGCACCAGTATTTCCCTTAAAGGCTAATTTGTTTTGCACCAATGCATAAATTAAACTGCTTTTAATTTATAGCAAACAGAAATTAAAGATTCAGTCAATTCTGGTAGACACGGGTTCTGTAAGCACAGAACTGTCTACTGCCACTAGGTTTTCTATTCAGTGTAGACATTGATGATCATGCTTCAATCAGAACTTTGATAGAACTGCATAGCATTATATTGCTTTATCCTCACATTGAGATTGAGAGCAGGAATAACCAAACATTTTAATGTATGATATACTGTATTCATACAGTGTTCAAACTGCGGTTATAAACTGAACCTAAAGAGACAGTTTTCTGCTTTCTGTCAGCTCAGTGTCAGTGCACTGCTCTAATATTCTGCTCTCAAACAAGTATCTACAACTGGAGCAAGGTATCCTCTCACAGCGTGAGTTGCTAGCGCTGTTTGAAAGTGCTATAGATTAGTAAATTGGATGGAGCCACAAGTTCCATAAGTATTCTTTTAATGGTAACTTCAGTATTACATAAAATCACAAGACTCTACTAGTCAGTTTAAAGAGCATCTTAACAACCTCTGTCTTTTCTGACCACCAATGTATTCACTTCTCAGTGATGTACAGAAGAAGTGTACACCCCGTCCCCCGTGATGTTTAGTTTCTCTTACATATTCTCCGAAATAATTCATAAGCGAATTGACAAATTGCTAGGGATGCACCGATCCGACTTTTTCATTTTTTTTCCCTTTTATGTGTAAGGCAACACCAGGCCTGACTTAAATATTGCTTTCCTAACTTTGTAAAACAAAATGTAACTAATAGATACATAGCCCAGATATAAATTTACTGAATTGTATTAAAATAATAAATCGTACACCAACAACTTGGTAAAAAATCCTCAAAATGAATAGAAATTACAATTCAAGTGTAAACCTTTTTAATGCAGCAACAAATTAGTCAAAACTTAAACGGGAATTAAAATTCCAGGATATATAGAATTGAATTGAATAGATCGGCCCCATTGTCACCGATCCAGTTATCTGAGTCAGTATTGACCCGATATCCAATCCGGTATCGGTATCAGTGCGTCCCTACAAATTGCTGAATTAATTTTCAAACTCCTACAAAATATACCTAAAGGTTCAGCTCACCATAAGTGGGAGGGCAACAGATATTCATGTAATATAACTATATAATATAGTGTAATATGTTGACTTCTACCCCAAGGTTTTTGTGTACAGTCTTGTACTGTTGACTTTTTATCAATCAACAAGATTTTTTTCCAACACAGTTTTATTTGTTTTGATAATTTAGTTTAATGCAAATCCACTCCTCAGAGGTGATCCAGTGGCTTGTAACATTACATTTTCTTTGCAGAGAATTACCTAGGACATAAATTGTTTAATTCATTCTAATTCAACTGATAGGGTTTTATTCAGTGATTTATATCAAACTGTTTGGTATCATTCTGCAGCTGAGATAGCCCAACTTTCTTATATGGAAAAATAAAAAAGACTATGTAAATGAACTATTATTAGTCCTGTAAAAGAAGTTTTAATGGAAGAATCAATATAGTTTATTAAGATGGGAGGAGTGCTCTTCGCGCCAACTAAATACGGCGCCCCTTTCTCGGAAGAAAATGGAAGAGGAAGTCAGAAGAAATGCTACTACTCGGGGCTTTGTCGCTGAACTATGATCTCTACCCCTCCCGAGCCAGCAGGCTGAGGAGTGGGTGAGCGGGCCGTCCTGAGGACCAGTTTGCCCTGCGAGCCCGACACCTCACAACATGCTGAGAGGATATCCAGTTGACCTGAGAAGAAAGAACCTGAAGAAGCCTCTTCTTTCACCTGGGTTCTAATATGCTACAACTAAGACTAAAGAACTTTGAATCCTGCACGCCAGATCTCTCTCTCACTGCTCTGCTTGTCTGCCTTCGGTTCCTGATCCATCGACTGATGCAACCCTGCGCCGTCTGAAGTGCCCTGCAGCTCCACTGCAATCCTGTGATGCACAAACGTGCTGAAGACTTTGGTCCAGCGACTATAAAGAGAAAGAGACTTTAAAATAAAAGACTTTAAAAATGAAAGACATTTTGAAACTGGCAAAGATGCCATAATGACCCACTTCTACTACAGACAGAGAGAAAGAGACGGAGAGAAACTATTCTAGCCGAGTGACACCGTGGGAGATGACCATGTCCGAAGATACCGGAGAAAACCGAAACAAACTGTTACCAGACGGAAGAACAAGATCCAAACCGAACTACAGAGACTATGACTAAGTGTCATCCAACAAGATCCAAAGAGAACCTGCTGAAACTCCCATCAGCTCAACCTCTCATCTGCTCATCAGAACAGTCAGGTGAAAATAATAAATTTTCAGATGTCAATGAGTTTGATGTTACTAGGCCTAAATGCATTTTGCTAAATAAGTAATGTTAGTTAATAAAGTAATGCTAGTTTGATAAGTTGATGTTAGATGCAAGACTGATTAAGAAATTAAAAAGCATTAATCAGTAAGATTTAGACCTAAAGTAGGATTTCCCTTAAAATTAGAACTAATATGAAATTTCTTCAGAATCTTCCCTGGTGCTTCTTAAACTCTCAACTGCTGAACGGTGCATTAATATAATGAAACTAAATGTAATGAATAATGTAATTCAAACATTTCTTTTTTTCTTATTACATAGCTTGGTTGAATACTCGATTCTGATTGGTCAATCACGGTGATCTACGGTCTGTTATTTCTTTAAAGCAGACCGTTGCTATGTATAACAGACCGTTGCTACGGGCGCAGTTCAGATGTCGGACTCTGGCAGACCGTTTTTGTGTCAAATTATTTATTTCCTAAGTAGCCGAGTAATAAGAAGGATAATGTACAGCTAGCGGGTCAATGTTGTGCAGTAAACCCCTTCAGGGCGACGTAAGACCCCTCTGCTTCGCCCTCCTGCATCTCCCTGTCAGGATTTATTTCACAGCAACGACCGGCTCGCTCTACATTATCTGTTACTTGTTGCCTTCTTTCTTGTGTTGCACTGACATACAGTATGAACATTGGTGTCTCATTCCCTGCCCAACTGACTTGTAACAGATAATTTCCCTAGGATCGTTTAACCCACAAAAATCGCTTTTCTAGTCTCTTAGAAAGCTTTACAAATATTAAATCACTATGGTTTCAATAAAAAGAGTATTGTTTTGCGACCTTTGTAGGACTCTTTGCCATGCTCAGTTTAATACTGAAAATAAATACAAGAAAAGTAATTTTTTAGGGTTAGGGTTAAAGCGTAAACGTTATGAAAAGGGCTTCATGACTAAATGTTATCAACTCTCTGAAGAAAAAGTTGAGGGTGCTTGTACGCCCCAAAGTTAAACAGGCATGATGCCAAACAGTTTTCACCAGTCATTGCAAGATCTCATGTATTACACATTATAAATGATTTGTCAGATAGGTTAGAAGAGACTTGTTTAAAGAGTAACTTAACACCAGGTTGAAAAGTAGTGTTTCACTGCCCTCTGTGGTTGAAAGTTTCAAGCTTTTTTCAACTCTGTGTCCTTTGTTGCACCTGTAAGGTCGCCCCATGATTGGAAATCAATTAAAAACACAAAACAATAACAAATATCGTCCAGAAACCCTCATAGGTACTGTATTTAGTATAAAAAACATGCTCGGATCATAACATGGCAAACTCAAGCCCAACAGGCAACAAGCTGTCAGTGTGCTGTCTTGACTACGACTTGCCCAAATCTGCATGTGATTAACCTAAAGTGGTCATGTCTGTAATGGGGGACATGTGGGTACCCGTAGAACCTATTTTCAGGTGAATGGACCCCTTTGCAAATGGCCATGCCAGTTTTTCCTCGACAAAATTTAGAGTAAGTTTGGAGCGTCATTTCTGTGGCACCAGCAGCCACCCAGCCTTATTAAGTGATAGTCAACCTTCTCTGTGCAGGACACTGTGGAACTAGCGTTCACAGTGGCACTGATATGATAATTAGCTTATCTGTTGCACTACTGGTGAGCTGGGCAAATCTTCAATAATACAGGAGACACTGTAGAAGAGAATAAATAATTAAATGAGGTACAAGGGGGGGGGCGAGAGGTAGCACGATAATATGGTTAGGTGTTATGAGCAATGCTAGCTGAAGATGTGATGTGTATCTCTCTGAGGATGATGGAGTAATGTGCTGTATATGGACACTCAGTGTTTATAGGGCCCTCCTCCTTTCTTCAGATGACCATTGACCTTCTGATGTCATTGTTACCACTAATGATGAAATAAAGAGATGGTGTCATAGCCTGCATATTTTGGCCACAGTGACCCTGTGACTCAGGAGGCTGTTGAGTCATAGGTTTGACTCTTCAGAGCTTCAGCCCCCTCCCGAAGACTAAAACACAGACTATTTTAAAAAATACCGCCATAAATAAATACATAATCTGATGATCCAAAATGACTTTGCGATGCAACTATTCTGACTCCTCCTTTCCAAAATGATGTTCTGCTTTGCCTCCCTTCTGTATGCAGTACTGACTTAAAAAACATTTTAAACAGACACTTACAGTATGTTATGTACAGCACTATTATTGGATGTTTTCTTATTTATTATTTTTTTTGTCAAATGCTGGGAAGCGAGGAGATCCCTCGCGATGGAAAAACGCACATGTGGACATGTACCACAAGCTGGTCAAACATACATTGTAGGTAACAATGCATCGAGCATTACATGATTCAATTGTAGGACTTGATTCACTTTGGCTGTTATCACAATACCAGTACTCTTACTGTCTAATGATAATAGATCTATTATAGATACATTCTGTACATCCAAATTACATTTGCAATTAAATAACACTTAAAGTCATATTCAATTACATACCCCATCAGCTATTGGGAGATTTTTTTGGGGGGAAGGGTAACAGACACAGGAAGCACAATTTTAGTACAGTAGCTAGGCTGAGAGCTGATGATATAGCAGTAGGGCAGGATGTGATGGCTCTATTGGGGGGAATTTTAATCTCTCTGCAGCTATACAATGAAGAGACATAATTAAATCAGGGTCTTCACATAAAAATGCTGTAACTAATTAACCAATAAATTATCAGTTGCTGCTCCATAAATCACGATGTACAGATCAATTTTTATGAACCATAGTTGAGAATTGCTCAAACGCAACTTTTGCACATTTGTCCATAATAACAGCGTTTTTCAACCACTGGTGTGGCCAGTGGGCAACCTCCGTGTCTATGAGAAAATTAGCCTACTTCTCACTTAAGTTATTACCTCAGTAAACATTGTAAATAGGGGTGGCCAAATATGGCCAAAATCTTCTATCACGGTATATGTAAGGGATAATGTACAGCGAGACGGTCATTGTTATGAAAGAAACCCCACGTCGGGGTCTCTCATCGCCCCTTCTTTCACAACAATGACCTGCTAGCTGTACATTAACCCGCTTATTACACGGCTACTTACTTGAGAAACCAATAATTTGACACAAAAACGGTCCGCCAGAGTCCGACATCAGAACTGCGCCCATAGTAACGGTCTGTTATAAAGAAATGACAGACCACAGAACGCCGTGATTGACCAATCAGAATTGAGTATTCAACAAAGCCGTGTAATAAGTAATTTGCAATCACTGATTTCTTTGGCCACTTGGCGGCAGCGGGAACAAGTTAGGATCACTTGTTTGCGTCCGCTTACAGCTGGTGAGCACACAGACCTGTAAAGGCATCACCAATTGATGCAGCCATAACAACTGTTTTTTCTCTGACAGTTTACACCACACGTCCTTTCTCTTCCTCATTGAAGGTTAAAATATTTTTTTATTAAAATATTATAAATTAAAATATTGTATCAATTAAATTAACGTCAGTGAACTGATAATTCATTAATCATTGTCATCCCTACTTAGTTACTATGCTTTGCTCTTAATATGTCTGAAGTGACATTTACTGGAATTATAAAATAGGGTGTTCTGTTCTGGTAAAAAAAGTGTTAAGGATACTTTATCTCCAAAACAGTCTGTGACTTGATAATGGAATATTAGTTGTAAACATTGGCAATGAGTGGACGAATAAACAAAGAATAGGAAAAAGCTAATTGTGATGCAATGTTCAGTTAAGGTGCTTGTGGTAGCTGCATGAACTTCACACATTAACAGCAACACCTTCATCTGAGAGGCATTCTGAGAATTGACGAGAAATTTTTCCCCTTAATACCACAACTACCAGTGGAAACAGCGCGACCATTACCATGCACTTGTAGCATTCTCTGAAGCCATTTATGTAATCTAGGAGGGAATAAATTAGCCTGACATTAAATGATAAATGGATGTTAATGAGTAATCATTGAAGCACAGCAGATATGAAGTCTACATGCACTCAAATGTGACAACTGATATTAAATGCTTACTTCCTGCAATTCACCCCCCCTGCCCCATGCATCCATAAACAATTAATAATCATCAATTTTGATATGGGCTGCTATGGCCATGTGTTTAATCATGGAACACATAAAGAAATAAATGAAAAATCACGTAACCGTATATGACAGGAGGAAAACAGCTTGAAAGTGCTCTGAAGTAATTACCCCCCCTGTATGAATCACCATGCACCATTGCAGAATTGCAGAAGAGTGACATTAATGTTACGTGGCAACGGAAATATCTGATAAAAGGCTGGAGTGAGAAGCATGTCACTTTTTTTCATTATAGCTTTCTTTCCACTCTGTGTTACCTTTGTTGTGTTTTGTTTGTAGATGAAATGGCTTAGATCTTCTTAAAACTGTCAGTCATGCTGGACAAATTATTCTGTTGCTTGCTTTGATCCCCTTCCTGGCCTTCCAAGCCTGGGGGGGCATCAAAGAAGTGCATAACTGAAAGAGGACATCCTAGCTTACAAGAAGCCCTCTCTCCATGCCCTCGTCAACCAGACACGGGTCACACTGGCGAGCAAGTGTACTGTGTATACTAATGGATGTTAAGTTATGATGGTTTATTTTTTACGCTTTGTTTATCACTTCATTTATGTGATCAAGGCGCACTTGAAGAAATACTTACTTTAAAATACAGTATATGCTTATTCGTTTTCTTGCAGAGAGTTCATTCATTCATTCATTATCCGTAACCGCTTATCCCAGTCGGGTCGCGGGGGGGGGCTGGAGCCGTTCCCAGCTGACATTGGGCGAAGGCGGGGGGGGGGGTACACCCTGGACAGGTCGCCAGACTATCACAGGGCTGACACATAGAGACAGACAACCATTCACACTCACATTCACACCTACGGGCAAATGCAAACTCCACACAGAAGGGCCCCAAACTGGATTTGAACCATTCCAATCCATCGGTACCAACCATGTCATACTAGCTTGTCGCAAAGGAGGTTAAATAACGCTCCAAACTTAAGCCAAATTTTGTCAAGGAAAAACTGGCATGGCCATTTTCAAAGGGGTCCCTTGACCTCTGACCTCAAGATATGTGAATGAAAATGGGTTCTATGGGTACCCACGAGTCTCCCCTTTACAAACATGCCCACTTTATGATAATCACATGCAGTTTTGGGCAAGTCATAGTCAAGTCAGCACACTGACACACTGACACACTGACAGCTGTTGTTGCCTGTTGGGCTTGAGTTTGCTTTGAGTTTGTTTTTTTTATGCTAAATGCAGTACCTGTCAGGGTTTCTGGACAATATTTGTCATTGTTTTGTGTTAATTGATTTCCAATAATAAATATATACATACATTTGCATAAAGCAGCATATTCACCCACTCCCATGTTGATTAGAGTATAAATACTTGACAAATCTCCCTTTAAGGTACATTTTGAACGGATAAAATGTGTGATTCATTTGCGATTAATCGCAATTAACTATGGACAATCATGCCATTAATTGAGAGGAAATATTTTTATCGATTGCCCTAGCTATAACCAATTCCTGCCATATGACAGCCATGAGTGGGACTCTTGTTGTCACTATATCACCATGGCAAATGGACAAACTGTTGTTGGTCAAGAAATAGCTTCACTGTAGCCTTATGTTTTCTCCTCAACAAGGTTTGCTGGCTATAATTTAATCAGACCTCTAGGGATGGACCAAAGACAGCAACAAATCAGAAACTGGTCAAGCATCACGTTGAGAAAACATTTTGAGAAAAGCCCTGTATATTTTCTTGTCTTAGATAGGGATGTCCCCGAATGCAAAGACTGTATTTGAAAAAGCACATATTATAATGCATTCATGTGGATTCATTCACATTCATTCAGCCAATAGAACATCATGTCAAAATTAAAAAAAAAATATCCACTACATTATCACCAAAAGCCAGTTGTTGATAGACAATGTTTCCCTGGTGTCAATTTTTTGATGTTAAGATGCCGGACTTTTTAATCTACCAAGAGAATTGTGGCACGATCACACGTGCGAAATGCAGGCGAGTGAGCATCGCCTGCTGAGGCGATTTTCGAACTGAAAGTTCACCAAAGTTGAACTCCACGTGAATGCGAAGATGCAAATTTGCTTTGCAACCAGAAGCGAATATTTTTTTGCACCTTCGCTCACATAGAATGGGAGTGAACGGGAGGCGGATTTTGTGTTTTTGTTGCTGCTCTTTACATTCCTCCTGATGCAATTAAAAAAAAAAAAAATACTACTAGGAATGCACTAATGTTTTTTTTTTTTTTTTTATTTTCATGTTTTTTTGTGTCGCATAAGAGGACCAGGCTACAATTTGTTGTGCAACCCTGTGTTGCAGAATGACAATACATGAACAAACAGAACAGTGATGTGACAAATACTTAAAATGCTAATGATTTTGAATGGGCAGTGCCAGTGTGTGTTTTGTTTTTCACAAAATCAGTGCATTCCTTTAAAGCACAGTCAACTTTAGACAAATTTCCCTCTCCTTTAACAAATAGATGTTTATTCACACCCGTTGTGGATTGCCCGAAGGCATTCTGTAAAAGTTTGTAATCACTGCCAGAAGGAGAAGTACACATATTTGTTTGAGAAAATGTAGGAATTTGCAGCAAATTATCACATAATAACTCATGGATTGCAGTGGGATCACAGATTGATGGTAACAGTTCAAACACATCTGACAGTGGAATTTCCCTCGGAGCGTTGTCATTGATTATTCACATTGATTATTTTGAGAAAATGCTGGGTGATGCTTATTAAGAACATTATAGCAGCTGTGATGAATATGGCTGCTGGCTGAGTGAGAGGCTCAGCACAAACCCTGATACATCTTCACGCTCCTTTTATTCCTTACGAATGGGCTGTTTAATTATTTATGGTATAACGTCACCATGAAGGCGCATCGCTGTTCGTTTATTTTGCCTCTGGGCACATTACCCTTGTCATGCAGGGTCATTATCATTTGGCTATTTCTTGCTGGGCTCCGTGTCTTCACATCTTTTCTCTGTATATTTTCTTTCCCTCAAGGAGGGACACAGTTGGCTCGGAGTAGAAGGGTGCAGCAAAATCTGTGCTCTTATGCTGAAATCAGAATGCCTGATGAACGGTCACTAGAATAACAGTTCTGCAATGGAATTAATAATGACAAAGTCAGAACAGTTGAGGAGCATTTCAGTGTCTTGACTTTAAGCAGCACATCCTCAATTTATGAACCATATGAATGTCTTTAGAATGTTGAACACTATTAACAACAAACGTATACGTGTCAGAGTGTTCATGGGCAAGACACTGAACCCCGAGTTAGTCCTGATGGGCAAGCCAGTGCCTTGCATGGCAACTCTGTCGCCGTGTGAGTGTGTATGTAAGTGAATGGGTTAATCAGAAGCAATTTGTAAAGTGCCTTGTTCGTTAAGGTAGAAAAGTGCAATATAAGTGCAGTCCAATTACCATTACTTTCCTGAAATTCCCCTCTGGGGATCAATAATGGCTTATCGTATGTTATCTCATAATTTACAGCACCGCTGACCATTTTGAAAAAGAACTACAACTTTCAAACTTATTTCTTACCAGCTACTGTTGGCTTCCATTCATGTCAGTGTGCTATTAAAAGCAAAATATAAAGGCCTACGGTCAATGCTCTTGGTACTAACTAACAACCTTAGAAATTCTGTAAAAAATGTCATATTAGTTATATTTTTGCGTTAAGAGGTTACAGCAGAGTTAAAACATCTCTTTAAATGTAATTTAATTACAACGGGCTACAACACCCACAGCAATAGTATGTGGAGACTGCTCAAACTGTGGCTGGTTTGTTGTTGTTTCATTTCTCCTTTAAGTTTCCAATGCCCGTGGAGATAGTCTATAGTGAAGTCAACATCGAGCAACTTGAAGAAAGGCTCAATGAACTTTTCAATAACACAGCAAAGCTATCTTCACTACAAAGTCTCTGTTCACTGCCATCATTGGGTTTTTTTTTTATCACAGTGTGAATGAATAAATGTTAACGTGATTACTTCTGCTATTTTTAATTGCATGACATTGGTCTCTTATTCAGTGAGACCGTAAGCATCTTCCTGTTTTTGCGTTGGGATATAGAAACGCACGCTAAGCCTTTTATTTTTCTTACGTCCTCTAAAGAAACTCTTCATCTTTCTTAAACTCCCACTTGTTTTACTAACGTTAGCTGGCTAGTTTCAGCAGTAATAACAACACATCAAATGCAGATCCGGTAGCTAATGGGCGATGACGGACTGACGACCTTTTGAACCGATGACAAACTTTATTTCAAAGTCATTATACTGATGTTGTGGGTTTGACAGGGAGTGATAAGGAAAGATGTTTAAGGTAAATACAGCACAGCCTATATTAGCCTAAAAAGTTGCATTACTAATCATTTATTATTATTCAGCTATTTTTTGGGGGCAAATCATATTTCCTCACAGCACGGCAGCAAATTGCTGTGGCATAAATATGCAAAGCACGATATGGCTTGATTATGTACAACACATTGGTCTAGCAGTGTTTTAGTGTCATCGGGTGAAATCCAATGCTGAACTGTAAATCAATTCCAATGCTGGAGGCTCTTACAGTATGGCGAGACCAGTGTATATTGTGACACTGAAGCTGAAGTATAATTTCATTTTAAAACATACAAAAACGCACATATGGTACTTTAGAAGGAATCTGACAGAAATAAGTATAATTTTATATTATATAGAATTTCTTGCATAATGTCACAAAAGTTCCCATTTTCCCAATCAAAATGATATTCTTATATTCAGTATACCACACAGGCACAGCAAGGAGAAGCAGGGTTAGTCACCACATCCTCCCAGACAGTCTGGGGATTTGAACCATTCAAGAACTGACGGTGCGGTTTTGAAGTTTAGAATTGAAATATTTAATCTTTCAAAATGTCACTCCAACTTCTGTGCCAACACATTTTTATACTTTCAAACTCATGCAAGAAAATCATAGCTATGATTAAATGACCCCCTGCTATTGACAGCTTACTGACCTTCTCTTAATCTTCCCAAATCCATTGGCCTTTCAGGTGGTAGATTACCACCATCCCCTGGTTGTCTTTACAATACTTTGCACACCAGCAATTCTGCATAGGTATTATTTATCTGTATTAGACTCGTACTGCAATGAACTTGCAATTAAAATCAATATCATAGCAAGGGTTAAAAAACCTGTTTACTATTTGTCATCATATTATTGCACTGAAGTGCAATGTTAGTGTAATTAGGCCCCCGGATTAGCTCTACCAAAGACGTAATGGATGTAATGAAAAGCACTAATTTACTTCTTCTCGTTTTGAGAAAATGTACTTCCGTTTGAAGGACAGAAAAAAGACACGATGTGTAACAAAGCAGACAAAAGCCTTCGACTGATCAGCAGGAGTGAAGGGAAGGAGACTTGTTATGACACAAAGCTTGTTTGAAAAAAAAGAAAAAGAAATTGAAGGTATCATAATATCACTTTTCACTCATTCTGTCCCTTATCTTTATTGAAGGAACTCTCACTTTCCTCCATCTTAGAAATGCTGCCATTTTGAAAGGTTAACCAAAATTCGAATGACAATATTTTGGAGTAACAGGATTAAAGTCAATCTAGGTTTTAATAAACAAAGCCATACGGTGTTGTAGCTGCAAAAGTTTTTACAGTGTCAGTCAGTAGCTTTTAAGAGAAGAAACAACTAAAACACCCCCAATTTAAGTAAAAGCAGACTGGTGACCTCCCAATGGGAAGGTCTTAATCCACAAGTAGGCAGACAACTGCAAGTAGTTGTGATGGTGGAAACCAAATCAGATGCCTCGAGATACATGTACGATCTGACATGTATATTGAGTACATTACAATACATATCCAGAGAGTCAGTATGGAGAGCTCGCTGAAGAGGGGAAGAGATATTGTCCAAATCACCACTAGGTTTCAGACCAGTTGGAATTTTTTCATCTTCAAGAGCACCTTAAGGTTCCCCGGACTTACTACATATAAAACTGACTGAGCACTTGGCCTTTGAAACTTTACTCTGTTTAGCCTTAATCAAGGTTTAAAGCTGTATAGCATAATGTTTTTTTTTTAATTATTAATTTGTTAAAGCTAGAGTTGGTAATCATCTTCAAAAACATGTTTGTTGTGTTTGTTACAGGCTGCCTGTCCGTCTACCTGCCTGCCCGTCTACTCATTGCTCATCACCGGAGTCTTCCACAAGCTTGACAACTGTGAGTACCAACAATAGCCATGTTTGTTGTTTACATTCCTAATTAAAATTTCAAGGGAGTGGCTTTGGAGAGGCGCCGACTTGGCGACTTACTCTTTTACCAACTCCTAGCTTTAAATATCCATCAGTGTGGTGATATATTATGAAAACACAAACTAACAAAATTACAGTTGTTGAAACTCTCTCTTTACTCTTGAAGGACATATTGCACCGTTTACACTGGCGTCATGTCAGCAGTGTAACGGCAGCGTCAGTCCTCTCAGTGTCTACACTGTGTAGCCACAATACTGCTGTGTGGTTACCACCAGCATTTTGGCAGTACTCACCGTCCAATAATATAGTTATAGTATATAGTTCTAATTAAAAGTGTGAGTGAAATGCGAGCCATTGCGTGGTCTGTTTAGACAGCTGTATTGAAGCACACCTGTATTAACAGGCTTATGTGGCCACACTCAGGCAGCGGAAACAACCTGTAAACACATTGACATGTTATCACCTTCATAAAGTTAATATAGCGAACTTGTTGGCAAACAGTTACCTATTTACACATCCAACAGATATGGAGCAACATTATCATTTTGGCTCTGTTTTGGTCTCCTTATACTCCTAAAGGAAGTACTTGGGTATTTAGCTGCTAAATGTTCACCAGCTAGTCACTAACTTTGTCTGTTTGACGTTTAGTGCTGGGCAGGTGGTGTACGGTGGGTTTTAGAGCATTCTTTTTCTAAAAACATTGCCTGCTGCAGTTTTTACGCTGTTGAAAGTAGTGAGAGTGATTTTTCGATATTGCGATTTATTGCGATTTTTGTTAATGGAAGAAAGTTAAACCATACAGTACACTTCTAGGGACTCTTACTTTGGAAAATGTCTAAATTAATACAGTAAGAACGTTTGATTTTCAGCATGTATGTAGTCAGAGATGTCATGAAGTCAAATATATCAGTAATTGTCAGGCATTATTTACAAAAGCTTTTCCAGCAACCCAAAAATCAAAGAATAGACATTTCCCTCACAAGTTAGTGGTATTTTCTTTTTAATTTATAAGGGACATGTAATGTTTTATACTTCTGGTGAATATAATCCAATCAATCTTATTTCTATATACAGTATGTATTTTGTATATACTATAGTATATATATACAGTTCCTTTTGTCAACACCTTATTTTGAAAACCGGACGTAGTCACACATGTATACTTCTGCTAATTTCGCCAAGTGCGTCGCTAGCTCCCCCTGTCAGCTCCGTTCTCTTTATCCATCGGGGCCGTTTGAATGCATTTAACATAAAGCCGGCAGCTGTTTGTTTTGGTTGAAGTATACGGAATGAATATGACGTCACTCAGACTACAACAATAAAAGCGGTAACTTCCTTTTACCTTCGCATAGACTCAGATGAAGCAAATGTATCGATTCTGGCATTAAAAAAATTTATTTCAAAATCGTTAAAAAAAATCGCGATACATAGGTGAATCGATTTTTTTCCCCAACCCCTAGTGCTTTACATCTGTGGCTTTGTCCCCTTTCGCATACAAGCAGCCATGTGATCCATTGTTAAAGCGTATGTGTGAACATGCATTGTTGGGTTTTTGTTTTCAATTAAGCACACACCTTGTAGTATCACACTTTGTTAGCTAATAATCAGCAGGCCTCACCACACTATCTTCCATAACAATTTCGCCATCTTCTCTGTAGAGCTCTCACTGATGCAGAGCGCACACTTTACACATGTAAGCTTCAAAGTTTGCAACAGCATGGCAGAATGTACTGTATTGATTTCACCCTGCTTAAAAGTTTTTCAGTGTTTGTGCCAAATACATAATTGCCAGGCAACAAGCTTCCTTCTAGACATTAATTAGGTTATTAATATTTATTTGCTTAGTTATGTCTTTTCCATGTATTGCTTGGCAACAGAATTCAGATCAGGATGGAATAACTGGATCAATAGAGCCTTGAAAAAAGTTTTGCAGTTAATTTGTAGTTAGGCCATTTTGTACCTAGAGAGCTGAGAAATATGTAAAAAATTAATCATCCAAATCACATTAACACTAAATTCATGGTGTGGGACATCACATCGAGCCATTTTATCAGTAGTGAAGGAATAATTTGATTTTTGAATGAAGGTAAAGCCTCTACACCTTTTCATCTATCTCTACAGAAATTCCTGAGGGTTTTTTTCTTGAAGTATCCTCAGAGCTTTTCACACATACTCTTATATGGGTTACTTGGTAGTATGATAAATGAGGAAGAGGTGCACCAAGGGACATTAGTGTTGAATCTTGGGAGGCAGTGGGAGTCCCAAAGCAATGTTCGCCGTGGGCTTAGCCCAACTTGCCTCCCCAAGGAAATGTGTGACTAATATAGTCTCCAAGTTTGAAAATAATTGTTATCTCAAGGTTCAGCTCACACAGGCCATGTACAGTGCTGTACTTTGTAGAGGCCACACAATACTTAATTGGAGTGGTCTTGAACAGTGATATCAGTTTTCCTTAGGTAACCCTGATGTCACAACCATTTTGCCAGATATTGTATATCCTGCGACAATTTGTTTAATTAATTTCAAAGGTAAAAATGCAATCGGTTATCTCACAAACCAAAAACGAATAATAAAGTCACTTTTTTTCCTCTTTTTGTCCCAGATTTTCTCCCCGTCTCTTTGTCTCTCCTCTCGTTTGACCCATTATCCCTCCGTCACTCTATTTTTCACCGTCTCTCTCTAAGTATCTCTCCCTAACCCCTCTTCTTTCTCTCTCATTCTCCCAGAGGCTGGTCATTGCACTCTTAACACAACTCTTCATTAAAGTAATGCTTAACAACACTGTTTCACTCACTCTTTGCTGTAGCCATGCTTGTGTGTATGTGCACATTGTGGAAAGCCAAGTTGGTTCTGCACCTATTGAGATGGCCAAGACTGAATGAGAGTCCCTCGAGGCGCATTGCATATGCCAGTCCCTTTCAGAGTAGGACCTGAATGCGGTTGCCCAGGAATGTGCTCCAATTTTAGACTTGCTGGTGAAAGTCGGCAGGTTTGGATAGAAGAACATGTGATGGTTTTATAATTTTTGAAGCTTGTCCCTGGTCTTGTTAAAAAAAATGGCACAGTGTTATAAAGGACAGGAAGGAAAAAATGTCTCAATGTATTTTCAATTCAGTTTATTATGAGGGACCACAGCTCCTGTTACCTTTACTACTACAACTTTGGATAGTGGTAGGTATAGTGATGAATTAGTAATTTATTATTTATCAGTTATTTTATTTAATTAATTGTATTACTTTTTTTTATATTTATTAATAAGTGGTATTTATCAGTAAATGGCATTCATCTCAATTCAAGCGTCAAATCATAACAGTAGTTATCTCAAGACACTTTTCATATCGAGCAGGTCTAGACCGTACTCTGCAAGATGCAGCTTAATACCAAAGATGAAATTAAGCCAAAGCATAACATTGTCACTCTGAAAAGCACTTTGAAGAGAGATTGTGCTTTGCAGATAAACTAGAACTTGAACAACGTCATTACATCAAGACCACTTGTACAGTTGATAACAGAAATAAAAGGGAGACACAACTAGTTAAAAAATATCATAATAATATTAAACTTTGGTCTCTGCTGATTGAAAATTATACAGCTTACAGTAAAATCTTCAAAATTGTAACTGTAAAATTGTAAAATGTGCCTGTTCGGAACGGGCCGTTTGCTTGGCCTCCGGTATTTTCTCGAGAACCGCTCATCTAAACTTCACACTCGACATTGTGCTTCCTTGGGTCCTGAGCAATATGCCATGACTTAGTTGCAACCCTAGCAAGGCTAAAGTATACGCGTCAGTTGGGTCCAAAAGCTCACATGAACATCGATGGAGAGCGAGCTGTACCCAGCATGCCGTTTGTCGGTGTAACAGTTAATTGGGCTCCCCTCTCAGTACACTACACAGTGTGTACATAACGCACTACTAAGAAAATATGTCCCGTAGATTTCAAGAGCTCACACTCTACACTGCACTTCCTTGGGTCCTCCGCAATACAGCCGCCAAGCGTAAAGTCGATCGGATGAATGGTTTTCGAGAAAATTGAAGGACATATACATACGTATGCTTGCATACATACTGTTCATAGGTACATGCAGACAGACTCGTTTCATTTTAGTTAGATAAAATGTGTTAAACTTATACGTATAAAGTGACACATAATAACAGGAGGGAAGACTAGTATGGATAGAATATATAACTTTGGTACTATGTATTGAAGGCCCAGGATATTTTTCCCACTGTTTATCTTTACCAGTACACAAACACAGTGTAAAAATAAGTTTGGGTCCAAAAAAGTAACATCCGATAGAGGTAAGAACTTGAAAGAGCACACAGCTGAAGACACGTCATTTCAGGATGAGCCACAGTATATTTTTTCTCAAATTGGCTGAGCTGCCAATTTTATTAACTGTCAAAATAAATATACAGGCAGCATAACTGGAAGGTGGCACTCTGCATCTTAACCAGTTATTGATCTTCTAAGCAAGCTGCAGCAAATTGATTACCTTGATAAGGTGGGATGGCTGTAATACGGTGAAAACCTTGGTGGGGTAATACAGCATAAGTGCATTGGAGCAATGCTTTCTCCTGTTAACAGTTGATTGGACAAGACATCAGAAGCATTACATTGAATCAACATGTCCTCGTGGCTTCATAGAGGCTCCAGTATCGTCTGAAACATAACTTTAATGAAGCTGAAAAATTATGATGAAAGATGATATGTTCTGGTGAATGAATCTATAGCTTTCCTGAAAAGAGAGTGTATTACACTTGCAGAATATGCATTTTTACTTTATTTATTAAACATGAAAAATAAAAATAAAAAATACAATATTGATCTGTCTAAGCCATTTATGAAGCAGAAATGACAAACATTCTCTGGTTCTAGCTACACAAATATGAGGATCTGCTGCCATCTCTGTAAATCTAGCAATTTGCAGATTTCACATTGAAATATTGTTTAGTGTGTAAAATATACATGTATATTATAAATATTTACATATATATACACATATATGCTGTATATATTACACACTAAGCAACATAAATTAAAATAATGAAAGATGAATTGATAATGAAAATAATTGCTAGCTGTAACACTTTGTAAATGTGCAGTGGAATTGCCGATGAATGTGCACTTACTCTGCATCCCCGAATCCAATCTACAGTATTCACATTTTTGCCACAAATAGACACACTGGATTAGAACATGATTTCAAATAGTTGTCTATTTGTACTATCAACAGTAAATGTGCAAAATATGCTTTCATTGTTATTTTCTGTATGTACCTGATTTTTTTTTTTTTATTATTATTATATTTACTGTTTTTTTCATTCAATGACTTCGCAACTACTGTACATGAATATTCAGCCTTCCTTGGATGTATAGATGACCCTAACATAAATGAACCCTCTGGTATTCCCTGTGCAGTATGGTTTATGGTACAGTGTATAACATCCATAAGTGCTTTTATTTCCCTCAATTCCCCACATGCTGAAAATTGCCTGAACACATTTTTACTCATGCCCCTGCACTCAAGAACAGCTGGAAAGATCCTATCAGGTATTCTTATATATTTGCATAATTGTTAATATACCTCACAGCATTGCATTAAAATTTAAATTTCTAACCACAAACAGTGAGCAGAGGGGAGCACTATGCTCAACAGACAAATGCAGGCAGAGGGAAAATGGATACCATTTGCATAGTAGTGAAGTGACATCAAGGAAGGCTGCAGGGCATCGTTGGTCCACAAAGTATTCTTATGAGCCCAAGTCACATCCACCCGTTAGTGTAGCTCGGCACGTACATGAGGCAGGTATTTGTGCTTGCGGGCTATTTTAACACAGGAGTCGAGCACTAATCAGCTCCTCCACATCAGCAGAAACAAATTGTCGAGGGGTGAATGGTTGGGAGTAACACCCCAAGGTTTCCCCTCATAACATGCAGGTCAAAGCATCCATGTATGCACATTTTGCTTCTTTGTTGCCGTGGAACAATATTCAATTTCATTATCAAACCACTTCTTTTGTCAGTGTCCCTAGTAATAACAAATAGCCCTTTTTCCCAATAAGTTGGTAGCAAGGGAACATATCTCGCTATTTTGAGAAGACGTTCCAGGGACTTTAATTTTCTGTGCCTTCAGGAGATAAAAATGTCTGTCATTTGTACAGCAAAGGGTCTATGGTTATTATAGCTTTCATCTGCCGCCCTGCTTTTCATCACAATGCTACTATATTGAACACGAATAGCTTTTTAGTCTATAAAGCTGTCTAGCACGTGGCTGTGCACATGGGAGGATGTTTGTGTCTGTGCATGAATGTAGATAGAAGCATATGCAGAAAGTCTAATCTGACTCGGCAGTTCAGTCCAATGGATGGCCGTTGGTCTGAGGGTTTTCCACTTGTTTTTCCTGTCCTCCCAAACTCCTATAGATCCTTGATACCCTTCTGTCTGCAGTTTCTTAGCATTTAAAAGTCACTTCTTTAAGACGGGTGCAAAAACTTTTTTAGACGAGCTGTGATGCGTTGAGGGCTGCGCGTGGTGCGGTGGTCAGGACCGTCGCCTCACAGCAAGAGGGTTGCAAGCTTGGCCCTTCTGTGTGGAGATGGAATGTTTTCCCCGTGTTAGCGTGGGTTTTCTCTGGGTTCTCCGGCTTCCTCCCACAGTCCAAAGACATGCAGGTTAGGTTAATTGTTGACTCTAAATTGCCCGTAGGTGTGAATGTGAATGGTTGCCTGTCTGTCTCTGTGTGTCAGCCCTGTGATAGTCTGGCGACCTGTCCAGGGTGAACCCTGCCTTCGCCCAATGTCAGCTGGGATCTGCTCAAGGCCCCCGCGACCCTGAACAGAATAAGCGGTTACAGATAATGGATGGATGGATGTGATGCGTTGAGTCGGCCATATATCCATGATGTTGGAATTATGATGGGAATTAATTGCATTGATACAGTGGCTATAATTGATATTTTTAATAACAATTTCTGAAATGACAATGTGAAAGGGGTCGCTCGTAGTGACGAACCAACAGAGAATTGATGTGTCTGAGATGTAGTCGGTGAAAAAGCTCTAAAAACCCACTGTCCACTAGTACAGCTCAGCACCAAACAGCCAGATATTTCCCTTACCTGTAGGAGTTGGTGGAGACCAAAATCAGAGCTAACAGAACGTGAATGTTGGACTTACATTCATCAGGTGGCCAGAAACATGACTCCAAATGAATGATGATGTTGCTGTGTATCTGCTAGATGTGTAAACAAGTAACAAATTTGCCATATCAACTTAAAAGCTGATGATTGAGTTCATAACTTATTTCCGCTGCCCTGAGGTGGCCAAAACCTATACTATATTGCAGGTTAAGAACAGTGAACAGTTATGTCGCTGAATTTAAAGCAGCAACACTGAGAGTGGGCAAGGGACCGAAACAAAAATAAAACTTAAGTCTTGCTGAATCTATTAAACACTCAGCAAGTCCTGTCTATTTAGAGTGTCTGGCCTTTCTGGCCTTTCAGTCTCTCTCACAAAAACATCTCCTTTTTAACATTGATCCAGATATCAGAGTGGCACTCTCGACTGAGAAACCGAGATTCTTTTCAGGTCTCCATGATCAATTTGAAGTTTTTAGAGGTCCTTGTAAGCCGAAAAATAGCATGGGTCAGACAAAATTATGTAGAATTGAGGATTTATGCAGTGTTAGAACTCTTAGGAATTCTGGTTACATCAAATGGACTGCACCAATTAAACCTCATACTAAATACATCACCTCAATATTTTAGGGTTATCAGTCTTGCTAGCTCTGAATCTTGACCTGAATCACTCCGGGTTGAGAGGCAGTTTATCCTGTCAGTCAGTGAAACTAAAACATAACTAGCAAAGCAGTCAAAGTGGAGACAGACAGCTGTCATGTAGTTTTAAATGCTAATACTTAAGACATCTTAAGCTTTAACACTGTTAGATGTGACTTAGTGGTCACATCTGGTAGTTTACTAGAACATGTTGAATAATTTGAATTCCTTTAGGATTATGTTTAGAATAGGGTCGTCAATTAATTACAATATTTAATTGCGAATAATTGCATGATTGTCCGTAGTTAATCTTGATTAATCACAAATGAATTGTACATTTTTGTATCTGTTCAAAATGTACCTTAAAGGGTCAAGTATTTAATACTCTTATCAACATGGGAGTGGGCAAATATGCTTTCTTTATGCAAATGCATGTATATATTTATTATTGGAAATCAATTAACAACACAAAACAATGACAAATATTGTCTAGAAACCCTCACAGGTACTGCATTTAGCATAAAAAATATGCTCAAATCATAACATGGCAAACTGAAGCCCAACAGACAAGAACAGCTGTCAGAGTGCTGACTTGACTATGACTTGTCCAAAACCGCATGTGATTATCATAAAGTGGGCATGTCTGTCCCTTTTGAAAATGCCAATGCCAGTTTTTCCTCGCCAAAATTTAGTGCAAGTTTGGAGCGTTATTTAGCCCCTTCGCGAGTTACTATGACATGGTTGGTACCAATGGATTCCTTAGGTTTTTCTAGTTTCATATGATATCAGTATCTTCACTCTAGCTTTAAAACTGAGGACGCTACAACCAAAAAATCGCAAGTTGCGTTAATGCATTAAAGAAATTAGTGGCATTAAAACAAATTTGCATCAACGCCTTATTATCACATTAACTTTGACAGCCCTAATTTAGAAGAATAAAAAAGTCAGTTTGAGTTAATATACAAAATGAATGCACCATATAATGATTAATACTAATACATTTTGTTAATTTTATGCATATTTATCTTTTTTTAACATAGCAGCACTCACTCACCTCAAAGACAAAAAGCCAATCAGACACAAATGTATTAGTGATGCAAATAATAGTGTATTAAAAATATGAAATTATCAATTGACATATCCTATTTTTATCATGTTAATATTGTTATCAAACAGATTCATGTATCTTACTGAGTGGATATTTAATTATTTCTCAATTTCTTTTGAAGTCTGTGACAAGAAAAAAATTGTATGTTCCCCACTTTGATGGGAAATATTTCTCATAAGACCATTCTCATTGCTGCTCTGCACATCAATTTTGTATTTGTCCTTAATGTCTTCTGTCTGACTGCCAGTACATTTGCTTTGAGAAATAACTGTTGATAATAATGAGACCATATGCCTGAGCAATGACACAAGAAGTCATTTGGAGCATTACATCAAACTGATTTGTACTCTGAACAAACACTTATGTAGTGCAAAAAAATTATACAATTTGATGTACAAACCGTACGGGACTTTGGAAGGCCTCGAAAGCACATGTTGCTGCAGACATGCAAAATTAGTTTTCATGACACCAAGCATTCATACATCCTGTATTGTATCCTGTATTTTATTGCTTCATGCTATGGGTGGCATGAAGGTAGAGAGGTTAATAAGTGCTGCATCCATCTATGTATGGGTACAGCCATGGGTGCCGGAAGTAGGGGGGGCCAAAGGGCCATTGACCCCCCTACTTTACGGCCCTGTCCCACTTTCTTTTTAAGGTCGTGAATCACTGTATCGCCGCAAATGCCCCTATAATGCAACATGTTAAAACAGACGTTTCAATCATTCCCCGTCTTGTGCATGTCAAGACCTAAGGGTGTCAGAAGTATTTTTACTCTGCAGATACGCTCTCATTTTAATCTGTGCAGCAGCAGCAGCTGTGTCTCACGTAACCGCAACCTGAACTGAAGCGTTTATTTACGCTTCAAGTCTATTTTTTTTCCCGACAATACATGCGAAACGTGATGGTTGATACCCAATAAAAGGCACTGAATAATATATTTATCCACATTTTGCAACCGGCGTAGCGGAGTGTGCTCTTGATCTTTATCCAATCATAATCAACCATTGTGTAGCCTAATTCAAATTCAATCAAAGTGATCTGACATCCAGCCCGCTACAGTTTCATAGTGAACCTAAAATATTTTTACACTTCTCAACTGGTCGGCTGGCCCTCACCAAGCTCATCGTCTGGTGCGCCGCGACCGAGGTCTGCTTGGAAAGGCCTGACTGTGAGTTTTATAGCACCTCTCGTCCTGTGGGTAGGGACGGGATTCCCGGCGGAACTGTCAAACGGGGCGGTGATGTCGGCACCACGTCTCGTTCACCATGTTTATGCAGTATGACTTTTTGCCATCGGCATTCATAACCATACAACCTTTATGATTAAATTGTTTACTAGAGCACCAAGTGCTTCATAGATCTAGCCTCATAGTTTTGCTCTCAAAATGCTCCAGATTGATGCATTTAACTTTAATATGTTCACAATTTTCTTCTGGGGGAGCACCACACCACAGTCTATCAAAATAGTGTGGGAAACACCGTATTACGTCATCCAAAGCTGCCCCCCCCCCCCCCCACTTCAAAGTCATTCCGGCGCTGCTGGGTACAGCTCTTCAGAGAATAAGACTCCCAAAAGCAAATAATTACTGCCCCCTCAATATAGTACTAAATACAATACATTACAGATCAAAATGGAGTTGAGGTCAACCTAAAGTACACAAAAGAACCACTGCAATGCAAACACGGAATTAATGCGAAATCATTGAGATCATAACTAGGGCTGTCAAAGTTAACGCGTTAAGGCAAATTTGTTTTAATTATTAACACAATTTGTGATTTTTAGCTTGAAGCGGGCTCGGTTTTAAAGATGGAGTGAAGGTACTGGCATCACATGGAATCCATTGGTACCAACCATGTCATACTAGCTTGTCGGGAAGAATACTAAAAAACGCTCCAAAACTTGCGCTAAATTTTGGCTAGGAAAAACTGGCATAGCCATTTTTAAAGGGGTCCCTTGACCTCTGACCTCAAGATATGTGGATAAAAATGGGTTCTATGGGAACCCATGAGTCTCCCCTTTACAGAAATGCCCACTTTATGATAATCACATGCAGTTTTTGGCAAGTCATAGTCAAGTGAGCACACTTTGCAACCGGCATAGTATAGTCTGTCGATTAATTTGGTGGAAAAAAAACTCAGTTTAAAATTTTGAAAATTTTCATGAAAAGTCATACTATAGCATGACTTTTTTCATGAAAATTGACGAAATTTTAAACTGAGTTTTTTTTCCACCAAATTAATCGACAGACTATACTATGCCTTTTTCATGAAAATATTTAACATTCTATATACTATGACATTTTTTTGCGAATATTTTCGAAAAATGTTCATGAAAAAAGTCAACTATAGCATGTCGAAAATATTCGTAAAAAAATGTCATGGTATAGAATGTCGAAAATTTTCATGAAAAAAGGCATAGTACAGTCTGTCGATTAATTTGGTGGAAAAAAAACTCAGTTTAAAATTTCGTCAATTTTCAAAAAAGTCATACTATAGCATGTCTTTTCATGAAAATTGACGAAATTTTAAACTGAGTTTTTTTTTCCACCAAATTAATCGACAGACTATACTATGCCTTTTTTCATGAAAATTTTCGACATTCTATACTATGCCATTTTTTTACGAATATTTTTGAAAAATTTTCATGAAAAAAGTCATACTATAGCATGTCGAAAATATTCGTAAAAAAATGTCATGGTATAGAATGTCGAAAATTTTCATGAAAAAAGGCATAGTATAGTCTGTCGATTAATTTGGTGGAAAAAAAACTCAGTTTAAAATTTCGTCAAGTTTCAAAAAAGTCATACTATAGCATGTCTTTTCATGAAAATTGACGAAATTTTAAACTGAGTTTTTTTTCCACCAAATTAATCGACAGACTATACTATGCCTTTTTCATGAAAATTTTTAACATTCTATACTATGACATTTTTTTGCGAATATTTTCGAAAAATGTTCATGAAAAAAGTCATACTATAGCATGTCAAATATTCGTAAAAAAAATTTAGTTTAAAATTTCGAAAAATTTTTTAAAAAAGGCATATATAGCTGTCTTTTTTGGGAAAAAAACAAAATTTTAAAATTTGTTTTCCAAAAAATCAACTATACATGCCCTTTTTTATGAAAATTTTCGAAATTTTAACTAGTTTTTTTACCAAATTTTTGAAAAATTTTCATGTTTTTATAAAATTTCGAAAATTTTTTCTAAAAATTTTTTAGAATTTTCGAAAATTTTCATGAAAAAAGCATATATAGCTGTCGAAAATTTGGGAAAAAAAATTTATGTATAAATTTCGAAAAATTTTTTAAAAAAAACATATATAGCTGTCTTTTTTGGGAAAAAAACAAAATTTTAAAATTTGTTTTCAAAAAGTCAACTATACATGCCCTTTTTATGAAAATTTTCGAAATTTAAACTGATTTTTTTTACCAAATTTTCGAAAAAATTTTTCATGAAAATTTTCATTCTATACTATGAAAATTTTTTAAAAAAAATTTTCGAAAAAATTTTTATGAAAAAAGGCATATATAGCTGTCGAAAATTTGGGAAAAAAAATTTTAGTTTAAAATTTCGAAAATTTTCATAAAAAAGGCATATATAGCTGTCTTTTTTGGGAAAAAAACAAAATTTTAAAAATTTTTTTTTCCAAAAATCATACTATAATGTTTTTTCATGAAAATTTTCGAAATTTTAAACCCGATTTTTTTTACCAAATTTCGAAAAATTCATGTTTTTATAAAATTTCGAAATTCTTTTAAAAAATTTTTTAGAAATTTTCGAAAATTTTCATGAAAAAGGCATATATAGCTGTCGAAAATTTGGGGAAAAAAAATTTAGGGTTTTAAAAATTTTGAAAAATTTTTTAAAAAAGGCATATATAGCTGTCATTTTTTGGGAAAAAAACAAAATTTAAAATTCGTTTTTTTCAAAAAATCAACTATACATGTCTTTTTTATGAAAATTTTCGAAATTTAAACTGATTTTTTTTACCAAATTTCGAAAATTTTTTAAAATTTTTTTTAAAATTTTTGAAAATTTTTTCTAAAAAATTTTTTAGAATTTTTAAAATTTTTCATGAAAAAAGCATATATAGCTGTCGAAAATTTGTAAAAAAATTCAGTATAAAATTTCGAAATTTTCAAAAAAGGCATATATAGCTGTCTTTTTTGAAAAAACAAAATTTTAAAAATTTTTTTTCCAAAAAATCAACTATACATGCCCTTTTTATGAAAATTTTCGAAATTTTAAACTGAGTTTTTTTTCCACCAAATTAATCGACAGACTATACTATGCCTTTTTCATGAAATTTTCACATTCTATACTATGACATTTTTTTACGAATATTTTCGAAAAATGTTCATGAAAAAAGTCATACTATAGCATGTCCAAATTTCTAAAAAATTTTAGTAGATTAAAATTTCATAAAAGGATATATAGTTTTTAATTTTTAAAAAAATCAGTTTAAATTTAAAAATTTTTAGATATTGAAATTTTTTAAAAAATTACAAATTTAAATATTTTTTAAAAAAATCAATAAATTCCTTTTTTAAAAATTTTCGATTTTTAAAAATTTTTAAAATTTTCGAAAATTTTCATAAAAAGTCATCTATAGATTCAAAATTTTAAAAAAATTTGGGATAAACAAAAATTTTTAAAAAATAGTTTTTCGAAATTTTGAAAAAAACTAGTTAAAATTTAAATTTTTAAAAAGTTCTAAAAATTCTTTCAAAAAATTGAAAATTTTAAATATTTTAAAAATGTAAAATTTTTTCATGAAAATTTTATTAAAATTGTTTTTTTAAAAAAATTTTAAAATTTAAATTTCAAAAAAGTCATACTATAGCATGTTTTAAAAATTAAAAAATTTTTTTAAATTAATTTTATAAAAAAATTTATTTTTAATTTTGGAAAAAAACTTTTTAAAATTTAAATTTTAATTAAAATTAATAATTTAAAATTGACAAATTAATTGTTTTTACCAAATTAAAAGCAAAATTTTTTCATAAATTTTAAAAAAATTTACATTTTTTACGATATTTTCAAAATTTAATAAATATTATGCATTGAAAAATTTTAAAAAATTTTTTTAAAATTAAAATTTTAGAAAAAAATAAAGTGTCATAATTTGGGAAAAAAATTTTAAAATTTCAAAATTTTCAAAAAAATATGATTTTTCATAAAATTGGAAAAAAACTGGTTTTTTCCCCAAAATTTTAAAAAAAAATATTATTTTTTCATAAAATTGAATATTTAAATTTTTTCAATTTTTTAAAAATTTAAAAAAGCAATAGCTTAAAAATTTAAAAAAAATTTTATAAATTAAATTTTTTTTAAAAAGGGAAATTCGAATTTGTAAAAAAAATTTAAAAATTTTAAAAATTTTTAAAAAAGTCATATAATTATAATTTAAAAAAATTAATAAAATTTTTAAAATTAAAAGCTAATAAGCCTTTTATAAAATTTTCAATCTTAAAAAATTTTAAAATTTTTAAAATTTTGAAAAAGTCATATAAATTTCAGAAAATTTTAAAAATTTTTTTAAAATGTCAAAAATTTTATGAAAAAAGCATAGTAATTTTGATAAATTTGTGAAAAAAATCATTTAAAAAATTCGAAATTTTAAAAAAGTCATATAAGCATTTTTAAAAATTGGAAAATTTTAAAATTTTCCCCCAAAAATAATTTTTCATAAATTTTGAAAATTTTAATTTTTTTTTTTTAAAATTTTAAATTTTCAAAAATTTAAATTAAAATATTTAAAAAATTAGGTATAATTGAAAATTTTCATGAAAAAACATTATATTGATTTTAAAAAAATTTAAAATTTAAAATTTTAAAAAGTCATTAAAAGCATTTTTAAAATTGAAAAAATTTTAAAATATTTTTTTAAAAAATGAACTATCATTCTTTTTTATAAAATTTTAATTTTAATTTTTTTAAATTCAAAATTTTCATGAAAAAAATATACATGGAAATTTGTAAAAAATGCAGGTATAAAAATTGTTTTCATGAAAAAAGGGATTATATTGCATTTTTTTAAAAAAAAATTTTTTCGAAAAATTTTTAAAAAGTCATACTATAGCATGTCTTTTCATGAAAATTGACGAAATTTAAACTGAGTTTTTTTCCACCAAATTAATCGACAGACTATACTATGCCTTTTTTCATGAAAATTTTCGACATTCTATACTATGACATTTTTTTACGAATATTTTCGAAAAATTTCAAAAAAAGTCATACTATAGCATGTCGAAAATATTCGTAAAAAAATGTCATGGTATAGAATGTCGAAAATTTTCATGAAAAAAGGCATAGTATAGTCTGTCGATTAATTTGGTGGAAAAAAAACTCAGTTTAAAATTTCGTCAATTTTCAAAAAAGTCATACTATAGCATGTCTTTTCATGAAATTGACGAAATTTTAACTGAGTTTTTTTTCCACCAAATTAATCGACAGACTATACTATGCCTTTTTTCATGAAAATTTTCGACATTCTATACTATGACATTTTTTACGAATATTTTCGAAAAATTTTCATGAAAAAAGTCATACTATAGCATGTCGAAAATATTCGTAAAAAAATGTCATGGTATAGAATGTCGAAAATTTTCATGAAAAAAGGCATAGTATAGTCTGTCGATTAATTTGGTGGAAAAAAAACTCAGTTTAAAATTTCGTCAATTTTCAAAAAAGTCATACTATAGCATGTCTTTTCATGAAATTGACGAAATTTTAAACTGAGTTTTTTTTTCCACCAAATTAATCGACAGACTATACTATGCCCTTTTTTCATGAAAATTTTCGACATTCTATACTATGACATTTTTACGAATATTTTCGAAAAATTTTTCAGAAAAAAGTTTTCATGAAAAAATATTCGTAAAAAAATGTCATGGTATAGAATGTCGAAAATTTTCATGAAAAAGGCATAGTATAGTCTGTCGATTAATTTGGTGGAAAAAAAACTCAGTTTAAAATTTCGACAATTTTCAAAAAGTCATACTATAGCATGTCTTTTCATGAAAATTGACGAAATTTTAAACTGAGTTTTTTTTCCACCAAATTAATCGACAGACTATACTATGCCTTTTTTCATGAAAATTTTCGACATTCTATACTATGACATTTTTTTACGAATATTTCGAAAAATTTTCATGAAAAAAGTCATACTATAGCATGTCGAAAATATTCGTAAAAAAATGTCATGGTATAGAATGTCGAAAATTTTCATGAAAAAAGGCATAGTATAGTCTGTCGATTAATTTGGTGGAAAAAAAACTCAGTTTAAAATTTCGTCATTTTCAAAAAAAGTCATACTATAGCAGACTTTTTCATGAAAATTGACGAAATTTTAAACTGAGTTTTTTTTCCACCAAATTAATCGACAGACTATACTATGCCTTTTTTCATGAAAATTTTCGACATTCTATACTATGACATTTTTTTACGAATATTTTCGAAAATTTTCATGAAAAAAAAAGTCTTGTCGAAAATATTCGTAAAAAAATGTCATAGTATAGAATGTCGAAAATTTTCATGAAAAGAGCATAGTATAGTCTGTCGATTAATTTGGTGGAAAAAAAACTCAGTTTAAAATTTCGCAATTTTCAAAAAAAGTCATACTATAGCATGACTTTTTCATGAAAATTGAACGAAAATTTTAAACTGAGTTTTTTTTCCACCAAATTAATCGACAGACGATACTATGCCATGTTTTCATGAAAATTTCGACATTCTATACTATGACATTTTTTTACGAATATTTTCGAAAATTTTCATGAAAAAAGTCATACTATAGCATGTCGAAAATATTCGTAAAAAAATGTCATGGTATAGAATGTCGAAAATTTTCATGAAAAAAGGCATAGTATAGTCTGTCGATTAATTTGGTGGAAAAAAAACTCAGTTTAAAATTTCGTCAATTTCAAAAAAGTCATACTAAAGCTTGTCTTTTCATGAAAATGACGAAATTTAAACTGAGTTTTTTTTCCACCAAATTAATCGACAGACTATACTATGCCTTTTTTTCATGAAAATTTCGACATTCTATACTATGACAGTTTTTTACGATATTCGAAAAGTTTCTGAAAAAAGTCATAACTATAGCATGTCGAAATATTCGTAAAAAAAATTGTCATGGTATAGAATGTCGAAAATTTTCATGAAAAAAGGCATAGTATAGTCTGTCGATTAATTTGGTGGAAAAAAAACTCAGTTTAAAATTTCGTCAATTTTCATAAAAGTCATACTATAGCATGTCTTTCATGAAAATTGACGAAATTTTAAACTGAGTTTTTTTCCACCAAATTAATCGACAGACTATACTATGCCTTTTTTCATGAAAATTTTCGACATTCTATACTATGACATTTTTTTACGAATATTTTCGAAAATTTCATGAAAAAAGTCATACTATAGCATGTCGAAAATATTCGTAAAAAAATGTCATGGTATAGAATGTGAAAATTTTCATGAAAAAAGGCATAGTATAGTCTGTCGATTAATTTGGTGGAAAAAAAACTCAGTTTAAAATTTCGTCAATTTTCAAAAAAGTCATACTATAGCATGTCTTTTCTTGAAAATTGACGAAAATTTAAACTGAGTTTTTTTTCCACCAAATTAATCGACAGACTATACTATGCCTTTTTTCATGAAAATTTTCCACATTCTATACTATGACAAAATATTTTAAATTTTCGAAAAAAAATTCTAAAAAAGTCATTATAGAAAGTCGAAAATTTTCATGAAAAAAGCATAGTATAGTGTCGAAATTTTGAAAAAACTAGTTAAATTCGTAATTTTAAAAATCATTAAATGTCTTTTCAAAAAGCAATTTAAAAGATTTTTTCAAAATAAGAAATTAATTTTTTTTCAAAATTAAAAAATTTTAAAATTTTTTCAAAAATTTAATTAATTAAAAATTTTAAAAAATTTTATTTATAGAATTTTTAAAATTTTCTGAAAAAATGTATAATTAATTGGGAAAAAAAAGTTTAAAATTCGGTTTTTAAAAAAATAATTTTTTGAAAAAAAATTTAATTTTTTTTTACAAAAAACCATATATATCCTTTTTTCATGAAAATTTTACATTTTTTAAATTAATTTTCGAAAATTTTTTTAAAAATTCAAGCATTGAAATTTTAAAAAATTTAATTATAAAAGAAAATTTTCAAAAAAGGAAGTATAGTTTTAAAATTTGTGAAAAAACATTTTAAAAATTTTAATTTTCAAAAAAAATCATTAATTTTTTTTGAAAATAAAATTTTAAATTTTTTTTTCACAAATTATAAAATTTTTTTCATAAAATTTACGATTTAATATTTTTTCATAATTTTTTACAATATTTTTGAATTTTTAAAAAATTTTAAAAATTTTTATGGATAAATTTCGAAAATTTTCATAAAAAAATTTGTTAATTTTTGGAAAAAAATTTAAAAAAATTTTTAATTTCAAAAATCATAAAAGCATTTTTAAATTTTAAATTTTAAAATTTTAAATTCCAATTAAAATTATATTTTTTTATGAAAATTTAATAAGACATTTTTTATTTTTCAAAAATTTTCGAAAAATCATACTATTTCGAAAATTTTCGAAAAATTTCATGAATAAAATTCGAAAATTTTGAAAAAAAGGCATTATAAATTAAAAAATTTTTAAAAAAAAATTTTTTTTAAAAATTTTAAAAAAACTATTAAATTTCTTTAATTTTAAAAAAAACTTTTTTTTAAAAAAAACAATTAATTTTTTCAAAAATTAAAAAAAAATTTTTTTTAAAAAAATTTTTTAAAATTTTTTAAAATTTTTTTAAAATTTTAAAATTTTTAAAAAATTTTATAAAAAAATTTTTTAAAAAATTTTAAAAATTTTCATGAAAAAAGGCATAGTATAGTCTGTCGATTAATTTGGTGGAAAAAAAACTCAGTTTAAAATTTCGTCAATTTTCAAAAAAGTCATACTATAGCATGTCTTTTCATGAAAATTGACGAAATTTTAAACTGAGTTTTTTTTCCACCAAATTAATCGACAGACTATACTATGCCTTTTTTCATGAAAATTTTCGACATTCTATACTATGACATTTTTTTACGAATATTTTCGAAAAATTTTCATGAAAAAAGTCATACTATAGCATGTCGAAAATATTCGTAAAAAAATGTCATGGTATAGAATGTCGAAAATTTTCATGAAAAAAGGCATAGTATAGTCTGTCGATTAATTTGGTGGAAAAAAAACTCAGTTTAAAATTTCGTCAATTTTCAAAAAAGTCATACTATAGCATGTCTTTTCATGAAAATTGACGAAATTTTAAACTGAGTTTTTTTTCCACCAAATTAATCGACAGACTATACTATGCCTTTTTTCATGAAAATTTTTTACGAATATTTTCGAAAAATTTTCATGAAAAAAGTCATACTATAGCATGTCGAAAATATTCGTAAAAAAATGTCATGGTATAGAATGTCGAAAATTTTCATGAAAAAAGGCATAGTATAGTCTGTCGATTAATTTGGTGGAAAAAAAACTCAGTTTAAAATTTCGTCAATTTTCAAAAAAGTCATACTATAGCATGTCTTTTCATGAAAATTGACGAAATTTTAAACGGAGTTTTTTTTCCACCAAATTAATCGACAGACTATACTATGCCTTTTTTCATGAAAATTTTCGACATGCTATAGTATGACTTTTTTCATGAAAATTTTTCGAAAATATTCGTAAAAAAATGTCATGGTATAGAATGTCGAAAATTTTCATGAAAAAAGGCATAGTATAGTCTGTCGATTAATTTGGTGGAAAAAAAACTCAGTTTAAAATTTCGTCAATTTTCAAAAAAGTCATACTATAGCATGTCTTTTCATGAAAATTGACGAAATTTTAAACTGAGTTTTTTTTCCACCAAATTAATCGACAGACTATACTATGCCTTTTTTCATTAAAATTTTCGACATTCTATACTATGACATTTTTTTAGGAATATTTTCATGAAAAAAGTCATACTATAGCATGTCGAAAATATTCGTAAAAAAATGTCATGGTATAGAATGTCGAAAATTTTCATGAAAAAAGGCATAGTATAGTCTGTCGATTAATTTGGTGGAAAAAAAACTCAGTTTAAAATTTCGTCAATTTTCAAAAAAGTCATACTATAGCATGTCTTTTCATGAAAATTGACGAAATTTTAAACGGAGTTTTTTTTCCACCAAATTAATCGACAGACTATACTATGCCTTTTTTCATGAAAATTTTCGACATTCTATACTATGACATTTTTTTAGGAATATTTTCGAAAAATCATGAAAAAAGTCATACTATAGCATGTCGAAAATATTCGTAAAAAAATGTCATGGTATAGAATGTCGAAAATTTTCATGAAAAAAGGCATAGTATAGTCTGTCGATTAATTTGGTGGAAAAAAAACTCAGTTTAAAATTTCGTCAATTTTCAAAAAAGTCATACTATAGCATGTCTTTTCATGAAAATTGACGAAATTTTAAACGGAGTTTTTTTTCCACCAAATTAATCGACAGACTATACTATGCCTTTTTTCATGAAAATTTTCGACATGCTATAGTATGACTTTTTTCATGAACATTTTCGAAAATATTCGTAAAAAAATGTCATGGTATAGAATGTCGAAAATTTTCATGAAAAAAGGCATAGTATAGTCTGTCGATTAATTTGGTGGAAAAAAAACTCAGTTTAAAATTTCGTCAATTTTCAAAAAAGTCATACTATAGCATGTCTTTTCATGAAAATTGACGAAATTTTAAACTGAGTTTTTTTTCCACCAAATTAATCGACAGACTATACTATGCCTTTTTTCATGAAAATTTTCGACATTCTATACTATGACATTTTTTTACGAATATTTTCGAAAAATTTTCATGAAAAAAGTCATACTATAGCATGTCGAAAATATTCGTAAAAAAATGTCGTGGTATAGAATGTCTTAAATTTTCATGAAAAAAGGCATAGTATAGTCTGTCGATTAATTTGGTGGAAAAAAAACTCAGTTTAAAATTTCGTCAATTTTCAAAAAAGTCATACTATAGCATGTCTTTTCATGAAAATTGACGAAATTTTAAACTGAGTTTTTTTTCCACCAAATTAATCGACAGACTATACTATGCCTTTTTTCATGAAAATTTTCGACATTCTATACTATGACATTTTTTTACGAATATTTTCGAAAAATTTTCATGAAAAAAGTCATACTATAGCATGTCGAAAATATTCGTAAAAAAATGTCGTGGTATAGAATGTCTTAAATTTTCATGAAAAAAGGCATAGTATAGTCTGTCGATTAATTTGGTGGAAAAAAAACTCAGTTTAAAATTTCGTCAATTTTCAAAAAAGTCATACTATAGCATGTCTTTTCATGAAAATTGACGAAATTTTAAACTGAGTTTTTTTTCCACCAAATAAATCGACAGACTATACTATGCCTTTTTTCATGAAAATTTTCGACATTCTATACTATGACATTTTTTTACGAATATTTTCGAAAAATTTTCATGAAAAAAGTCATTCTATAGCATGTCGAAAATATTCGTAAAAAAATGTCATGGTATAGAATGTCGAAAATTTTCATGAAAAAAGGCATAGTATAGTCTGTCGATTAATTTGGTGGAAAAAAAACTCAGTTTAAAATTTCGTCAATTTTCAAAAAAGTCATACTATAGCATGTCTTTTCATGAAAATTGACGAAATTTTAAACTGAGTTTTTTTTCCACCAAATTAATCGACAGACTATACTATGCCTTTTTTTCATTAAAATTTTCGACATTCTATACTATGACATTTTTTTAGGAATATTTTCATGAAAAAAGTCATACTATAGCATGTCGAAAATATTCGTAAAAAAATGTCATGGTATAGAATGTCGAAAATTTTCATGAAAAAAGGCATAGTATAGTCTGTCGATTAATTTGGTGGAAAAAAAACTCAGTTTAAAATTTCGTCAATTTTCAAAAAAGTCATACTATAGCATGTCTTTTCATGAAAATTGACGAAATTTTAAACTGAGTTTTTTTTCCACCAAATTAATCGACAGACTATACTATGCCTTTTTTCATGAAAATTTTTTACGAATATTTTCGAAAAATTTTCATGAAAAAAGTCATACTATAGCATGTCGAAAATATTCGTAAAAAAATGTCATGGTATAGAATGTCGAAAATTTTCATGAAAAAAGGCATAGTATAGTCTGTCGATTAATTTGGTGGAAAAAAAACTCAGTTTAAAATTTCGTCAATTTTCAAAAAAGTCATACTATAGCATGTCTTTTCATGAAAATTGACGAAATTTTAAACTGAGTTTTTTTTCCACCAAATTAATCGACAGACTATACTATGCCTTTTTTCATGAAAATTTTCAACATTCTATACTATGACATTTTTTTAGGAATATTTTCGAAAAATTTTCATGAAAAAAGTCATACTATAGCATGTCGAAAATATTCGTAAAAAAATGTCATGGTATAGAATGTCGAAAATTTTCATGAAAAAAGGCATAGTATAGTCTGTCGATTAATTTGGTGGAAAAAAAACTCAGTTTAAAATTTCGTCAATTTTCAAAAAAGTCATACTATAGCATGTCTTTTCATGAAAATTGACGAAATTTTAAACGGAGTTTTTTTTCCACCAAATTAATCGACAGACTATACTATGCCTTTTTTCATGAAAATTTTCGACATTCTATACTATGACATTTTTTTAGGAATATTTTCGAAAAATTTTCATGAAAAAAGTCATACTATAGCATGTCGAAAATATTCGTAAAAAAATGTCATGGTATAGAATGTCGAAAATTTTCATGAAAAAAGGCATAGTATAGTCTGTCGATTAATTTGGTGGAAAAAAAACTGAATTTAAAATTTCGTCAATTTTCAAAAAAGTCATACTATAGCATGTCTTTTCATGAAAATTGACGAAATTTTAAACTGAGTTTTTTTTCCACCAAATTAATCGACAGACTATACTATGCCTTTTTTCATGAAAATTTTCGACATTCTATACTATGACATTTTTTTACGAATATTTTCGAAAAATTTTCATGAAAAAAGTCATACTATAGCATGTCGAAAATATTCTTAAAAAAATGTCATGGTATAGAATGTCGAAAATTTTCATGAAAAAAGGCATAGTATAGTCTGTCGATTAATTTGGTGGAAAAAAAACTCAGTTTAAAATTTCGTCAATTTTCAAAAAAGTCATACTATAGCATGTCTTTTCATGAAAATTGACGAAATTTTAAACTGAGTTTTTTTTCCACCAAATTAATCGACAGACTATACTATGCCTTTTTTCATGAAAATTTTCGACATTCTATACCATGACATTTTTTTACGAATATTTTCGAAAAATTTTCATGAAAAAAGTCATACTATAGCATGTCGAAAATATACGTAAAAAAATGTCATGGTATAGAATGTCGAAAATTTTCATGTTCGACATACTATACTATGACGTTTTTTTTCCAAAAATTTCGACATAGTATATAATGACTTTTTTTGCAAAAAATTTCGACATACTATAGTATGACGTTTTTTTGCAAAAAATTTCTATAGTATAGTATGACTTTTTTTGCAAAAAATTTCGACATAGTATAGTATGACGCTTTTTCTCAAAAAATTTCGACATACTATACCATGACGTTTTTTTGCCAAAAATTTCGACATACTATAGTATGACCTTTTTTTGCCAAAAATTTCGATATACTATACTATGACGTTTTTTTTGCAAAAAATTTCGACAGTATTTTATGACGTTTTTTTGCAAAAATTTCGACGTTATACTATGACCTTTTTTCAAAAAATTTCGACGTTATACTATGACGTATTTTTGCAAAAAAATTCGACATACTATAGTATGACGTTTTTTTGCCAAAAATTTCGATATACTATACTATGACGTTTTTTTTGCAAAAAAATTCGACTGTATTTTATGACTTTTTTGCAAAAAATTTCGACATACTATACTATCGCGTTTTTTCGTATAACATTTCGACATACTATACTATGACGTTTTGCAAAAAATGTCGACATACTATACTATGTTATTTGCAAAAAATTACGACATACTATACTATGATTTTTTTCGACATACTTTACTATGACTTTTTTTTCGCAAAACATTTCGTCATAGTATATAGTATGTCGAAAATGTTTACGAAAAAAAAGTCATAGTATAGTGTGTCGAAAATGTTCACGAAAAAAGTCATAGTATAGTATGTTGAAATTTCTTTTGATAAAAAGTCATAGTGTAGCACCCCAATACTACAGACACCTGGTTCGGACACCGTTAAGGCATGTACACCCATGGAACTTTGTTATATTCAACTCTTTATTAGTACAGAAAATATTGTTGTCAGTTCACATTTCAATTCAGCATTAAGAGGTTGGTTGGCATGGGATAAATAACAAATCACAGTGCAAGAGCAGCTCACAGATTATGCGCCAGACCGCTTACTATTGCCGACAATAAGCCGGCCGACAACAGCACGGGGTGGACAACTAACAGTTAAATCCAAAACAAACAAAATAAATGTCAGACCAAGGCAGCGGCTCACTCACTGCAAACAAAATAAAACAAAACACAATCACCTCCTCATAACAAAGCAGAAACAAAAAAAAGAAAATATTTCAAACCCACCGGCTATACAGCAAATGTACTTGGGTTTCTCCCCCTCAACTACCCTTGTAGGCCACAGCTCAGAAAGTTCTACAACACACATACAACATTACATAGCACATTATTTCACATATTACATCCTTTCTTCACCGTCCAACAAAGTGAATGTAAACAGGTACCTCATATGAGCGAGCCACCAGCGCACACCGCCACGTCAGGGTAAGATGCCTCCGAGACACTGAGCTCACCTACAAACCAAAACGCAACACTTCATTTCCTGCACAGCGAAAAGGCTGCCACCGTGTTACCATACAATAAATAGTTTACTCACAAAGAAGCAAGAACGTTCGCGGATACCACAGGCTGGCTTACAGGCCCACCAAAATTTTACCCGCAATAAAACTGTTCTTCACTCAAGCCACAAGGCATCTCAGCCCGACGCAGAGGAGAAAAAGGGCAGACTCAGCGCCCGCGGCCCGCCACCAGCTGCCTCTTATCAGCTAATCAATGCCCGTGCACCACCTGACAGGTCCGGCCGGACCAATCACTCTCCAATGTCAGTTCCACCTCGCTACATCAGTATAGTATGTCAAAAATTTTCAGGAAAAAAAAGTCAGTATAGTATGACGAAATTTTTCACGAAAAAAAGTCATAGTATGTTATGTCGAAAATGTTCACGTAAAAAAGTCATAGTATGGTATGTCAAATTTTCACGAAAAAAAAGCCATAGTATAGTATGTCGAAAATTTTCACGTAAAATAGTCATAGTATATCGAAAAAAAGTCATAGTATAGTATGTCAAAAAAAATTAAGTCGAAACAAATAAGAAAAGTCATACTATAGTATGTTGAAAAAATATAAAGTTATTGTACAGTAAATCGAAAAAAAAAAGTGATAGTATGTCGAAAAAAATCATAGTATAGTATGTCAAGCAAATAAAAAAAGTCATAGTATAGTACGTTGATAAAATAAAAAATTCATAGTTTAGTATGTTGAAAAAAAAAAAGTCATAGTATGTTGAAATTTTTCTTTAAAAAGTCATACTAAAAAAAAGTTTGAAAAGTCATAGTATGCCGAAAGACATCGTATATTTAAAAAAAGTCATAGTATAGTACGTTGAAAAACGTCTTACAAAGTCGTAGTATAGTATGTTGAAAAGTCAAAAAAGTCATGTATATCGTGTATACATACCGTATATAGTGTGTCCAAAAAATGAATGAACGAAAAAAGTCATAACTTTTTTTTTCGGAAAAAGTTCTAATAATCTATGTCATAAAAATTGATATGAAAAAAAATCATGGTATAGTATATAAATCATATATTATATTATCATAAAAATGTGCCAAAATGATGATGATTGAATGCAGAGTTAACTAGCTTGATTGTGTAGTAATATAAATTGTAATGTTTGTGTTCAGGTCACTCACCTCTTTTCTGTTTCCTCTCCATGGTGTTAGGGCTAAATGAGTCCCCAAGGTATCTGAGCTCCAATTTAAAGGTTCCAGGAGATGCCATGTGGTAATTAGTGGAGGTGTGATAGAAAACCTGAACAGGAGATTAAAGCACACCATCATTCTTCTGTAATGTGTAACATAAATTAAGATCATGCAGATGATTGACATTAATTTAGTAGAAATGTATTTACTGTATTTGTCGTGGTTTGTGTAGTTTTGTTGTCAGGTTGGGTTGAAGAGTTCCTTATACTGTTGTGGGGGTTGAGGTCGTTGTCAGTGGCTATAGGCTAGGCTATATAAGGCTGCCAGTTTCCATCAAGTGCTGCTGCTGTCAGGACCACATGCTGCCCGTGGTCCATCGTATGTTATGTAGAGAAGATGACTGTCATGCTTGTATGTGTTCATTGTGGGTGAAATAAACAACTGGTTGTTCTGCACCTAACCGCTTTCTCAAGCCTCCTGCTTTTAAAATCCAGCAGCTACAGAGCCATCCCAACAGTCATAAAAAATGTCTTAGAGGGTATAGTACGTCGAAAAATTTTAAAAAAGTCATAGTATACTACGCTGAAAATTGTCATTAAAAAAGGCACGCTATAGAATGTTATGAATCATGAAAAAACTCATAGTACAATATGTCAAAAAACGTCTTAAAAAGTTATGAAAAATATAAAAACTGGCACTGTCAAAAAATGGCATCAAAAAATCGTTGTGTAGTCTGTCGAAAAAAGTCATAGTATAGAATGTCGAAAATGTGAAAAAAAGTAATGTATAGTATGTTGAAAAAGTCATATCGTAGTACTTCATAACGTCATAAAAAGTCAGTGTAGTGTGTTGAAAAATGTCATTTAACTCAGTATAGTATGTGGAAAAATGGCATGAAAGTCAATAAAATATGAGAAAGAAATAGGGCATATAAACTCAGTATAGCATGTGGAAATATGTCATCAGAAAGTCATAGTATAGTCTGCCAAATATTTCATGAAAGGTCATAGCATAGTATGTCGAAAAACATTAAGAAGTCATACTATGTCGAAAAATTTGAAAAAAGTCACAGCAGAGTATGTTGACAAAATGTTATAAAAAAAAAAGTCAAAAAATATACTATGTCGAAAGACGTCATGAAAAAAGTCAAAGTATAGTATGTCGAAAAATGTCATTAAGAGTCAGTATAGTACACCATACAAAAGTGATAGTATAGTATGTTGAAAAATGTGAAAAAAATCATAGTATAGTATGCTGAATGTCATTAAAAAGTCATAGTATAGTATGTCGAACAACTGCATAAAAACTCAGTCTAGTATGTCGATAAATGTCATCAAATAGTCTTAGTGTAGTCTGACGAAAAATGTCATGAAGAGTCATAGTATAGTACGCCATAATAAAGTCAAAGTATAGTATGTTGAAAAATGTGAAAAAAGTCATAGTATAGTATGACGAAAAATATAAGTCTGAGAATAGTGCGTTGAAAAGAAGTTGTGTTGAAAAATATTTAAAAAAGTCATAGTATATTATGTCGAACATCATTATGTCGAAAAATGTGAAAAATTTCATAGTATAGTATGTCGAAAGACGTCATGAAGAAAGTTTATAGCATGTCTAAAAATGTAGAGTCACAGTATAGTACGTCAAAAAACAGTATACATCATAGTATAGCATTTCGAAAAAAAAGTCATAGTATAGTATGTCGAAAACTATTAGAAAAAATACTATTGTATGTCAAAAATTATGAAAAAAGTTACAGTATAGTATAATGAAAAACGTTATTAAAAGTCATAGTATAGAATTTCGAAAAAAGTCATAGTACAGTATGTAAAACAAATGTGAAAAAAGTCTATAATTTTTCGAAAAAAAAAGTCATAGTATGTCGTAAATTATGACAAAGGTCATAGTACTGTATGTCGAAAAATGTGAAAAATGTCATAGTAAACATAGTACAAAAAATGTGAAAAATTTCATAGTATAGTATGTTGATAAATGTCACGAAGAGTCATAGTATAGTACGCCATAAAAAAAGTCATAGAATGTCGAAAAATGTGAAGAAAGTCAGTTTAGTATGTCGAACAATTGCATAAAAACTCAGAATAGTATGTCGATAAATGTCATCGAAAAGTCGTAGTGTAGTCTGTCGAAAAATGTAATGAAAAGTCATAGTACAGTATATCAAAAAATATTATAAAAGTCATAGTAGAGTATGTTAAAAAATGTGAAAAAAGTCATAGTATAGTATGACGAAAAATATAAAAGTCTGAGAATAGTATGTCGAAAAAAAGTTCTATGTCGAAAAATATGAGGAAAGTCACAGTAAAGTATATCGAAAACAGAGCCAACACTGTTTTGCAAGACGGGCTTCACTAGATATAACTTTGTGGTTTTGGTGCTTCCGTGTAGTTTGTGTTGGAGTCTGAGTCTGAACAGCGTACCCAAACGCGAGCATGCATGGGACACCGACCCGCTATGATTTATACGTGTAAGAAGTTACAAACAGTCCCTTTAAAAGTCATAGTATGGAATTTCGAAAAAAAAAAGTCATAGTATAGTATGTACATTTTTTTGAAAAAAGTCAGTGTAGTATGTCGAACGTGATTAAAAAGTCATAGTATAGTATGTCATAAAAATGTGCCAAAATGATGATGATTGAATGCAGAGTTAACTGTTGCTTGATTGTGTAGTAATATAAATTGTAATGTTTGTCTTCAGGTCACTCACCTCTTTTGTGTTTCCTTTCCATGGTGTTCGGGCTAAATGAGTCCCCAAGGTATCTGAGCTCCAATTTAAAGGTTCCAGGAGATGCCATGTGGTAATTAGTGGAGGTGTGATAGAAAACCTGAACAGGAGATTAAAGCACACCATCATTCTTCTGTAATGTGTAACATAAATTAAGATCATGCAGATGATTGACATTAATTTAGTAGAAATGTATTTTACTGTATTTGTCGTGGTTTGTGTAGTTTTGTTGTCAGGTTGGGTTGAAGAGTTCCTTATACTGTTGTGGGGGTTGAGGTCGTTGTCAGTGGCTATAGGCTAGGCTATATAAGGCTGCCAGTTTCCATCAAGTGCTGCTGCTGTCAGGACCACATGCTGCCCGTGGTCCATCGTATGTTATGTAGAGAAGATGACTGTCATGCTTGTATGTGTTCATTGTGGGTGAAATAAACAACTGATTGTTCTGCACCTAACCGCTGTCTCAAGCCTCCTGTTTTTACAGAGCCATCTAACAGTCATAAAAAATGTCATGAAGAAAGTCATAGTATACTATGACATAAAAAGTCATAGTATACTATGACTTAAAAAGTCATAGTATACTATGTCGTTTTTCATGACATACTATACGACAACTTTTTATGACATATTTTCTGACATTATATACTATGACATTTTGAAATCACATTTCATGCCTCGGAAAACCTGCATTTACCCTTTGTCCATCAGTTCACAGTCCTACGCAGAAAGTTGGGCTGGACGACGTTCCACTGTCAAACATCTGGCACTTGGGGCAGAGGTGTTCTGCAGACCAGGCAGCTCTGCGTCGGGAGTGTGCGTTCAGCCGCACGCCATACTTCTTGCCCTGTGTTACGGGTCCCAGGGATGAGTAGCACAGTAACTGAAATGTAACCTGTAAAAGCAGGTAAAACAGGAGAAATTAGGATGTGATGAGTGTGGTTTCCTACCAGACTGCATCTCTGGTTGTTTTATTACACAACTCAAGACCATGTCAACACAACACATTTCTGTTCTATGCATTCAGTTCTTTATGTTTCATTAGAGTCCATCACTCAATTCAGTATTATCAGAGTTTCAATAAAAAACACATTCACCCAGTATGGGCAGGCCATCCAGGAGAAATCTGCATTGTTATTGCTATTATCATTTTTATTATTTATTTTTGTTCTGATTTATTATAATTATTGTTGTTATTGGATATACATGTGCTTTATCCTTTTGTATTCAACTATCTTGCCACATTAGTGTTTATGGAATATCATGTATTTATTGTGGGATGTGACACGCACACTACAGTTTCGCCAGCGTGGCAACTTCCTCTCTAGATTTAGCAACTTCTCAGACCCTTTTAGTGACTGCTCAGAGTAAACTCTCTCCTCCGTCAGCAGCGTCTCTCCCTCCCCTATCTCCCCGAGCGCACGCAGGCAGGAGTTAAAGTGGGATTTATGCTCGCCGTAGTGTCCCCGGAGCAAGGGTGCGTGAGCCAAAAATGACATCATCACGTATTGTGCATAAAGCTAGACCCTACAGAGGTCCAGGTAAGCCCCAATGTTTATGTCATGTTTAGCCGACTTGTATCGCTCTCGTCCGATAGTGCGTCCACACCTTGGCAGCGCCCCAGAAAATAGCTGTGTTCTATTTCCAGGTGGGCGACATTTCCGCTGACCGGCTAAATATTTAACTCTTAATGACTTCACCTGTTGTTTCTGATCAGTGGAAATTCAGATGCCCATATGCTACACCGAATGGGAGGATGTCTTTATAATTGCATAATCAGCCTGGTCAATACACTCAAATGGCCCCTCACGGATTTGTGTCTATCCACTGGTCTGACCCTAGTCCATTATTTTTTCTGTGATAAACACATTTCCAATAACATTTATATTCCATAAACCAGTGCTCAAAGTGGGCCGGCCCGGTACTCACCGGTACGCAGTATCGGCACCTCTACATTTTACTGCTCTTCTGATTTATAGAATATGACTTTACAGGGCAAACATTTCCAGAAGAATTGAATGTTCAGACGAAGGCTGTGATAAATAATAGAGATAATCATTTTTGTTAGTAATAATTATGGTCCAAGATGATGAAAAAATGGTATAGTTTTAAGTAAAAAAAACTTCAAATTTTCCTGAGGGAGCACCTCCAAACCTAATAATCTCCTGGTATCTTTTATTCACTGTAGAAATTCAGAATGTGTCTCTGTATAATATGTAGGAGCATCCTGACTGGGACACTGCTCCTAAAACCTGAATGAAGAGCTCACACACCTCAGCTCTGCATGTATAGACTACCTACCTGTCTGCTGTTGACTCCAGCCTATAGACATCCTATAATATATTATAGAGCGATGCCACAAATAACACAGGAAAGCACTTTAAGTATTAGCACTATATATAAACACACCACCTTAACCCTATAATGTCCCAGTTGTAATATTATCAGAGTATTACAGGCCAACTATAGAAGATGCATAGCCCAAGTATAATAATAGCAATAAAACCACAGCTAGTTATGACTGACACAGTGTAACATGCTTAAGGAAATAATGAATAAATAGGAATAAGTCACAAGAGATTGCCGACACATGCCAACATGTGAATAAAGGGGTTTATGCCCATCTGCAGAGTGGACATTGAGACGCAGCTGTCTGCTGAGAGTTGATGCTGTTTTTCTAAACAACCCCTTTTGTTGAAAATTTATTTTGAGATCATATTAATTTTCTCTTCAGTACTGCAGTCAACCAAAGATGGCATGAATTACCTGCGCAGCTCTACTACGAGAAAATAAAAAAAAACACCTGACAAAAAAGCATTGAGCCTAGAGTGCCAGCTATCACATATTACTACAACAGCTAGAATTCTCCATTCTCTAGAAACCGGCACTTATGTTTTCCCACTTCAAGCACTGCCATAAACATCTTTTGTACTCAAAGTAGGCGACATATTTTTCCCCACAGTATGCAACTGGTTTAAACACTGCTATTCGCATTAAGTGTAATTCAAAAGTGGTATACAATGTCCATTTGAATATGCCAAACTTGACATTAAGCTTCTGCAATTATTACAGGCCACTGATAAACTAGAAAAAGCTTAAGTTACTTGTTTTAAACCGTGTGATTTAACAGAAAACAGACTTGTGGGTGTAACTAACAACCAATATTCAATTTTCTACCTTCAGTTGTTGATTGTTAACAAAGTGCATGTTACTTATAAACACACCAGTAAACAAGAACTATCAGTAAATGTCCACAGTGTGCAGGAGCCTTCAGAAACACCACATCAGAGAAATTGTAACGCTTCGTATACCGTCCCAAAATGGCGTCATCACAGGAAAACTTCGCCATGACAGACTTCACTTATTTCGGTCTTTTAAGCATCTTTAAATCATTACAAACACTCTAAACTTTTAGCGAACAGTCGCGTTAATACAAAACTAACATTTTAAAGTAGATAGTAATTGTTTATTTACAGTTTACCGACCTGTTTGAAGCATGTTAAACAGGAGCAATCAGGTCAACGCGCGTCTGATTTCGTCTCACCGGAAGCGGAAACTCTCTCACCGGTCCCCGGAGCAACTGAAGCGAACACGAAGGTTCCGCCTCAACACTTCGCCAAAAACCGTATTCCTCACTCAATTAGTGCAATGACAAATAAATAAATGTACAAATATAAATTTATACTATAACCCCAAATTATGTGTAAGAATTAATCTCAATTAAATGTGACACACCATCTCAGCTGCACCACACAGCTCGCTGTGGCCGGCACTCTCTCTCACAGTGGTAGCCTGAACATTTAGGCTGTGCTGGCTGCTCCAAACAGCATGAAAAACACTGCATGTATGATCAATTTATTTTTTAGAAATTCTGAATAATATATTTTAGAAAACAGAATAAGGGCAATAGACTGGAAACACAAATATTTTTCCATTCTTTTTCCATACCTGGAAATGACTAAAATTAAATCTTTTTCCATAGGCTACTGCATAGGAACCCTGAAATGAATGGTGCACTAACCTAAAAATATTTTGTATGATCAGTTTATATATTAATTCTTTTTTTTTAATTAATGTATTACTTGTTTAGTCCATAAAATAGTGACCCACCACAATAGTTGTAGGTGATGTCCTCAACTTCAGCTTGTTTTGTCCAAACATAAGTCCAAAAAGTCCAAGATTTACAATACAGTAGGCTACAAACCATTAAAGGGGAATTACGCCCATTTTCAATATTCATACATGTTATTCCAATGGTCCAAAAACTGTTAGTAAACATGAACAACTCTCTCCCGAATCCAAAAGCTAGAGTGCTAATACTCAAACTTGTGATGTCATAGGGTATAAAGTGTGGAGATGCTCCATAGACAATGAATGGGAGAGATGTTATAGATGACACTGAGAGCACCCAGCAGAATGATATGAGTATATGGGAACATTTTCTGTTTAACAACTGAAACCACTACAGTAGAGTAAAGCTCATTTGGGTAGAAAAAAGAAAACACAATTCTCCTGTTCATTGTCTATGAAGCAGCTCCAGACTTTATACCCTATGACATCACAAGTTTGAGACTTACTTCTCTGGTTTCTGGCTTTGAGAGAGAGAGTAGCTCATGTTCACAAATATTGATTGAACTTTCCTCTGCCATGGAAATAACATATTGAATTCTTAATTTAGGTGGTGTTCCCCTTTAAAGGTACAGTGTGAATAATTTGGTGGCATCTAGCGGTGTGGAAGCAGATTGCAACCAAGTGCCCCTCCGCTCACTCCTCCCTTTCCAAGACTGCAGTAATGTGAGCTGCTGAGTGCAAAACCGTGGTAACGTGGTTCGCCTCGCTCAGAGGCCATCCTCACCATAATAACACTACTTTAGGAGCAACGGAAGTCAGACGGCGGCCGGCGGTACGATGGTTTTACACTCTGCGGCTCACGTTACCGCAGTTTCACTACGATGGCATTCAGGTAACGTAAAAATGTGAAAGGCTCTCTCTAGAGCCAATGTTTAGTTTGTCCATTCTGGGCTACTGTAGAAACATGGTGGCGCAACATGGCGGACTACGTGAAGAGGACCAGCTCCCTATGTAGATATGAAGGTCTCATTCTAAGCTAACGAAAATATAATGATTCTTAGATTCAGGTGATTATACACTAAAGAAAATATAGTTATGAATGAATTATATTCCATTTCTGCTAATAGATCCCCCAAAATGTTATACAATGTTCCTTTAAAGCAGCACATTATCAAATTTAAGAAGCAAATGTTTGGCATTTTCGCTTTGCAATTACTTTTCTGTCGATCAATTATTGACCTAATGAGCATACAAAATGATACCAAAAGGGGAGACAGGCAAATGTTTAAACATTTTATTGGAAATGCAGAGGAAAACCTAGACTAGACTTTAGTTTGAGCTGCATCTTTAATACATTTTGCAAGTTGTCCATAAATATGGTGAATTCTAATCTCATGTTGGGATTTTATGTCATTATGGTTGCTCTGTTTCTCGATGTGCATCATTTCTCTAGCAGCATACACTGTATTATGGTACGGTGCAAAAACGGCCCATCTAAATGGCATGTTAAACGTTAAAGAGAGTCAGCATTTATGCATGACAGATACAGTCTTTTGAGGACAATAAAACAATGTGTTTGCACACAGTTACATGGGAAGATGAAAGTATTTGTTCAGTTTTGAGTCTGTATAGGGGAGTAAAAAACAGAGAGTGCCGGAGACCTCATTCATGATTTGTCTGTCAGGAAAAATGTTGCAGAGAATTGCATAACCCTCAGCAGGCAGTAGAGCAAAGATTTGAATTTGATTCATGCATAAAGGCCTTGAAACAGACAACTTTTACTGAGTTGGTTATTCCTGAATGAATAAAAGAAGAAACATTTATGTAACAGTGGCTTAGACACAGCGACTAAGGATCAGTGGGTGCACAATTGTCTCCTTGGCTCCTCGGCTTTTGGCACAGAAGATTCTGATTATTAATAAAGTCACATACGGTACATGTGTTTTTTTAAATCCTACATTTAAATGAATCACTGTTAATAAAAGAATAGTCATTCATTTAACAAATTTAATATGAACTGCTCCTTTATTGCAGCTCACATTATTATAACAAGATTGTTTTCACGACCAGAAATTTGCTTGTGATTGTGCGTCTACTAGGGATGAATGACAAGTTTCATCACGATACAATATTCTATTGATTCCTTGGACAATGATACGATATTTGCTGATGACACAAAGTCTGTCACGATATGATTTCTATTTGATTCAATTCAGGGGCTTTATAAAAATGAAATGTAACAAATAAATACATAGATGAAATTTTACTAAATTGTTATTAAAATAATAAATCGTATACCAGCATCTTGGCAAAAAATCTTAACAGGAATTACAATTCAAGTGTAAACCTTTTTAATGCAGCAACAAATTGGTCAGAACTTTAACAGGAATCCAAATTCCAGTATATAATGTGTTTAGTATATAAACATAGAATTGAATTTAATAGATCGTCACCGATATCTGATCCAGCTATTTGAGCCAGTATCGGTGCATCCCTCGAGTAAATATCCTCATTATCTTTAATGGCATTATCTGCCTGGTGCTAGGCCGCTAGTACTGTTTGAATGTTTCTGAAGGAGGTGCGCTTGAACAGAAATGGTTAAACAGACGTGCCATGGGAATTTGAAAATAAAAGCATATCTTAAAAATGATGATTTGTATCGCGGTTTTCACTTTGCATCGATGTTATTGGATCGCTGATCATTGAATCGGTGGATCGTTACACCCCTAGTGTTTACATTATGTAACAGAAAGACTTCCTTCTAATCACTTTCAATTTCACAACATACAGAGTTGAGGCACACTAAGTTTAAATAAGTCCCATCATAGTGCAGAAAATAAGCAACTAGCTCATTGCATTATCCCCTCCAGCGTTATTAACATGCTGCAGCACACATGAAACCTGATTAATAATTAAATCTTTATCTAGTTAGCATTGACTGCATTGGCATTGCATGGCATTATGCTGTCAGTCAGATGGAGGCAGTATACATTATGCAGATTGGACATTGCCTTTCAAGGAGAACTAATGTGGCATGGTGAAGTCAACCACCGTGAGATCTATATATGCTGACATTTTCATTTAGAGGAGAGAAAATGGTTGGTCTGTCGCTTTGTGCCACTGTTCTTGGGGTGACAGGATGATTTTTCCTGTCTCACTTTCAACAATCTTAAAAACGTATTAAACGAGATGGTTCCTTCAACAGTAGACTGTATTTCCCTCCATTGCTCTTAGGAACTAAAATTGCTCTACCATATTCGACACCAACAGAAAATAGTTAGCCGATTGTAAATTCAGAGGTCATTTTGAAAAGGTTAATCTAATTTTGAATTTGGTAGTATGTGCTATTAAAATTAATACCGTTATTCATATTCAAAAAGCTGAGGTAAAGAAATTACTGGAGGGATCAGTGGCCTTGGGTGCAGGAGGCACTGATGTAAGGGAAGAGTTGCATCGTTCCATCTATTATAGTGAATAGAGCCAAGCGCCTGTCCTCACTATCTTCTCCAGAGACGTATATACCTTTCCAGGTGAAGGAGCCTGCAGGAAATTACAATTGCATAGTTTGATTTAAGCAGACAATAATCTCAGGCCATACGAGTGAGAGATTGGCGAGTCCAGTGCGGTCATATGGACAAGCTAAAAGACGTACACCAGAGCCTTATAGTGAAAATTATGCTCAAAAATAGATTTATATTAACAATGGAAACCGGTTATAGTGATCACGGTTAAGGTGATACAAATAGTGTTTAAATAATTTGCTTATAGTAATCACGTAGTTCGCTTACAGTGTTCATTTTGGGTCTTTTCATACATGACAACATATGGAAAAACATTTTAAAACTACTTTAGTTGAATTTTTTGTTTTGTTTTTGACTTTACTCCCTTGATACTCTGCCTTGTGAGCAGTCAGCTTTCCGGTTGCATGCCTGAGGCTGAAGCTACGTGCACATTGATATCATGACAGGAAAAAGGAAAGTCATCTCTGAATGAAAAACAAATGCACACAGGGAAAGCACCCTCGTCAAACGGATTAATAATGCCTGGTCACATAATGCCCCCAAAGTGACACTTTTCCCGATTCTCAACCGGCTCTGCGGCACACATGCAGACGGCACACATCTCCCTCCATGCCGCTACAGAGTGAGAGTAACGAGGAGCCCCGGCAAAGGGGCGGCGTTTTGCATGCACGCTCGCGCTGCAGAGTCGGCCAAAAACAGTATTGCCTCACCCTCGGTGAGGGAAAAGGCAGAAGGATTGGCAGCGAGCCAGTAAAAAAGTGAAGCGGTCCGTTTCATTACTTTGAATTCATGTAATAAATATACAAATGTCAATTAGATGATAATGACGCATAAGAAATGACGCATAACAACAAAAATTTGGTTATAATAATCATCCGCTTATAGAGATCAATTTGACCCAGACAGATGTGATCGCTATAGCGGTTTCCACTGTGTAACAATACAGCTAACAATACATGGTTTCAAGCAATTTTAAGACGCATCTGAGAAGATGTAAACAAAATAAGGCTGGAATTATGGTACTACGGAGATAAATGCAACACATACATGTAAGATTCTTATAAAAGAAAATTAAAAAAGACATGTAAACATAACACTCAACAGCCACATGAACGTCACCGGAAGACCCCTGTGCATGTTTGTGATTATGTTACAACAATCACTTCCCAAAACCCAGAACATGAGTGATTAGCAACTACGATCTTTGATATTACCAAAATGCTAAACTCTTTCCACTTTTTATTAATGTGAGACCGGCTTATAGTTATGTGGCACACTTGAGTATTTCGACCCCAGCAGGAGGTGCTCATTATTAAACCAAAGGACCTTTTTACACCACTTCACAGAGAGACCTCACAAAGATGGAAACACACCAACACTGCATGATTTTACTGTTTCTGTTTAGCATTTTTGGAATGAATGGTTTTTGACCCTCTGAGTCATTTGTAATTTGCACTTTTTTTTTCTTTGGTTCCAGTATAAATTCTCTCCTCCTCCACATTTACTGTATACAGCACAACACATCCATAACACTGCAAAGACATTCATTTAATTCCTTACTAAAAGCAACCAGAGAAATCAAATAATGGATTGAAAATAAATAAAGGAAAACAGGCAAAGGTAATACAGGAAAACAGGCATTTTTCACCACTCTCAATATAAACTCCTGAGCTCCAATAGTGTTGTTTTACAGTAACAATATTTATTAAATACCCCTCTCCTCAAGGGATATTTCTTGGCAGAAAACGACCATTTTATACCGCATCAACACAATTTTTATACACATTCACATTCATTAAATAAGGGTAAGGCTGTCTGGAAATTGAAATATGTGTTGCTGCTGTCCCGGGCTTTGTTTGAATGAGGACTTTATCAAACATGTTGAACAAATCAATGCATGTCTTGACAGAAACCCACTTTTTTATAGGACCCTTTGTGTGCTCCTTCAATTGACCTCATGAGCAATTCTTTTTAATTCCCTTTTTCATGTCGCAGCTCAGTGAAAAAAAGAACAAATGGAAGCAGTATGATTGCTCTCTAAATGGCCATTTACAGGGTAAAAATGAAAGGACAATGACCTCTTTACTACCAGCACTTCTGATTATTCTTGGAAGCAAAGGCAATTCTATCGGTGTAAAGATGTTAGAGACATTACCAGTCTGGGCCTGGCACAGCAAGGGAGCAGAATAAACACAAAAGTGCTCTTAACTTGTTTTAACCTCTATGCTTGTCTTAAAAATAGGTCAAAGTCATCAATATTCCATTAGTATCCTGAAACACAGAACATCAGAGAGATAAAGGATAACTACAAATCAAAAACTGATTTGAACAGTTTAATTAATAATGGCATTTTTAACATACATTAATTTTAATTTACAGGGACTACCAATTTATGCACATTCTAATTAATGAATTCTCTTTCATCTTTGTTCACTTGAAGGCAATGAGAAGCTCACATTTTGTTGTATCGTAAGGTGTAGACGAGCCTTTATCCAAGTCAACTACAAGCTTTACATTTACTATAACCACTTCACAGTAGTAATTACAAATAATTATCCACATTCACTTTTGTCAAACAGTATGTTCTACCGCACATGGGAGCATGTTATGGTCACTATTGTTATGACTTTTCTTTACCACCATGATTTTCCTCAAAAGTGGTCTATAGTTTATTAGGGCTGTCAATCAATTAAAATATTCAATTGCGATCAATCGCATGATTGTCCATGATAAATCGTGATTAATTGAACATTTTTTATCTATTCAAAATGTACCTTAAGCGGAGATTTATCAAGTATTTAATACTGGTGGAGTGGGCAAATACGCTTTCTTTATGCAAATGTATGTATATATTTATTATTGGAAATCAGTTAACAACACAAAACATTGACAATTATTGTCCAGAAACCCTCACAGGTACAGCATTTAGCATAAAAAATATGCTCAAATCATAACATGGCAAACTGAAGCCCAACAGGCAACAACAGCTGTCAGTGTGTCAGTGTGCTGACTTGACTATGACTTGCCCCAAACTGCATGTGATTAACATAAAGTGGGCATCTCTATAAAAGGGAGACTCGTGGGTACCCATAGAATCCATTTTCATTCACATATCTTGAGGTCAGAGGTCAAGGGATCCCTTTGAAAATGGCCATGACAGTTTTTCCTCCCCAAAATTTAGTGTAAGTTTGGAGCGTTATTTAACCTCCTTCACGACTGATCGATTACGTTAAAGAAATGAATAGCGTTAAAATGAATTTGAGTTAACTGGTTATTATCGTGTTGACTTTGACAGCCCTATAGTTTATACTAAGCATACAGCACATCTCTCTTTTATGGTGGTAGCTTTCATTGTAAAATGCCAAACTGATTATCTTCTATATGCTATGCTTCTGTTTCATTCCTATCTGATATCTATTTTTTTTCTATCAACAGATTTATGTAGAAAACACAAAGTGTATTTCGGTTCTAAAATCCCATTAAGGAAACGGTGTAGCACGCCTCCAGGACATCTGGGAGCGGCAGATGGTGGTTGAAAGTTTGAGGGTTTCCTCATAACCCCTCTACAGGCTTGGCGTAAAAGGAAAATCTGCAGTGCCTCACCAAACACCAAACACTTTTTCTGGATTTTGTGGTGTTGCAGCCTGGATCAATGAGAAAAAAAAGCACATTGCTTAGCTTCCATGCCGGTACTCCTGTCTGCTTCTCCAAACTGGGAGCATGCCGACCGCCCTCTAAGTTATAACGCTGATACACACTGACTATAAGGATGCATATACAGTATACTGTATATGTAGAACTTCATCATGCAGAAACCTACGTCAGGTCATGTGGGGAAAAGTTTTTAGAAGGTAAAATAGCATTTTGACACTAAAACACACGTACTTTGACCAAAATTTGAATGTTCGAATTTGAATACATAAGGAACACCACTATGAAGAAAAGGTATTCAGTATACAAAGATAGAAGACAGAGGTAAGTAGCTATTCCTCACAATGAGAATGCTGGACCCAGACAATGTTTCACATTTCTGCTTGAAAAATAATGTATTTAAGTCTCAGTAACTTTTATTTCATGCAATCTACATTGTTGAAGCCAATTCACTTCGTTGGATTGTTGTCAATTCCACCAACACATGAATTTATCAAAGACTACAAATTTCAGCTTAGCCTGCTTTTCCTTTTCCACTGTCATCCTCTACACATTCATCATCCATCCTACCTTGTTCAGGATGGCAGGGAGCTGGAGCCTATCCCAGCATGCATTGGGCAAGAGTTCATGTACAAGCTGGACAGGTTGCCAGTCTATCACAGGCCTAACACACACAGAAAAAGACATTCACAATCACATTTACACTTACAAGCAATTTTAACTTTGTAATTTACCTTACCTGTATGTGTTGGACTGTGAGAGGAAACCAGATGACCCAGAGGCAACTCACACAGCGACAGGAAGGACACGCAAACTCACCACAAAAAGGCCCCAACCTACATGCAAAGAATGTATATTGATAAGAAGTGAAAGCCAATCGCTTGTTCCATCGCAACATCACTGGCCAGCAGCAAAGCTACGCTTCCGCCATTTTGGACTGAAAGCGACTACCGGGCGCCAGTAAAACGTCCACCTACAAAAGTAAAACAATATTATTTCTATTCTATTGTCACAATTTTAAAGTCTCTACCGAAATGTACTGTGTTGAAAAATGAAAATATTATAAATATGCATACTATTATAACTACTTACTTACTTACCTATTTATTTATTAAACTATTTTGCCCGGCTGCTTCCCAGAGGAGCATAAAGTGGGCAATGGACATAAATGGAAACTAGAAAAATCCAGCACACATATTTTGAGAGCAATCTCAATCTTTTTCATGTCAAGGACCTCCAAAATAATTGTACAATAGACCACAGACCATGAATGTATAAGAGGTTGTGTTCTGTGCTTTTGCCGTATGTGTTAGTAAATAACCTACAGCTAGATTAAATTCTGTTTATGTCATGCTACTGGCACTACTAGCTACTAGCCAATAGCTGGTTGTTTGGGAACAGAGACGTTAATACATCCACCACGGTACAGCCTTACCGCATACAGCCCATGGGTGTATTATAAGATAATAAAAGTGATGAATTACAGCCAATATATCCATTAATTCAGTAGCATACAGCTACAGTGATTTATTGATCAAATTGAATCACTTTGTTGATCCCTTCAATTTTTCTCTAGCGCCACTATCAGGTCAAACATTTAATTATTCCAATACTTTGGTTTCTAACCAAATCCCTGTATAACTAATAACATTCCCATCAGCCTTGTAATTTTTCTTTATTGCTAATTAGCAAATGATAGCAAGGTAACATGCTAAAGACGGTGAACATTGTATAAACGTTATACCTGGTAAACATCAGCATGTTAGCAGTGTCACTGTGAGCATGTTGCTGACATTAGCATTTCGCTCATTGCCGCTAGCATGGCTGTATAGACACTGGACTCTTGGGTATTGGATCTTCCCTTGTTGTCTTGAGTCTACTGGGTCCTTGTGCAGGTCCTTTTTCAGCATCCATAATTGAAAGCAGAAGGCTTCTTCTCACCTGAGATATTTTCGCCCAGGGAATGAGTGAAAACTTGGATATCCGGGGTAAAGTTAGATCGATGCTCCTTTGCGTCAATGTGATTTAGGCATCTGGTTATCTCCATGTGGAGGTATACCAAGCATGTTCATCTGGGAGACCCTGGAGAGCACTCACAGCATGATGCATGGATTATATAGTCCATCTGGCATGGGAATGTCCCAGGAAGAGTTGAAGGATTTGGATTGGGAAAAGGACACCTGGGTTACCCCGCGTGGTCCCGCTGCCACTGTAGAACATAAATGGATATAATGAACAGATGCATTAGATGACAGGAGGAACAGTGGAGTAATTTGTTTACTAATAATGGCTTTCATCAATACATTCTCACTCCCAACTCATCAAGTACCGCCACTTGGTTAACATAAGCTCGATACATGCATAGTGTCCTTTCAAGATAAACTTCCGTTTTCACAGGATGTTAGGTTTAGACAACACAACCACTTACTTAGGTTTAGAAAAAAGTCGTGGTTTACGTTAATTTCACTGGCTAAAGAGTCACGTGACTAACGACTGACGTCACAAAATAAGTCAATGTTACTTTTAGTTTCACACGAGCCACGGACAGTGGTCTCCTGGTTGAAAGTCCTGTGTTTGATTGATACCACCCCTCCCACCGGCCCTGAGCGGACTCTCACACTATCAATACTATGTCACTTGCACTGACCGAATGATGTTGCCATTGGGTTGATTGATATTGGGTTTCCAATAGAGTTAGTTGAAAGTCCGTTTTATCGCATACAGTCGCTAAAGGGTGCCTCCGTGCGTCGATATCCGATGCTGGGAGGCACTTACCAAGAGGCGGTACTTGACGAGTTGGGAGTGGGACTGGTTTGTCATAATTGATTAAGGCGTGATTTTTTACCAACATTTTCTTGATATTGTGTCACGCCTTGAGATTTGTAACTTCAGACTTCAGAGTATGACTTTGCAGTGAGTCACTGCTCAACAGCAAAGCAACTTTATTTTCTTTTAATCTCCTCATCTTCTCCCTGAGGACATTACTCATGCTCTTTTTCATCAAGATTTCCTGGGAAATGAACACCACCAGTTCCTAGAGCCCTATTTACCAAACTCCCCAGGGTGCTCCCAGTCTCTTGAAAGCTGGGAGTGGCGCAAATAGGGCCTGTTGAATCAAATGTGAATTTAAGTGCGAGGCATACTCATGCATAAACCAGACAAAGTGACATTTACCAAAACTAAAACTAAAAAAGCACAAAGCTCACTGCTTGCTTTTACTATGAAAAAACACTGATGATTCGTTAAAGAAGATTAATCAAAATTGTATGAAGCTAAATCCATATTTGTCAGTCCGCCTCTTAGGTACAGTCAATTGATCACTGATTAATCATTTCCGTCATTTTACAAGAAAAATGCACAAATATCCCTTAGTTCCAGCATGTAAGTTGTGAGGATTTGCTGTTTTAATTTTATTTTATGTAACCGTACACTGGATATCTTTGGGTTTTTGAGTGTAGGTTGGACAAAACAAGCTATCCAAAGATTGAAGAGAAAATTGTGTTAAAAATTCCACTATTTACATTCTATAGTCCAAACGATTTAATAAAATAATTCATTAAATAGATTATAAAAATAATCATTAGATGCAGCCCTGGTTGCTATGTTGGACAAACCTTACTATTTAAATCACTTTAACGAGTAGCGCGCCTGAGCAAGCGTGAAACTGTTTATGCAGAAGTGTAAGTAAGTAAGGTTTACCGAGGATGCATGTGTTTGGGAAGTCACTTGAAGTCCTCACTTTTTTTTTTTTTTTTTTTTTTAATAGTGAGCATATTACTGGATAAATGAGACTTGGATTATACTGCACGAGTTGTGTGACAGTTTGTAAACAGATATTTTGATATGATGGTCTTGCCGTTGTTAAATAAAAATAGTTTAACAGGATAAAATGGCCCCCATTTACTTAAATTCATCAAGACTTTTCTCCGTTTTTGGATTCTTCATTCACCGTGTAGGCATGCAAGAAAAACAAAGTTTTCTTCAAGAAATCAAGGTAACACGCGTGAGTAATTGACATACAAATGGTCATTTCGGGGTTGAAGTATTCCTTTAAGGGAAAGAGACAGTGCTTAGGATCAGTCAATTGTGTTAAACTATTTAAGAGAGCTTCCAGCTGTCTAGATCTGAATGCCTCATTAGCTAAATGTCAAGCTCATATCCTTAACTAGTAGTTAGAGTGGAAGTGGAGTAAAACTGTATTGTGTGGTTCTGCTTGTCAAAAAAAGAGGAGGTGCAACCAGGACTCTTTCTGAGTACTTTATGGTCTGCTTGTAAAGTGCAACATTATTCTTCTCTTAGTCAGTTAGGAACCAGACCAGAAAGTGATTTAATGGTAGAAAAATTCAGCGGAAAGTACAGAACAAGTCTGATGAAAAAGTTATGACCTAGAGGAGTAAATGTTGAGAAAATAAAAGCTGGAGGTAAATTGAATATAAAATGGTAAAACTTTTTGGTGTACTAATCTCCATTTTCACCGATGTTAGGATTGTTGTTTCTAGATTATTTTTGATTGATACATGCTTTTCACGGGATAATAATAAGTCTACCACAAATTCATTTTAACAACACTAATTTTTTTTTGAGGCTTTCACAAATAATTTGATAAATAATAAGACCAAAAAGCAAAAGTAGCGGGAGAGTTGGGACATACTACAATGCTTGCGCTCACCGGAAACCATTGGACTCCACTCAGCAATCACAGTGACCTCGGGGTGACAGAGCATTATTTTGACCAGCAGTGGGAACTTTGGTCACATGCATTGACTGTTACGAAGACAGAGGAGAGGCATTTTGCTGAAGCGTGTGCTGAGCACTTTATGCAAGTAGCAAAACAGTGAAACATTGAACCTGGGTATCGAATAGTTAGAAGCTTCTAAGCTTCATTCATAATGTTGACATTCTTCTTCTTCTTCTTCTTCTTCTTCTTCTTATTATTATTATTATTATTATTATTATTATTATTAATAATTTACAGAAACATGGCGGACAAAGTCCACCTTCTCTCTCTCTTGCTCGCTCTCATACAAACAGCGAGCGACGCAGCACTCAATCCTGTAATTGTCTCAGTTCTCAGTCAAAAAGTAAACATTTACTGAACAAAGATGGATGTAATCATTTCCAAAATTCACCACGTTTTTCTCCAACGAAATATTCTGCTTCAATCCACATTTGTTGGCGTTTAGCCTTTCAAAGACATATTTTTTACTGCGGTCAAAAAATAAAGGGAGGCACGCACCTAACCTGGCGGTCTAGCAGCAATCTAACACAGCACAATAAATTACATTTATATAACAAAATCAGATTTTTCCCAGGTTTTAGAGTGATTATGACATCATAAAATATTACGACAGACATTTGAAGCTTCATTTGAAAACCTCAATAGAAACTTCCAATGTAAAAAAAATGACATTCGGTACAGCCCTACATCAAACATAAAGTCAGCAGACTGACAGCTGTTGTTGCCTGTTGGGCTCGAGTTTGCTGTGTTATGATTTGAGCATGTTTTTATGCTAAATGCAGTACCTGTGAGGGTTTCTGGACAATATCTGTCATTCTTTTGTGTTGCTAATTGATTTCCAATAATAAATATATACATACATTTGGATAAAGCAAGCATAATTGGCCACTCCCATGTTGCTAAGAGTATTACATACTTGAAAGTCCCCCTTTAAGGTACAAGTGGATACCACATATACCCCAAATCCAAGGACCAACCCCAGATTATCACTTCGCTGTTACTGTTACCGTCATGTTAGCCAATGTGTGTTTTTTTGTCTTGCCTCACCTGTTATGTCCCTTTGCCCTTAATAAAGGTACATTTTGAACAGATAAAAAATGTGTATATATAATCTGTCAATCAGATTACTTATGTAAAACTAGTTCAGAGGCATTTGTTTGCATATAACTACATTTTTATAGCCTTATAAATTGTAGCCCTCTTGAAAGAAAATGTCTATTCCAAGGGAATTGACCCATAGCCTACCCAGACCAGAATCAGCAAATTTTAACTGCGGGCTGCCTTTGTCATACTAAAATTATAAAGCCTGATAAATAAAGGCATATTTTTAGAAGATTATTTGAGTGTTTGTACTTTTGCATTCTATTAATAAGAACCCAGAACTGGCGGTGCTTACAAGATACTGATGATAATGGATTTAGCAGTATTAATAATATTAAGGTTTAATACATGTTCATTGTTCCTCATCCTCAACATATGTAACCTCCTGAAAGTAGCTAAAGTTTCTAAAGTACCTGGTCATGCCCTCCCTCTCCTATTTGCACACGCTCAGCGTTGGGCGAATGAGAACCTGAGCTGGAGAGCAGCCAAGCCGTGGCAGACACATTAGACAGTTGTAAGCACAAAGTAAGGTCATGCTCAAACTTAAGTGGCCAAGACTGTGAACCCGCGCCCTGCTCACTGGAGAGGTTAATAGGGATTAACAAAGAAGGGCTCTCTTGGGAGACACTGTTGTGTTGCCTGTTTTTAAAGGGCCTACAACGGACAATAGGAAATTGTGGTTCCAGGAGCAACAATTGATACCGGTTTCTTCTTATCTTCTGGAGACAGAGAAGTGTGTCCATTTTCTCATAGCTGCATCTGTCAATGTTCATACATAATGTGTTAATATCTGTTGCTAACCAGTGCGTGTCAGTCTTGACTTGAGAGTGGAGAGATTGATAACAGTGAGATATTGTGGGCTGCACTGGGTTTAGGCCGCAATCTCCCCCCCCTAAGGCTTTGGTAATGAACAGATAGAGCTGTTATCATCACTGCGATAAAAGCAGGACAGTGCCACTACATCAATACAGGATCATCATCATCATCAGTGCACCATTTCTGAGAGCTGGAAAGCCAAAGCCTTGGTTGTGAAATTCATCCTTAAACTTTTCATGACATTCAATAAAGGGGTTTAAAATGCTGGCATGCTTTGCTTACTCGTCTTGGAGTTAGGAGAAGAAATATAAGATTTTATTAAATCCAAAAAAACTAATCTACAGCCAAACAGATTATATGAAAAATGTATTACTTAGAGGATGCCTTATTTCATTATATTAACTAAGAAAGAGTGATTTGAAATGCAAAAAAAAAGAACAATAATAATCCTGTGTCTTTTTTAGAGATTCAATGATCCAATTTTTTCAGTCCGGATACCGATACCTGGGCTTTGGGTATCGGCCAATAACAAGTACCGATACCAGTGCTTAATTAATAATCTGTATGTCTCACTGTGTGGAGGTAACTGGGATCATACTTTTATGTGTAAGGCAACATCAGCTTTGACTTAAACATTGCTTTCTTATTTTGTAAAGCAAAATGTAACAAATAAATACACAGATATACGGATATATATCGAACAGATTTACTGAATTGTTATTTATCATTAAAATAATAAGTACCAGCAACTTGGTAAAAATCTTCAAATTAACAGGAACCTGTTAAAGCGTTAACAACCTGTTTTAATGTAGCAACAAATTGGTCAAAACTTAAACAGAAATTAAAATTCCAGTCTATAATGTATATAGTGTATAAACATAGAAGTGAACTAAATAGATCGGCCTCATTGTCACAGATACCCGATCCAACTGAGTCAGTATCGGCCCGATATCCGATCTGGTATAGGTGCATCCCTAGTGCTTTTTTAACATAAATGATATTAAACTTAAATGTGTAAGTACTTATACCTACCTACTAAACGCACCAGGTAATTATGTAGTACTTAGTCCAATTAATTTCCTCCTGGCAAGTGACATGTAGTCATAACGGCATATAATATAACCTCACATTAATACTCAATGGGGCACAACATAAATTAAGCAAAATAAACTGGGAAATATGAGCACATCAGTCAGCAGCATTTATATCAGGTGGTTGAACCCAGTTAGCAGTTTTGGTGCAATGCTTTTGCACATGGTGAAAAATGAATGAACGAGCATTTGTTAGTTCTCCTTTAGTGAGTGATCTGCTGCAGCAATGTAGTCATAACTCAACAACATGAGGATTATGTTAATAAGTTGTATTACACACCCATACATAAACCGGAATGAGGACACTGAAAAAATGCTACCAAAATATTTGCATATGAAAACATGTTTCTTAGAGGCCAGAAACTATGTGCCAATAACGCCTGAAAACTCACATGCTATATTCCCATCCTATATGTTTTTTTGTACTTTTTCCTTCTCTTCTTATTCCACTGTTTCATCATTATTTCTGTCCCCAATGATTTCTTTCCTTTCTTCCTATTTTACCTCTCGTTGCCCTTATTTCTGCTCACTCTAAGCATATCCCTTCTCTTTCTTCCCTTCTCTCATCTCAACTCTTCCATCATTTAATTTTTGCCTACCTCTCACCTATCACTCCCTCATCCCTCCTTACTTCATCATTCCATCTTGTGCTGGTGCAGCTGCAGAAATGAGACTTGGCTGTGACTAATCTGCTGGCAAAGCCTCCGAGGGCCCCTTGTGGTGGTGCCTCTTCACAGAGGACACATGTGATTGATTGAACCTGGGGAAAACTTTGTCAGGCTGGCCATCATGACTGGATCTCTTGCCTGATAATAAATTCCCTCCTCCCTCAAATACTATGGGGAGACACAAGTGTCATGTGGCGCATTTTCATGACACATGGTGCCCTGGACTGTTAGAGTTGATACACATTGCCTGATTCTACTTTCTCTTACATCAACACTTTCTTTCTACTCCCGTGGTTACATGTCCCTGACCCTAAACTTACAAGCCAACACATATTTTATGTGCATGTGTGTTATTGAGAATATGGGCATTAGTCTGTCCAAATATGGAAAAACAGGGCGCCAAGTGACTGAAGTGTATAAGCTATCATTCCAATAACCCGCTTCTTGGTGCTATGCCTAGTGTGCATATCAGATGGGGGCAAGGGAGAGAGAACGGGGGAATTACTTTTATCGGCAAAGTGTCATGACAAATTGATTTTCTCACTTAAATCCCAGACAATGGACAAGACACAGCAGGTTGACTGTTTCTCTCCCTAAATGGCCCATTTTCTCTTTCCTTCACAGATCAACGCCACTGAGTCATTAAGAATCGCGAGGTAGGCCCCTGCGCCAAAACCAGAGGGGCTACAGCGCCAACTCTCTCTCTCTCTTCACGTCTCCCCTCCCCTTCCCACACATGTTCATTTATCACGTCTGCTGCTGATGGCTCTGGAGCACAAGTCCATGCATTCGATCACAGGCTCAGTCACCCATTGAAAAGACTCTGAGGTACGTTTGTCATTGGGCTGCTAGTTTCTTAATGAGGTTAGCACATGAGCTGAAACACACATACACGTGTAGGAGTTAATACACAAAAAATGACACGTATGGCAATATTGCTAACCAGCAATAATATTGCTGACTACTGGTGTAATTATGTGCTGGCGAGTCGGCTTTTACAACTGTGTTACTGTCCATATACAATGTATCTACCGATTACCTAATTTGAGCAAGTTTAAAGGCTCTGCAAGTAGATTTTAATGCTTTACTGAAATACGTGGGAAATCAACAGCTACCTGGACAGTAGGAAACATAGTACATAAGCTTTAAACTCTCGAAAACTCAGATTTGATTGGCAGTGAACTGGCAATACTGTATAAGCACACAAAGCACACAACTGTCATCACTAGAGATGTCAATAATTAACCGTTTAGCTGTTAAACCTGCAGTAGGCAGATTTTTTTTGGCATCATTGGGCAAAAATTCCATAATAACCTTTCAGCATATTGTAATTCAAGTGTTCTGAGAGAAAACTAGACTCCTGCACCTCCTCATGGCTCTGTTTTCGGGATTTAACATTTTATTGCCCATGACGGGAAAATCAGAACGTGGCAAGCAAGACACCGGAACCTGGCTTTGGTGATGAGGAATTGTAGCATTTATTCACCGACAAAAAGCCTAAACTGTACACGTACTGCACTGCTACGTTCACAGCTGTAATGTTACTGCTAACTTCATACTCACCGACACACACACACACGGCGGGCCAACAGGCTTGCAATACACTGGCAGACACCCTGACAGAGTAACGTTATGCCAGGCAGACACATAGCTGACAATCTCGCAGCTAAACTAGGAGACTTATGGCTGCATGTGTCCACGACAATGCACGCAACATTGTGGCTGCTAACTCTCCAGGACAGGTGAACTGTTGTTTGCGCTCATACACTGCAGCTGGCGGTAAATGATGGATTTAACCTGTTTGTGCATCGGCTTATCGTTGCAGCTGGGCGGCTTGTTAGGCAATACAACCACAGCACCCCTGCATGAAACGCACTAATCTTGTCGGTTAACGGTTAATGATCGGTTAATGAGGGTCGGCTATCGGTCAAACTGTCATAACTTTGGTTGAAATCCGTGTGTTAATGTAGGAGCCCACTGCACAAAGTGGGAAAAGACATTTTTTTACATTAAATCTCCGGAGGTGGTCTCCAAATGGTGGCTATACCTGCACGGCTAGTCTGGTGTGTGCAACATGTAGTGTGTGTTGCCCTTTAGTCCCTGCACCTGGTGAAAGTGATTAAAAGTAAAAGGCATGTTCTCCAGTTTTCTCCTGGGTTACTACCCACAGACTGAAATCTTCAGTACATTTACTTGTCCTTCTGTGAGAGCACCGGTCTGAAGGCTGAAGCACACGACACAGTGCTTTAAGATAAGAGCACCTTCTTTCAAACTAAATCACCAGTTTGCTCTTTGAAGACAAGCAAATAGGTGATGTTCAGTGAACTATGTGTTCGAAAAAGGCTTCCAAAGACATGTAATGCTATATCCATTGCAAAATAAAGAATATTTGGTCAGAATAAAACACATTATTTGTGCTTTGCTAGATGCAAACTGGCATTCTCTATGATTTATGTGAACAGCAAGAGACATTCGACAGTCTCAGCATGAGTGTTTAGTTGCCAAAAAAAAAAAAAAAGGTTCTTACATAACCGAAGATAGTTGTGATGTTAGTGGGCATGTTTTTGTGTAATTTCAAAGTAAGTGATTTTGCAACTCTGCTGTTGCCAAAATGACCTTTAGCGTGTACACTAATCCTAAACTCAATGGCCCATGGTGTATTTGAGGTGAAATAATACACAGTGGTTCTCTGCTCAGAGAATTGCAGGACCTTTGAGAAATGTGCTGTGTTGTTAAGATTCATAGCTAAAACGAAATGTTAACACTAGATGCTGGATGAAGAGAAGATGCAATTTTGAGGAACTTTTCTCCACTGCAGTGAACCACAAAGAAGTCTGATCGCTCACAGGTATAGAGGCCTGACTGACTGACCCGAGTATGCCTCTTGATAACCACGGTGGTAACCAACACGTTCTCATCCCAGCTCGTCACATACTGACGCTTTGTCAGACCCCTCGGTGTCACTTTTCAGTCACAGTAAACACATGCTTAATGTTGTGAATTAAACAAAACACTTGCTTAGATTTAGGCAACAAAACCACTTAGTTAGGTTTAGGAAAAAACAACATTCTTGGGCTTAAAATTACTACGTTTTTACTAGGGACCGACTGATATGTTTTTTTCAGGACTGGTACCGATACGATAATTAGTAATCAAGGACACCGATAACCGATATTTTGAACCGATACACATTTGCAGTAAAAATGAAAATCTTGGTGTCAAAAATGGGAATAACACAAAACTTCGTTGAAATGCCTTAAAGCATAAGTTGAATTAAAAGAGAACTTTTCAACATTATCTTAAAACAAATAGTGCAGGGAGCTTCCAGCTTCTTATAAAGTTAAACGAAAAGTCATAGACACATCGGACAGATCCTATGCAGCAACTCCATACTCACAGTTAAGGCTGCCCACCATCACCATATTCGTTAACACAGTAGTAATTACAGTGATGGTAGTGAGACTCATTTACCACCTCCTCTCAGATGGCCCTAAATGATACTCGACTACAGTGAATTCGTTTGTCCCTTTTACTCCTGCCTCTATGTATTAACAACCCAATTATGTCTCATTTGTACAACAAACACATGGGACGCTGGGTTCCACAGATTTACCCACAATAAAGAAAAGCAACTGAAACAAGCCATGACCTCTAAATTACACATCAATAACTGGCTTCCACACTGGAGGGAAGAACAACTTTAATCATGTTGACAATTCCTCCACACCGCAAAGGCCTACACATATATCTATAAAATACATTTGTCAAAACGTATTTGGAAAAACATGAGGCACCGACACTATCCGAGGCAGGGAAAAACACATTTGATTGGGTTGTCATCTCAGTTTCACTCTCTGTAGGACAGCTTTTCTACAAGCAGACCTATGAATAGAGGGCTAAATGCAATGCTGAAACTCCAGAATATGAGGCAAACATTCATGCCTTTAGAATCAGATGCCATGCACCTAAAACCGCTCATTATTGTGTGAGTGTGTGAGTGTGTGTTTGTCAAGATTACATATCTGGGACCCAAATGGTTGGCCATCTAGTGACTCAGCGTGCTGCATTCTTTAGAAACATTTCGAAGGATGTTTTGCTGTGTTAGAGGGGTGTATTGGTTCACAAGTGATGTGCTGCCAGGAAACACAGAATTGCTGCACGTTATGGCCTGGCATGCTGTGCCAACATCGAATCCAGATTTGACATTTGAGCATCACCTGATACAAAAGTCCTTTTTTTCTGCTGGTAAATGTTTGTGTCAAAACCCCTAGATGCATCATTACAGTACTGTGCATCCCACATTGGGACCTACGCTGCTTTACAATCATAGTTATCATGGCTAGTTATGAATTATTATGTATTGAGATGCAGGTCAATACAATGTGGTAAGTGATAGGTGTTCTGATTGTGAACATAATTCAAAGGGGAGCAAACAACAACAGCAACAACACAGTACTAGTGTCAAATGCATACATGCACACACATCATGCATGTCTCAGGAAGAAAAAGGAAAGTAATTTCTATTTTTGTCAAAAATGTATAAAATGGTGGCCAGGCTTTAATCGGTTCAAATTGACTGTTCACTGAACCTTAAAGGTCCAGTGTGTAGGATCTGGCGGTGAGGTGAGGAGATTGCAACCAACTGAAGCCTCTCTCGTGTGCCAAGCGTGTTGGAGAGCTACGATGGCGGACGCGAAACGCGAACGGCACTCTCTAGAGCTGGATGGAGAGATCCATTGTGTAGAGTGTGTGTGTATATGAGAAGTGAGTGGTGAAGCAAGAGAGAGAGAGAGCTGCGGCGACGGCAGCGAGTAACTTTATCGACTCCGGCCAAAGAAAACACAACGATTCTTATTTTTAGGTGATTATACACTAAAGAAAATATACTTATTAATATTATATTCCATATCTGCCAATAGAACCCCCTAATTGTTACACACCGGTCCTTTAATACAATATCATGTGAGGCACAGATTACATTAGAAGAGCCTCGTTCAGGATCGACACATCAACTGCACTGTGACATCAGTCCTAGATGCGACTAACTGTTATATCAGAGTTTAGGTTGATGTTAGTTTACACATTGGTTAGTCCTCATTAGAGCTGCAACAATTAATCGATTAATCGATTAGTTGTCAACTATTAAATTATTCACCAACTATTTTGATAATCGGTTTGAGTAATTTTTTAAGAAAAAAAGCTTAATTTTTTTTATTCCAGCTTCTTAAATGTGAATATTTTCTTGTTTCTTTACTCCTTCTTTTTCACCATTTTCTGACATTTTATAGACCAAACAACTAATTGATTAATCAAGAAAATAATCAACAGATAAATTGACAATGAAAATAACGTTAGTTGCAGCCCTAGACCTCATCCTCAAAACCTTTTTCTAATGTAAAATTGAAAGATTACGATACTGTACTATAATATTAGCTAACATTACCCTGCAATACAGGAACATTTCTGCTCCTGTATTTCCATGTCTTCTACATGGATCATTAACTGATGGAGGATGCTGACTTTTCGCCTGGAACGTGTAAGCTTTGGCCTCAGGTTTTTTTTTTGCATCATTACACAACACTGAATTAGCATATCATGTATATAGCCATCAAATACATATTTAAGACCCCATTGCAGGTTTCTCATTTCAAACACGTCAGCTGGAGGCATAAAAAATTCAGTTTGGGATAGGGTTTTCAACCAGCTCACAGAGTTATGTTAGCAGCAGCTACAAAATCTGCCTGCAACAGTTGTCATTATGGCCAGCAAAACAGACGATATACTACTGAAGTCAAGGACCCATTGTTGAAATAAATTATAACAAATTTTGAGTGGTAAATATGCCATCATTAACACTGTAAACTGCATATTAGCAGTTTTATATCGGAAAGCTTGACAGGCGTAGCAACAGTAACTTAGTACTAGGGGTGGGTGATATATCAAATATACAAGATGTATTGCGGCTTGACTATACCTCAAACATTGAGTACACATCATCACGTGATTTTCATAGGCCACCGTCACTCGTTTTGGCATTTGGCTTCTTGCCATCCCTCCTACAAAAAGAAGTGGTCGAGTGTGTGTGACGTATGAGTTTTTGTATCTGGAGAGCAAAAGGAGTGAAACGCCAAAGAGAGCTTATACGTGTTGAGTTTGAAAACAGTGATGGAAGATGTCAAACTCCACTTAGAAAAAGACAGTCAAACTAGCCCCCATATTGTTTTGCAGTACGTGTATATACTAGGCATTACGGTAAGAATGTGTAAGAACTGACTTCAAAATGAAACCCACTTTCCGGTGAACTTGATAGGCAATTTCACATTCATTCAATAAGTCATTCAGCCAGTCTGTCAAAAATAAATATATCATAGATAAATAAATCAAACAAAATTAATAAATATGAAATAATAAATAAAATGAATGCTAAATAAAAAAAAAAAATACTATCTGCAAATTGTATTTCAGAGAAAAGTGGATTTTCAATTCTGTGAATAATTAGTCAAACTTAATAATAAAGAATACATTTCCAAAGACCAATCCAATTTCAAAATGCCAGTACACCACTTCAGAGTGTAAATGAGAATCTTCCTGTTCCACAGACCAATTTCCCTTCAAAATAATAGTAGACCACTTCAGAGTGTCACTCGGACAATATCAGGACTTTCTGATGTGGAATTTAAAAATTAAAGCCCTTTAAAATCTCATATACGAGCTGTGTTCCCTCAAAATTCTGATTAGTTGACTAGAATGATCACGCTGATCTGATCATACAGATCAAAGGGTTAAATCAAACAGATGTTATTTGAGACAAAGTATGAATATATCAAGATATATATCGTACTGTATGTCGCGGTATAGCCTTAAATTATCATGATATTATCTATCAGCCATATCGCCTATAGCCCTACTATGTACTGATGTTTTAGATTCTACACTGATTCTGACAATTAAAGACTATTGTTTACATTGTTTGCTTGAGCATGCATGTTCTGATACTGTATTTCCAACTGACATCTACTGCAGCGCTACAAAACGGCAGGCGCTGCTCTTGAAAGCACACAAACCCACCAGCCCACTGGGAAAACTCTGCTACTGACCGATCCACCCCTTCTCTAAGCTGCATGATTTCCCTGATGAAGTGCAATAGGGCCACTATACATACAACGTGACAAGCAGTTGAAACAACTAATTTAAGACACAAATTACATTCACCAGCTCACTGTGGCTGAGCGGCTGTCTGTGTAGCTTTGAATGCAAATACAGTGATAGGGGTTAGGGCAGGTGAAGTCATGCGTTGTGAACGGACTGATAACGGCCAAAGCATGTTCACATTACAATTCATTTTAAAACAATCTTCTTGATAAGTGCCACGGGCAGCCATTTACCACAGAAAAAGAAAAAAAAAAATCTTGGCAAAGGGGAAGGTGGTGGTATGGTCTCTCAAAGGCGTCGGTAGTAGTACAGTAGTAGTCAGTGCGACCATCTGTCTATTATAGAAGGATTATTATTGCTTTTTCTTCTGACAGATTAATGCAACAATAGGGGGCATCATTATGACTTCATCACTTAAATAAATAATGTATTGGTGTTTGTGTTACCTGGTTGGTCAATGACATTTTCAACAACAAAGCACAACCACTAACCAAGCAAGACACTTGATAATCTCATCTTGTTGTATAGTTTCAATATGCAGAAAGTTGCTTTAGCTCTTTAAGTGTTAAGTATTTTTTGTTCAATTTAACATGTTAGATAGTAGACCAGATTACATTTTGACATTAAATTGCATTGTCTATATTTTTATCACCAGCCTATAGATTCTTCTCTTCCTCCTCCTTTGCCCCGGACAAATATCTCCAAATAGTCTGCATCACCTAGCTAGATAATCATAATCTCGGCTAGTAGCTCACTGTTTAAAACACTGTCACTGACATCTTGTGCAGTTGTTGTCATTCTACCGCCGTCCACACAGCTACAGAGAGGCAGCGTCACAGCAAGCCAGAGGTTGTAATACACATCACGACATGGTGTTCATAGGAATTGGAGGATTAGGCCTGGGAGAGTTGTGGCTTAAAACCACTTCAGACAGATGCAGTGATGCGTTCTCCTGGATCCATTTGGCAGGTTGGCGGGTGTTAATTTCAAGTCCTATTTGTGAGTACGTTATGGACAAAGGTTTCAGTTTCTGTCCTGCTGAATTCAACTTCCTTAGTCGTGTTTGTTCCCTCAGAGAGAGACTTTCACACGTTTCAAGCTGTGTTTATGTGTATTTGTATGTTTATGTGTGTGTCTCACCAAGACACAAGACTTTGAAGGCAACTGAGGGGATAAAACGGATGACCTTTTAATGATAACCTTTTCACAGCGGGGATTCATTTCTTAACCACTGTCAACCCAACATTTCAGAGACAGAAATCCCATCATATCAGTTTTTTTTTTTTTTCTCTGTCTCGCTGTGAGAGTGGCTTTAGGTTTGTTCCCCTCTATAGGCTTGTCAGGGCTTTGCAGCTTGTCAGCATGCTCTCACTGAAGTTCTCTAGGGGTTCAGTCTGTGATGACCATCCTGTAAAGCAAGGATTCCCATGTAAAGCCGCCCCAGTTTATCACCCGGACGATGTTTCTCCGTGTTCTCCTCTCCCCTACCCTCCCAGGTGACCAAGGTATGACATGTGTCAGTGGTGCGTGTTAGTGTTGGGAGATGGAATGGGGAAAGGGCAGGGTTACCCTCCCTTGATTCAGAAGTCAATGATTCACTGGGGTGAGAAGGACATTCTGCAACAGTGAACAGTTCCTTTACAGCGCTCTCTTTCCCTGCACACATTGCTGACCCTTGCTAACACTGTCTGTCCTTCAACACTATTTATGAAAATGCAAAGAAAGAGGCTTTACATCCAAATCTGCTAATTATCATGCACCAAACCATTCAGGAAGTAGCTGTATTATGAACCTAAAATGGGTGCTGAATTATTTCACTTATTTGACATAATGAATCAAATATTTAAACTAGGGGTGTCAATCGATTAAAATATGTAATCGCTATTAATTGCATGATTGTCCATAGTTAATCGCGATTAAATATTGTAATCCCTTTTTAAACCCTAGTTTAAATATTTTATTCATGATGTCAAATAAGTGAAATAATTCAGCACCTATTTTAGATTCTGTTTTTTAATCTGTTGAAAATGTACCTTAAAGGGAGATTTGTCCAGTTTTTAATACTCTTATCAACATGGGAGTGGGCAAATATGCTTGCTTTATGCAAATTTCTGTATATATTTATTATTGAAAATCAATTAACAACACAAAACAATGACAAATATTGTCCAGAAACCCTCACAGGTACTGCATTTAGCATAAAAAATATGCTGAAATCATAACATGGTAAAATCAAGCCCATCAGGCAACAACAGCTGTCAGTGTGTCAGTGTGCTGACTTGACTAAAACTTGCCCTAAACTGCATGTGATTATCATAAAGTGGGCATGTCTGTAAAGGGGAGACTCGTGGGTACCCATAGAACCCATTTTCATTCACATATTTTGAGGTCAGAGGTCAAGGGACCCCTTTGAAAATGGCCACGCCAGTTTTTCCTCACCAATATTTAGCGTAACTTTGGAGCGTTATTTATCCTCCTTCGTGACAAGCTAGTATGACTAATGGTTGGTACCGATGGATTCCTTCCAATGCTGCTTTAATGCCTCGTGGTTCAGGAGTTTTGGCCCATTACCTAACTTTTCATCACATTTCTCTGAAATCTGCTCAGTAGTTTTTGGTTATTTACCTCTTTGTCTATACAGGAAACGAATAGAACTGGCACAAAAATAAGCTGGAAATTACAACATGATACAACATGATTGACCTTTGGACAAGTAAAAACTGGTCGCCTGCTCTATCAAAATCATTCTAAAGATTTATACAGCAAGCCTGTTTTGCAAATGCAAATGATCTTCTCAAACGCTGGTCCGTTATTTGCCTTCACTTGCTCTCTTTCTTGGGCAGAACATTTACCCTACTTTTAAAATGTGGATAAGATGAATAGTAATTCTACAATTAATTAAGTTCAATGCCAGTGTTTTTAAACAGAGTTTTAACTTGATTATGTCTACAATATCTTCCCCCATGGCACCACAATACGGTTAAGGTTACATAGGTGACTGAAACACCTGGTTAAGGTTAGGGAAAGATCAGCATCATTGTTGAATTTCCTGTAGCATCCCCTGAATGCACCCTCAAGGCTTGTGCACATTGGAGTAGAGAAAAAAATGTTCGTGCTTGTTTATCACATACGGCATCATGATTACATCTTTTCAGCTTCTCAGTAGCTACATTTCCTGTCCAGTGAGCGAGCCATTACACATAGAAGTAGAGTGTTCTTGTGTTTTAAAAGCTTTTGCAAGCTGTGTGCTTCAGGTGATGTGCAGTACATGTAGAGGTTTGGGAACCGCTGTTCTTATCCTCTCCAGGAAATGTACTGTTTTTGTATTTTAAAAAGACAAATGCTTTTTAGATTATGATAAATGTCCATTTGTATTCTGTATTCACAGACAATCTGATGTATTTTTGCACACACTTGGCCACGTCAGAATCCAAACAAAGCAACAGCCAGCACTTGGCTGATTTCACAAGTGCATTTTGTCAGCAGCCTAATAATACATTACTGATCTACATACACAGCAGCAGTTGAAACCAACGCTCTGCAGCTGGCAGTCTGCTGTGGGACAAACGTCTCGGCCTGCTCCAAACATGACAGCATGGATAAACAAATCACACTCAGCTGACCACCAGATCCCTGATGTATCCTTGTGACTTTAAACTTTCAATCATCAACTGCCGACAGAAAAATCCAGGCAAAAGAGCAAATAGCTACAAACACAGCACCACATGAGCAACGCAGGAACCAAAAGAGCCAAAACACATGATCAGTGTCATTTTCCTCCGGGCATTCTTAAGGCCCCGACACACCAAGCCGACGGTCGGCTGTCGGACAGTTTGGGGCCGTCGGTGAGCGTCTGTTGGCCTAGTTTTTTCGGTGTGTCCCGCAAAGTCGGCTCTAGTCTGCCTGTGTCGATTTTTTGCATGCATGTTGAATCGGCGGCGGAGCCAGTTGCTGAGAGAAATCACTCTGATTGGCGGTTCAGCTTAAACAAATCAGTGCACGAGAAGAGAAACGTACATGAGGTAAGCAAGCCGACGAGTAAAGTCAAGAGGAAAAACACAGAAGGCTCTTCTCATTTTTCATCTTCATCTCATCTGATCATTCTAATACACGGATATTTCACAACGACATGGCCATCTGGAATGAAGCTAAGTGGTGAATGAGAGTTGTGTGAAAATGGTCGGCAAACGCCGCTTTGTTTCATGTACGTATCGTAACAACGGCTTGTATATCTGCAGTCCTCGGTCTTCAGGTTTCCCTTTCTGAATGACAAATACAGACTACCGCCGCCTGCTGGTGTGGAGAGTTATTTCATCTCACGCAGGCGCAGAACATAGCTGGCCGTCGAATGTAGTCTTTGCGGTGTGTTCGAGTGCCTTCGTCGCTGTTAGTTCCTTGATGTCGGCTTGGTGTGTCTGGGCCTTTAGACTAATTTCAGATACGCAGCAGTACTGAATTAATAGTGGAAAGGTTTCTTTGGGTGCTGTGAGGCTGCAATGCAGGGTGCAATCCTTTTTCCCAGTGCCTTATTTGCAGAAAGGGTTCATCTTCATATTCAAGCATAAAAGGGAACATGTCAATTATATATATCTCACTATTTCGGCACACCATGAAGCCACCGCTACTGGGCAGCAGCATGTCTTCTAGTGGTAAAATACTTTGTTTCCTAATACATGCATCACCTCCTGTGCACAGATGAAATATCCTGCCTCTGGTGGGTTTTGTACAGTCTAAACACATTACTTTGATTTAAATCAAGGCTGTATTTTAAAGTTACATAATGCATATTTTCGCAATCATTTTACAACTGTAGCTGCCAGGAAAGTAAAAACAACGTGAAAATGAACCAGAAAATGGATAGTGAATAAAATATAAGCTGCCGTTACATCATGTTGCTCATTTTAGAGATTTTCATCTGTGCATGTGTGGGCGTGTGTGAAAATGTTGAGCATGTATGTGTTAATGTAGCGGCCATCGAGCTGCTGTCTCCCTTGAGGGGTTAAAGTGTCATAATCACCCCGCGCCCATTCGGCTGGCCTTGAGGATGTTAAAAATGAGTGCTCTTGGCAATGGAGGTGACATGAAACTTCTTTAAAAATGATGGGGAAACTTTGATAAGTCCTCAACAGGGACATAAACTGTCAGGAAGACAGATACCTCAAGTGAAGCAGGGACCTTTCATTAATGTAACACAATCCCTCTACCATCTGTTTAAGCTGACATCGGGAGGGCCCTTTTGAAGCACTCGCGAGCCTTCTGTGTGAACCACCCTACGGCATTGCTTATCATTGACACTCCTAGGACTCTCCAGGTGATTAATCGTGTATCTTTGATCTCACAATACATGTACAGTACATGCATGCTTTCTTAATTATATTGGTTTTGTGAGTAATTGTTGAAGATTATAAGTTTGGGAAAAATAACTGAGCATCTGCTAAATAGAAGAACAATATCTGTGTGTTAAAATCAGTGTAGCTGTATATTTAAATATCACCAGATTTGTCAAAGACATTGTCACGAAATCAAAGGTTTCCTTTGGCGTACAGTAATTAATGTGAGAAAATTACATTGAACCTGCTTACACGTAAGATAATTACTGATTTTTAACTTAAATAATAGTGAATATGTACAAAATACCATGTCCTTTTAATCTTTTTTTCTTTTTTTTTGTCTCACTTATCAAATTTTAATTATCAAAATCAAGTGACTGAACATTAAGAGGAAAGAAAGTTTATCACACTTTTAAATAAAAGTGAGAATTAAACTGGTGTTTTTCTATTTTTTTTTTTATTCTGTCAACCAACAAAGCCCATGAAAAGGCCAAAACCAACAATGTCTTGGTCCGTCTCTCAATACTTTCCAATTTTCCTGAAATTGGTTCCTACTGGAGATGTAAATCTTTTCAAAAATGAAACTAACAGTTGGGCACTGTAGTGTTCAGCAAATGTTACTCAGACAGGGGTAAATAGTGCATTTGTTGGAGAATATTTTCAGTCGTGAATTGATGAATATATTTGGTTCATAGTGAGTGTTTACAGCAGCAGGACGGTGTATGTGGAAATGAGTCAACATACAGAGCAGTGTCCACATTGGTGGTGATGAAAAAACATTGCACTGGGAAAATTTACATTCATTTACATGTATTTCATAGGACAACAATCTTTGGCTACACAGGCAAAAATAATTAGTGGGATCATCATCTCATGGGATTTAAGAATAATATGAAAACTGTAGAATATCACCTATATATAACATTTCCTGAGATGAAACTACAATAGATGAAAACAATAAAAACATATCAATAAAATAAATACAAAGAAAAAGCAATAAAAACAATAAAAAAGACGATAAAAAGACGACATTATATAAAAGCAAGTCTATAAAAATGTTTTTTAAGAAGTGATTTAAAAGAGATTACTGATTCTGTGAGCCTCGTCTCCTCAGGCAGGTCGTTCCAAAGCCGAGGGGCCCCGATGAAAAAAAACACGACGGTCACCTTTAGATTTAAGCCTCGACTTTGGAACGGCCACAAAGGCCCCCCCTGAGGATCTAAGGCTGCAAGCTGGCTTATATAGGGTCAACATTTCCGCTACATAGCCTGGGGCCAGACCGAGATGTGCTTTAAAAGTGATCAGTGAAATCTTATAATCAATTCTAAAACAAACAGGGAGCCGATGTAGAGAGGCCAGCATTGGGGTGATGTGATGTTGTCTGTTAAAACCAGTGAGAGGTCTAGCTGCTGCTTTCTGAACTGGTTGGAGACGAGAGAGTTACAGTAGTCACGTCTTGAGAAGATGAAAGCATGAATAACTTTTTCTCGGTCAGAGTGGGAGAGCATTGGGTTAATTTTGGAGATGCCTCTTATTTGTAGGAAGCAGGACTGGACAACTTTTTTGATTGTAGTTGAATCTTAAATCTGAGTGAAATGGTACTCCCAAATTTCTGACAGTGGACTTTATGTTGGCAGATAAGGGACCGAGGCCACTTTTGGGGGACTGACTAATATGATTTCTGATTTTGAGTTACTGAGTGGAAGAAAATGTTGTGCCATCCACCAGTTGATTTCATTAAGACAGTCTAAAACAGCAGCTAGGGTTCTTGGGTCATCGGGTCTTGCCTTATATCCTTGACTCTTCAAAAAAAAAGTAAAGATAAAAAATAGTATAAAAAAAAAAAAAAAAAAAAAAACTGCCTACACATCTCTTGTGAGGTGTCGGTAAAATGACAGGGGGAGAGGGTGATGACCGAGTCAACTACCTTAAATAAAATCCTGCAGAATGAGTGGTTTGCTAAAGAAGAAGGATGTTTTGCTTCGTTGACTGCATTTTGATGAATCTTCATTGCATCTTTCCACTGCTTGTAAAATATATGTAAACCTGTTTTTTCCCATTTTCGTTCCTTTCGCCCAGAGTCTCTCTTTAATTCCTGGGTGGATTCGTTAAGCCAGGACTGAGGTGTTCTATTAGACTTTTTGTCTTTATAGGGGGCAACAGAGTCCAGGGCAGTCTGACAGGTGTGATTAAAAAGGGAGACCAGCTCCTCTGTGTTAAAATGTGGATTAAAGGCAGTTAAAGAAGCAGCAGTAAAAAGCTCAGAAAACCTGTTTCCAGACACAGAGTTAAAAACTCGGCGGCAGACAGGTGAACTGTGATTAACAGGTAGTTGGGATGAAACCACATTGAATAAATCTGCTTTGTGATGAGACACACAGACATCTATAGTCTCAAAGTTGTCGGGGCTGAGACCATTATACAGAACCAGATCAAGGGTGTGGAACTTTGAATGTGTGGGCTCCTGTATTACCTGAGTGAGGTTAAACGATTCCAGAGTATCCATTAAATCAGTGACAAACGTCTGAGAAGGGCAGCAGACATGTATGCTAAAATCACCTAAAATAAGAATTGTGTCATACTTTGATATAAAATTGGATAAAAACTCAGCAAACTCTTGGATAAAAACATTGTTTGGCCTGGTCTGTAGATTATTAAAATGATCACTGGATGCCTAGAGTTTACCATAAAACTAAGATGTTCGAATGATGTTAAACTACGATGTAAAATGGGAGTTCATTATATGAGCCCCATATGAGCAATTGACTTATTATTAAAGCAATGGATATTTTGTTATAGAACTTGTTTTTCCCCCCGTTGTATGTACTTTTTTGATTTTATTTTATTTCTAACTGTAAATTAGGGATGCACCAATACTGGATCGGAAATCGGTGACAATGGGGCCGATCTATTCAATTCAATTCTATGTTTATATACTTAACACATTATATACTGTAATTTTAATTCCTAGTTTAAGTTTTGACCAATTTTTTAATGCAATAGAAAGGTTTACACTTGAACTGTGATTCCTGTTAATTTTGAAGATTTTTGTACCAAGCTGCTAGTGTACGATTTTTTTATTTTAATGATAAATAACAACTCAGTTAACTTACAGTATATCTATGTATTTATTTGTTACATTTTGTTTTACAGAGTTAGGAAAGCAATGTTTAAGTCAAGCCTGATGTTTCCTTACACATAAAAGAATGATCCCAGTCACTTCCTCACATTGACACATACAGCTTATTGATTAAAGACTGGTATCGGATCGGTACTCGGTATCGGCAGATACCCAAAGCCCAAATATCGCTATCGGTATCAGAACTGAAAAAGTCGGATCGGTGCATCCCTACTGTCAATCACTGTGTAACCCTGTTTTTTTTACAAGTGCTACTGTAAATAAGTTAAGTCTGATCTACTTACAAAAAGTTTTAAAACTGCATCATGTTTTGCAAAGTCATTCCACTTATAAGCAGATGAACAAAAGAATCCAACGTACCCTCCGCCTCATGCACCGGTCTGGGATACAGCTCAGGACTGCATTGGTATTCCAGCTACAATCGTCTGCACTATCGCCAGTTCTTCCATTTATAAGCCTCCTCCATTACAATTCTTCTGTGTCAAACTACAAATAAAAATCTCTGGCCGGCACACTACTTGATCAAGATGGTGTTGTACCTTGCTACCCCCCCCATCAGTATTCATGGCACAGGGCCCAGACACATTTTCAAAACAAAGCAACTGCAGCAGGCAAAAAGCTCCTTTAGAGCTCACTGGAGTAGGCCAGAAGGAGAGCTAATTTTTCATAATCAGTGACAGTTGCACTGATGTCAGAGCTTAAGTAATCATTGAGCACAAGCACAACTATCTTAGGTGGCGTCTGACTGAGTGACAAGGGTCTAAAGGGAAGAACATCGGAGTGTTAGAGAGAAAGCATGAACACATGTGACAGGCCAAAAGAGAGACACGAGAAGCAAAACGCAGAGCCTCTAATGAAGGAGCGTAGATGCTAATTAAATTTGAGTGGGAATCTCAATGTGAAACTTTAGTCTAAAGGCTTGTCTGATAAGAGACGCCTCTCCTTGAACATTTGGAGTCTTTATTTTCTTTGAGTGGTGGTCAATTAAATTGGTGGTCATGCGTGAGTGAGGGAGACGTTCAGTAGAGCCGACAGGCATGCAGACACACACTGATAGGTGTGAAGTGAGTGACCATGCATTGATGGCCAGATTAAGCACTTAATTGAATGTATATAAAGAGGATAGATTGCTAAGAACAAAAAAAAAATACCCTCCACTCCTTTCCTCATATTGCTATTATCTTATAGGGGTGGGATAAAAAATCAATTCACCTATGTATAGCGATTTTTTTTGCACGGTTTTGAAATAGATTTTTAATGCCAGAATCAATATATTTGCTTCATTTGAGTCTATCCGGAGGTAGAAGGAAGTTACCGCTTTTATTGTTGTAGTCAGAGTAACGTGAAGTCATATCCGTTCTGTATCCTTCAACCAAAACAAACAGTAGCCGACCGGCTGTAGCGAGCAGAAACTGGCATATACAATAGAGCAGAAAACGGTGGAAGGTCGGCGTGGATACAACCTGCACCCTCACATTTTAAATCCAACGTGGTAAACACTACACATACAGTAAAGTGTGGAAACACTTTGGGTTTCACACAATGCAGGAAAAGCAGAGCTAGAAATCACGACTAAAGCTGCATGCTAACTCTGTCATGGACAGGAAACGTTATCGTATCGTAACGTGCGGTCAAGCCAGTCGTCACTCGCATCTCTGTGGTCAAATCGGCCGACGCTACAACTGTAGAGCACCCATATATGACAGTTATGTTAAATGCAATTCAAACGGCCCCGATGGAGCTGACCATGGATGGATAAAGAGAACGGAGCTGACAGGTAGAGCTAGCGACGCACTTGGCAAAGTTAGCGGAAGTATACACGTGTGACTACGTCCGGTTTTCAAAATAAGATGTTAACAAAGGGAACTAGATATACAAAATACATATATGGAAATAAGATTGATTGGATTATATAAACCAGAAGTATAAAACATGACATGTCCCTTATAAATTAAAAAGAAAATACCACTAATTTGTGAGGGAAATGTCTTTATTCTTTGATTTTTGGGCTGCTGTAAAAAATGTAGTAAATAATGCCTGACAATGACTGATACATTTGACTTCAGGACATCTCTGACTACATACATGCTGAAAATCAAACATTCTTACTGTATTAATTTAGACATTTTCCAAAGTAAAAGTCCCTAGAAGTGTATGGTTCAACTTCTTCTCATGGTGTAGTGTTAAAAAAGTTAACACAAATCGCAATAAATCCTAATATTGAATCGAAAATACTTGTAGAAACGCAATATATATATATATATCGAATCGGCACTCAAGTATTGTGATAGTATCGAATCGGGAGATAGGTGTATCGTCCCAGCCCTATAAATATAAAGAGGACACTTTTTTTGCTGTTATCTTAACCTGCTCTTAGTGTCTCATTTTAATAAACTTTTTATTTTTTCACTGTTCCAATAGCAAAACCAGTAGGCTTTACCCAAGCATTAGCACTGTAAATGGACTCCACAGCCTCCAGTCATTGTTGCATTTGTCTTAAGCCAATACTGTACGTGAGCACATTAGCCTTGCCTGCCAGACGAGTCTGGCAAGTTGATCAGACTGTGAATCATGTCTGGCCCTTTTCATTTCTTCCTTCTGTTATCTCAGAATTTAAAAGCGTGAATGGAGGTTTTTTCTTCTTTTTTTTTTTTTTTTAACTGCAAAAGCACATCTCTTTATCTGAGGAAAAGCTGCTTCTGCTGTTTTCCCTAATGGAGTTGGAGAGTTTAGATGGTATTGAGAAGAAAAAAGAAAGTAAAGGCACAGAAGAATAACCCAGTAATAATCACTGTTGCGTTTCCATCGGTCATAGAAGATGCACCATGTACAAACTGTCACTGCCACTTCAGATATCATCTATCGAGGTCTGTGTTTGTTGATATTTTACCTCAGAAAAGCCTAGAGTCATAATTGATGAATGACTGGTGGAATCTGTGCTCAATTCATCTCTTTTCTTCATCTTCTTTTATCAAGAAAATCAGACTGGGAATGGTGTTAACATCTTATACAAATGTAAAAGTACTGCGTATGCGTTAAGATATGAAACTACTATGCACAAAGTTACATGAAACAGTGTCCTATAAAACAATACAGTGGATTTTTTTCACCCTTATCTTTCATAATACAAAGTCTCTCTGCGTGGAATTGTTCTGAGGGAGAAAGAGTGTGTTTCAGTGTGATCAACTCACTAGTCTCATCTGGGTAGTGCAGTTATGAACATATGTTTACATATTTAACACATGGCCACACACATCACACAGCACCTTAACAAAACAGTTTGCTCACTAGTGCTCATACTGCAAACATACAGCCGGCCTTATGATCAGTCAAACAAAGTGAGCAGCAAGCCATCAGATTTATAGGATGTTAACACATTACGTATTGCTGTATTAGTTTATCTCTCTTTCTCACTCTAGCTGTCTCAACACGAATAATATGACATGGTACAGTGCACCATGATATGATGCAATATTATGTAATTTACTGTCCCTATAGAGCAACATACAGTACGGTGTCCTGTACTCTCAACACTCCTGATTCACTATAAATACACTACAAAATAACAAGACTAAGAGTATACAGCCATGCTGTGGAGCTGCACTAAATGCTAATGGCAGCATGCTTACAATGAAAATGCTAATACAGCTGCAACAATTAATTGATTAATCGATTAGTTGTCAACTATTAAATTAATCGGCAACTATTTGGATAATCGGTTTGAGTAATTTTTTTAAGAAAATAAAAGTCTAAATTCTCTGATTCCAGCTTCTTAAATGTGAATATTTTCTGGTTTCTTTACTCTTCTATGACAGTAAACTGAATATCTTTGAGTTGTGGACAAAACGAGACATTTGAGGACGTCATCTTGGGCTTTGGGAAACATTGATCGCCATTTTTCACCATTTTCTGACATTTTATAGAACAAACAACGAATCGATTAATTGAGAAAATAATCGTAAAATCAATCGACTATGAAAATAATCGTTAGTTGCAGCCTTAAAGGCTAACATGGAGATCTTTAGCAGGTTTACTGGGAATTCATTGTCTGGGAATACAAAAATCTATACCAAACTTTATGGCGATCCATCCAATGGTTATTGAAATATTTCAGTCTGGACCCAAATGTTGGATGGATGTGGATTTTTCGCATGATTAAATACAAAGTCAATGCAAACATGCAAATTTGCGCTGGGTGACGTGAATAGCCGCGAATAAGCGTCCATGCAAGTTGAAATGTTTCAACTTACACTGTGTCACGAACGCCTATCAGTATTAAGATTTCCCTGACGTCACCGAGAATCAGAAATTAAGGACAAACTTATTGTCGGTGTCTGTGGCACCCGGAGCTCTACGACTCAACGTCAGTACTGTTAAGAGACAGAACAAAACAGGGGACGGCTTGGAGAAAAGTAAGCGAAGCCACAGGACTACATGGTAAATTCTGAAAATATATATTTGTTACTTGAGTCCAGCTATCGGTTGTACTTTACTACGAAAAAAGTTAGCACTAATGTTAGCGTTAGCTGCCTTCCTCAGTTATTCGCCAGTTGTGAAATACTCCAAAAATCACTCCAGTGGCGTATTCACGTGAGTAACGCGAGGCAAAACTCTGCTTTGCATACGTTCTGAACACGCCATTAGAGCTGCACTGCTAGCATGGCTAAAAACATTTTTGGGAACATATGATCATTAAAATAGAAATAAACTCCCACATATATTCATGCATTATCTTCCCATCTGCTTTTTATAATGCATTCACACACATGGTGAAGATATATTACACAAAGCCAGAGACCATCATTTCACATTACTTCTGAAACTCGAGGTCATAGGTTTGAATGAATGTTTGTAGCGGTTTTGCACTGAGGGAGCCAGAAACTTTTACCAGAACATAGAAATTGGAATTTGGAGCAAAGGGTATGAATGGGGTCAGACACTATTTTCTTTGCCTGTCTGATATATCAGACAACTCATACAGTAAATGGACTGAAAAGATGGGTATGCTATTATCTTCACAGCAGTCTGTACCTGATGAGTAATTTGAAATTTCAGTTGTTCAGACAAATTACCATACTATGCTGTAATTTTCTATCTTATAATGCTCTCTTGGAATGGATTATAAAAGAGAGCATACACTTTAACTTAAGCACCTAAATCAGTGTAAAAAAATATATCCGCAGTAGCAGGATGGATCAGACCTTCAACGTGGGCTGCAATAGTGTGAGTGTATTATCAATATGAGCCCCAAGGGCAGACCCAGATGATGGCTGTATGTCAGCCTGCCTGTGATCAATTACTGCTCTGGAGACAAACACAATCACTTCTGTCTTTTTCACTTAGAAAATCTGGGCACAAATTTATCAAACTGATAAAAGTGAAAATGTGGACTTCAGTCAAAGACAGAAGAAAAAATACTTTGTTTATACTCTTTCTCTCAAACTCAAGAATAAAAGCTATTTATCACATTTCTTTTCACTTAAAAATGAGAGCTCCAGAGGCCTTGTAAGAGCAGAGCAGAGAAGAGTAGACTGGATGTCTGCAGGACACAGACGGAGGTGAACAAACCTTCTGAGACATGTTTGGAGTGACAAGTACAAGTACAAAACATTGTATTTCTATGATTTGGAATAGGGTATTTTTTGCCCATTTGGATTTGACAGGATGTTACACAACTTTTGCTTTCTTTTTATCTGTCAGGGGTGCCAACAACAAGTATAATGCCGGCATTCACTTAGTTTGCAATCACTTTCCATTCATCTCCAACGTCTGCACTTGTCCTTGTGGTACTAAATTATTATTCTACGATTTGATGTTCCTCGTCTACCGACAGCATAATTTCTTTCCTGCTCCAGTCTGCTTCTCGTTCTTTTGCCATTTCAAATGCAAAATATCCTATTATTGTATCCCTATCTTATATTTGAAGGATTTCAGACAAACACAATGAACTGTTTTTTTAAATTAAGTGTAAAATGAATGGGGTAATGGGGCAGATGCATGCACTGTATATAAGAAGTGGACGTAGTCACCGTGACGTCACCCATTGGTTTGTGTGAAAGGGTTAAACTTGTAAGACAAAAACACGGACAACATCCAGTAAATGGGACCATAATTTACTAAATGAACATCATGCTGTATTGAAGAAGACTTGAAACTAGCAATTGAGACCATAAACTCATGTGTACAATGTTTACTGAGGTAATAAATCAAGTGAGAAGTAGGCTCATTTTCTCATAGATTTCTATACAATCAGACATATTTTTGCAACCAGAGGAGTCACCCCTGCTGGATATTAGAAAGAAAGCAAATTTAAGGCACTTCCTCATTGGCTTCAACTTTCAGAACCAGGGTATACCCCAGGATACCCCAGGATTTAAATCCTTGTTAATCATGTGATCACTTGAGAGCTGCTCTTAAAGGGTAACTCCTACATTTCTCTGTGTTGCTGTATGCTGTGTGAGTCTCTGCACACAAACCTAACGTGACAACATGAGCATATCCATAGACTTCCCTTGAAGCTACTGCACTGCTCTCTAGTAGTGATACAGCAAAAATGCAGCCAAACAAAAATAATGCGCAATTAGTCTTATTCCAGCATGTTAACACGTCATGTAACACTGTTATTTCGTGTACATTTCAGATGATTTGTGATGTAATATGCAACCATATCTGCCGTAGTTCCTACTGCTGTGAAACAGCTGCTTTTTTGCTGATCCAATCAAACACAATTAGTATCTCCAACATAAACACCCTGCTTTTTTCTCATCTCTCTCTCTGTCTCTCTTTCATACGCACACATTCCCACAACTGCATGATTTCCCCCCTCCCTTTATTAACACCACTTGCCTACAGGGAGCTGGCAAAGTTAAGTGAGCTCTCCATCTGTTAAATTAGGGAGTGTCAAAACTTTTAGCTGCTGAGTGATCCAGAGACATAATCCCATGTCTCCCTGGGTAATGAATTGTACTCATGCTAATTAGCACGCACATGGCCAGCAGTAGCAGTGAGAATGTCCTAATCAAATAGACTTATGGTTTTGTCATGTCTATGGTTTCTCTCTTCTCTCTGGGGCTGGCTGGATGGGCCTTAGCTCAGCCCTCTGCTGCTCCTAACACATCCCACTGAAGGTAACTTTTTTTATTGGACAGTACAGAGAAAACATTAAACATTAGCAGAGAGAGGCGGGTGACATGTGACCGTTGTCCCTAGTTGCACTCGAAACGGGGACTTTGCAATTACATGCTATATATTCTATCAGGGCTGGGACGATTCACTTATCTCCCGATTCAATACTATCACGATACTCGGGTACCGATTTGATATGTATTGCAATTTTTAAGTATTGCACTTCGATATTACGATTTATTGCGTTTTTTGTTAACTTTTTTAACACTAGACCATGGGAAAAAGTTGAATAATACACTTCTAAAGACATGTATTTTGGAAAATATCTTAATTACTACAATACAAATGTTTGATTTTCAGCATGTATGTAGTTAAAGATGTCCTGAAGTCAAATATATCAGTCATTGTCAGGCATTATTTATTACATTTTTTACAGCAACCCAAAGATCAAAGAATAAAGACATTTCCCTCACAGATTAGTGGTATTTTTTCTTTTTAATTTATAAGGGATGTGTGATGTTTTTTACGTCTGGTTAATATAATCCAATCAATCTTATTTCCATATATGTGTTTTGTATATAAAGTTCCTTTGTTAACACCTCATTTTCAAAATCATGAAAAAAAAAAAAAAAAGCGATACATAGGCGAATCAGTTTTTTTCCCACCCATATATATTTTACACTGCTGGAACACTTTGGTTTGGAATGATTTACTCTTTGAGTGATTTACTGATAGAGACTATTCTGCATGAACAATATCAGAATAGAAAAATGCATCTAATGAATAAAAAATGAAAATACAACAATGCCAATGTTTGGCAATACACAAACAGCTGTTCAAAAACGGCATTTCTTATACGGGTACTATAAGTCTGCGCGATAGAGTCGATAGAGTGATAGAAAGGGAGAGTGAGAGTGACACAGAGAAGGAGAAAGTCTTCAAGGGTGAATGGAGCAGAGGCTGTCTGTGTTGCTAAACATTGGCTATAATAGAGGCCAAGGATTAGATGGCACACTTTATACCCCGCACCCACACACACACACACACACACACATACATTGTATTCCATCAGGGCTTTATCTGGCCTTTTATTTGCCTTTATCGAGCATGGCGGAGGCAGCCCGCTCAGCGTTAACAATGTCGGGCTAAAGTCATTTCACACAACACTACTTGGTCATGTAAGCTGACAACTTTTATATTCCCTTACGTCCTTGGCTCGCTCTGTCGTATGGGCTTATCGGGGGTGGGGAGTGGCGCAACCAGTTGGTTTTCAACACCAAGACGTGCCACAGAGTGGGGTAAATTGTGCTAATTTCAAGCCTGGAGGAACCATTACTAGGAGGTGAGCATAACTCGTACTGGCAGATAAAACGGCCCAGAAAGAGGGAGCTCACATTGCTCATGGATCTACGTTCAATACTGGGCGTTGGTGTGCATCAAAGCTTTCACATGCAATTTATTCTTTGGTTGACAAAGGGTGTAAGCATGTGTGTGTGCCCGTGTGTCGTGCTTTTGGGGTAGGGGGTGTAAGGGGTTCATCCGCACAGTCTTTTAATTAACCTCCTGCCCTGTTACTATCCACACTGCCAAGACTTGGCTGACCTTACACCGATTTATGCTGCAATAAAAGTGACAAGGTTATGGAAATACAGGCTGACGCGGGACGTGACGGAGGGGTTGCTGGACCAACCTTTAACATGCTGACAGAGGCCATTATCCTTGATGTCAGATGAAGAGGTGTAAGATGGAAATGCCCCTCGCATTTTATGCTGCACTGCCTGATTCACATAGGGACAGCCACCAGGGAGATGAACTAATGGTGGACAGCCAAACGCTTGCTGTTGACTTAAGGATGACTGGAAAAAGTAAGCCTTAGTCATCTCTGGAGAGGAGAGAAGGATATTTTAAATAAACAAAAAAATTAGGGATGGAAATTCAAAGTGCTTCTTTGTAGGGGTGTCGCGATTTCAATTCTTAACAGTGGGCTACCTCCGGGTCTGAGAAGTGAAGCCAATGCGGAAGTGCCTTCAACTTGCATTCTTTCTAACAGCCAGCAGGGGGCGACTCCTCTGCTTGCAAAAAGGAGTCTGATTGTATAGAAGTCTATGAGAAAATTACCCTACTTCTCACTTGATTTATTACCTCAGTAAACATGTCATCATTTAGTAAATTATGGTCCTATTTAGAGTCAAATAGACCATAAAGCAGGGTATGCTTTAGGGCGTGGCTACTTTGGGATTGACAGGTCGCTACCACGGCGTTGTTCTTACAACTTTAACCCTTTCACAGTATGTTTTCAATTCATGAAAGTAAATTGTAACATTTTTGGTTTCGATTATCAACCTCCGAAATCAAACACTTCAAAGACGACACACGTAGCATACCGGTAGCCTGCACCTGCACTTTTCGAGACACCATGGCCACTGCCGGAGTCGGTAAACAACGAGAAATAACAGAACTGGAAAATCATCCCGCTTTCCTGAAGTCACCACGTGGTCCCCCAGCGAGCCCAACCGCCCACTGCCTCAGTGGAGTCTCATCGTGCTCACCCGCCAGTTTCGTGAAGCCAAATTGGGCCATGGGTGTAAATTTGGCCACTTCCTACCCCCTCTACTTCTGGCGCCCTTGCACGGACCAAACACATCTTCGAACTCGGCCTTCATTTTGATCTATCGCGGTGGCAAAATCTGTCCACAGACAGAAATATAGACACCTGGCAAAGAACTCAAAACTGCTTCTGTGGTAGTTCCCGCTACACTAGGTTTCTCCAGGATCACATTTTGCCATGATGACACACAGACTCACAATGTGAAAACAATACCAGCGTCGCTGTTGCGGCTGGTAATTAATCGATTAATCATTTGGTCAGAATAGTTAAAAAATGCATCACAATTTCTCAGAGCCCAAGCAGATGTCTTCAGATTGCTAGCTTTGTATCGACAAACAGTCCAGGACCCAAAAGTATTCAGTCCCATATCTGGGGAGGAGCTGGAACTAGACAGTTACAGTAATCAACTAATTGTTTAAGCCATTTATTTTCTACACAGTATAATTGGTAACCACATCTCTTATTCCATATGTAGATCTGCCCTCCACGTAGTCCAACTTTAATGTGTTATGTTGGGTTCAGTTTTTATATACGTATAACGTTCATAATTTAAATTATTCTCCATTATTATTTTAAAACATGACATATATGCCAATAATGTCTCTTTCTATGGCTGCCATATACTATTAAGCTAATAGTATTGAAGTCATTTCTGCACCCACCCTCCTCTCGATATGTCCTTGTTTTACTTCTTCCGTCATTATTTAATCCTTAATCAGAAATGACATGGGGTACACACAGTGTATGAATCACTTAATAGGGGATCTGCCATAACTGTCTTAAAACCACCATGTTTATCAATTAAATGATAAAAACGAAGGGAGAGCACAATAATCCAATTCAGTTTTGGATTGCTTGTGGCTGAGCAGATTCAGCAGAGGGATGATGCTTGATTGAATATCGTGGGTCTTTTTTTCTCTCTGTATTGCTAAATCATTAAAAATGTGATATGGTTCCATTCAGCAGCACATAATTATCTTGTCATTCCAGTTAATTAGCATCATATAAGGACTCACAGCCCACAAGGTACCTGCCCATCAAACAGCAGGGCAGATGACTACATAATAAGATGACTTGAGGGAAGCGCACTTGGGTCAAAAGGTGGGTCTCTTTCCCACAGGAGCTGCGCACAGTAAACCTGGGTCACACTGTGCTTAAACTCTGAAGCATACAGATTAATATCAAATCCTCGGTTAGTTATGGGACACATCCTACTCTGTATTGCCATAGGTTGAAATATGGGCTAAATCTACCCATTATAACATAAACGAATAATTAACACAAAGACGTAATAATTGCCTCTAATTCTGCAATTTATCAGCTTTTTTTTTTTTCATGCGAATGAGAGTAGAGCTTGGACTGCATTTAAAGAGACCAAGATGAATCTGACATTATCTGTTATTTTGTTAATTAATTAATTGTTTTGTGAAAATGTCAGAAAATAGTTTAAAATAAAATGCCCATCACAATTTAGAATTGTTTTGATTTTTTTGTTGATCAAATAATCTATTATTTGACAAATTGTTACAGCTTTAAAATCATTTAAAATGTGCATTTTATGTTTATGTTCTTGTACAAACAAAGTCAATGAGAGACAATTAAGAACATCTCCTCTTATCTTCCTCCTTAGGTTTTTGAACCCTAGCTGTGTTAAAGAGGACCTATTATGCACATTTTCAGGTTCATACTCGTATTTTGGGTTTCTACTACCCCTGTCTGTCAATGTCTGTTATGAACGTTGTCGTCACTACCACATTGCATTGTGGGATATTTATGCTGCTGTAGTGTTCAGTGTTGCATACTGTGATATTTCACCGGAAATAGTATTCAATTTGCATACTATTGGTTTCATACTACGGTTTCGGACATGCTAAAAAATCTCACATACTGTTTTAGCGTACTAAATGGCATGTTAGTATGGAATTTCGGACACAACCCCAGTCTGCTCTTATTGGTCAACTCTTTTTTCTCCACTCGAGCTCCGCTCTACCTGGCTTTGTTTGAGACTGTGCCGAACTAGCTGTTATGCAAATGTGTTACTTGGTGACATCACCACGTTACGGAAGAAAAGGTGGGTTTTCAAGCAGTTTAGGGGCAGTGTTTTTGTGGGGGAGAGTAACTCCTTTTGGCGTGGACTTTGGGCTTTGTAACTTTGCAGACCTTTCACATGTGCAAAAAAAATATATAACACACTAAAGGAAAGTGAAAAAGAACAAAGGCATAATAGGTCCCCTTTAAGCCCCTACTCCCTATCAACATGTATACTCCATTTACCAATAACTAATCACAGAAAACACAAAAAAACATAATACAAAATCCCGAGATAAACTGCCAGATTCCAATGTGCTTTCAGTGTTAATAATCAATTTGCAATCTGGTGATTTCAGTGACTCACGATCCTCCAACCAAACAGTGAAACAATACAATGCCAAATACAAAGACAACAGAAAAGAAGCATTATTTGAATCACACACACAATAACACAAAAATACAACATGTGCGTACATATCACACAGATGATCCTATCGGGCACGTTGTAAATAAAATAACAAATCTTAACATCCAGGTCTTTGAGTATAAAATCTTGCTGGTTTGCATCTTAACTCTCTGCAGACTAGTCTTTTTCCTTTCTACAGAGTTTGTATATTTATGTTTTTGTCCTGCTATGTGAATAGCTTCTGGCGATGTTCATTGATCTGCCGAACGTTGTGTCTGGATGTTGTTTTGGAGATTGGGCAGGATGAAGCAGCTTATGTAAGCAACAGTCGAAGTCATCAGGGGAAGGAGAGATTTAGCCCCACATCTATGTTAGAGGAGAAGTGCTGAGATATTACCAATATCAACACACTCTCGCTGTGCTGAAGCACATCCATGGATTGCAGAGCCCGACGGCTGATAGAGACGTTGCTGCAGAATGGTAAATATCACTGCTCTGCATGAACATCTGTTCATTACATTGAAACTGCTACATTACCAGCTGTGGAAATTAACTGGGATCTTGTGCCATAATGAGCTGGGGGGAAATAGAGAGACTGTATGTATTTGGTGTTTCAATTATTATCCTGGTTATTATACTAAAATGTACATATATATTGTAGGTCTGCAGATATGGAGTTTGACTTAGTATATGTACACTATAAAGATAAGAAACCAGAGTAGCAGCAAGCATATAAACAAGGGATTAATGGATCTACTAAACAGAGATTGCGTGCTCTAAGACTACAGAGCCTGGCAGACCAGAACATTTTTGATAATTTGCGGGACACAGATTAGTCGGTTGTAGACTTAAATTCATCATCTGTGCCCTCAAATTACTTAATTAGTTCCCATGAAGCATTCATGTACACAGACTGAATAGAAACAACCCGTTATTTCCTAAAATACATTTAAAGCTACAATGATTGATGTTTTTCTTTCGTTTTTGGGGGTTTTCTTTCTCTTTTGGTGATTAGGCGAATGTGCCAGCAAATAGTTGCTTATTTTCACATCAAGCAGACACAGAACAACATTGCCATTCAATTGGAGTCATGTTGGTGGCCACCTGATGAATGTAAGTCCAATACTCACTCTCTTGTTTTGGCCTCCAGTATGAGGGAAATATCTGGCTCTTTAGCTGCTAAATTCTCCACTATGGTCACCAGCTAGTATTACACAACATTTTTTTTATCTATTGTTAGTATACAAATATGAATTAGTGTAGCTTTAAGGGATGGCAAACAAATCAATTGTTCTGTTTAACAGACAAAAAGCTAAATACTGTATATAGACACATCTCAGTTCACTATTCAACCAAGGACACCTGTTTAGGTTATCCAGGACCTGACAACTTTCACTGTTTCACTTGATGTGTGCCATGTATTATGGCAGCTAAACTTGACTACCTGACCCAAACTAGCGAGAGAGTATAAACAAGGAGCAACGTTCAGTGTGTGATATTCCAAACTACATGAGAGTGTCAAGTAAACAAGAAATCTTGTAGCCCTAATCTTTACACTATAACACAGCTGCTACTTTGCAAACAGTTGGGGTGCTCCTCCCTAACTGGCCACAACATCAATTAACTTCACTTCCTATTGCTACAATACTGTAACTTAAAGCCAGTAGCCTAATTTTAAAGGCATAATATGTTAGAGTTGTCAGTTGCTGTTTCTAAACAATATGCATTCAAAGTTGGCCACTCCTCCTCAACTCAACGAGTGAGCGAGGGAGAGAGAGCGCAGCGATGGTGGAGCAAGCTACAGAGTGAATGAAGAGAGGGAGCGGCGTTAGTGAGAACAGAGTAGCGAATCAGAGAAATAAAACGTTATTTTGTGATTGTTTCATGGCGGTTACATTCTAAAGCACAAATAAACACACAACTAACTCCACACAACCCTGCAGGAAGGTGCCCCGTTGCCAGATTTTGAATGCCGAAAGACAGGCTTCTGTCCGCTGGGGCTCAACGCTGCTCACGGTCAAACTCAAACTTACACTCCTCACTCTGCACACAGCAAAGATAATTCAAGAAAACATTATTAATTTAAGGGAAAACATACAAACTACTGAGCACGAATTATCAGAAATATTGCCTTTGAAACTTGCTGGAAAGAAACAAACAATTCAATACCAGTAACAACTCTTTCTCTGCAAACAAAATGCAGAAAAATGAGAGATAACAGAACAGAGACATGATGGGGTGGCAAATGTATACAATAGAAAACACTTAAGAAGCCTGCTAATGGACAAGATATAACAAGCCTCCTAACAAGGAGTGACATCTACAGCATAAAGTGCTCAGCCACAACAGTCCTTTCAGACGGAGGTAATAAAAAGATGTCCATATTTGCGGTTGAATCACTACCTGGGTGATAAAGCTGCACTTAAAACAAGAGATGGCTTTGTTTTTATGACCATGTTACATCACCAGCAGGCAAAGGTCACTCCGAAACACCAGTTTTGTGGCACATCACATCCGTTTCGAGGTAATTAATTTTACTCAAGTAGCACAGCATCAAACAGGGAAGCTCTGAGGACACGGGTGACATTTTGGTGTTTGAAGTGATTTTGATTTCAGTCCATTGAACAATATACCTCTTAAAGAAATATTTAAGGAGCTGATTGACATTATTTCTAACTGTGTCACCGTACACTTTGGGCACACAGCACAAAAAGCACATCCTCCAGTGAGCCATTATGTGTCTATTAAATTGGAGCTTAAGTGACAGTTAGTGCCTCCTCCCTGTCACTCTGTCTGTGCCAAAGCTGGACGCAAACTTTTTTTTTTTCACAAAGCAAGCAACCTGCAGTCTATTAAGAAGGTGTTATAGAAAGTGTTAGAACTGTGTAACTGTGTAAGAGTGTTGGACCACTGAACAGTGGGGAAGGCAAACCAAGAGAGACAGAGAATCATTTTCTATTTTCAGATGACCACATTAAAAGCCTCCTTTGAAGAAATACGCAGTAAGAAAACTCATAGCATATTTGTTCCAAGGCTACAAAATTGGTGAATTCCAATTAAATAATGCCCTGGGACATTTGAATATCAGAGTGCCGCAACTGAATGAAAGATAACCTGTTCAAAGCAGCAATGATAATGAAATAAAAATGGAAAATCACTAACAATGAAGACAACCTTAAAAAATGAATCCAAAACGATTTGAGCAAATACAATTTCTAGACCATGAAAGTGAGTTAATAAAGTCTGTTTACAGAGAGTTAAATAGTCAAATATTCTAATTTGTTATACATCCAACTGAATTTATCATGCCTGCAAAGGTGAATGTCTTCATATACAGCATTTCTTATTTTATATGTTGTTCTTCTGACTGAAGGCCATATTCTGATGGTACCATTTTTGACCATAGTGAGTGATAACGTTATAAAAGTGTATGTTTTTTCATGTTGTCTGAGATTACAATTTATTTAATGTTTAAACTGAGCTTTTCATGGTGCTGTCTTTCTCAGAATGAAATACTAATAAGATGTGTTTTCCATAAGGATAGTTAAATTGATTCATAATGCGTTTGCAGCGAGTTAAGAATTCACAGGGATCAGCTCGAGAAATATACTGAAACAAACTGAAAACATTGCATCATATCAATTTAAGTAGCTCACCATATGGCAATTCACGACAAGATTAAAGAAGTCAGTGGAAAATGTGCTTTTCTCAAACATTAATTTTTTTAATGGATAACACTCATTGTTAACCTCCTCCACTCCACCCTCTTTACCATAGACCCAGTTTTCTTTTTTAGGGGGTTACAGGGGTTTTTAGGGGGAGATAGCCAGTCAACAGTAGATCATCTGAAAGCTGGGAACCTGAAGATTAATTTGAGATGCAGCTCAGCACTGTGTGTCAAGTTGTTCCAGTCATAAATTTGAAATAAATAATGATACATTAATTAATTAAAATAAATTGTGAAAGTGTATAAGGGCTAAGAACAGTATGATCAAAGTATATGATCCCCATGCTCACTTAGGTCCCATAAGTTGTTGTAGCAATTTTTCGGGTTGATACCATTTGTTACACAGATTTGGTGCTAAATTTAACAATTTTTTTACCACTCGAGAATTGATAGAAATGATCAAAAATCTCTCCAAAACACAACATTGAGACACCAAGACCTTGAGGAACACCATAGAAAAAGCCATGCTGTGATTTGGTATCAAAAACTTTTTGAAGATTTGTGCAAGAATTGCCTTTTTTCAGTGGTTGGATGCCGAGCGTTTCTGTTCTGGAAACTGCTCAGAAACCCCCTTATTGTCAATCTACCTAGGAAAGCCATACATCCTCTGAATGCCCTAGGTCTCTAGTTTGTGGTTGTAAAGTTTCATGAGGCTGTGATTGTCCTAGAGGTCACCACAGGTCATTTTATACAGTGGCGTCCTATTAAAGAAAAAAAAAAAAAGGTCTCACTACAATGGAAAGGCTACTATGGGGACTAACATCATCATACATGAATACAATTGGGCTCATTTGATCCACAAGAGTCTCAGCTTTACAGTGATACCCAATTTATGCAATTCCAAGACTGTTTAGGGACCCCAGTATGCAGAAGCTACAGTATTTTTAGAATAGGCAAAAATAACACATTTGTACTGCATACAAAAAACTGCATGGTTTTTGCCCAAAATTGCATGGGATGTGGGCATGTCTGCAAAAGGGGAGACTCGTGGGTACCCATAGAGCTAATTTTGATTTAGATATCTTGAGGTCAGAGGTCAAGGGACCCCTTTGAAAACGGCCTTACCAGTTTTCCCTCGCCAAAATTTAGCCTAACTTCAGAGCATCCCAACAAGCTAGTATGACTTGGTTGATACCAGTGGATTCCTTAGGTTTTTAGTTTCATATGATACTGAAACTAAAGCTGAGCCTCCTACAGCCTCTGAAAGACAGTAATGTCCGCCGAGGGCTCCGGCGCCCTCCTCCCTCCACACAATACTAAATTAAGAAACAAAAAAGGGGCTCCATGTCCTTGCAGGACAAACTGTCTCAGGTTTCCCAAAGAGAAAATCTTCTGAGCCTTTTACACTTTGATCTGATGTTGGTATTAAAAGCTCAGAGGTTTGGCACTGGACAAGTGACCGTTTGCTTTCCACAGGCTGTTATCAAAGAGTTCCACAATTGACCATTCCTGTTCCCCACCTTCCTTTATCACTACATTAACTGTACTACAGTGAAAGCTGTCAGTTCAGTAGCCTTTGGACACAGCTGCTAAAGGGGAATGATAACACTACAACTTGGTTAATTCATAGGATTTCTTTTGTGGTTTATATAATACATCTCATTTCCTTGTGCATAACACATTATAATTAAATGATTAATTTGTTGTGGATTATCATAGTTTTGTTGTTAACGCAGCATGTGGGCCTGCATTAAATATTATTATTACAAAATAAACTACTTAATAAAACATTTTAGTCAAGAACACTCCTCATTATAAGGGCTGCAGTTTCCAGCAATAATCAGGAGTGTTTTTAACAGAAGCAAAATAAACACACTTGTGAAACTGATTAAGCTTAATTTTTTATCTCTATTTTAGTTGAAAGTGGAGTGAAAAAAAGACTCAAAAATGTGTTACTCACAGTAAGTGTCAAAGCATACTACCTGCGTCTCTTGGATACAAATATTTGGATTTATCATATGAGTTGTGGAGTCCTCCACTGCATGTTGACTTGTTAAACAAATCCACAAGCAAACAAGTGTTTTTGATTTTGACAACTGGAGAGCTTACTGTCTTGATTACACCCATCTTTTAAACTTTTTTATCCAAACACAGTAAAACTTTCTATTGTCCCAGTAGCTCTAAAAATTTGCATTCAAAGGGATGTATTCCCCCAGTGGGACATACACTCTTATAAACAATGACAAACTCTTTCATGAATAATACATTTGGTGGGACTGCTTTGAGAATGCTAAAGTTGTGTGAGGACCAGCCCTCCAGTTTTTTTAGACTCATCGTATATTTAAAAAAGACAAAAACGTTCGAAGACATAACTCTTCACTTAGAGAAAGATATCGTCATGGAAAAACAAGACATTACAGTAAATATTTTAATAAGTTGTGTTCAGTTTGCATTATTGTATCGGTCTCGTTACCACAGGAAATCAAAGCAAGCAGCTCAGTTATGTATGTTTTCAACTGTCCCCTGACTTAATTGCTCCATTAGTTAATTAATTACTTATCTTTCACCACTTGAAACCCACTTAATCACTCCATAAGGGCGGCCGCTATACAGATCTGTGTCTTTTTGGAGGGAGAGCAACCCTGTCTCCCACAAAATTACGTTTCCAGACAACTACACCGCATTCTCAATTCTTCAAGGGAAATTAATTTTTACTGGATTGCAGTCGCAGTTTTAAACATTTGGTTAACGGTATAAATTGAAACAAAACAAAAACGCAACAAAACTGCTTGGTTAGGTTTAGTAAAAAAACATCATGTTTGGGCTTAATATGACTATGTCTCACACGGGACATGAACAGCGGTCTCCTGGTGGAAAGTCCTGTGTTTGTTATACCCATCAACCCTCCCGCCCGCCTAGAGTGAACTTTTTTCACTTGTTGTACGCGATAATATACCACATAACTTTCAATAAAGTTTTTATAAATGGCCGCTCGATATATTACGTCACCTTCTCTGCGCGTCGCTCGTTGTACTACGTCACTTGCTGTGGCCGTCCACGGACTTAAGGCTGGCCCAGATTAAAAGTTTTTCAAATCTTAACAGATGTGAGAGACTCCACACATAACAACATGTTATGTTAAATTTAACAGTTTTGTTTCTATAGTGTGTGGCGAGCAACGATTTGGCCAAAACAGCACACCACACACACTAACAGATTCCATTCACGGACAACAAGAGTCCCAACTCTAAACACTACAAATCTCGCAAAATCTCTTGCGATCAAACGTGACTTTAGTGTAAACAAACATCGCGGACGACGGGCAGGAAGAATTAGCGATGTTAGTTTTTGCACTACTTTTACTAAAAAAATGACAAAAGATGGAAAAATGAAGTCATGGAGACATGTTAAATAAACACTTGTGTTGTTGCCACAAATCAACAAGTTGGTCCTTCAATTCTGGGGTCCATCTTTTGCATTAGCTCATACATTAGCCGCTGCCACCATGACTGTAGTTGTCCTTCCACTTCAGTCAGCCTGGTTCCCAATTGGCTACCGTTATTCCCCATGTGACTGCGTCATCGTCTGTCCTCGGGGTTCCCCACACACACAACAGGATATCCGATCGTGAATATTGAACATGTTTAATATTTACGACTTGAAATCGGTGCGGCCAGGATGGACTTCCGAGCAGATCGGGGACGCAAAAAACACTCTTAACATACCTCACACCACAGGAATATCTGGAAAGATAATACTATTAATAATAATAAAACCATCAAATAATCGGGGCTTTGTTGACCCGTGTCGGGAGGGGGGAATCGGGCCCCAAATTGGCTGGATTCTCGTGTAGTGTGTACCCGGCATCAGGCTACGTTCAAAATGGCATTCTTTTTCTTTCTACTTTTAGTAAATACTGCAGCTGAACCTTAGTATGTACTGTTGCATGCAGTATACATGCAATTGGGACATACTACTTAGTCATAATATTGTGCACTGCACTTTGACCCTCTTGTTCATATATGTGCTGTGCAGAGGATTGTGGGTCAGAATAAGCAGAAAAGCATGCTGGCTTGCATATTGCAAAATGCGACCGGATGTAGTAGGACATCCGGGTTTTTTCAGCACACTGCATTTGACATACTATATATTGGGAGATACTAAATCTTTCTCTGGTATACTAAATAGTATGGTAGTATGGGTATTGGAATGCACAGTGACAAACGTTTTTGTGATACGTCAAAGACAAACATAATCCGTGACAAAATACGTTTCCTTCCAAACGTAATGCATTTTAGTTGTATGGGAATGTAATTCTTAGGAGACGGGGCTGGAGAGAGAGCGAGAGAGACCATCGATACATCCAAATTAACATTAATGAAGTGAGGTATGCGACCACGTATGGTGACAAAGGGGCCAGGTCTCAAAAGACACTCAATATCAAGTGATGAAGGGAGGTGAAAGGGAGTGTGTATTAACACAAAAGGAACTTCCTGACACTTTTTAATTGCCCCATAACCTCTGGTGTCTGAGCCATTTAGTCACCACAAAGGCATCACATGCAAAAAAAAAAAATTAATCCAAGCTGTGCACTGCATCGACCTCACTTATCCTCCTTAGCCTCTGACACTGTGTTCCCCTATAGTGCTTCACCAATAAACCACTAAAACTCCCCCGAGGTTCTGGTACACATGACAAGCCGACACTGATGTTATGACCTCTCCCACTCGACGCTGGTAACAGTGGCTCTTAATTGCCATCTTCTGTCATCTGGGTGAACTGTAGACCTGTAACCAGGCATCACCGGTTGCGTAAAGTACATTATATAACATCAACTCATGCAGTCATAATGCACAATGAAAGGCACTTTTGCTCTGTGGATTACAGGTGAAGAAGAGCTACAGCGTAGGAATGATGCAGGAGTTGAAAGAAGAAAGATGAACCGAGAGTGTTTGCTGATCCTTCAAATAAGCTTTTGCACTACATTACAACAATTATTTTCTTTACATTCTTCCCCTTTTCCGCATGCATATATTCAAGATCAGGAAACTGAATTTTACCTAAACTAAAAGAGCCAAACACACAATATGAGTAAAAAGTAAAAGATGCCTTCAGTCCCATTTATTTCTTTATGGCTGGTGGAGTGATTTCAATGTTACCTGCGCTGTTCAGGGATTTTAACCCATCCAGAATGTATATGTTTGAGTGTGATCCTACTTGGTCAACAAAAGTCTAGTAATGTATGTTTGGAATTAGCTGAAGCTAACGTTATTGTACTATCTCACTGCTGCTAGGCGCAGTTCTCCTGTGAGCGAAATGACTGCCACAACATGCACTGAAATCCTGTCATGGATTTCTCCGTTCCAATGGACAGCACTTGCATGAACTAGAACTCAGTGGGCAACTCCGGGGTCTGAAATGTGAAGCCAATAAGGAAGTGCCTTAAACCTGCATTCTTTCTAATAGCCAGCAGGGGGGCGACTCCTCTGGTTGCAAATAGAAGTCAGATTGCATAGAAGTCTATGAGAAAATGACCCTACTTCTCACTTGATTTCTTACATGGCGTTGTTGAATATTCGATTCTGATTGGTTAATCACGGCGTTCTGCGGTCTGCTATTTCTTTATAACAGACCGTTGCTATGGACACAGTTCTGATGTTGGACTCTGGAAGACCGTTTTTGTGTCACATTATTGATTTCTTAAGTAAGTAGCCGCGTAATAAGCGGGATAATGTACAGCTAGCGGGTCATTGTCGTGAAATAAATCCCTTCAGGGCGATGAGAGAGCTGCGGCATCACCCTGTCGGGTTTCTTTCACAATAATGACCGGCTCGCTGTACATTATCCCTAACTTATTACCTCAGTAAACATTGTAAACATGAGTTTATGGTCTCAATCGCTAGTTTCAAGTCTTCTTCAATACAGCATGATGTTCATTTAGTAAATTATGGTCCCATTTAGAGTCAAATAGACCATAAAGCAGGGTATGCTTTAGAACGTGGCTACCTTGTGATTGACGGGTCGCTACCACGGCATTGTACGGTCTGGGTGTTGTCCGTGTTTTTATCATACAACTTTAACCCTTTTACAGTGCGTTTTCAGTTCATGAAAGTTAATATTAACATTTTGGTCGCCTAAAAATGTCTTATTCAGCGTTAAGTTGTACGTAGCTCCACCCTCTCGTGTCTGGTTGCAAAAAAAAAGATGGAGATGGCCAAAAACCAAGATGGCGGCGTCCAAAATGTCGTCATGGTGACTATGTCCACTTCTTATATACAGTCTATGCTATAACTACTGGAAGATAAAAGTCAGAAAGGTATGACACAGTTTCCCTGTCTTAGTGCCAGCATGTTTATTTATATTGCAACTGTTGTTGAAATTCTATACTCCATTCATATCGCCACTGGCAGACAGTTACTGTGATGACGCTGCCACCTCGTGGTTTCCCGGCGCGCCCTCGCAATATGCGCGTACATGAGCAGGTTGCAGTATTTTTTCCATCATGTTATATAGCCTCCAGAATAATATACATATATATCCGTTGTTCCCCTTTAATAATGTTAATATTGAAAACAAGGCTAAGCCTGCCAAATGGGGCTTTACATTTAACCATGAGTACATCCATTCAAAAAGGACTGTAAACACATTTTAGTGAAACATCTGTTGAGATGATTATCTCTGTTTTTAGTGTGATCCTGTCAAGGTGCCTCCACTGTGTTGTCATTTGGGCTTTTACATTTTGCTCCATTTTTAATCAGTTAGGTGGATTGAATCAATAAGGGAAAAAAAACAACCTCAAAGACAATTTCCTCTTCAATCTCAAAGCAATCAAGAGACCTGTTCATCATTTCAGCACATTCAATTTATCTTTATGACCAGAAAATAAATAAACCAGAAAAGCAATCTTATAGACATGCTTCAGGGAAATATTCCAGTGATGTACTTGTCATTTTTTACCCCTGAGGAAAATCAGTTCTTTGACCACACCTAATTAAAACACTAATCAAACTGAAATACTGCACCGATATCATTAAAAAAAGTTTTGAAAATATAAATATAATACTTTGATGTGAACAGTGATAATCTGTTTAAAACCAAAGTAAGTCGGCGCAGGTCTTCAGTGTATTCTATATTCATCTGTGTTTGTGGTTACTCCTGGACAGTTCAGCAGACCATGATATTTCCTTAAACTAAATGTCATGAAGGCATTCAAGCATGAAATGTCAGACTAATTCAGGGCAAAAGCACAAAATGTGAGCTCGCAAAGGACTTTGCTCAAACCATACAGAGCAATTCATCAAACGGAAAAGGTGACCCGGGAAGAGTGACGTAAAAAAAACAAATGGTCTGCAGACACAGCTCAAATTGATTTTGCAAAAGAAATTGTGCTTAAAATCTATCTCAATTTCAATGAAACATTGTCGCTCACCGATTCTTAGAGCTAAATCTATAACTTATGCCATTTTATTATAGGCCTGTGAAACAACACGGAGGACAATCTGTTCTTGAAAGATTATTATTGACTACATATTTGGCTGAGAATAAATTTAACGCAACATCGATGGTAACTTGGCGCCGATCCTATTAGACACACCAGACAACTATTTATATTTCTACACTTTTGACTACAACAAGTTAATTTTTTAATTAATTAGATTCAGTGTAAAAGTACAGTAAGTCAAATATAGGAAGAGTGGAAGTGCCCCAAAATGACATTCAAGCGACAAAGACCGCATGCACCGCATGTCGGGAACAACAACAATCACAGAAGGCAGATATTTTTTCTTTCTTCTGTAAATATCAGTCTACGGTAGATCTATCGAGGAATTTTTATTTTAGTGCAGGGCTACCCAGAGCTTTACGATTTGTCCCACAGACTTTTTTAAATGCTTCACCCTTTCTGTCCATGAACGTCACAACATCCGGTTGAAAGGTGAGCCAAATTGACACGAGAAGTGAGGCTACTGTGAGGGATTTACGGTGCTGGAAATCCATTTATCTTTGTTTTGACTTTGTTTATTCTAGTCCAGGTGCCAGCAACCTTTACTATCAAAAGAGCCATTTTAGGCCACAAAAAGGTAACGTATTTTGTCACAGATTATGTTTGTCTGGAGCCGCAAAACATTTGAGTATTGTGATGAAGGTAACACAGCCTATTAAGTCTAATGCAGTGAGGGCCCAAGTTCAAATGAGAGGCAGGACATTGAAGAAACATCTCAGGACATTTGGCTGGAAGCTGCTGCTGGCCTTTCAGCAAATCCAGTGTGCTTGTTCTGGCTTTAAATTACTTTTTTTGTTGTCGAATCTGTCTACGCACTATTAAATTCTCTATTTTCCTCCGAGACTTTTCTTTGTTGGGATTTGGAATCCATAGCTAGCCTAATGAGCTATTGAGGTTCGGCAAAATTAGAGGATAAGTCGCCGGCTGTGGACGTAGATAGGCTGTTACGGCCATTTTGGTTGACTGAAATGATAAAAGTTTTTGGTTTTTTTTCCGGTGTATAGGCTACAGATTTTTACAATTGGAGAATGCAAGAATCACCATAGATGAATAAAAATGAAAATGTAAACAAAAAAAAACAGTTATTCATTTCCACTTAATTTTTTAATCCACAAGGAGCCACTGGAAAGGGGCTAAAGAGCGGCATGTGGCTCCGGAGGCGCAGGTTGCAGACCCCTGGTCTAGTCAGTGAAGCTTCCTGCTAAATGACCTCAACTCCATCATCATCAGTCATCGCAGCACGCAGGTTTTGGTGGCTTAGTAGCGCAAGGCACGACAGGAGCGCAACCCCCCAAGCACCTTGGATAAGAGGATGAAAGCGGCACGGCTGGCCTTTTCAATGCGTTTGTAGACACGTGAACAGCCCCTAAGCGTTCTTTTTATAGATGAACGAAGTGACACAAGCATCTTAAACGATTATCCCGAGGTGCTCCAGTCTGCGAAAGGTTGTATGCGTCATTTTAAGCGCTAATGGCGACTTGTGTGCTCACCAAAATTTGGAGGCAGATTACCAGAATTTGTTTACCAAAATCTAATTTATGATTGCATACTACCACATAGCAGAATAGAATAATTCTGTTCCTGCTACACATTTTAATTCAGTGGATTGTTCTTTTAAATAAATTAGTGGTTTTTGTGTCTCAAACTGGACTGTGCTTCACTGTTGGATTTGATGTGGCTTTGACACGCTACGATATCTCTGCCCCATTACCATTTTCAATGTACAGCAATGTTAACAGGTTTTTCTCCTGTTTAATGAGAACAGGGTTTTGTTAAGATATTATTAGCTACCTCATAGTAGTCGCTTGGCCGCTGATTAAAAGCCTTGGCCCGTGAGTTTTCAAAATATTGTAAGCTCCACTAATACCTCTAAAAATATCTGAATAATCAGCTGCAACAAGGAAAGCACAATATGGCCAAAGACGAACATGAACTTCATCCAATATATTCATCATCATTTTTAATCCAGTGGGACTTAATTCACTATTATTAAATTCCTAAGAACATGTAACTTAAATTGACTTAGATAGCTAATTCCAGCCCTCTCATCAGGCATCACACATAATAAATTGGAAACAGGGAGAGATTAGGTAAACTCTAATCAAGATGTATTACAGGTGCTTGACTAAAATGAATACTTAGGAAAAGAGACAGTCTGGGTCAAATGTAAAGTGACAGTGGACTTTCATTTTTACTTCTTCCTCAAGCAATTTCATATCTCGGCATCTTTGGCTTTCCTAACACTGCGACTACGCTGCTGTGCTGAACTTTTGCCACACAGACTAATGAAGATCCCTAACAATCATATGTAATTAGCCACTGAATATTCATTAAACTAAACCACAGCATGCCTCAGGATTTGTAGAATAGTATCAAATATTAATACCTATGTAATGACTGTGGCAGTTTATAGAAGAGATGGGATGATGAGGACAGATTTTATTATGAAGTCTGATAAATTGGACAAACACCGGCGTATCAGTTAAGTCAGGACACCTGACACATAAAGCCAGGTTTGTTTGGTTACAACGTTTAGTCTATAAGGTCTTGTTCTATCAGTTCAGGTAGTTGAAAATCTGGTGCTGTATACAAAAAAAAATAAAATAAAATACAAGGAGTATCCACACACTGGAATCACAGCGCCCTTTAATTTTATTAGCAACACTTCGACAAACAATAATAACAATCTATATAGAATAGTTGAGATATTTAGTCTAAAATAGTTTTTGATATTTATGAATATTTATGCACTCTTGCTGCCCTCTTGTTTACGTATGGCACTCACCATCTTATTAAATGTCTTGTCTTTATGTCTTTATTATCATTATTATTATTACTATTATCATTGTGGTTATTATTATTATTATCTTATATTATTTTGGGGTATTTTATTCGATTTTATCTTTTATTTGCCTTATTGCAGCCCTGAAATGTTAAAATGCTGGTTCATACATGTAAAACACTTTGTTTTGAAAAACACTGTATAAATTAATTTTATTATTCATTATTACTTAAACAAATTAGTGGGAGTTTTTTTTAAACTATTGATTCACAGTTTGTGAAAGCCTCTTTTGAATTATACTTGTGCTTTTGTTCATATGTATGTTTATTCATTTTCTTTCAAACAAGGATATCTTGATAATACTGTCTAGTATACATACTATACCCTTCTCATGGGTATTTGCCTGAGGAAGACCTGTAGTGAAGTGTTGTTAATAAAGTCAAAGGGAGCTGTGATTCCAGTGAATTGCAAAGAACACAAGACACTTTATGGCGGACAGAACCTGCCAAAAATAAATAAATAAATGACTTGATAAATAAATAAATGTCATTAAATGTAGCAAAAATAATAATAATAATACAAATAATTAACACCCTCATTTGCATAATTAGGCAGAAATGCATGAAGAAATCTGTAAAGAAATGTATAAAGAAAAGAATACAGAAATAAATATGTTTGGGGAAATAAATGAGGGGTGAAATGCAAAGGGAAAATCTTGCATAAATAAATAAATAAATGAATGCATAAAAAAATAAATAAATACAAACATTTAAAAGTAATTTTATAAAATAAATACAAAATAAATGCAAAAATAAATAACAAATACATTTTAAAATAAATTTTAAAAAAAAATCAATAATAATAATTATAAAAATAAATGCATAAATAAATAAAATGGAAAATGGAACAGAAGAGTAAATAAATACGGGAATTAATACAAAGATAAATAAATAAAGAAGCTTTTTATGTAACATTATATAAATGAATCAATGGCTACATTTATTCTAATATTATTTTTGCTACATTTAGTAGACATATTTATTTATTTATCGAGTAATTTACTCATTTATTTTTGATTTGGGCACGTTCAGTCCTCCATAACACTGAGCTTATTCCAGAAAATAAAGTGATGTAGCAAGATGCATTGTTACTATATTTTGCCGGAAACCAATAAGTGGTGGTTTACGGACAAATGAATGACAAAAACAAGTGACTGGAAGGAGGCCAAGCTATATTCCAGCACACCCATCTGTTTCCTGAAACAAATCTATTAAGTTTTTAATGTCTTTGTTTGTAGAGGCCATCAATTACAATGAAAGGATGTGACGCAAAAATACATAAATATCCATTATATAAAGGTAAATTATATCAAAACTAAAACAATTTGATCCAGGGGAAATGATACAAACATAACGCTCCATCCATGCTGTCCATTTCAGGATTACACCATGTCATCATTTTGGCGAATGCTGATATTTCTCTGCGACGGCATTAATGTCCAACAGCAACAGCCCTGCTGCTCTGATGGCCATTGATCACTGATATTTATGGAGAAAAGTTGCTGAATCAGACAGCGGGCTTATTTTACTGCTACAATTGACAGAAAAATATCAATACTCACAGAGGGACGGAGGCGGACTGAAATGAGTGAAATGATCAAGAGAAGATGTAGCTTGTTTTCATTAGGGAGTGGCTGATAACATCAGATGATTAATCACCATCTACCCTGCTGCTGTAATTCTCCACATGAGCCAGAGGAGATCTGTAGCAAGCAACCACAATAAACTATTCTCTCTGCTATTTAAATCATCCTCAACTCACTACATGAAAATGTTTCATGTTTTAGCTGTGACGGATTCACAATCTCATTTTTTTTGCTGATAATATTATGAAATGTCTGTGTTATTTAAAAACTGGACCATTTATACAGGCAATAGGCATTTTACTTTTGTTGGTTAAACAAGGGAAAAGGGGAAAAAAAGGTATCTTTGAAGTTTGCCTTAATTCTTGAAACAAAACGGTTCAGAAAACAACCATCTTACATAATGCATGGTTCATTTCTCTCACACATGATTCAAGGGTTTTTTTTTAGGTCTGCTGGAGGCACATGAAAAAGAGCTTGCACAAAGGAAAAGCTCAGTTTTCTCCTGTTTGTAGAGGACGAGGGCACGCTGATCTCACAATGGCCGATACACAAGACTGGGTCGATTTCCCTGGGGATATGAAGGCCATCATATCATAGAGAGCTTCCTTTCAACTCTTTCCCAGTTCAATTTATCGGCTACAAACAGGAGTCAGATCCTCAACAAGATTCTCTCTGCTTCGTGAGATTCAAAAATGATGGCTTTAATACTACAATAAACATGTTGAAGAGGATGTCTCAGTCTCAGAGATTTACACTTTTAAGTGCAGCATCAAGTTCATGATTCACATGACATTAAGAATCACTCCGACTGTGATAAAGGAGAGCTGGAGAATTGATTAGATATAAAAGAATGTGTAATTAAATATTATGTCTGAATTTTCAATTAGATTTCGAAGACTGCTTCACTTTGAAACACCTACCGTAATGTCACCTATCAACCGTAACCCTTAAATGCATACCTCTGGTCTTTAGAGACCGGCGACCATAATAAACCCCATTTAATGTATTCATGTTCAACTTCCATTAAGCCTCAAAACCTTTTTTGCGTGTTATTTTTTGATGTGAAATTGTGAAAATTGTTGAAAATCGTTGTTTTTCTGATGTTTTTGAAGAGGTCTTTTTATTTAGTGTACTGCCACAGTAACATGATGGTGCAGGGCTGGAGGCTTATGACGACAGTATCTCTGAAAATAAAGACGGGCCTGAAGCAAATGATGCCGATGACTATAATTTTGTGCAAAGTGATCAATCAGATCATTTAGAAGCAGAATTGGAGCATGAGTAGGACGATGCTAGCTCAGAGGACATGAGCTTCACAGAAACAGTGAACGCAGTGCAGAGCACACAAGCATTTTGCGATAACCACAAGACAGTGACTGTGATTTGATCTTACTGTGCTGACCGATTGTGTTTTATAAGTGTAAGGTAGGGATGTCACGATCCCAGAAATGTAATAATCGATACCAGTACCAGTGAAATTCCTCGATACCCATTTGATACCACGGTAAAAAACAATAGTAAAACAATAAATTCATCTACTTCAAGATCAACTCCTTTATTACGGTTTGCATACTGTTTTTTGTCAGGAAGTTAAACAGCTCATAATTCCTTCTCTATTATCCATTTTATATTGCTGTGAAGACAGCTCCTTCAAACAACTGGATTTATTCAAGTGTCTCACCAAAAACTACATTTTACAAGATTACAGTTAATTACAGAATTTACCTTCGCCCAATAAAAAGCCTGAACCCATCGTTATGTAAATCAATGGCACTGTGGGAGCCAAGTTTCGTATACATGTTTTAGTTCAATAAATAAGCACAGTCTGTATTTTATGTAAGTTGAGATAAATAAGTGATTTCATTGAATACGTTAACTAACAGTGATTAAAACGCTAAAAGGTCAGGTCAGGTCTGTTCAGGTCATCTTCAACCGGTTACCCGGGGTCGGGTCGCGGGGGCAACAGCTCCAGCAGGGGACCCCAAACTTCCCTTTCCCGGGCCAAATTAACCAGCTCTGACTGGGGGATCCCGAGGCGTTCCCGGGGCCAGTGTGGAGATATAATCTCTCCACCTAGTCCTGGGTCTTCCCCGTGGCCTCCTCCCAGCTGGTCGTACCTGGAACAGGCCCAGGGGGGGGGGGCATCCTTACTAGATGCCCGAACCACCTCAGCTGGCTCCTTTCAACACAAAGGAGTGGCGGCTAAAAGGCTAAAAGGTTAAAAGTCATCTACTGATCATTGGATTTAATTAATCTTGATGTAATGCAATTTAGGTGTTACTTTGTAAAAGGCAACACTATATAAGCTTTCTGTTAGACCGGTATATAGGTTACTGTCACTTTAAGAGAAATAGGTTTCTTGTGCTCATTGAGGTCAAAAGAGTGGTTTTGTTCAGTTGAGGCTTAAGTTAACTACCGAGCCACACGGCTTTCTTACCGTAGTACAGTTTGCTGATTAGGAGAACTTAACTTTGAATACTCCTGTGAGAAGATACTACAAAACTGTGGAATAAAAATACTTTGTTTTATCCTTTTTACACTGGAGTCCTGTGGAAGTTTTTCCTTCTCAAGTCGTGCATGAGTAAGGCCAATGCAATCGCTGATCTCGTCCTGCCGATTTCAACGCAGATTTGTTGTTCGCAATGTAGCATTATCAAGGAAGAAATAGGGTGTGTCCCCTGGACGCGTCGATAGTGAGTTTTCTGTATCCCAAACACATTTTCTATCGTCCCCGAGGCGACGGGACGACGTTAGTCTCGAGCCCTGACGTAAACGAGTATCGTCATGTTTCCAGAATTTTGGCGTTGACTTGGTACTGAAGTATCGGTTTTCGTGACATCCGCTCCTCTCTTGCGATGCGTGTCACATTTTTCGGTTAATCACATTTGCAGCCCCGCACACATGCATCACTGCTCCGCAGCCCTATCACACTGTTTTGTCTGATACGCTTTGCCATTTTTGAAGCGGCCACATCCGTAGTTCATAAATGAAAAACTAAAAAATGACTAAAACAGATGTTTTGAGGATTTATTAGTTAAAACTATGTTCCTTCACACATTTATGAGACCTCAAGGATACACAGTGCACTGCATTCTGGTTAAGTAACACTGAATGAAAATATAGATTTTCTCGATAGAGCAGAATACAAGAATTATTTTTTAGGTGGAGGTTCAAGAATCACAAATCACTGATTTATAAAAACCTATGCAACTTCCAAGTCTGCGAGTGTAAGGGCATGCCCTATTTTTGGTGGGAAAATGCCATCGCAAATGAAACAATGCAACAAAATTAATGTTTCCATATTTGCTGACCTTATCGAAGAGAAGAAACTCCTTGCTTTAGACCAAGTAATACATATTTGTGTCAGGAAGAGAGTGTCCATGGCCAGGAAGCTGCTTATTAAAACCGCCCTGTAAATCTAGCATGGACAAGTCCTGGCCTTATTACATGGTGGTTTTAATAAAGCTGTCAATTCTTCAGATTACGCCAGTGACCTCTTTTTATGTAAGCCTTTTTAATGCTCTCCTGGGACCAGTCGGGTTTATGGAGTCGGTGCCAAATCATCACACTTAATCAAACACCTATAGCCTTCCCCTCAATTCTGAATTTATGATGTTTATAAACACAGTATATCACTCAAGCCTGTTTGACTGCACAAGACATCACTGCAACAATAACAGCATCTGTCTGTAAGGAAACATGTCTGGAGGATTGGTTTTGTTTCGGCGTCATAACTAACTATTTGAAATAAATGGTCAAGTGAATGATTAAATCATTGACTGATCCTGACATGATGCAAATCTCAATCATTTTAATCCATTTAAATGTTTATATATACCATCAAAAGCCCCTTCACATCAAAAGCAAATAGATTATCCTACAACGTGCTTGTCACACAATTCATAGCTGCTCTCATAACAAATATAATGTGCTGTCAAACGACAAACCACAAATCATAATTAAGAAGACATATTTAGGGATGAAGTGTATCTTGAATTTTGACTTTGTAACTTTGTTTTAGAAAGATACCAACTTTAATCACAACAGATAGCTTCTGTGAGAGAAATCCTGCACGATTGAGTGTGATTACAAATCAAATTTAGCACTCTTAAACCAGGGACTCAACCACAATCTATTTATGTGCCTGTGTTACGAAAACAAGTGTGTGTTCAAGAACGCCTGCACGCTGCCAGTCAGTCACACAGGCGCGAATCACTCTGGTCCTTATTACAAACTACAGAGAGCAAATAAATATGTCCACAGAACTGGTGACATGAAAGAAACTGGATATACTGAGGTTGCAACACACACTGCGGTACAAGAGGCGACAGGACATGTTTATCAGGAGCCAAACTCAGTCAACCAGGCTACAGGTTTGCAACGTCTGCGACTAATCTACTGCATGTGACAAATGATGTTCTGAATTTATTAAGTTTGCCAGGTGCTAAGAGAGCAGGGTTCACTCTACTGCAGCTAGAGTGCCGGTTTCACAATGTGTGCTTATTGCTATGATGGCTAATCTATACTGATCTTATTAGTTTGTGTTTGTTTTTTATCAGCGTGTGTACCTTTTTTCAAATTCATGCTCATTTCCTGCAGCTTCTTTCAACGACATAAACAGTTTTTGTTTTTTTTGCCAGCAGCAGAAACTGTACACACAAGACCGACATATTATCTTCTTTTAAGCTGATATAGTGAACGTGTTGACGAACATTTGTTTACACATCCAGCACACGGAGCAATATTATCATTCATTTGGAGTCTTGTTTCTGGCCACCTGATGAATTTAAGTGCAATATTCACCCTCTTTCAGCTCCTCTACCAACTCCTGAGGGAAACACCTGGCTCTTTGGCTGCAAAATGCTCCACTATGTTCATCAGCTGGCCGCTAACTTCGTCTGTCTGTCCCTTGGTGCTGGGCAGATTGCACACAGTGGGTTTTTTAAAATGTGTTTTTATTATATTTTTTTTTGCTGAAAACAGCTGTCTGCATCTGGAAACAACGCTGGTGAGAGCAGTGAGAGTAGATCAAAAGCCAGTGGGTAACTTCCAGGTCTGAAAGGTGAAGCCAATGTGGCCTAAATTTGCATTCTTTCTAATAGCCAGCAGGGGGCGACTCCTCTGGTTACGAAAAGAAGTCTGATTGTATAGAAGTCTTCTTCTAAGAAGTTCACTTCTTATACACATCAAAATAGTAAAGGTTGTGGGCTGTACAACCAAACCAAAATGCGCTGAAAGACACGTCAAAGCTGCATAAATCCGAGAGGTGTCTGGTGACAATTATCTGAGTTTGTCAACACAAGTGACCCCTTTCACATTACAACGGACATTTTATTCATTGTTAATATAAAAGCTATAGCAGCTGTGAAAAAAATGTTTTCACTCATTAGCTTATTTTCTTCATTTCCTGTGCAACACACATGCAACTTTTCAAAATGTGTTTTGATTAGGTCATATTTTTTAACTAATTAGTGAGACATTTGTGCTTGCTACATGAAAGAGGAGAAGCAGGAAAAGGAAAAAGACACTGATAAAATCGAACAAATGTCCCAGGCTGGCATCAGTGAAAGAATGCCACAGTTACTACTTTGCAGATAAGCACATGTGCCTTAATTGCACATGAGATATTTATGTTGGATTCCTGACTCAAATCAGCAAACTAACAAGTGTCATGAAGTATCATGAAAGTGTCAGCTGTGGTGTCACTCTAGTGAAGAAGCAGGACGGGTGTGGAGGCTCCGGCAAACAATTATAACAGAGGTTGTACGTTCTATCTATAGATATGATGTTGATGATATTCTTACTAGTCTCTCATGGAGGACCACAACAGTCAGAAGTTGTTTAGAGCCCATGTAAATCAGATTGTCCAATTGTTTGACTCAAAATTCCTTGAATGTATTTGAAATACTTATATTTTTATGTAAGTATTCAAGATCCAAGTATCCAAGTATCCAAGATATCCAATAGCAGCCTCAATGTATCAATATTACAAACTACAAATGAAGCTGTCTTTGGCTGTATGTGCGTACACACACACACACACACACACACACACACACACACACACACAGGAAACTTAATAATCATTGACTACTTTTTTTCATCTTCTTTGTTTGATGACGTGCAGCCGGATATCTGGCTGCATCCTCGCTGCAGGGTGAGTAAGTAGCCATGATTAATAATTAACGATTGACTGCACCAACATCCCAGTCATTGCTACCTTGTGAGCCTAGAAAGATCAAGCAAATGCACAGATACAGATGTTTGGTCACCCCTCTGGGCAATTCTATTATTTAGAGAGACTCGTTATGACTTGGAACTGAAGCAAATAGGAACCTGTCAGGGCTTCGAAATCTTTATTATTTTAGATTCGTGATAGATTTAAAAGAGAATTGGGATCATTGTAAGAAAGTTTAGTCAATAGTTTAAATAATAAAAGATCGATATTTGACGTTTGTGTATCAAAATCAAAATCATTTTCTTGTATCAATTTAGATATTTTCCAAAGTAAAAGTCTCTAGAAGTGTATGATTCAACTTTTTCCCATGGTCTAGTGTTAAAAAAGTTAACAAAAATCACACTAAATCATAATATCGAATCGCAAAACTTGTAGAATCGCAAAACTTGTAGAGTTGCAATACTTAAAAATCGCAATACATATCGAATCGGCACCCAAGTTTTGTGATAATATCGAATCGTCCTAGCCCTAGATACTATGCTGTATTGATTTTTTCCCCCACCCCTAGTTTGTTTGGGAGTGGCTTAAAAGTTTGTGCTGCCAGCACACCTTTGAGGGAATATCCTGTCAAATGGATATCAATCTGCAAACGTAGAGAGACGCTCAAAAGCTATGCAAGGACTTCATCAGCCCTTTGGCTCATTACTTTGTCTTAAATATGAGAACAAATAAAGCTAGTAGGCAAGAAACATATTCCTTCACCCAGATGCCAGAGTCCACAGCGGTGGCAAAGCCATGGCAAGTGGTTGCATTTTGCTGCTGCAGTTCGGCAAACTGCAGCAAAGCCATGCCAGGAAATTACAATTGCATGACCACTAGTAACTACAGCAAAAGCTGGCAAAACAGCAGTCAAAGGCAAAACTTGAATGTTTCAACCCACAGAAAACAGTGCAGAGCCGTCCAAAAGTCCTGCCAAACTTCCAGCTCATTCTTCATGCTCAAGGTGGTATCTAATACTATACAGACTGAGAAAATAGGAACACCTTATCATTTAACAAAGACTTAACAACTATTACTTTTTTATCATTTGACAGCTACAGCTCCCGTGCGTCTGACCCCCTGTCGAAACCCCACGGGAGCTGAAGCTGTTAATACAGTCATACGACGGCACTGTGCTCCAAAATACATGACATTTTGGAAGACATAGACTAATTGGTAAATTGAAAAATGATCCCCGTCTCTGGTTGGGAAACTAATCTGGCCTTATTAATCGTGTGATTAATGAGACCAACACAGTGCCTATCAGGAAAAAGAACAGGAGATGCTTCAGACTTTTCGCTCATGCGCAGTCAATTAGTAACTAAACTGCCTTTGATTTATCTTCGGCCACAGCCAAGGAAGAAATTAGCTAGCCTTGCCTTTTGTAAAGAAGAAAATGAATCATAACAAAACTCGAGCTGCTGTCCTAATCAAAAAAAAAAAGGTACAACGTTTTTAACAAAGTCACAACTTACACGAGCAGAGTGAAGGGTATCACAAACTAATATTTTACTTTCCAAAAGCAGTACGAGTCATTCGACAGAAGGATGGGTTCTCGGGTCTTGTTCACACTTCATACATTCGCGTACACACTGCTAAAAGAATGTGGCCCAGACCTCCTCTGAATGTGGTCTGAGTGATCCGATCTCAATGCGTCCTCAATGCTTCTTGAGTGGGTTCACACATGTACTCGGAGCTGTCCACTTGGGATCCGATCACTCAGGACGCATGTCAATACCGGGTCTGAACAGGGCCAAAGACACATGAAGGATGCACTGGAATCCAGCTGTGTGTAACTGACTGCTGCGTAATCGACTGTGTTTGATTACCCATTACAATTGATTGAAAAGCTATCCATCCATTAATAGTAGCTAACCATGGTAGCCCAGGCGTTATTCTCCCCGGAAACAGCCTGGTCCTATACCTAGGCTTGTGGGTGAAGGGCCCACATAGAGGCGGCCCCACATCACGCCCAACTGGGCCCAATGGATACAGGTCTGGTTGCCACTAGACGCTCAAATGCAAGCACGCCTCTCAAGTCTGTCTCCAGCAGCGGTTACTGGTCTTCATCCATCAGGACAAGGTCACTCTTTCCCAAAGATGCTGACGAAGATGAAACCAATTTGCCTCGAGAGACAGCACCATGACCTATTCCCCTGACAACACAGCTCTATAGATCCAAGGCGCACTCAAATTCTCCACATTGACTTGGCAATTATCAGAGAGGTGGATTTAATAGCACTTGTGCAATATATGTGGGTCGAGTTTGTGTGAACATATCTCTCCCTCAGAGAAAAATAATTGTGAAGCAGAACACTGAATTAGAAAAACAAAAAAAAACATGCTCTTGAGAAAAAACAGTGCAGTATCAAATAGTGAATGAACACACTATCTGGTCATTTTATAAAATCGTTGTACTATTATTTTATAGCACCAAAAGAGGGAACATTCAGTGAATTGCTAATCCATTACAGCAATTGCAGTCATTTACTGAGGCATTTACAATTAGTGGAATTAAGCAATTACCTTGAAATTCTTGGAAAACCTCCACTGTGATGTTGCTGCCGTGTAGAGCTACTGCATGCTGTGGTATGAGCAGAGCTCTGAGTAGAAAATAAATCCTTTACTTAAAGGTGCAATTACTGAAATATGGACCATTATAGAAATCTTTGACATAGAAATAGACCAGTATTCAATATATCGACAAAAGTTAACCGATAGAAGCACACACGGTTATCAATCATTTTAAATCTGTCCTGTTTAGTTAGGTTTACGAAATGATCGTGGTAACGGTTAAAATAACTGCGGAGGTCGCGTAACTTAAGTACGGAAGTTACGTGACAAATAAATCAACGTTGACTTCTGGTTTCACACGGGGTTTGAACACTGATCTCCTGGGGTAAAGTCCGGTGTTTTTTGACCCACCCATCCACCCCAACCTCATCCCTACGCAGCGTTTGTCGCTCTTTATACTTCCTGGTTCGCGATTACGTGAATTACATACAAATTAATTTTGTGGAATATATACAAATTACTTTTTCGTAGGTACAGCTACGAGCATGAGAACAGCCTGGACTAGGACACCTGCACTGTAGCTGGACAAATATCAATCCTCATTCTTACTGTTGAGAATCGATCCTCATTTAAAACTACCGATAGCAAAGTGTTTATAGGTTTTTATTTATTTTTGTTCTTTTGAAATTAAAGAGCGTGGTGCTGAAAAAGCAATTATCTTTAAAAAGTGTAGCAAACAATACTGTAGGACAGAAACACTACTAAAAGTATACTAGGACCAGGTGAAAAACACAAAAATGTGTACACTTTTAAGTTTACAGCTTAACAACATCCATAAAACTGATTGATAGTGATTGCATACTGCAGGTTTAGAGTTAGACAATAAGCATATTGAAAATCTTTGACAAATAAACATGAAGTGCAAGCAAATGTGACACTAAGTATTATAAATTATATGTTTTCAAAAATTGACAAGGCAGGTTAATAGGCCAAATAACACGCACACAAACACACACACACACACACAAAAACACACACACACACACACACACACACACACACTCACACACACACACACACACACACACACACACACACACACACACACACACACACACACACAAACACACACACACACACACACGTTACACCCTGTGTGCGGTTTTTGTGCTGCTGTGAGGGATTGACCCCTAAGAATCAGGTCCATGGACTAAAATGAGAAAAATCCCACACACAAATAGAACCACTACTGCTCTGGCTTATTTATAAATTATTCACTACAAATTTTATCTGTGTTGAAAATAGCTGGGAGACCAAACTGCAATAAATAACTGAAGAGGTGATTCTTTGTGAATGGGGTATTTTTACTTCGTCTTCTTTTGCTTATGGCGGCCAAATAAACCAGAGTAATTGGCAGTGTGGTCCATTAATATTGCCAAAACCCACTGCAGAGCAGCTTAGAGATGCAAACTGCACACCACTTCATAAATGTAACTATAGCCAAGTGTGTTTCTAAAGACCATTTCATGAGCCTTTCGCTCTACAAAGCCATTGACAATGTGCCCCACTGGCCCAACGTCTTGGCTTGTTGACTCTAACAATGTGGCCAATCCGCTCTGCGTGCTCTGTCCTGCAGCGACCCTAAAATAAAGCTTCAATCCAATAACCGTTTGTTTCTAATGCTTACATTACATCTCCTGTTTCAGCAGCAGAAACTATTATTTTTATCTCTTATTCAGTGTTGCTTATCATCCATTACAAAAATATTGTGCAATATTTACGCAAATACGTTTTAACGCCACTCATTTCTTTAACGCATTAACGCAATTGATCTTTCGGAGACTGTAGCGGGCTCAGTTTTAAATCTAGAGTGGTGATACTGGTATCATATGAAACTAGAAAACCTAAGGTATTCATTGGTACCAACCATGTCATATTAGCTTGTCGCAAAGGAGGTCAAATAACGCTCCAAGCTTGCGCTAAATTTTGGCGAGGAAAAAGTGTCATTGCCATTTTCTCCAATTTCGTTGTACCATGTACAATGACAATAAAGCTTTCTATTCTATTCTATTCTATTCTATTCAAAGGGGTCCCTTGACCTCTGACCTCAAGATATGTGAATGAAAATGGGTTCTATGGGTACCCTGGAGTCTCCCCTTTACAGACATGCCCACTTTATGATAATCACATGCAGTTTGAGGCAAGTCATAGTCAAGTCAGCACACTGACACACTGACAGCTGTTGTTGCCTGTTGGGCTGCAGTTTGCCATGTTATGATTTGAGCATATTCTTTATGCTAAATGCAGTACCTGTGAGGGTATTGATTTCCAATAATGAATATACTGTATACATACATTTGCATAAAGCAGCATATTTACCTACTCCCAGGTTGATAAAAGTATTAAATACTTGACAAATCTATATAGCGTGTTTAAACTCTATACATTTTACCTCCCTGAATATTTCCTAATGGCTCTGCAATAGAGCTGCACGATTTTGAGAAAATTTCCAATTGTTATTATTTTGGCTGATATTGCAATTGTGACATGATTTGCGATATTAGAGGGAATGATACTTATACATAATTTTCATTGAAAAACATATTAAAATGATTATGGTGTGATTTTTATGGGGATCTGTACCAAACAAAGATGTTTTCTTAAGTCTGCAGAATATGATGTATAGGCCAGGACATCTCTGCAGCACCACAATATTTAACTTAAAATGGTATTTTGACAAACATTTCAGCTTTAATAAATATTGTGCCTCCTGCGATTTGAAAATTGCAGTTGGCCATATTTAGGTTTATATAATATATAATAGATAAAGTTTGGATTAATTGTGCAGCCCTTCCCTGCATTGACCCGTCTTCACACAGCGATCAACATGAATCTCATTGAACTCTCTGCTCTTGATCTTTAATTCTATTGACTATTTGTCTAGGAACCTCACTGTTAGGCTTAGAGAACACAGATAATGCAAAGAGATCTTGACTGACGTGAACCCTGAAGACTGCAGCATTCAGACGTAATTGCAACATGTATTACTTACAAAAGGTGACTGTGGCACACTCTCTCACATTAAAGGTGTGAGCTCAGAGAGCAGGCAGGCCAAACGCCTTTGAATCAACTCGAACATGAACCGCGGAGGGAAAAAAAAAAGTGGCAAAGGAAAAGAATTGATTCCACCGTGTCTTACATCAGATATTGATTACTGTGAGAACAATGGAGTGTGTGACATTGACAGCTCAGTCAAATGAAGCACACATAAAAGGTTTCATTGTCTCAGTTAATGAACTCTCTACACAAGCAGTTCATCTTACACTACATTTACTGTGTTTTTATTTAGTTTAATATTCATTTCAAGTTGTGTGCTTTAATTCTAATTTCCTTTCTCACTGTGACGACCTTAAATCGGCCTCCATGCTGCTGCATTTTATTGGCTAATTTTTGCAAACCTGTCTTTAATTTCCAACTGATTATTTCCATAGCAGGACTGGAATATCCTGTGAATCCACGGAAACAACAAGATTATGATCATGTTGAAACAGTCACCACTCAGCCTTATTCAGTCTCAATAAAAGACTGAATACATGTTCCTTTCATAAAGCAGTTTCCGTGTGATCCATCTCCGTAAACACAATTATAGTTTCACCTGCAGTGATTTAGCTGAGAGCAAAACACTATATGTTGTCACAAGTACATATAGGTACCTGATTGAAATTGGAATGCGCTGCAGGCCATGAAATTACAGTGTGACAGTGATCTAACTACATACAATAGATACATAATTTACTTTAATCTGTTTACAGAAGTGTTCTTCTTGGGACTTAATTTTCTTCCAATTTGCAGTTCTTTTTCCTCACAAGAGGTTTGTTCAAGTAGCGTTGAAGCGCTCCTCGGAATCTTTGACTGTGTGAAAAATGAAACCCCTGTTGTATCCATCATTCCCCTCATGTGGGCAGCCATACTGCTGTCATTCTCTTTTTTTTCTGAACACGCAGCAAGTATTTCAGAGGTCCAGCCACTTGTTTTGTATAGGTGGCCGTGCTGATGTAGCTAAAGGTTATAATCGCTCGCCCTTTTTCTTCGAGAGTGCCAAGATCGATGACGCAGTGCTGAGTTATAGTCAAAATGATGGGCCGAGTGCTTTGTCAAATAATCCCTATAATCCGTGACACCTCTTTTTGGGAGGTTAAAACACCCATTTCTGTGTCCGCGGTCACTACAATCCCTGCTATCACAGAATATCTGGTCTTAGCCTCCCCTGTCATGGCAGAACAGCTAAAGATGCTCGAGAGATATGAGGCTGGATGGGAGAGGAGGATTTTGATCCCTGCTGTTTGCATCTGGGGAAGCGAGCAGCTCAGACATGGGTCTGAAAAATACAAGACATACAGGAAAAAAAAAACAAATAGAAAAATAAATACTTAACAGTTATGGCATTAGTCCATATTTTTCTTATTACCAGCAAATCCCAAGAAAAGACCGTAACCAACAATGTGTTAGTCTGTCTTTCAATACTTTGTGACTTTGCTATCCTAACTGTGGCACTCAACCCTAAGCCCATTTGTTCCTACAGAAGTCCGAGGTCAACCAACTCACAAATACAATATATGGTTTCAATTTTCAATGATGGCTAAATTGGGTGCTAAAACAGTACTGTGATTTAAACGTTATTTAACCAAGAGTATAAAGCCAGGGGCTTCACAGCCAACCCAATTAACCAGTTTGTCACTGGCATCTGAAATTAATAATGGAGGGAATCACCAGACGTCCCATAATACGATATAATCTAGAGGTGAGACAAAAAATCAATTCACCTATGTATCGCGATATTTTCCTCTTTAAGATTTTGAAATTTACTTTTTAAGGCCAGAATCAATATAATATAATTGCTTCATTTAAGTCTATGCAGAGGTAGAGGGAAGTTACCGCTTTTAGTGTTGTAGTCTGAGTAACGTGACGTCATATCTGTTTGAAAAACCAAAACAAAGCCGAAGCGCGAAAGCAGAAAACGGAGGAGGGTCCGCGGAGATACAACCTGCACCCGATCACGATACCTAAGTCACGATAAGATCTTATTGCAATTTTAAACATTTCGCGAAATGCTGAGTATTGCGATAAGATATATTGTGATTTATGTAACAAAAGCCTTCGTTTTGCAAGACTTTATATGGTGTTATTTTCTTACCTTGCTCAGAATTGGAAGGTAGTTTTGTCAAGCTAAGCGTGTTCAGTGTGGGCTGATTTTCGGTGGAGCCGATTTGGCTCCATGTTCGTGGTATTCCCAGAGTATTTTATTTTCATACGATCCTCCTGGCAAATCGCATGCGTCACATCCAAGTCCTTCTTCCCTTTCTTGTTAAAAAAACTAAATAAGTCCAGACATTTGATTTAAACGTGGACGGCGCATTTCTGATTTCTCTCTCCGATGTCTCCATCTTTGTTCTGACTAACTTCCAATCTCACTTACTTTACCCATGACTGCACCAGAAAAACACTCAGCACCATCTAGTGGACTGAATAAGCAATTGTTACTAATTGATTTGTATTTGCAATATCAATAGTTTATATAATAAAAGTAATTGACGTCCGTGTATCGATATAATATATCGCAACGCAAAATATCTTGATACTGCTGTATCGATTTTTCCCTCACCCCTAGAAATTATACATAGTGAAAATACATATTATTTTAAAATAATACTTATACTAGTTTTTCCTACAGTACATTAAATCTGAAGATGCAGTTTTTGTACTGTATTTTTGTGGTTACAATCTGGTGGTTTCCGTTATCCAATTGTAAACAAATATGTAGCCCTACCATAAAAATTCAAAATGTAAAAAATGTTAGCTGCCAGCACTCGCAAACTGGCTGGCAACTATTTTAATACACAGACCAAAGTTAAAACTACGGTATTTATCTTCTCTTGCATTAGTAATGTTTGAAAAAACAGCAATTAAATTGCCATGTAATGTTAATTATGATCAGTTGAAGTAAGGCAAAAACTTAAATTATGTATGTGAGTTTAGCTCAGCCATAGTTGCTGCTTGATGATGAATTTGTTCCTCTGCTAATGGGATGAGCTATGGGTTGTTTTTTTGTAATATATGGATGCATTTTCAGGAATATTTCAATGCATCTCCTGCCATAAGCTGATAGGAAACCCTCTCTTCTCTCAAAAAAGATACGAGTTGCTGCCTTCAACATACCAGCAATATACTGAACCTTGAGTTTGCACTTTAAATGCCTGACATTAGGAGGACACTTTCTAAACTTTCAAAAGATAAACTATAACATAAAAGTGAGACGACCGATTCCTGATCTCAACGATGATACTGTACGATACGTGGCAAAGAAGAGGAACATCCAGCAGCTTAACAAATATCTTAAACTGCACAGAAATATAGCCCATCTATTATAGTCAAGATAATCATCCTTTACATTTGGGCTTGTGTGACATTCATGTTACAATAAGATGTCATACGCAACGATCTGATTTTTCCCTCTTTTAGTATCAATCACTGCATGTTCATTTGTACGTTTGAAAAATGTGGCAGATAGCACTTAGGAGACAAAAGACTTTTTTTTTTTTTTTTACATGGCTTCTTTGACTTTGGGCGTATCTCCGGGTGTTCTATAGCTCAAAACATAATTCTGTTGTTTGAAAAGGGTTCATTAGTCAATTAGGATGTTTTGGAGCATTAATCTGCATCACTCTCACCAAGCAAATGGTCTATCTCTCTCTGTGGGGGCGTATTGGTGCCAGAATACTTGGAAAGATGATTTAATTTTTCCATTTGACTGCCAGCCTGCAACAATGTCACTTTAATTGATTGAATCTATTCTGAAATGCTAACTCAATTGAAAACAATGTGTGCAGTGCAGCTGAACAGATCTTGAAACCAGATAGAAGGCTTGTGGCATCCCCTCGTTTCCCGTGGGAGCATGTTCTGTCACAGTATTTAGTCTGCCGATGATGCTTCCCCCCTTCCCGTCTACCTCAAACTGGCTAAAAGGCTGCGATGACCTTTGCGGGTGTTGTCAGTCAGGCCCTTACAGCTCAAGCTAATTTCTACGTGATATGGTCCAGAAGAAGGAACAAAAAAAAACTCTGGAATATTTTTCTCTTGTTATACAGTATGTAAATGCCAATGAAGCACAACCAGGTGCCATTCACGTGTCATGTCAGCTTTTCAGCTGACAGTTTTTCGACTCAAAGGTCAACACAATTCACAGTCAAATACTAGGGGTGTAACGATGCATCGATCTGGATCAATACATCGATTCAATCATCATCGATGCAAAGTGACAAACATCGATACATTTCATCCTTATGATGCGCCTTTATTTTGAAATTCCCATGGCACATCTGTGTCACCATTTCCATTCAAGTGCACCTCCTTATTATACAGAGCCCAGTTATAAAATTGCCGGATCATATTTTAGTTTTTAGCTTTTTGTGAGTTTATATAAATGTATCTAATTGTGTTAAATAGGCATATGATATTGTCTCATATCTATCCCAGGCCTCTGAATTGAATCAAATCAAAATCATAGCGTGGCAGACGATATTAGTGATATCAGCATATATTGTTGTCCAAAGAATCAATATAATTGTTGTATCTTGATGAAACTTGTTATTTACAGCCCTATTAAATACTGTAAACTGATATGGAAAAAACTCACCAGTAACATTTGTAGGACTGTCCTGAATACCATTTTTTTCGGTTTTTCAGTTACCATATTTCTTCGGTGAGAAATATTTGAAGGTATTCGAAGCTTCGTGACAGTGCTGCTGCCGCACTACTGTGCACACACACACCTCTACACATAACAAACAGTGATATCCATCTGAGAATAACTAATAATAATGAATGTTGAATATGAATAATGGATAATGTTGTGGGATTATTCCTTATTTCATTTCCTATTTTGGGATTTATACATTATTATTACATACTTATATATATGCAGTACATATATACATAAAAAAAACAAAAAACGAAGCATCCGAATACTGATTTGGAGGTCGATTACCATGGCAACGGTCGAAGCTTCGAAGCATTCGGGTCAGCCCTAAACATATGTGCTCCTATATCTCAAGAATTAGCTATTATTAGGAATGAATATTAGCAACACAGATCATTTTATGAGTTAAAAGTAATGCTGCTTCTGCTGCTAAAGCCAGAGATGATCAGTAAAATAAAAAAAACAGAGTGTAGTGTAACTGTGTTGGCTGAATAAAAAGTTCTGAAGAGAAGAATCCTTGACCAAAAAGTTGGATAATGAATAAATTATTGGATAAGTTGTTCTCACAGTGCAGATACCCTTTTTTTTTTGTTAACAAAAGGGCGTCTCACTACTTGTCATTGGTGCGGCGCAGAAACTTCCTTCAACAAAGTTCTCATGTTCCCCAAGGCTACAGTGATGAATATGAGTTCACTATAGGCTGTACTCAACCAATCCCTTTTGGGAATCCTGATTTTAGAAAAAAAATATAAAATGCAATTAAAACAGTATGTATAACGAGGAATTTCCTTAATTATTAATAACATAAAATACTACACAGCTCTTGTTAGAAGCCCTCTAGAGTAGGCAACTAGTTGCATTACAATTCTGGGCATGTATTGCTAACTTCATATTTACATAACTTGGTTCCACACTTCAGCGATTCAAATAGTTAATGTGCTCAATGACATCAGTTTCTCCAGTTGGAAAAACAACATAGCCAATCAGAGCTTTGGATGTGTAATTAAATTCATCCGATACTGCCAAAATTCGGGATCGGCGAGTACGCAAGTCTATGCACCAATTCGATACCATAATTTATTAACCCAGAGAAAAATCAACTTGTTTAACCGGAAATCAATTCTTCTTCGCTGCTCCAAAACAGTAGCCTTAACTGTGCTGTCGCCCCGGATGTATCACTGTCAACTACTGTTTTAGAGCAGCGAAGAAGAACTGATTGAAGGTAGTTTGCAACGTGACGACAGCAAACAACAACAGTGCGTTGCTAGTGGAGAATGTAACGGTATGTAAATTGGTATCGACTACTAAATTTCTGGTATCTTGACATCCCTAATGCGTAGCATTCACAACTTCTCTCTAGTGTGGGTAACATCTTGACACTGGCTTGGTGTATAAACAGTCTGACTCATAGACAGAAATAGTTTCCTCTCTTCGAGAAAAGTCACTCAAGAGGCTCTTAACACTTTAATTCAGTTTCTTTGGCAAAGCTGTTCAATGAATTCACTTATAGTATCTCTCAAATTAATGTTTCACTTTTGGCTCAAGGCCAAAGCCAGGCATGATGATAAACCTGTGTTGAAACAGTGTCAGTGTTTATACTTTGAGTCAAAAAATGACTGAACTGATGACAAACCTTCAGGTCCCAGGGGCTCTAGCCTGTCCCATGCATCTCAATTAAAAGCAGTATCTGTTAGCCGAGGTGATTAAGGCTTTGCTTGTCATATCACCAGAAAAAGGGGCGGATTAAAGCAATTAGAAGTCATCACTCTGAACATTGCGCTTTTGTATTCACAAGCTTAGAGAAAAAGCTCCGGGCATTTATTCATCCAGGATCAGCCTGAAATCACGACTTTGATGACACTGATGCATTCATTATGGTAGATTATATTGGGCAGGAGGCCAAGGGCTTTTTCTACTGGCCCTTAAGGTTGGCAGATGTATTGTCAGTATACAGAGCATACAATACTGGCCTTTATGGACCTGTGCACCCCACAAACACATCAGACCTAGCTGTATTTCTGTTATGCTGCATTTTATTCCAGGACCCATGAGCTCCTGTGATGGGTGGATCAGGATGGGTGGATGCGGTTAGTGTTGGCAGGAGCAACAGTGTTGAATGCTAATTGTTTTGAAGGGCACAGGATTCATTGGTTGTTATGGTAACAAGAGACTGTGCACAGGAGTGCAGTAGAGACATGGTGAATGAAAGACAGACAGATAGACAGATGGATAGAGAGATACACAGAGAGATAGAGGGGGAGAGAGAGAGAGAGAGACAGAGAGAGAGAGAGAGAGAGAGAGAGAGAGAGAGAGAGAGAGAGACAGATAGAAAGACAGACAGACAGATGGATAGATAGATAGATACATACAGTAGATACATAGACAGACAGACAGATAGACAGATGGACAGAGAGATACACAGAGATAGAGAGGGGAGAGAGAGAGACAGATAGAAAGACAGACAGATAGATAGATAGATAGATAGATACATAGATACATAGACAGACAGACAGACAGACAGACAGACAGACAGACAGACAGACAGACAGACAGACAGACAGACAGAGGAAGAGACACAGAGTGATATGTCTGACCCACACTGCTGTGAGCTATATTTAATTCTCTCTATGCCCAAGATACACTACCCTTGTGTCTGAAGTGGTGGTGGGAGAGCTGTGTTTGGTTTGCAATTTATAAAGGAGATTGGAAAAAAAAAAGATCAAAAACTTATTGAACAGGAGAGACTTTTAACAAAAGACTACAAAAATGGGCCTTTGATTCTGTTATTTCTGCAACGAGAGCTTGCCCAAGAGATCACCCAGGTCTACAGTGGTGAATAAGCATCTTACAAGTATGCTAACACAAAATCAATAAATAAAATAGCATTCAGTTTGAATAACATCACTTGATATGGCTCACAAACCGATACAAACTATGTGATGGGCACCTTAAAGGGACTATTTGTAACTTATCACGCGCATAAATCTTAACGGGTGTGGGTACGCGAGCGCGCAGCAGCTCTGCTCCTGCCTGTTTGCACACCGCGCTCGTTCTCACCCGTCCGGCTCGCTCCACCTCCACGTGAACGCGTGCACACTACACACTGCAGAAGAGTTAGTTTAGCTCTGAGAATATCTGGTGAATGTGCAGTGGACGTTTTTGCAGAAATAACTGCTGCAGCTCCTCCAGACCAACAGAGGTTTCCCGTGTCTTGTGAAGTGACGGGGCTCCGCAGAGAGTTACGTTCATTGCTGACACCCCGACCGGGTGTCAGCATGTTGCCATCTCTCTAGCAACACTTACTCAGTAATTTAAAGCACTATAAGCTAAATATGGTCACCAATTTCTAGATATAGCACTGTTTACATATTAAATGGAGCCTAATTCATGACTCTAATTGTCCAATGGAAGCCTACAGCCTTTGAGGGTTGGTATATAGATGGATTAATGGAAAAAATAAAATACAAATAATCCGCAAGATTGTGGATGCATAATGTACAGGATTTGGGATTTCTGTGGGACTGCTCCCATCTTTCCAGGGAGCAATGCTCAAAATACATGTTACATTACGTCAGGCAATTTTTGCATGACTTGGTGTCTCTATTAAATCTTAAAGACCCTAACACTGATCGCACTGACTTGTCAGTCAGTCAAAAACAGAAATGCACAACCAGTGCTCAAAGATTCCTCTTCAGTACCAGTCAAACTCTGCTACAACATGCAGTTAGTTTGGACGATTCCAAATTGAAGCAACACAATCACAACAGCAGCTTTGGTATAGAGGAAGGTATCACTGGGCTTTTTTCCAAAAAACATAATAGGCGACAGCATCCTTTCACATAATGGAATACTTGGTACAAACAGAAATGTCTGAAAAAGTGGTTTCAAACTAATATTGTGTTCTGTCCATCAAGTATTATCGACTTGACTTTTTATAATTTGCATCCTTTGTTTACATCAAGATCTACTGATGCTAATGCTAGTGAAGCTAGCGACTAGCAACTGTAACTAATAACATTAATAATGTTCCAGGGATGATGTATTTTTGTTGGCCAACCAGGAAGTTAGTTAGGTTAGTTAGGTAATTTGGATATTTGTGCTGGTTTATAGTTTTAACCATGAGAGAGTTGGCCTTTACATTTCTTGAGTACAGCTGTATTTTTCCTTCAAACACACGTGAGTTGGTGAGTGCGAAGAGAAAAAATAATCGCCGATCCTGCTTTTGATTTCAGTGGTCAAGATCGGAAGCTAATGTGACATGCTTCTATACTAACCTAGCTGAAGGTGTAGCACAATAGGCTCCAACTAGCTAGCTAGCAGAGTTCTTGATGGCCCACCAGTCGACTCAGCTGATGGCCAAGGCTATTTGTCCTGGTCCAGACAATGGCTACAGACTCTCAGGATGGCGTACGCCTTTGCTCCCATTACTTGGAGAGCCGTATGTGCTGCTCAGGTCAGCCACAGACACCTATGGCGAGGCTGAAAAATCACATACCTGCTCTCTAAAACTACTTCAGGTATAGCACTAAACAGTAACTCAGCTTTCTTAGAGAGCTACATTGATCATCTACCCCCACCAGCAGATCAAACCGATGACTGATGACATTATGGCCATCCAGTCAACAGTGCAGGCCTTTTTCAGGCATTCGGTACACCAGATGGAGAGCCATGTGCGCTGCTCAGGTTGCACACACACACACACTCCTCTGGCTAGACCTTTGGTGAGCTGATTGAAGGAGCATCAGCCTCTTAATCTCTATTTTCTCCCTCTGCTACACTTCAATCTGCTTACGATCTGTTTATGTCACATTGGAGGAAACCGCTCTCTCTTTCTCTCTGCTCAGCACTTGCTGCTTGCACTCTGTGCTCTATACACAGTGCTGTGTATATTATTATCTCTCTGTCTCCCTATACCTGCCCTCGGAGCGTTATCTCTGCAAGGACGGAGCTTTGCAAGCCCGGTTCCTCCTTGGCTGGACAGGACATTGAGAAGAAGATACGCACTTCAATTCAACATCAACCTCCTCCTTTCTGTCTCTAAACCCACTGAGATAGTGAAGAGGAAATAGCATCTATTTTGATTCCTTGAGAGTAGCTACATCTGTAGATCTGACATGCGAACTTCAATGTTCCCAACCCGATCACAGGAAATATGTACTTTTTTGCCTTCAGGGACAATACTTTATTTTCCAGTATGACCAGCTTCCCCCCCAGCTACAGCCTCCCTCTGCACATGCCCCAAGTGTGATGAGGTGGTGTCGACTAGTTGATTCTTATCCCTTCATGATAGGAGGTGGAAGCCCACACCTATCTGGCATTTCAACACATCAAATGTCAATTCCGAGAGGTGTTAGGCGATTTTGCTACACTTGCACAAGCATGTGTAGACAGCCCATGGGGTCACTGTTTCTGCCTGGGTGCATGTCAGCAGCTGCACCAACAGTTAGTTGTTGGAACTACAAGTCAGACCACTCACAATTAAACAGTTAGTGTTACAGAGCAGAGTTTCTGTCCTTACAAATGATCTTTGGCTGAGTACAGACACCAACTGGTAGAGAGCACGCCGGGCCTAAGTTGACTCCCTGTCGGGCCTAAGCATCAGGGCATCACGTATTTTTAAAATGTTTTTAAAACTAAAATGTGTTCTACAGGTTGCAAACTCCTTTAAGGAATAAGTGTGTAGGTTGTGTGCTTGTGTGCGTTAGCGAGTATCAGTGTGTGCGGTCGAGAGAGAGAGATAAAGAGAGCCTGTGTGTGTGGCAGCGAGTATGAAGTCAACAGTAACGTCAAAGCTGTGAACGTAGCAGTGCAGTGTGTGTACAGTTTATTTGGCGGTGAGTAAATGCTACAACTCCTCAAGACCCAAGCCAAGTCCCCGTGTCTTGGTTGTCAACTGCTGATTTAAGCGAAGGGGGTTAGCCCCAAAGTTAGCAACAACTTTGGAGCGGTCGTGTCTAGAAGGTAACCCGTAAATTTCAAAAACTCTCACGAGACACACTGCCCGATGACCTTTCCTAGCCTTAACCATTCAACGTCAATGCCCCAAAGTTAGCAACAACTTCGGCTCAGATTTGCTCGCTTAAGGTTGACTGACTTTTAAGGTGGACCAGCTATTCTCAATTTAGTGAGCCCGACCGGGCAAGTGGGTCAAAAATATACTTGCCCGAAGTCAATTTTTTCTTGCCCGTAGGCACAAACTGTTTATTTATTAGATGTTATTAAAAAACAACAAAGACTAAAGTTAATTGTCATGTTTAATCTGTATTTAAGTAAATCAGAACAAGGACACACTGTGTCCATCATCAGCTCCGGAAAAAAATAATGTTTGATTATTTTTTACCACTTGCCCGATCTGGTAAGTGAGTTGCTCGATTTACTAACCCGACGTGGCACAATCCTCACTGCTGAACCCTGTCAGGATAATACAAAAGTAGAAGATAATACAATCTGTACAATTTGAAATGTTTACTGCTGTAAAAAGCAAAAGCAATAAGACCCAGCAGAATCAGTCAAGAAATGGGCAACACTGCTGTCATTGAACCTTGAAAGTTAAACTGGAGACTTTTAAAAGCAAATGAGATCACTTTACTTGTAAAATTTATGAGTACAAATAATCAAAAATAATCATAAAGTACAAAATTACCTCATGCGATCTTTTTTTTGATGATCAGGGCCCACTATTGCCATTGACGGTGCTGACGGTCATTTCCATCTCCAAAGCTGTCAAGTCTGATCTCAGAGGCCACTTTGCTGTGATGGAAACCCAATCTCAATACACGTTATGAGCAAACTGATAGTGATGGCGCATACTGCACGCTTGATGCTACTCATCATTAACTTAAAGATGCCAAATCTAGTCTACGTTTGATTAAGCCACTTGTTCCCTTCCATATATAGCCTTTAGTTATTCCCCTCTGTATTGATGCATGACTGGGGAATTCGTTAAACTTTAGGAGAATAACAGATGTGTAACTTCAAGCTGTACTGACTATAGAGCATTACTGCAACTGCAGTATGAGGTAAGCCTCATTGTCAAAACAACAACAAGAAACAGAAGAAAAAAGAGCATGCTTTTCTTGTACAATGTGTCTAACATAGGAGAGTGAGGGCATCACTCTATTATGTTTTATGTAAGGCTGTTAAAGTGAAAGTAACATCAAGTCATCAATTAGTGGTTACAGTATCTCTGAAATATCTTGACATATTCTTGACTTTCTCCAATTCTTTCTCTGCAACACTCTTCTCACCTTGGAAGTCAGAGACATAGTAAACACTATAGAAACACTTTGAGCATTGAATTTGAAAGAAGTAATAGATAATGCTGCTGGCAAAGCACCTACAGGAATTTGTTTGTTTATGTATGCTTGCCTTGAATTCGCTGCATGTGTCCTCTTTCACATGAAAATTCAACAATGGGAAGTCAGTGAGACATTCTGGGAAAAGCATCTTGGAGACGTTGCTGGTTGCTTAGCAACTGCTCAGAGCCAAGAAATAATCCGGCACTGTAAAACGGTGAATTGTCGTTTTAACGCGTCAGTTTTTGCACAGATTAAAAAAAACAAAATTCAACGATTTTGATTAGTAAACTGTAGAGGTGCTGGTAAGTACATTTTGGTACCTTTGGACAGAGCCAGGTTAGATGTTTTCCTGTTTCCAGTCTTTGTGCTAAGCTAAAATAATCAGCTGCTTATATTTAACATGACAGTGGTATCAATCCTCTCATCTAACTTTCCTTCAGAAAGCAAATTTGCTTATCTAAAATGTTAAAGTATTCCTTTAAGAATAGAGATGCTCATCAGGAACTGCAACTCATTTTCGGTTAGGATGAAACTTATGCTGTTATGTCGATGACATTTAAACTGTGATTCTCAAACAGATCTTAGTGGTTTGAGACACGAAGACCACCGTTTTGTTATTATTCCCTTTTAGCAAGAATTTGTTGATTGAATGATTTAAAGGGGACCTATTATGCTTTTGTGCTTTTTCCCTTTCCTTTAGGGTGTTATATAGTTTTTTTGTGCATGTAAAAGGTGTGCAATGTTATAAAGGCCAAAGTCCACGCCAAAGGGAATCACTCTCCCCCACATAAATACTGCTCCTGAACTGCCTGAAACGCCTTGATTGAAGTCCTGCCTTTCTTCTGTAACGTGGTGATGTCACCAAGGAACACACTTTGCCTAGCAGCTAATTTGGCACGCCTGCAAACAAAGCTTTTTAGAGCGGAGCTGGAGCGGAGTCAGAAGAGTTTGGCTCAATTGATCAATCATAACAGCGGGCCAGCTGACCAATCAGAGCAGACTGGGCCAGAAGTCTGTGAAGAACTAGTGTCGACGAAGGCCGACCGTTGAGTCGCCTCACCTCGCCATTGTCTGGGCCAAAAAGTTGCACTCGCACACAACGCAAAGACTACAGCCGACGACCAACAACCACGTACGTTCTGCGCCTGCATGAGATTCAACATGCTGAATCGGACGAAAAAATCTCCAACACGTGCAGACTAGAGCCGACGGTGCGTGACACACCGAAAAAACTAGGCTGACGGACGCTCACCGACGGCCCCAAACTGTCTGACTGGGCCTTAACAAAGCGTTTCAGACAGACGGTGAAAAGAGGTGCTGCAGGACAGCAGGTATGAGAAAAATAAAGCATTTTTTTTAACATTAAAGCATGTAGACATGTTCAAGTAGAAACCCAGAATACAAGTATGCACCTGAAAATACGCATAATAGGTCCTCTTTAAGATGCTGTCAGTTCTCTGCAGTTTTCCAGTGACATTCTGGTGATATCATTCACCTCAAATGTCTGAAAACCTACGTCTGATAGTGTTACGTTCAGGTTCTCTGACAACACCAGATACATAGTGGGTTATGTCCAGCTTCCAATCTGGCCACAAACAACAAGTGATTAGGCCCCGGTTGTTTACTGGCTATAACCATTACATGGCCATCACATTTCTGTAATGCTAATGATTGGGGAGCATAATCCAAGCAGTTTGTATCCAAACAATTTACTTGTGTTTGATGAAAAAAGCCTGTGAATACACTCCCACTATCTCCCATTTCCTCGGTCTTCCAGGAGGTTCTGCTCGCACACCTTGTCCCCAAAGACTACTGTAACAAGGCACATGACTATTCATCCTTTCAAAATAAAACAGCTGCTAGGGGGCTAAGTGTTAGAGGTAATGAAGTACATATAAGCTATTTGGACTGGAGTAATCATTACAATTACACTTGCATAACGCCGCACAAGCTGCTCAGAGTATTTTAACTTCATGGACTCGTGCTATTTAGTTATAATACACATGGGGTCTTCTTTTGTTCACAGATATTCAAGCTGGTTGGGAAAAGTAGCCAGGATTGAAGAAAAAAAATAATGTGTAAGATTGAAGGTCATGAGACATCCATCTGGGGTTTCCACCCCCTTTTATATTTCCTGCTATATTTGATTATAATTCAAAAGCCTTTAGAAAGTGTATTTATTTATTTAAAGAAAACACAGTCAATTTAGATTTGAGCTTTTGGTTTTTATTCTAAACGGATACAGAGATAATAAACATACTTGATCTGCCTATTTAGACTGTTTCTTTGGTGGTCACAGGTATACACAACTTTAAATTTGGGTTTATGTTGCCATATTTAATATTTAATATTTAATATTTAATGGGTAACAAATGTATTTTGTATGTTTCGCCCTTTCGATAAAATGAACCGCAAGTTTATTGGAGCAGCATACTTAATACACATGCACTGGGTACATTTCTCTACAGGCTTTAGAGTTATTTTGGTGCCGGCCCTAGATAAAATGGCCAACAGGCAATGTAGTCAGCGTATTGTAGTTCTTTAATTATTCAGCAAATACATCAGCAAGAACACACACTTCTTAATTCTATAGCTCTCTCCATAAACATGAGTCAGACATAACTGGTCATGTGTTCAGCCTAAATTATTCAGACAAGCCAAAGTTAGCTTAGTTACAAGTGGTGTTGTGAGGCTAAATGGGTTTTCTTCTTCTAAATGGGTTTTGTTTTTCAATCTTTGTTTTAGGATTTGCCCTGCTTATAAGAAAATGAATTGGATTTTGAAAAGGGGCTTTGTACCAGTGTGAGTAAACAGAGGAATTTATATATTTTTCTGGGTAGTAAGTAATTGTGTTGCAAGTAGTAATTTGTGATTTTATTTTTTTGCACTGGAGACAAAATCGCTGTCATGAAATACCCATAAGGTGTTGGTGTTGTTGTTGTAATCAGGACACAAGCAGAAACTTTATCAAATAAACATGAAAAAAAGAGGATTAAGAGACAAATGACAAGGCAGGATGGAGACAAAAAAAGGTCCAAGATTTCCCCAATGACAAGTTCCTCAAACAAAGCAAACAAAGGAGGAAGAAGTCAAAGTCATTCAATATTTTACCTTCATACTGTATATTAATCTGGTCATCACTGTCCGTGAAGCCTCCCCTTTTTGATCCTTCACATCTGTCCTTATTTATTGCTCTCCATCCCTAACTTCCTAACTCTTCTGTGTAATAACCATTATATACCCTTCTGTCTGTTCCTTTTACAGAATGGTGTCCCTTAGCGATGCACTTTTCAGGTGTCAAAGTATGTAAATGTCTTCGCTCCAGGTGTGACCATTTTTCATCTCAGACACTCAGTTCATGGACTAAAGGTAGAGCCTACCAGTTTCACTGCACCATGCTACATCATTTTTAAGTTGTGTATCACCTCTGTCATTTCTAACTTGTCTGCCAGTGACTTATTAGAAATCAAAGACTTGATAAAAAGAGAAACAAATAATCAAAAAGCCACGCAAAATCTATCCAAATTATTTCCAGAATACATTAAAATAAATTTTTGATATTATTATTATTATGTAGGGGTGCAGACCAGTTCCGGGCAGGGCTGTCGCAATATCTGCAATATTGCAATACCGTGCTATTGACTTTAATCCAAACGGTGACGTTTTTCCTAAACCTAACTAAGTGGTTTTGTTGCCTAAATCTAAGTGAGTGGTTTTGTAGCCTAGAGCTAACTGTGGATGTGTTACAGCATAAAATAACATGCAAAAAGTGGCGTACAAATGACCCGCAAAAAAGGCTAAAATAAGTTATCATGACACGCAGAATGTCCTTGTAATGTCGGGCTATTTATCCTCCTTCCCGTCAGATCGGGTTAAACATACACAGCTCAGGAGAAACAAAATTGCAAGTTGATGACATTTTTTCTTTTCATAAAAAAAAGCAGAAAAAATCTGTAAAAACAGTGATAGGCAACAAAGTATACACGTGCCAAAGGGAGGCTGTATCTACGCTTAGAACATGCTACTTTATGCAATACAACTGTCCAATCATGAAATAAAGTCTGCATTTCCACTAGAGTTTCTTCTAATGACGATATTTCATGTAAGCAAGCATAAATACTTAAATTGCTATACTTAAATTATGTTTAACTGATGGGTCTTACAACCTCTGTACATCTTAATGATATGGTAAATAGCTTTTAACAAGCACTACCCAACAGCTTTTAAATCCATTACACCATTAAAAACCAGGTGCACTCCTAAATAGATTTTGATATAAATGACTAATAGTATGTGGGAAAGTTAAGGTTGAATGAAGTCGGGGGAAACATAAAATATAAATGCCAGCACTTATTTTTATGAAAGCACCTGCTTGATTTGTATAACCATAAAATCTGCAGCATTATTATTTTTTTCTATTCTGTGGACAACTAATTATTACCTTATTGTTATATGAAGCAACTGTAGTTGTGACTGCCATTTAAGTAGCATTTGAAAATGGTGTTGAAAGATTTCAGTTTACAATACTATCCATGGCAGTATAACACAGGGACAGGAATAAGGCTCTGGGTGACTGTCATCAGTATTAGTTGTTATTTGGTGTTAATTAAAAAATTAATTTTTGTTAGCCACAGATCCACAGCATCATAACATTGTTTAAAAATAAGGGTAAATCTCCCTTCACAGGTTTTAAACCTTCATAACACAACGTTTCTATGAGCCAAAAGACAACTAAGTGATGTGGACCATCCTCCCTCACATCAAGCCACTAAATCTCCACTGCGGCAGTTGTGGCAAAGATCCAGGACAGGCCTGGCTTGAGTGTCCGCTGCCAGGGAGACATTAAAACCTCAGAGGAGGCAAGTAATATATATTACTGTAGGGTATTACATTATCTGGGAGCAGGGAATTTGCTTTTGCCTCTTTTTGGGTTTGGGTTCAGTATGGGCCAATATTCCGACTTTAGGTATCTGAATAAATTTTGGGAAAGAAAAGGTAGAACTGGTGCCTCCCTACAATCGTAAGAAATCTACCTGTATTCTAAGGATTTTACAGATCCAGTCTTAAAGCTTCAGCCAAAAGAGATCTTTTGAAATCTTGACCTTTTACATTCATCAATTCAATCACAGGTTAGGCACTTTTATAATGAAAATGATCACAGTAAAGCCTGTGAAATTAGTTTTTTAATTATTTACCTTAATTAAATTTCCTCCCGGTCAGCGTTTTTTTTTTAGCTACAAGGAACTCTGGGGTGAATAAAATATATTACTAAACTCCACACACACACACACACAAGCATGTATTACATCCCCATCATCGGAAATTGGATTCTCCACATTTGTATGCTCCATATCAGTATTTACATGTAGAACATCACCACAGTGGCATTGGAAAGCAGATCAAGTTTATTGACATGATATTCTCTCTGGTTTACTGTTAAATCTTCAGAATGGCCCAAAAACAACTGATATTAGGTGATTGTGCTGACGTTCCATCCAGTGAACAACTGCGGGGTCTGAAAAGTGAAGCCAATGTGGAAGTGCCTTAAACTTGTACTCTCTCTAATAGCCAGCAGGGGCGTCTCCTCTGGTCTATGAGAAAATGACCCTACTTCTCACTTGATTTATTACCTCAGTAAACATTGTAAACATGAATTTATGGTCTCAATCCCTAGATTCAAGTCTTTTTCAATACAGCATGATGTTTATTTAGTAAATTATTGTCCCATTTAGAGTCAAATAGACCATAAAGCAGGGTATGCTTTTGGGCGTGGCTACCTTGTGATTGACAGGTCGCTACCACGGCGTTGTCCGGTCTGGGAGTTGTCCATGTTTTCGTCTTACAACTTTAACCCTTTCACAGTGTGTTTTCACTGAACTATCGCCCATTAACATTTAGCTGGGAACTGTGATGCGTTTTCTTTCTACTAATTTTTTTTTTTTTTGCAGGTCATCTTCGTCCGGCCTCAGCAAGTGAGGCTAACACTTGGTCAGTGCAGACACACACTCATTGTTGCTTGATGAGGAGAACGGATAACAGCAAATACTGATGCAGACTGGGATAAAACAGGTGTGCTGAGAGCGTGAATTCATTTGCGACCAGATATGAATCCCTGAGTTCATGTGAGCCTTTTATGATTTTTGATCTTTAAACATGGCCGCAGGAGAGGAGCGATATCCAGACTACTGGAACAGAACAATCACTGACATGTTTCAGAAATAGAAGGCCTGCTTATCTGTTGAGCCGGTGTCTTGTGAGGGAATTGATGCACCTGGAATGTAAGCTGGAAAAAGAAGGTTTCTTACATTCATGACTTGGTCAAAATTGTTACCACAAGCAGTCCAGACACCTTCCCCGACATCCAAAAGATGCTGCTGTTTATCGGTCATGCTACTATGAGCAGCGCTGTGTGATATTGATTATTTTTACATCTTAAAGCTACATTAATCAATATTTTTTAACAACAATTACTAAAATGACTGTGTAATGTGACAGGAGTAGTCTGTAGCGATGAACACGCAGAGATTTATCACCGACTCTGCAGCTATCCTCAGGTCGACCTCGGCATTTCAGTATCTTTCAGCTCATTGTTTTGGTTTTATGGCTCGCAACTTTACTGTTTTGGTTCACTCTAACCGCTCTTATCTCACTGCTCTCAGACAGAACACAACACCAAATGAATGCTAATGTTGCTATATGTGCTAGATGTGTAAATAAGCAATTGTTTGCACAGACATTCACCATAACAACTTCATAAGGTGAGTACCAGCCTACATCTACTGATTATTAAGAGAAAATAGTTGCGCCCCTGATTATAAACCAGTCATTTTGAAGACTGATCACCCTCCCCTGACCATATCATGCATTTTTAATATTTACGACCTGACCTCTGAAGTAGACTTTTGAAAATGTTGAATAATAGATTCACTCAACAGTGGACACCCCCAGTAGCTTATGAGCTGGGTTCAGTATATTTCAGTAAGCTGATATGTCAGAGTAAGATTAAACAGTTTTGTTAAAGGTGCTAAATGCGAGATTGGGAGCATTTCTATTGCCTCCGCACGGCTCTCAACATGGCAACGACTGAGCCGGGGGGCTTGCAGTTAACAGTGCAAACAGCGCTAACAGTGGAAACAATGGCAAAACATGCTGACAGAGATAACAGTGTTAACCTCTGGGGGGAACCGTTGGGTGGGCGCTGCGCTTCCGTGACGACGCCATCGGTCGGGACAGCGTTATCAGCCGTAACCACCGTATGAGAGCAGTGCAAAGCGGCAGCCATTACCTAGCCAGTGGGGCACGCTGCATGAAATTGGGCTCAATCCCTGAGAGTCTCACCTTTCCAGTCATACCCAATTCATGCAATTCCAAGATTGTTTAATTTGTAAATATTCAAATCCACCAATTTTAGAATGGGTGAAGATAACAAATTTATGCTGCATGCAAAAAACTGCATGGGTTTTGATGTGATTATCATAAAGTGGGCATGTCTGTAAAGGGGGGACTTGCAGATACCCATAGAACCCATTTTCATTCACCCATCTTGAAGTGTGAATATGGCCATTCCAGTTTTTCCCTCGCCAAGATTTGTAGCGTTATGTAGACCCTCAGGTCATCTAGTTTCATATGATACCAGTATCTTCACTCTAGCTTTAAAACTGAGCGCGCTACAGCCTCTTAAAGACAGTAATGTTGGCCGGGATCGCAGGTCTCATGTGGTTAATATCGAGCCCTGCATATAAAGCATATGTATCACGGGGGCTATCACTTTTCTTTTTGATATCCGTTACAGTTATTGAGATATGAATATTTTACTGTAATCATTTTTTTGAACGGCCGTCTATGGGAGTGTGCATATATTCATCGAAATCTCAAATACCATGCATGGTAAAGTAATCAAACCTGGTACACAGGTGCCCCATGAGAATATGCTCGACATATTAAAGCACGTATTCAATAGCGCCACCATGTAGTCAGTTATTACATATTTTTATTTACTGTAACCACTAAATATGGGTAAAGAAGATTACAGATAGCAAATCAATAATGTACTAATGTCATGATTGCACAAGTTTACATTATACAATTTCACTCTTACATTGTATGATTAGTATGTCAGTTTGCGATTTCGAACAGAGCCAATGTGTGATGCATGCTGCATTAAGATGCTTACATACTGATTCATATTGGATTGTGCAAATAGCAGTGGTAAAGGTCTTGATATCTTGAGTGTTTCAGGAGTCAGCAGGTTAATCTCTTATTAATATGTGATGAATCACTCAAGTCTATTGTCGGCTGGAAGTGTATTCACAGTAAAGCTCACCAGAAATATGTGAAATATGTTTTGTGTCTAATATTGCACTGAAAAAAATCGGTGAAAGATGTTCAAATGATTTCAGTGCTCCCAGAGTCTATAAAGCCTCAGGCTCATACTGTAGTCATCATCCTGCATTAAAATTATTTGAATAAAACAGGAGCTGCTCTCAGGAAGAACATTATTAACCTATGACATTTCCATCATGGCTGATTTGTCATCTCTATGGTTTTGGGATGGTAGTACATACTGTAATAACATCTATTGGGGTAAAGTGCGACTGCATGGTTGCTGGTGAGAAAAAGTTTGACTCAACTTTTTTTACTTGTGTCCAGGTTTTGCGGTGACGAGTGCCGAAGGTGCAATTTGGTGTATTCTGGAAATTATTTTTATACCTTGCAAAGGCAGCATAAAAAGTATAAAATAAAATATTTTACCTTCAGAAAGTATGCTATTTCTCTCCTTACTGAACAAAGAAATGTGAACTTATTTTAAATATATTTTTGAATAAAAAATCTGTACTTATCTTTATCTGTAGGTGAAAGAAAAAGTTAAAATTCTTGACATATATATAAAACGTATGAGACAGCACACGGTCTCTTATTCCCTATACTGCACACTGACAATTTGTACTAATACGCCAGTAGTGCAAGTGTCAAAGACAGATGCAATCCCCCTGCTCGGGACTGAGGTGGCATTTTGCCCACTGGCAACTTTGGTAAACTATCACATTAAATATGCGTATCATAAAATCAGATTTCCATACCGGACTAGTCGAGGCCCGGGTTACCAACTAGATTGAAAAGAAATGATCCGCTGTGGCGACCCCGAACGAGAGCAACCGAAAGGAGAAAAACAATAGTGTGACTGACTCGCACGCCAATCAGCTTGTGAACTTTGGCTTCCCCCATTACCCGTAAAATCTGTTTTGCATTAGCGGTAAAAATAAACGGACTATGACTGAACAAATAATTGACTTTTGATGCAAATCAGTCTGTAGACGGTTCTCTGTCCCCCATGTGACTGAATAGACATCCAGTTTGTGAACATGTTTGTCTAAAACATAGACAATTTTTGGCAAGAATACATACAGTACAGTGTATGGCAATACTTTGAAATATTAGAATCAAGGATAAAAAAAATGTACTTAAACTTAAACTAAAAGTTTTTTGTTTTTTTTAAAAGTGCATTAAATTAGGTACACTCCTGCTTATGTTTGCACGACTTGATGTTTTATTATGTTCAGGGTACCTTAATCTGTATTTTCTTGGATACAGAGGGCAACTGAAAAAATGCTGCAATGCATGACATCCTCACTCTATAAACTTTTAAGACTTTCTTGTCTCATGCAGAAAATAAGTAGGCTTATAAAGGTAAAACTCAACTTTGAAATGACCAATCCGCGATTTATACCTTTAATCTCATCACTATGGGTGATCTGTTTCCCAAATGAGCCATGCAGGTTAAATGAATTAAAGCCATAAAGATGATGATCTTCTCATCTGAAGTCACCGCTTTCCTTGCAGATTTGAAAACACTGATGGAGCAGCCCGTGAAAACAATTAGGTTGGCTGTGAGTTTTATTCTTTTTTGTCTACTTAATTTTAACGGTGAAGCAATGAGGTGATGGATTTTGGATCAATACCTTTTATTTTATGTCATAACAATTGATGAAATACAAAAATATGATTATCAACTGGTTCAGACTAGCACAGAAAATGCTCACAATGCTTGGTGAAGTAGCACAATGAGAGAAACAAGATAAATACTTGGCATGTGGCCCTAGTACAGTGGTTACCAAACAGTTTTAAAAAAAAGCAGCTCTCCACACTGATTTGTTTTTCGTGGAACATTACCACCGCTCCACCCCACAGGTCAGATTATGTTCAGGGCTTTAACAGCACTTCTTTGAAAATATTTACAGTAACAAATCTTTCCAGCCGACAGTCGCTATTTTTGACTGCTGGGTACCTTGAAAGCCGGAAAGTGTGGAGTCAGTTGTTAAAATGTACAGATATCGCCCCTCCTTAAAGATACCCGTGGAGGTTTTGACCATGAGTGGTCCAGCAGCAATGAAAGTGATCTATAAAAGAGATTGATTACTTCTTAACTATGCAAGGGGGGAGTCATTTGTATCGGGTTGTTTAAGGGGAGTAACAAGGACAATATGATGCATGTAGTGTGCATTAAAGCCTACAGTATTCACCTCAAGTAGAAGGAAAATAAATAGAGAGGGATTTTTCATCATTATGCCCACTGAGGGATATACTGTAGGACTTAAAACTCTGGAGCTCATCTATCAGGTAATGTTTTTTTACCTGACTGACCTACTCACAGTTTCTGCTACAAAAGCTGGACGGCATATTGCATCAACATTTCAAGCCAACAGGTAACATATAGCATAGCAGCCACAGACTGTATATAAGAAGTCGACGTAGTCACAGTGACGTCGCCCACTGGTTTGTGGACTGCCGTTTTGAAACCTCGAGATCGGTATTTTGGCCGTAGCTATCTTGGTTATTTGCAACGAGAAGTGACAGGAGAGGGTGGAGCTAAGTACAACCAAACGCTGAATAAGAAATTTTAAGCGACCAAAAAAGTTAGAATTAACTTTCATGAACTAAAAACACACGAAAACACATACAACTCCCAGACCAGTTATTGCCATGGTAATGACCTGTCAATCACAAGGTAGCCACGCCCTAAAGCATACCCTGCTTTAGCATCTATTTTACTCTAAATAGGACCATAATTTACTAAAGGAACATCATGCTGTATTGAAGAAGACTTGAAACTATAGATTGAGACCATAAACTCATGTTTACCATTTTTTGCTGAGCTAATAAATCAAGTGAGAAGTAGGGTCATTTTCTCATAGACTTCTACACAATCAGACTTCTTTTTGCAACCAGAGGAGTCGCCCCCTGCTGGCTATTAGAAAGAATGCAAGTTCAAGGCACTTCTGCATTGACTACACTTCTCAGACCTGGAGGTTGCCCACTGATAGCAGTCGGTAATGTTCTTGTATTATTTACATGTTTTTAAACCTCGAGTGTGAGAGAGAGGTGTGGGTAAAATTAAAGATATATTTCATATTTTTTCCCTGTTGATCCACTGGCCTTGCTCTTTTAAATTAACCAACAAGAGCTGGGCAGATGGCTTGCACTGTCAGAGTGCTGGGTTCATGTCAGGTAAACGCTGGAGATCAAAGGACTGGGTCACTGCACAACTGGGACCATGATCAGTGGCACTATGTGAAGGTCCGATCCCCCTGGCTAGGATTGTTAGAAAACTATTAATCATGGCTTTTTGAGGAGTTCCGCTGCACCGAATCTCCTGCCACCTGCCACCTGCCACCTGCCACCTGCCACCTGTCACGACACATGTGTAGCCTGATGCTGTGATTCTTCATCAGAACTGTGGCTACCCACAGGGTCATATCTATGTAAAGCCTGTGTCCAGGTGGCTCAACTGTGACTTCCAATACTGTGTCTGCTGTGAATCACAAGGAGTGGACATGAGTGAATCTTGAATCAAGTAGTGTTTTTTTTTTTAAGCCATGTAGAGATCGGGGCTGAGTCAATCACATGTTGTGCAATGTGCTGAACCCCTTCCACACACATGAGACACTCAGACACTCGTTCCATGCTGCGAACTGTGGCAACAAACGAATAAAGACCTGGAGTTTAAAGTGGGGGTGGTGGAAAAAGAGATGTCACCACACCAATAAACGGTGTAAAAGAGGGAGCACCAGCACAAAAGTGGAAGAATGGTAAAGAGGGAAGCGTTCGGAAGCCATTTTAAGAGGAGGAAGGGAGAGATTTTTCTTTAATCCCTGTGAGGCAAAGCGACTTAATGGAAACTTCCTCTTATCGGGCATGATGCAGAGACCTTACCATTGCCTCTGCTTCTCTTTGATGTGTTTTGAGAGAGAGACCACTGAAGACTGCTTCACCACATGCACGCACGCGTACAGCGCTGCAACCCTTTAGTAGGCGGCACTGTGCAATAGATCTTTGCCGCACAGATATGGTGTTCTAAAAGTGCTGGGTTTATTGTTGTTCCAACCCTCCACTCTATGTACTTAATTCAAAAAAGCCTTTCAATTTCAAATCTGATTCCCATGTGCAGCCCAGCTCACAGATATTGCTACTGTGCACTAATATGCCTCTGTCTTTTTTGCCTAAGTTATATGAGAAATTGTATAAAAGCTTATCCAGGAAACTAAACCAAAAGGAGAAACGGGTGCATTCTGATCCCGCACATTGAATTACTACTTGAACAGAGAGGTTGGCTTTTCATTCGTCCTAAGTGCCATGTATTTTATAGTGAGGCTGAATTGTGTCAGGTGCATTCGCCTAATGCGAGAAAGTGATTGCACGCTGTAAAGAATGTCCTTGCCATCATTTAGCAAGAAAAATAAAAATGCAATATGTGATCAATTAACCACAAATAAATCAAATGTGATGCCATCCTTCACACAGTGATAAAGAAGCAGGTTTGTGAGCTTGAGGCATGATTACGGTACCGATAACGCTGTGTGTGGAGTGGTTTGATGAAATATTAATACAATTGTAATGACACAATGCCTTTGTACACTGTGCCAGAACAGAAGTGGCGTATCCCCTGCAGAGATAACAGCAGTATTCTGTAATCACCATAGTGACAGTACTTCTGGCTTTAATCAAAACACTGCGATGAATGATCATGTAATATTAGCTGCTCACATCAAAACACTGCAAGTAAACAAAGGCACACTGTCCTCTGTCCGGGCATGCAAACTCATCGGGGGTGAAAAAGGTGACAGGAAGGTGACAGGAAGCTTAATGAAGCTTCTGTTGCTTTCAGTGAGCTTGGCATTTGCCCCCTTCTCAAGCGACATAATTAGGCTACTGTAATAAGAGTTTCTTTTAAAGGTGCTAAATGCGAGATTAGGAGCATCTCTAGTGCCTCCGCACAACTCTCAGCATGGCAACGGCTGAGCGCCGGCTTGCAACTAACGGTGCTAACAGCGCTAACATTGAAAACAACAGCAACAGTGCTGACAGAGCTAACAGTGGAGGGTGGGTGCTACGCTTCCGCAACCGCGCCCTAGGTCAGGATGGCGTTATCAGCTGTAACCGCTGTATGAGCGCAGGGCAGAGCGGCGGCAGTGAGCTAGCCAGTGGGGCACGCTCACACGCACTAAAATGCACTAAAAGGCACGCACGGCCGGCCCGGCTATGTCAACAAAGCACGGAGAAGCTCTGATTACAACACACACAGAGGGTGAGTGACTTCAGTCTCTGCTCAGGTAGACATTACTCCTCTATATCTTTACATCGCAAATAGTTGTTTGCTGCTATATTAATGCTCTTGATGTCATATATAGCACCTTTAACATCAAAGTAATATAGGTACATTTTAACTAAATGTCTACACCGTTGTCATGAATTAGTCTCATGTTCCAAAAGAAATCCAAAGGCAAATTGTTTAATGACTTGCTGGTTATGACAGTATTAGTCTTGCTAATATTATCTTAGCAAACAGAAAATGGAACCATCGTGAGCTGACGTTAATGTTAAGTTAGTCGGCACTGGAAATCATAAAAGTGGTGATCATTTTTGAAGATTATCTTGCTGAACAAAACGTGTCAGTATCATAAACGTGTGTAGCTTATTTTCTGCAATAATCCGAACCCAAAGGAAATATCCCAATAGCTTTTTGTCGAGGGAACCACGTTCCTTGTTGGCCGACAAAAATACATCATCGCCGTAGCACTCTATTGTGATGGCGAGCATTCGCTAAATCAAAACAACTCAACCTTATCAGGCTAATTACTAGTCCCAAACTTGACATACCGTCATATAAGCTAATTAAGGTTATTATAACTCTACTTTAAGAGGTTATTACCTTAGGGCAGCCCTGTGTCCTAAAAAATATATTCCCATACAACTAAACTGCATTCCTAACTATGTTGTTTGTCTATGTGGCTGCAGCAAGCGATGTAGTACAACGAGCGTCACGCAGAGCAGGTGACTTAGTATAAAGACCGTTAATGAAAGTTACGTGGAATAATAACATTATTGAAAGTTATGTGATATAATAATGTGTATGGCAAGTGCTATGGGCGAGTATGCGACCATAATCCAGGAGAAAACTTGTTTCCCTTGAAACGTAATTGAGAATGCAGTTTAGTTGTATGGGAACGTAATTTTTCGGGAGACAGGGTTGCTTAAGGCATGCGGGAAGTCAAAAACTGACCTCCAGAGACGCCATCAATTCGCCATTCATCAAGACTTTTCTCCATTTTTGTGATTCTCCGTTCACCACGGAGGCATGCAAGAAAGTTTTCTTCAAGAATTCAAGGCAACACAGGGAGATTATAGATATAAAAATTGTCATTTTGTGGCTGAAGTATTCCTTTAAGAAGGAAAGACAGAATAAAAGCAAGACAACAAAGGGAAGACAGGCAAGTAAGACCAGCAGGCAACCAGGAAAGAGAGGGAGGATAAAAGACCAGGAGAACGGGGGAGACAAAGATACAGGCGGTCATCCGTCATTCAGACATTTTTTCGTATAAAATCTTCAGTTCTCAGTTCACATACATTTATGGATCTCATTGTTAGTGCTATTCCACTTATACAGTATGTATTTGAAGAGCAAATGTGAAAACAATAAATCTAACCAATGAAAAAAAAGTATTATGCTTTAAAAATGACAAACTTGACACATCTTGTATCTATGTCTTTCCCTGCCAGTCAAACTACAAACCCCTGATGTAGTAAAATCTTACTGTATGCGCTGCCACAGCTGTCTCAATCAGCCACACTGGTATTTCAATCAAAGGACTGCTTGTAGCAAGGCTCCGATTAAGGGAGTTTTAAAATACTCACAAATACTGAAATCTGTCTGCATCACACACAAAGAGAAATGCAACAGAAGATCTGCTCTTGAATTATGAACCTCACTCAAACTACAAGATTAGAAAACAAGAGTACATCACAGACTCCAGGATATTACTAAGATTATCTTACATATCACCTAGCTTTCTCTCTCTCACACACACAGACTCTCATCTCTCTCAAATTCAGATTTGACAGAACACCTTGCCTTGTGTGCTGATTAAATAGATCCTCTGTAACTGCTGTCTCCACTTAAATGTTTTAATGACTTTGTTTTAGAGAAAAGAAGGTTACTTTTTTCACCATATTGAAACACAAGTTGATTGTTTTTTCTTTCTCTTCGGCTGTGCAGTGAGTAAGGTTCCTGTGTTGTCCAATTATTTGTCTTCCTCTGCGTTAAGTCTTTGGAAAAGACATCACAATTTTTTTTTTCTGTTATCATTGGAAACTTTTTGGTTGTTTTTAGGGATGTACGATGATAACGTCATCGGTACTGGCAGGAAAAGGCTTTAAAATGAAATATCGCATCGGCCAGAAATTTCCTCCGATATTCCTCATCTGATGAGATGATGCGTATGCACACGTGACTCAAACAGTTGGTGAAGCGGGTGCATAAACCAATATGTCTACGGTGAGGTTTTTTAAAGTGTCCGAAACGAGTATCAAAGTTGCTCTTTACAATGATTGCTCAGCGTTGGTCATGCAAGGAGGAGCCAAATCGCATACCTTAAACACTAAAAACGTAATTACCCATCTGAAGAGCCGTCATCCATTGTGAAATATGTCAAATTTGCCCTGGTTGTGCCTATTTTCAGGATTGGCTCAAAGACAACATCATTTAAGCCTGTTAAAGTAGTATGCATTTTTCAGTTTTGGTTAAACATGTCACATAAAAATAAATGTGGCATGTTTAACATGGAAGCTAAGATGAAGTACTTTTCTTATTTTGCCCATGTGAATGTGTACATTTTGAAAAGCATTGTATTTGATGTCTGCATCTGCCAGTGGGCCATCACGATAACAGTTGGCATAATAATATGTTAATTCCACTACAGGAGAGACTTGATGTTCTCTGCAATTGGGTGGAAAAAAATATAGAGTTATTCCGATATCAATACCAGTATTGGAAATGTGTCCGATACCGCCCAAAATTCGGTATCGGCGAATTGGCGAGTATGACAGTCAATGCCTTGATCCGATACCATAATTTATTAACCCAGAAAAAAATCTACTTGTTTAATCGGAAATCAATTCTTCTTCGCTGCCCAAAACAATAGCCTTCACTGTGCTGTCGCCCTGGATGTATCATGGCTGCCACTGGCCACTACTGTTTTAGAGCAGCGAAGAAGAACTGATTGCAGGTAGTTTGTCACATGACGACAGCAAACAACAACAGTGCGGTGCTACTGGAGAGTGTAACAGTAACGGTAGTCAGAGCATTTTGTTATTTATTACTCGCTTCATTTATTTATGTTTTTTGTAACTGACAAACTGAATAATAAAAGAAAGTTCAAGAAAATGTTTTTTAATCACGCTGGTATCGGATCGGTATTGGCTGATACCGCAAGTTCAGGTGTTGGAATCGGTATTGGGAAGAAAAAAATGGTATCGGACCGTCTCTAAAAAATGTGTGAACATCGGTATCGGCATCAGCCAAAATGAGTTGGAAAATATCAGCATATCGGATATCAGCAAAAAGTCAATAGCGTGCATCCCTAGTTTTTTGGCACCTTTTTTTTTTTTGTTTCTCTCCCTTTCTGGCACAACAGGACAAGCATCTGTGTCAACTACCACAGGTGCTTGCCGTGGCCGTATAGCAGTAAATACATAGATTCGAATGGTTCATGCAAACGTGGGGCTTCTTGAAATTCCTTCTTAAGGAAAACATCACAAATAACGTGCTTTCTTTAATGAATGCAACAGCTCAGACTCTAGGGGACTTTAAATGGAAATCTCTAGTAGCTACAGATCCAGTCAGCACCTGACAATTCTCTACAATGAGAGGGAGCTGTTTAGAGCAGCTTAAACTTGCTACACTTGCTATTTATTTGGCTTGTTGTAGCATTGCCATGGTATGATATATTGCAGTAGAGGTGTGTTGTGTCATCATTTAACCTGATCTTCCAGATCAGTAAAAGGACTCCACTCTGCCACGTTGAGATGACAAATTGCAGGGATGCTGCTTAGACAGAAAGGGACCGTAGTTGCATCATCCCCTTTCTCACACTACTCTTGCTTAGTTTTGATCGAGTGCTACGAAGCAGCAGTGAAGTGAAATGGCAAAATCAACATTGATTTTTAATTAATAGTCTGGGGAAAGTAAACAGCACTCCAGAGTTCAGTGATGTTTGGTCTCTGAAAGTCTTGTATCAGTGGGGAAATGGGAGGTTTCTCATGGTTTTTCCATTACCAAACACAGACTGCATCCTACTTTACGGAGCGCTTTTGATATTACAAGGGCAGGCTATTGATTGTCTGGGGTTACCACCTGATGAATAAACAACCAAATTTAGTCGTGCTCTCCACGGGGGATGATCCGCATACATGATGCATGATGCAAGTAGCGTGTTGGGAGGAAGCAGGGCACAAGTAGGACGGAGACGTGCGTGGCCTCTGTGCACCACAGGCCTCTGCTGAGACCCATTTACAATCCCAGGATAGAGTTCAACAGCTGTGCTTGTGTGTCTATGACTATGAGAGTAATTCTATGCGTGAGAGACAAAGTCAATGTGATATTGATTAATTGTAAATGAGCTACAGCAATTAAAAAAAACTGTACTGGCTTTATAGGTGTGATTCTTGAATGGGTGTGTATACTAACTAGAGAATAAAGGAAAATAAGGGACATAACATTGAGCTTGTTTTGAACATTTTTTCATGCTCACTCTTTTGTTTAGACTCTCAGCAGTCAGAAATCTATTGACACCAGTCTGTCTACTAGCTGAGAATAGGAGTGAAGTTAGATTTGTATTGGATATTTTGTGGCTAGCTGTTTTTCTCTAAAGCTAACTAATAAAACACATTAGTCAACACGTTTGTTATCACTGACAGATGAAAAATGACTAGAATAACCAGGTCGTTTGTTTTTCCCCCAAATTTTTGTCATAAACATTTTTACTTCATTGAGAGTTAATCCATTAAAAATCATCAAGTCACAACCGCTGTCCATGGTGCTGATTCTGAAACTGTTCCCGGTGTCTGCAGATATTCACGCTGGAATTAAACTGAAGCCGATAGTTTGCCTTTACTGATCAGCATCATCATTTGCTTCTATAGGGCTGCCCCCTCTTAGTCGACTAATCTGTTGTTTTGGTCTGACTCGACTAAGATTTCTTTAGTTGATTAGTTATATGTTATGCTTTTTTCTCACGCTGAATGACTTATTTCCAAGAAACTTATGAGCACATCTCTGGTAAACACAAAACCCAAAGTGGCGCTTTTGTGTGATTCTTTGTGGAGAAACTCAGTTTCACAGATCTGTCGATTAAATCAACTAATCGATTAGTCGACGAAATCGTATCAGAGTTAGTAGACTAAGAATTTTTTTTTTTCGTCGAGGACAGCCCTATTTGCTTCACCTGTTAAGCTAGATATATTTATCTCGTTTAGATCTTTGTAGCGGAGTCTTGGAGACGCCAAAACCCAGCAAGAGGGATTTACTTTGGCCTACTTTAGTTGCCTAATGCAGTGGCTCCCAAAGTGAGGTCCAGGGAACCCCAGAGATCCTTGAGGGGGTTCAAGAGGGTCCCCAGCAAAATCATTTATTTTCGCTTTAATTCCACCCAGAAGTAACATGATGACAGAATGTGGGACTGTCAGTTTAGGGGTCCTTGACGTGAAAAAGTTTGGGAACCACTGCCCCAATGTCTTCCGCAAGTACATTTAGCTATTTCTACCCGCTCTCTTCTACTACTCTCTGTGTCTGCTTTTGCACTTATCTATATACAATTAGAATGCAATTTAGATAACAATTTTTGTTTGTTAATGGAAGAAATCAGACATCAAAAATGGATTTCTGTCAAATACAGTAAGCAACAAACTGGTGAGACAAAGAACAGCAGGAGCGTTAAGATAAGCTTAGTTACTCAGACTTCTTTGGAAGTGCTCAGATGGCTCTGTAATGAGATTAGATTGTGCCACAAAACCAAACATTATTGCTGCAGTACGTCATCCTTGCATTTATCTTAACTTTGACATATTGCAGAATCCGTCTCTGCTTACCTACGGTGAGCTTAGTAGACAGAGTACTGAGCTGTAATGCTCTGGATTGAAACTTCCTCACACAAGTTGGGATTATAAAAGGAAATTGGTGAGCTCAACTTGAAGCTGTTAAACACTGGGTGAAAGCCTCCATAATTGTGTTGAAATGAGTGGAACAGATTTGTCAAAGATGGATTTTTCACTATTCTTGCAAGACATGTTTAACTGTACTTTAAGGACTGCGCTGTCAGCTAACCAGCCTGTCCGTGAGTGAACTATTTTTGAATGGTTTTATGGTAAAACAGATCCATCTTCCTCATGTAATCTTACTGTAGATATAGAGTAGCTGTCCAGTTATTCACTATATTATGTTGAAACATTGTGGTAAATACTGTACATGTAATTAGTCCATATATGAGACCTACAATAAATTGAGTGGCCTGGAAATGGTACTTCTCCATGACAGTGTAAAAATTCAGAGTAAAATGGAACACAGCCAAGTTAATGGATCATGGTTGGCAAATTGATAATAAATTTAACTTCAGTGGTAATTTATCACTCAGTTTCAGTGCCCTGGTGCTGTTCTTGCTCCTGGTGATGTTCTCTGCATAAGTACTGATTAAATCGATCTATGGAAAAAAATTATAAGACGATTACAACTTGAAAGTTTAAAGCCTTTTTAAATTCTTGAAATATTACTCATGGATATTCATCATACTGAGGTCATATAGTCACATTGGATGCCCTTCAGACAGGCTAAATTAATTATTTGGTCTTTTCTGACTCATTGAAGACGAAAGCAAAAGAAATCAATTAAGCGAGAGACAGACAGAGTAACCAGGCCAGTATTGATACAGGAGCAAGACAAGGACACTGGACAATGGGGAATTGAAATCACAGAAGAGGAACGAGGGAAAGAAAGATACTTGAACAATATTAATAACCATGAGAGGATGTGAAACCAGGATGTCAGGCAAGACACAAGAAAAGTCACTAATCAAAAAGAAAGTAGATATTAAGATCAGTGAAAGCACCAGTGACCCGGTCTCCCACAAAATTAGGTTCCCATACGACTAAACTGCATAACAAAAATAGTTTTTGAGTGAAATGTATTTTCTCCCGGATTAGGGTCGTAGTTTTAAACACGTGATTTACGTTATAAATGGAAACAAAACAAAATGAAAACTCAATGAAACGACTTAGTTAGGTGTAGGCAACAAAACTAATGAGATAGGCTTAGTAAAACAATATCATGGTTTGGCTTAAAATGACTTAACAAAACAAAAACGCAAGAAATGACGGTTCACACGGGACACGAACACCGGTCTTCAGGGGGGAAAGTCCGGTGTTTGTTGGACCCATCCACCTCTCCACCCACCCGCTAGTAGTGGACTTTCTTGCTTGTTATACCAGTTATTATTCAATAACATTTTTATTTTTACAAAGCTATTTGTGATACGTAAGAGACAAACGTAATCCGCAAAAAAATATGTTTCCTTCCAAACGTAATTGAGAATGTTATTTTGTTGTATGGGAACGTCATTTTTAAGAGACAGGGCTGCCAGCAGTGGACTAAATATGCAATCTTATGCCAACGAACAAGCAATATTATAATTAGGACAACTTTGGTTGAAAACCATCAACCAAAACAATCCCACCTCAAGGTCCATTCTGTAGATTTTCTGGAGCTTTTGATCATTTCACATGATCTTCACCAGCAGATGGAATTTGCCCATTTGCCAATTGGAAATGTAGATGTTCAAATTTACATTTTGTCCACGCTGGCTTACTAGTTAAGTTTATAAGCCTATGATCATCATATGATCTTCATCAGCAGAAGGACCGTCTGCTGTTGCATCTGTGATACAATCAACAGATGCAGATCAGCTACTAAATGGTCCATGAGGTGAGATTATTTTGTTAACTACTGGCTCCAAGAATAAATTTACACTTAAAAGGCTCGGAAAAAATTAAAATTTGATCATCTAAGTTTCAATGACAACCGGCCTAACTTATCTGCTGATGAAGGTCAATATAATATGATCAAAAGCTCCAGGACAGCTACTAAATAGAGGTCACTGTTTAGTCAACTGCTGTTTCCAAGGTCAAGAATGAACTTTGAAACTCTGTTTGAAAAAGTACTTTGATAAACTGAAATGGTATTTTCAACTTGTACATGTTTGTAAAATACCATGTAATGTTTGTAAAAAGTGTGGTTGTAGCTCAGGTGGTTCAATCTCCATTTTGTCCTGTCTACATGTCAAAATATCCCTCAGCAAGGCAACGGACCCAGAAATTGCAAATGTCTTTGGATAAAAGCATCTATCAAATGACTGTAATTTCATGTAATGAAAAAAATGCAGGTTTTGGGGACAAAAGAACACTTGTGTCAATACTAAACAGTGAAACGAAAGCACTGTTCATCTTTTAAAAGCATGAACAAATAACGCTCGCATACGCTAGATAGCGTTGCATGGCAACCGTTCATAAAAGTTACCACACCAGTGGCTTTCATGGAAAAGATAAACGCTACAAAGACGCAAGAAATAACCGAATGAGTGGAGTATTTTTGGCTGTTACCACCATATTAGTAAAGCAATGATGAAGCATCCAAGCCAAAAGCAAGGTTGACCCTTTTCAATCATTGTGACCTCTTTCTGAAAAAGCATCAGCCTCCATCTCATACCACTTACCGTACGCCGTCATCCCAGAATGATATGATAGAATGCTGCTCACAAGAAATTGCAAATGCCATTATCTCTGAAATGAAGCAAATCACACTACACAATGGCCACTGAGGCGAGAGATGGACACTCAGAAGGACTGCTGGTGTGTGCAATATATCTGTTAGTGAACAGCTAAGGAGCAGCTTCTGGCACTGACTTGATATCTTTTGATGCACAAATTGGCAGAGATTCTTTGCAGTGGCATCATTAAGGCAATGAAAATATGCCAACTTTAAATGTGAAGCCCAGACCTACGATGGTGCAAAGGTCACAGTGGGACAACAGGGGTGAGTCCGATGTCAATTCAAAATCAGCAACATTTTACAGAACTATGATACTGGGGTCGGAGTTCTAAGCTGTCTAGACATGCCAACTTATATCCGTCAGTGTAAGTGTAGCATCCCTGGCCGAATGATTGTCTACCTCTCCAACTGATGGTTCACAAACTTTATTTGCTCCAAAAACAATAAGCTGCGACCACATTGTGAACACACCGTAAGAGCTAAGGACAAAACAAACAAAAACAAAATATGATCATTTTTAACTTAACCCAAAAATTACAAGCTCTGATAGAGTGCTACAGATAAGCATATCTAACTTTAAATGCAATTATTAGTCCCCCTTTAATCACACATAAAATACAGCTGTAACGCAAAATTCATACCAGGCAGGTAGAGCCAACATGGCGTCTTTGCTAGCTTACACACACACACTTTTTCACTCTTTTTAACTTAGCAAAAACTATGAAATTACATTATAAAGTCACTTCTTATCAATTATAGTAAGAAACGAAATATTGATAAACCTTGTGCCCCTGTCAGCCTGGTAATAAAATATAAAACTGTACGACACACTCCTTTGGAAAGACACGACAGGCATGTTTACTGATCGTTTTTTACTTTTTATCGGAATCACCCTTTCAAAATAAAAGCACCTGACTTAATAATGTAACTAACAGGTTCCATTACCGGTGTTACCCTTTCAAAGTAAAATCACCCACCTTATAACGTAACAGGATGAAATTAGCGTTAATAAACACCTACATAAATGAACATTGAACATGAAAACAACGTACTATGCAAATATACTGGACCATGCAGAGGTAATTTACAGTAAGTCAGTCACTGATTGTCTCAGAACAAGAGTAAACAAAGAGCTTTGACGTCTTGCTGTTTCTCTGAATCTTTGTCTCCAAGAGTTCTTTAAAAGAAAGGTTGTTGAGTTTGCACAAGCAAAGCAACTCTTAAAGACAAACACTTTTGCAACGCCTACACATCTCTATGAAAAAAACAACCGCCAGTGCTCAAAGAATACAAGAACAAGATCTTGAGGGATGAATAATTCTGTTACATTATTATGACTGGGGCTCCATGCTTTTGAGATGTTAACTTTTGAGATTAATGCCTTCCTCGTGATAGTAAGCACAGGTATGTTGATGTGTATACAAGTGTGACACTGCAGAATCTTTCAAGCTATTTCAACAGGGATGTATTGTGTTTATGAATGCATCCCTTTTCCAACAGTCGTGAGTGGCGCATAACGTGACGAAACTGTATTTTTATTTTTGTTTACTTATGACTTTTAATTAGTCCGGTGGGGCACTTCAATTTCTCTTCCAATTGCCCTACAAAAAAATCCACTCGCCCCGTACAAGCGGACAAGGCTTAATGTCAAGCCCTGTTAAGTAATCCACAGTCGTAATGTTTCCCTTTACTGTCATGCTGACAATTTATACTCTATATATCCATCCATACATGTAAACCCAACAGACCTCTCCTCTCTAAACTACCTCACAACCTACAGCGTGAATGTCCAGTAACAGTCTGACGATAAATGCTGATGAAAACAAATACATGGTCTAATTCAACTGGGGTTCATTTTGCAAGGCTCTTGTCACATTAGAAATATTTTAGTGTTTTTATACTCCAATTTCACTTAACATTTTTAGCAACATAAAATTAGCCATCTGTCAACGTGGAGCATCGCCAAGATTAGATCATTCCTCTCATTCCAGGATGCACAAACCCCTTTTCATTCCTTTGTCTCTAGCCAAAGAGATTACTGTAACTCAATGCTCACTGGATTACATTGATTGAAATCAGTTGACCGGCTTCACCTTTTAAAAAACATAGTTGCTAGGGTACCGTAGGAACATTGAGCATCTTTCTCTTAATTTGGCCTCCCTTCACTGGTCACCTATGTCCTTCAGAATATATTTAAACATGTTAGTCCTTGTTTTTAAGGTATAAGTGGGCCTGGCATCTTCCTACATCCATCTTCAAAGCTTGAGGTCTGCTAACCTGATGTCCCCAGGGCCAAATCAGAGGACATTTCTCATCATTGCTCTATAGCTCTGCAGTAGCCTTGCATTGAAGACCCGGCAAACAACTCACCTTTGTGTATTTTTTTTTTTTTTTTTACACAATACCTGTGTATTACTTGTCTTTTCATGTGTTTTTTTTTCTGTCTGAAAAGCCAAGAGCTTTTTGAAAAGTGCTAGACAGTAAAAATCAAGGTTGTAACTCTCACTATTAGTGGTAGTAGTAGTGGCAGCAGTATTAGCAATAGTAGTATTACCGTATATAAAGTGGGCACTTATCTCTAAATGGGATGACTGAGGAGTTTTTACATTGGGCATTTTCAGTTCATACACTATTCATCATGTTTGAATGACACAGATGGTGTTGTGTAACTGTATGCTATCTATGCTTATGTGTCTATGTGGATGCTTTAAGTAAGTATTATTGTAGCCATTTACATGGGTTTACATGGAGCAGATTTTTCAATAATGAACTATGCGAGTGGTAATTAAAAGGAAGGTAGCTTAGGTGTCTGCCAAAAATCATGTAGCAGTTTCACATAGGGGTAATATTTTCCGGTAATGTGTCGGTTGTGGCTCTTGGCAGCATGAGAAGCTAATAATTATTGGCTAATATACAAGAGGTAGTGTTTGACAAGCTTTAATAACAGCCTGTTTCAAAAAAAGAACTTATGAATAATATTAATAATATTAATAATAAATAATACAAGACAGCTCCTAACAACTCTATAGATAATTTGGACTCAGGTCTCATCAGGTATGCAAAGCTGATCACTCATCTTTTTAAAGTCATATTCAAGTCTTGAACGAGCAATAACACCATGAACACATACGATAAAAATTTTTGCTGGACGACATGACAATATCGTATATATATAATATATATATATTTTTCTATATGATTTCTATCGCAATGTCAAAAAGCCAGCGGCCGAACTGTGTTACGGCAATATTTACATCATTTGGATGATGCTTTACATTTTGATTCTTGCACGTGGGAGCAAACCATAGAGCAGCATATGCTGTTCCCTTTGTTAACACCTTATTTTGAAAAACGCACATGGTCACACGTGTATACTTACGCTAACTTCGCCAAGTTTGTTGCTAGCTCTCCCGTGTCTTTATACATCCATGGTCAGCTCCATCGGGGCCGTTTGAATGCATTTAACATAAATGTCAGTATATGGGTGCTCTACAGTTGTAGCGTCGGCCGATTTGACCACGGAGATGAGAGTGACGGCTGGTTTGACCGCACGCTAACGCAATACGGTAACGTTTCCTGTCCATGACAGAGTTAGCATGCAGCTTTAGCCATGATGTCTAGTTCTGCTTTCCTGGCAATGTGTGAAACCCAAAGTGTTTCCATACTTTATGGAGTCCATCGTATCCATATATGACGTCATGCACTCAGACTACAACATTAAAAGCGGTAACTTCCTTCTAACTCTGCATAGACTCAAATGAAGCAAATATATCGATTCTGGCATTAAAAAATCTATTTCAAAATCGTAGAAAAAAAAAAAAATAGCAATACGTACCCTGTGCAGTCCACTTCCCAGGTAACTACCATGCGATTTGAACGCACCTTAGGTCTATATTTATTTATTTGTTCTCTTTCATTTCACTTTAAGCTGTTCAATGTTCATTATGCACTAAACTTCCTAATAAAATGAGAAAATACTCTTTTCATTTGTCAAGTATTTAAGGCACACTGGAGTATACAAAAATAGGCTTTACCATGTGGTTATTTCATATAGACTATTTATTTATTGAATTACCAGAAAACATGCTATATTGTGATCTATATTGTTATCGAGATATGAAATGACATATATCAGTACAGAAGCCATTTCGCCCAACCCTCAATATTTCTACTGAATACCTCTTACGTCATGTATTTGTAAGCAGAATGAGTTCCTCTGAATACTTAGGAAGATAAAGATGGCTGTGGTGAAGCAGAGTGCATGATAGACTAAGACATGCCTCCTGTTATATGGGGAAAATAGAGTAGCAGGATAAGAAATTACTACCATTCACTACATCAAAAGGCTACATAACTCTGAGTAGTGCTTTAAAGAGTATCAGTTAATCGAGAGCAGGTTGTCCAAGACTTTAGAGTGACAATCATATAATGGAGAGTTAAGAGGTCAAAACCACAGTCACTTGTGCTGTCAAATTGTCCTTGGGCAAGACATTGAACCGTCGAGCTACATAATGATTGACGTCTTTCTGTGAAGGAACACCAGCTGCAGTAAGTGTCTTCCTTGTAAATAAATTCTATGTCGCCCTTCGCAAAAGACAGAATTTCAACATTCAGATGGGTTATTTTGTGATGGATAATAAAGTACATCACAAACAGGCAGAAGAACTGTCTAGGAAAACTGTTTCAATGAAATGTTGCAGACATTTGGTTTTTACAAATCAATAACAGCCAATTTAACATTTCCCTCTTTCTGCCTTTAACTGCTCCAGCCATCCATTTTGTGTAAAGCACAAGACGTGCTTCCGCTGATACACTGTACTAACTCAAGTGAATTTCCAATTTGGCTAAACTGGCTCTGGTGGTGCAATAACATTGGTAGAAAGAAAATAAAGAAGGAAAGCTCTCACTCTAAATCTGGATGTTGTGGAGTCTGGGGACTTCATGTCAGGAGCAAGCAGGAGACAAATATATAAATCCCAGCTTTGACAGCCCAGACAGTGCCTGGTTAGAAGTGACAGCACATCAGCTTCAAGCAAATAGAGGATAATGCATCAAACAGTCATTAATTGGACAATGGAGTCGAGGGAACACTGAGTCTGACAAAGGTTGAGGACAAGGTGTCTTCTGGTGATTTGCTTAATCAGGTCCACAGACACCCACTTGCTCAAAGTTATCAAAGAATTCTCCATCTCAAACTTAAGATACATGTTCTGAAATATGAATTATGTAACTCCTTATTCACCAAAGGGTGCAATTGGAGTAGCATATCCTTTCAAAGGGACTTTTAAAAACTGCCAAACCTAAATAAATAAGGCTATGGCAAAAACTTCTTTTCTTGGAGGTAGGGCTAAATGATGAGGAAAATAGAATATCTAATTAATACAATAATCACAAAATTAACATTATTCAGCAACAGCTGAGTAAATGCATTGACAAGTGTTACTATAGGAGGTGAGTGACAGTCATTGGCTTAAACTTTCACTTGCTACAGTTGGTTAAGACGATGTCAATTATGTACGTTTTAATTAAAATTGTGGCTTTTAATTTTGAAAATTGCAACATTTCAATTCGCGATTTCTATACAAACGAACAATCGTTTCAACCTTACTTATAGGGCGTTTTGATATTCTCCAAAATGACTGCGGAACTAAAAGCAAAACTCATTTTCTCTTTATTGATATCATTATCAATAGTAGTAATCAGGGTCTGAAGTAGCACCCGCCACATGCCAAATGCGGGTTAATTGTTGACAGTGGTGGGTAAAATCGTCAGTCCATCTGTCACTTTGGCAGACGGAAAACGCTAGCGATGGGAATAGAGCATCAGTTCCCGTTGAGAGCGGTTCCTAGTTGTCCGATTCCTTGGCATCTCATGCCTCCATGACTATTGGTTTATTGATGCTTTCCGACAGTCACACAATGACGCATACGCATGCTGTATCATGTTTCAGTTTGTTTGGGACCGGAGCCACGACGGAGAGAAAAAAGCGCTCAAAAGCACGGCGCTACTACTACTAAACCTGTTGGGAAGCACCCTATTTTTCCCCTGATAATGCGACACTGTGAACAACAAATCTGTGTTGTCCTGTCCTGCTTGGTTAAATAACGGAGCTACTAACGTTAACGGAGGTGCCATTACATTACATTATGAGACGTACAAGCTCTGCTGAGTACAAATGACAATTGGGTGAAGGTAAATTACAACGTTATCATGATGTGTTCAAAAGTAATCTCGTAAATTCATTTTCTTTTGGCGAGAAACTTGAATAAATACAGTTGTTTGTAGGAAATGTTTTCACAGCATAAAATAGATATTAGAGACGGAATTACGACCTGTTCCTAGGTCAGGTAGGTAGGTAGGTAACTTCCTGACACTGGCTCTAAGCAGCTTGCCAAGATTTCTTTTAATCAAAGCAAATATATAAATAATCAATCATTTTAATTGTGTGTTTTTATAAAATAACCACTATAGATGACAATAGCAAAGTACAGTATAGTACTGTGTAGGCTACAGTATCCTCCCTCCCCCCAAAAATAGGGCTCCCCCGGAAGCTACGGTGTAATTCGAACACTGGAATTTACCATGCATATTTTATGTAAAATATATCAAACATTGAAAGACATCAGATCTAAAATGTTATTCCTTCATTCAGCACATACATTTCAAAAGTGGCAGATTAAATGTATGAGTGGCAGACAAAAACAAATACTTGCCTGCCACAGTGGCATGCAGTGAAAAAGTTAATTTCAGACCCTGGTAGTAGTACTGTAGTAGTAGTAGTACTGTAGTAGTCATAGCAGAAGATCGATGAAGGTTTTGTGCTAATGTTAAATATGTAGTCTGGTAAAAGAATAATTTCTGTTTATTAACCTACCGCCCTCTATTGTGTAAAGCATTTGCCCTGTGGCCATGCGTTACTGATTTTTCCTATCTGTGCGTGCGTGCGTGAGTGCCTGTGTGCGTGTGTGTGTGCGTGCTTGACAGACACCATTAATCACACTTTGAAAATAATTTGCTTGGGATTCCATAGGATAAATTCGTAATTTTCATGAGCTTAGGCATACTTAGTATGCCCCAAAACTCTATCCATTTCTCCAGCCATCCATGCATTCAATTAGGAGGAATCCCCGGCAAAGCCAGGTAGGCTTTTCAATCAGTACACGCCTCTCCTAAAGGCATGCAGGAAACCTCGTAATCTACACATAATTGGTGACAACTCACCCATGTTCTTATGCACAATGAATAAAGTGGTGTGTATATGCAATGGGAATCTGAAACTCATATATATTTTGTGGGCAGAGATACTGTAGGCGCGATGAAAAAACATGATTTGATTTATTCATGGAAACTATTCAAATACAAAATTACAAGTAAAAAACGTGCATGTAAACAGTGTAATCCAAAAATTCCCTTAATTGGAATATAACCAAAAGTGAAGTTACTCAATGCCTGTAAATGCAGCCAAAGTATTACCAACTAACTCCGACACACTGAGGCATGACATACCTTAGAGGTTTATTTCATTGAGCTGATAAGGCTTTGTTTTCACACTACAATGTCACTGTTTTTCTATTTAGCATTCATTCATTCTATGATACAACATCACATAAAGAGGAACTCCAAACTAAATTACTATTTTCTTGCACTGTACACATTAGGGATGCACCGATACCGGATCAGATAGCAGGCCGATACTGATTCAAATAGCTGGATCGGATATCGTTGACAACGGGGCCGATCTATTCAACTCAATTCTATGTTTATATGCTATATACATTATATACTGGAATTTCAATTCCTGTTTAAGTTTTGACCAATGTGTTGCTGCATTATAAGGTATACAGTTGAAATGTAAGTCCTGTTAATTTTGAAGATTTTTTCACCAAGTTTATTTTAATAATAAAGAACAACTAAATAAATGTATATCTATGTATTTATTGATCACATTTTGTTTTAAGTCAAGTTAGGAAGCTAACTAGCATGGCTGTAGACTCTTAGTCTTGTTACTAAATTGATACTAACATTACCTATACAACCCTGATTACTGATTTATTTAACCACACTACTACTATATTAGAAAATCATTTTTATGAACTTTTTTATGAACAGGTTAGATTTAGATTTAAAAAAAAAAACCTGCAAGTTATACATGTAGATAATATACAGTATGTTTGTGAATTATTGGGATCGAACCACAAATCAAGGTATAGTTTTTCCCAACCAGAATAAAATAGCTTAAGTTATTGTTCACTGTAAAAATCATTCAAGGAGCAGAGAAGACCATAAAAACACCTATTGTCACTTCTCAGTTGATGAGCCATTAAATGGCTTCAACAAGCATTCACACATTGCTTGAGAGACATGTAAACACTCACAAAAGCAGAAGATGGCTTATTGTAGTCTTAGTATGGTGTGACACATAAGGGAGAAAGAATAAATAAACACAAGTACAGTAAACAATTGAATATAAGATTATATCTAAACAAAGCTGCTCCTGAGGTTACCTGAGAGAAAAAAAAGTGCGATGGAAGAAATAGCGATGGGAAAAGAGCCAAGGCAAAGCAATTTGAGCCTGGCAAGAGAAGACGACTTCACAAGCTAAGAAATAATCTATATCTGCATCTATTTCTCTAAAAAAAATGATTTTAAAAAACATTATGGTTTAAAAAACATACAAAATTGTCATTTAAAGTTGACAAGTCTCAAACCAGAACATGTCTTTTTGCAGCAACACTGCACCTGAAATTAATTTCCACATTGCTCAGTTTCACAGTTGTGAAATGGCCACACTAAACAGGTCTGTGGGGAAAACATGTCATGTTTTATCACAGCAGCATAGACAGATGAGTCGGCAAAATTGAAATTAAATCTGTATTCTGCAAACCTGGGGAAACCTTCACTCCTTTCAAATTATGCACTCTGTATTTTTTATGTAAACAAATGGTGGGTTTTGATAATGTGCTTACCCCCAAGAGTGTCGTAATTTGTCAAGGTGAGGAGCTTTTCACAAGGCTTGATGAAGAGCTCCATTAATTGTTGAGGTTTCGCGGAAGGGGAAGGAGAGGGGGGTGGGGCAGAGAATATAACCGAAGAGGAGGAAAAATAATTGTTGGAAACAGTTTTCATTTCATCAAGCCGTGGAGCCCAAGGAGACAGGGCCACAGTGATGAGAGGTGGGAGGGAGGAGGAAGAAGAGGGAGGGGGGGGGGGGTCAGTCGAGGAATTAATTGCAGAGGGGAAATTATTACTGGGCTGTGCGCTGAGGGAGAAGGGATGAAAGAGATGAGGTGGTAGCAAGGCTCCGGATGGAGCAGGGAGGTCAGCAATGATCATTTTAAGAGAGAACGGTAGAGTGTAGGCTTTCTCTCGAAAGAAAGGCTATGTGCACACATTTCTGCAGGTACTGTGAAGATAATAAAGGTTACAAAGGAACACAAAACCAAACAAATTGTAGAAATAGTTTTTTTCTACACATGAATAGTGCTTAATTTAGCATCACAAGGCCATGATGAGAAAGTAGTATTATTAACACTTGATCTACTGAATCAGGGATAAAGAGTAACTTTACACTAAAGTTTTGTAATATGGAAAAACATAGCTGCACTGGCCTCAATAAGTTGAAAGGTATAACTGGTAGGGATGCACCGATACCAGATCGTATATCGAGCCGATATTGACTCAAATAGCTGGATTGGGAATCGGTGACAATGAAGCTGATCTATTCAATTAAATTCTATGTTTATATTAGGGCTGTCAATCCATTAAAAGATTTAATCACAATTAATCGCATCATTGTCCATGATTAATCGCAATTAATCGCAACTTAATTGCACATTTTTTATCTGTTCAAAATGTACCTTAAAGAGAGATTTGTCAAGTATTTAATAATCTTATCAACATGGGAGTGGGCAAATATGCTTGCTTTATGCAAATGCATGTATATATTCTATTATATTATCAGAAATTAGTTAACAACACAAAACAATGACAAATATTGCCCTGAAACCCTCACTGGTACTGCATTTGGCATAAAAAATATGCTCAAATCATAACATGGCAAACTCAAGGCAACAACAGCTGTCAGTGTGTCAGTGTGCTGACTTGACTATGACTTGCCCCAAAACTGCATGTGATTATCATAAATTTGGGCATGTCTGTAAAGGAGAGACTCGTGGGTACCCATAGAACCCTTTTTCATTCACATATCTTGAGGTCAGAGGTCAAGGGACCCCTTTGAAAATGGCCATGCCAGTTTTTCCTCGCCAAAATTTAGCACAAGTTTGGAGCGTTATTTAACCTCTTTCACAACAAGCTAGTATGACATGTTTGGTACCAATGGATTCCTTAGGCTTTGTAGTTTCATATGATGCCAGTATGATCACTCTTCACAGCTTTAAAATTTTGCCCGCTTCAACTTCCCAAAGATCAATAGCATTAATACGTTAAAGAAATCAGTGGCGTTACAACAAATTTGCGTGAACGCGTTATTATCATATTAACTTTGACAGCCCTAGTTTATACATTATATACTGAAATTTTAATTCCTGTTAAGTTTGTTGTCAATTTGTTGCTGCATTAAAAAGGTTTTCAACTGTAATTCCTGTTAATTTTGACAATTTCTTATTTAGTTGCTGGTGCACGATTTATTACTGTAATAAGAAATAACAATTAAGTGAATGTATATGTATTTATTTATTAATTTATTTGTTAGGAAAGCAATATTTAAGTCAAGCCTGATTTTGCCTTACACATAAAGGAATGATCCAAGTCACTTCGACTCAGTGAAGCATACAGCTTATTAATTAGACACTGATATCGGATTGGTACTCGGTATCGGCCGATACCCAAAGCCCAGGTATCAGTATCGGTATCAGGACTGAAAATGTTACATCGATGCATCCCTAATAACACGTCTCTTGAATCTCTGACCACAGCTGTGTCCACACCCAGCTATGAAGTACAAAGGCTGCATGTAAATGGAAGTGATCTGTATCTGGATACATTATCTGTGTAATGACATCTGATCCACGGATATTTGCATTTACACCTGGAACTAAAGCAGGGCAATATATTGATATTATATCGATACTGTGATATGAGACTAGATATTGTCTTAGATTTTGGATGTCGTAATATGGCATAAGTGTTGTCTTTTCTTGGTTTTAGAGGCTGCATTACAGTAACGTGATAAACTGTATTTTTCTGAACTTACCAGACTGTTCTAGCTGTTGTATCATTTGCCTTTACCCATCTAGGCATTATATCCACATTACTGATGATTATCAAAAATCGCATTGTGTATATATTTTGTAAAAGCACCAATGGTCAACCCTACAATATCGTTGCAATATCGATATTGAGGTATTTGGTCAAATATATCGTGATATTTGATTTTTTTCCATATCGCCCAGCCCTACCTGGAACTAATAATCGTTCACGTTCTCTTGATTCTGCCTGCATTGTGATCGGATCTCAATATGCGTATTAGTTGGGCAGGGCTAGCAGGCTGGCCAACAAACTTGTCGCGTCCCAGTTCGAGGGAAGCGATGCCACAGAGGGGCTTCATTCATTTTGCTGAGCTTCTTTAAGCTAGCAGGACGAGGTGGAGTTAGGTGAACTTACAACTGATTGAAAGGTATCCATTGCACAGTATGCATTGTATTTACACCTGGCTGAAATCCGACCAAAAAGCCATCCGATTGCATTCCCATCACAATGCTTTCTGTGTGTATTTACACCTTGCAGATATACATGTTACTGTCATGCTGTAGAAGAAGCAGCAAATATTACGGCAAGCCAGATTATTAGACGATGGGAGTAATGGAAAAAAATACATAACAGAGCAGAAAAACTATAGTTGATATATGAGCCTCTAAGTGCTTCTTGAAAGTTTGGGCTTGTTCTCAATTTCAATCAATTAAATATGAAAATTTGACAAGATCACTTCTTGTGGTCCGTGACTCAGTGCCGGCCTAGTCTGAAGGAGAAATTCAATTACACATAGCCACCATCATCTTGGCCTTCATTTAACTGTCATCATGCAGTTTCACGGGGGAAGTTCAAACATTTCACCTCTGCTGATTGATGGCGAGTAGTTGGGTGACTTGAATTGCTGTTCTCACCTCAGTTATAAAACAAGCCACCTCAGCAGATAGTAATTGCTCTGTGCTCTAAGGTTCATCAAAGCATTAAGTTATTGGCTTGATTAAAGTTATTAGTCACATAGAGGGGAAACTGAGCGGCGAGGATCCCTCTCCATTTTTAGAATGTGAATAAAGACTGCAAAAGGACATCACTGGTCCTTAACGCCAAATCAACTGTGAGCTCACGTACATGTGAGAATAGCAGGGCTGCTGGCAGAAATCCTGCCGTTTCTTAATACTTCATTAATCACCAGAAATGTTCAAGTATTAACAGTATCTCATGCATTCTTGAATGCAAATTAACTACATTATTCACTGCTGGAACTAAGGTTTTTCCATTATTGTGATGACTGAGTTATTAAAGGATCAGTTAACCCAAACTGTCAACTGTCTTCGTTGTAGGAAGACACAAAGTGGGAGCATGGCAACGTCTTTATGTGCATAGACAAACGCTTTTTCTTCATACTCAATAGAAAATAGTTCTCTATAAATCCTGTATGAGACTTGTGGATTATCCCAAATAACTGGGACATTGTATCTTGAAAGACATCAGTGTTAAGTGTTTTTAAAAAGGAATCTTCAAATGATTTGAGCACCACATAAAGAATGCCCTTGAGCTCCTCTGTTTGGGTTCAATTCAATCAAATGCAAACAGTCAGCGTGGCTGCTTGACTATAGACCTTTTCATTACCATTTTGTTGCTAGGGCAACAGAGGGGCGCATTTACAATGTGTATGTCAAATTTGAAAAGGTCTACATGTAGCCTAAAGGCCTTTGCAAACCAAGGCTTTGACTGAAATCGCATACTATGCACTACAGTACATACTCAATAGGTGTACTATCGTTCAGTATACTTTTGTGTGAATAAACAGCAGGATGTCAACCTTCCTGAGAGCTGATCAAATATGAATCAATATTATGTTACGTTTATGCCTATTTCTCACCTCGAATGTTTTCAGAATCATCTTTTAGTGTACGGTTTAGCTGTAAAATGAGAAAGTTTGTGACGCCGCCGCTATTGTGAAATCTGGTGAAGGAACGCCAAGCTCTGGTCACATGACAAGAGCACAGCCAATAGGAACACTCTCTCAATGTAATGACCTGTGATTGGTCAAAGTCTCCCGTCACGGGCGAGATTATCTAAAGCCTGAAAACAGAGCCATGAGGAGGTGCAGAAGTCTAGTTAGCTCTCAGAACACTTGAATTACAATATGCTGAAAGGTTATTATGGAATTTTTGCCCAATGATGCCAAAAATATACTGCCTACTGAAGCTTTAATCTCTGTTTGTGGGAAATTTCATTCATTCACACAGAGTTTGAAGTCTTTCTGTCTGCTAAATATTTTATGTTTAGTTGTCTACATATTTATCAGTGCCACTGGTGATTTAAGGGAACCCAAGAAGCTGAGGAATGACAAAATATTACGACAGCTGTCAACACAGTGTAATCACAGGGCTGCACCATGACAGAAATAAAAAGGAATGCTTTGACATGAAGTTAGATTCCCAAAAATGTTTTGCTGATGTAAAATGGTGTCGAAACTGCAGGATTGTTCACCTCAACATCAACTAGCATAAAACGTGCTCGGCATCCGTTTGTATTTTATAATTTTTCAGGCTCAAGAATAATGGTGATGTCTACAACATATGTCTTTTATTCTATTTAACCTCATAACCTCATGAATTTTTATTTATAAAGTAACAGCACACAATGTTGATTCTGTCTTTATTTCCCTCTGTTTAAATTTTCTATGTATTATTCTATAGTCAATATCTGTAAAGGACTTGTACAATAGGCTACATGTGAACTTCTGTACTTGTACGGTTCTTGCATGGGGCCCAATTTCTTATATAAAACTTCATCGGCGGTAGTCTGTATTTGTCATTCAAAAAGGGAAACCGGAAGACCGAGGACTGCGGATATACAAGCCGTTGCTGTGATACGTACATGAAACAAAGCGCCGTTTGCCGACCATTTTCACACCAATCTCACTCAACACTTAGCTTCATTCCAGACGGCCATGTCGTTGTGAAACTATCCGTGTATTGGAACGATCAGATGAGATGAAAATGAAATATGAGAAGAGCCTTCTGTGTTTATTCTCTTGACTTTACTCGTTGGCTTGCATTCCTCACTTCCATTTCTCTTCTCGTGCACTGATTCGTTTAAGCTGAACCGCCAATCGGAGAGATTTCTCTCACCGATTCAACATGCTGAATATGCCGAAAAAACTCCAACAAAGGCCGACTAGAGCCGACGGTGCGGGACAAAACCGCAAAAACTAGGCCGACAGACGCTCACCGACGGCCCCGAACTGGTGTGTCAGGGCCTTTACAATACAGCTAGAGCAGCAAACAGTGAGTTTATGGCATTTCTTCTCATTTAAGTATAATGCAAACTATGTTTTCTATAGTAGCCTATGGGTTTTATTTCTATTTATCTCACCAACTCAGCTTGTGCATCCCTTAAAAGGTTCTCCAAATAAAGAGGATAAAATCTGTAACGCCCACATCAGGAACGCCACAGCGCTGGCACTAATGGGATGTTTGCTCCGTGTCTTTGTGAAACTCAGAGACAATACTGTGCTTACTTATCACCCGATTTTGCCAGTTTACTGCCCACAAACTGGAGGCCATTGTCTTTAGTGTGAAGAACAACAAACACCATCATCCATCGTTTTATCGAGGCAAACTGTTGGTGTCTGGAAAGATTAAAATGTACATTAAATCTAATCGTTGGGACAAGGAGCATCCTAGTCTGGACGCCGGGACAAATGCTTATAAATTGTGACTGTCCTGATTTAAACAGCCTGTCCGGTCACCCTGTTGCTGGCAGGAGAAAAGAGTTGAGACTTCAATATACACAGCAGACTACTTTCCTGGGAGTTAAGTAACCAGACTTTAGTGATAAAAGGAGAAAAGAAAAAAAAAAGTGATATTTTAATAGCTTAAAAAAAGATGGTGTACAACCCATTAAAATAACCCTTCTCTAAAAGCATTTGTATGGCTTTGGTTACCTTGAATACAAAGGTTGGACAGGCTTTGTTCCAAGCAGCGCAAGGACACATTTTATTGTTATTGATGAGAATATCAATCAAACGTCAAAAGGTTAATAAAGGCCAATAAATTAATTGATTTATCATTTTGAATGGGCTGTTTGGTGGAGAACTCTGTGTATAGGACACTGACATTGTCCCTTTCATTCCAAAACAAGTGCTGCTGCTAAATTGATGGGTGATTAAGGTGGGACAAGATTGATGGTTTCACATCGGCAAAGCTTACCGTGACCATGCGAGGAAAGTTTATGGGCAGCAGAACCGTTTTATCTGTATATATCACATCCATGTCTTGCATCATCTCCTCCTTTAAGAGCTATTCATGCTAAAGATTAAGCCTTAATCTTGCTGCTCTGTAACACTCTTTGTAAAAAAAAGATCCCAAATCCCAAAAGATTAGAAGTGCCAAGTCTGTGTTGAATACATTATTAAAACTAATTTCAATTAAACTGTGCACTTCTATAGGACCCTAACTCACACGTCAAAAAATTAAAATATACATGACATGATTATTGAACCTGGAAACTGGGAAGCAATATACCTCAGTAAATACTTACATAATACATAATTACTTTTTCATGCTTTTAACCACTCTTTCTATAATTGAATCTTGTCCTACTAAAGGCAATGCCAGTATATTTAATGTGTAATTAAGTGTATATATTCCAACAGCTAACTAGCTAGCTAGTCACATCTACCCGCATCATAACAGGAGGAAGGAAGTGGTAAAGTAGTAAAGCCCGCCTCTTGCTTGATTCGATTGGCTGCCTGGGCCAAGTGCGACATTGACGAGCGGTGCGACTCCGGCTTGGCACTGAAAAGTTGAGAATGTTTTAACTTTTATGCGCGTCTAAAAACTGGTAGAAAAACGCGGCGCCAGAGAGGAGCGTACGGCAGGTGCGGTGTAGGAAAAATAAAGACCCTTGACATGATGCTGATCTTAGTCCTTCCAGACCTAAACCTGATGAAGAGGCCACTAAAAGTGGGGATCAAAAGAAAGCAAAAACGGTGAGCGCACGGAAAAACAGTGACACAAATCTGTCATTTGGATTTTCTTTCACTGGGGATCCTGCTGCACCAACTCCGTTGTGCTTAGTATGTGGGGGAAAACTATCCAATAGTGCAATGATCCCTAGCAAACTTAAACACCATCTACAAACACAATATTTCGTTTGTTTGCCTGATCATACTGAGAAATAGGCGACTTTGATGAGGAAGACCACGAAGGTGTCCAAGTGAGCTCTCGAAGCTACCTGGTGGTTGAACTTGTCTAGTCAAAAAAGCCACACACATTAATATTGCTGCCCTACAAAGCCATCGTGAACAAGATGCTAGGTTTCACATTGAGTGAGTATAACAATAAGTCCTTATAATGTTACGTACTATGATAGGCTGCTTTGTTTCACTTTGTAGCATTCGGGATGGTTGTGTGCCATGAGATTTTTTCAATGTCAAAAGTGTGCCGTGAAAAAACAAATATCCCATATTTACAAAAACCTAATGCTAGACATGTCGGATAACACTTTACATATCAAAGGACAATGGGAACTGGAGCTGAATACAATAGTAGACGATGACGCCCGGGAAAGCAGATGTTCTAGTTGTCACGGGGGGGTTGGGAGGCAGCTATGGAAAGAATTTGACTGTAAGGTTAAAATGAGGTTCTTTAGGACCCCACTGACAGCTTGCTGGAGAAACTATGGTATGGTCGGTGACCATACTCATATTTTGGGACTGCCCGGAAATAGAAAGAAGAACGTCAAAAAAGAAATGGAGAAAATTCTGGAAACAGACATTCGCCTGGACCTGCTGTTATTCCTATTGGAGGTATCAACCAAACACCTATTTACCACAAACCAGTGTTATATTTTGCATATTTTGTTGATGGTTGCAAGAAAAATAATTACAATTAATTGGATGAAGCCTAACTCTCCCACGATTGTTCAATGGATACAAAAAGTCAAACATGTTTACATGATGGAACACACGAGTGCCCAGCTACAACTAAAACTGCCTATTTTTATAAGGAGATGGACATCAGTTATTGACTATCTTAGTACATTTTTCAGTACTTTATGGTTTAGATGAAACATCTCCATCTCCTTGGGACATCTCCATTAGCGCAGCAGGCCGTGCCTTAGACTCCAGTAGGGAGGCTTTCTTTAAAATGAAGTGATCTATTGCATGCCCTAATAATGCCCCCGGTATTATATAGTATATACGATTTGATTGTTCTCTTCGTTAACACAAAATAAAGAGGTGCCGTGCTGAACACACACACAAAAAAAAATCACGAATAAAGGAAAAATTGTTTGTTGACTTTGTTGAATGCAGCTGCCTTACAGTAACATCACCACAACAACAAATCTGAAGTCACCGGTCAGCTCGTCACTCAAGTGAATCAGTGGAGAAACAACGAGGCAAAAAGTCACTTCTGCAATGTAGTTCACGATAAGGAAAAATGGGCTTTGTTCAAATTAATTTGATCAAAAATAATTTTTCGTTCTCATCCACTCGAACGTGATTTTTCTTTGACAGCTCAAACAGACACACACTGGGTATCACAGCAATAAGTCTAATGATTGTCACCTTCTTGCATCTCCTTTGATTGACTTTGATCCTTGTGTGCTCCCCCCTCCCTCCATTTTCCCTAGACCCTCCATGTGTTCACTGTATACTCTGGCACAAAAAAAAAAACGTGATTATATTGTCAACAGTGCTGCTGAAGAGTTAATTTCCCACCTATCAATCCTCTCCTGTGGTGCAACAGAGCAATATTATCCTGTTTACAATCCAACCAATATCGCTGAGCGAAACCTGACAGTCTTATCCTGAAAAAGACACATCTGGTTGCAAATGTGCAAAAGAATACTGCATGTAACTAATTTATTCCTGTATCCATTTAATCTATCTCGGTGTTATAAAAGTCATCATACTGCACTAGTGCTTAGAATAAAAGTGTATCCTCACGTCTATGCTTGTCAACAGCTCTAAAACGAGCTCACCTTTGTTAATTACCAGAGAAGATTCAACACCACTCCGGAGGGATGATGGATCACAACATGCATCCTTCAAGGCAATTATACCTTTGTAGCACATGTAATTAAGTAGGGAAATATAATGTAGCAAATGAATTGGGATTAATGGAGCTAATTTGAATGGACAGATTAAGTGCAGTGTTTTAATGCTCTCATCTTTTACCTTCTTTATGAAAGCCATCTCGGTCTGAACGTCCTCGCTGCCTCTCACCACACATCAGTCTCTGGAGACCTGAAGGTGACGGAAGAGAGATGGTACAGATGAAAACCCTGCCAAGAGCTTCATTTAATACTCACATTTTCACATTTCATAAACACAGTCCTGCATTGTCAAGAGTTTGGACAAAAAATTAGATGTGATATGATGGCACCAGTGGAAGGTGTTGGTGTGGGAAACCAAGCAAGTATGCATTACAATAGAGCTACAATGATTACTCGATTAATCGATTAGTTATTTGAGATCGGTTTAAGTATTTTTATTTTTAAGGAAAGAAAAAGTCAAAATTCTCTGATTCCAGCTTCTTAAATGTGAATATTTTTTTTGGTTTCTTTACTCCTCTATGACACTAAGCTGAATATCTTTGAGTTGTGGACAAAACAAGACATCTGAGGACGTCATCTTGGGCTTTGGGAAACACCGATCGACTTTTTTCACCATTTTCTGACATTTTATAGACCAAACAACTAAACGATTAATCGGGAAAATAATCGACAGATTAATCAATAATGAAAACATTTGTTAGTTGCAGCCCGACATTACAACTTTGAGGAATGTCTACTACTTTTCTTTGACACTTTGTAATACTAAATAATAATACTTTTCAAAGTGCTCTGTTACATCATCATCATTATCACTGATACTATTTAGAGATTATCACAGTGAGACATGTAGGTTGCAGCAAGGTTGCACCTTTGCTCGAAAACTTCATCTGAATATGATCCATTTCATCTTATATGTACCCTTGTTAACACCTTATTTTGAAAACAGGACATAGTCACACGTGTATCCTTCCGCTAACTAAGCTCATTTTTTCGAGTTAATGACATAATTAACCTGTGATCTTGCGCTAACAGTATTAGAAAAAATGTTTGAATCATGTCAGTGTAGGGCTTCCTTAATAGGCAACTCTTAACGCTGGTTGCAGCTAATGATAAACCTAAGAACTGTGAGAGCCATCACGGCATAACACACAACTGTTGCCCAGTGATATGGCCAATAAAAAAAATCTGTGAATTGGTTATCTGCAACTTACAATGATGATCTTGCAATGTTTTGATTAGGGCTGCAACTAATGATTATTTTCATTGTCTATTAATCTGTTGATTATTTTCTTGATTAATTGATTAGTTGTTTGGTCTATAAAATGTCACAAAATGGTGAAAACTATCAATCATTGTTTCCCAAAGCCCAAGATGACGTCTTCAAATGTGTTGTTTTGTCCACAACTCAAAGATATTCAGTTTACTGTCATAGAGGAGTAAAGAAACCAGAAAATATTCACATTTAAGAAGCTGGAATCAGAGAATTTAGACTTCTTTTTTTCTGAAAGAATTAATCAAACCGATTATTCGATTATCAAAATAGTTGGCGATTAATTGAATAGTTGACAACTAATTGTTGATCATTGAAGCTTTAGTTTTGTTGTCTCAAAAATTCCAAGACTACTTGAGGCAGCTTGAGCTTCGGAAGCGAGGTAGAACTGAAACACTGACTACATGGTCACATTTTAGTCCTTGTATTGGCTTTTAGACAAGTGCGAGGATCTTCCTAGAGCCTGACCGATACTGGATTTTACAAGTTGACAAATCTGATAATGATGAAACATAACATGAACAAATATGTTTCCCTTAGATTTGGTTATTAAAGAATTGTGACGTCACCCATTGGTTTGTGGACTGCTGTTTTGAAGTCTCAAGTTCTGCATTTTGGCCGTCGACATCTTAGTTTATGGCCGTCGCCATCTTGGTTTTTAGCAACCAGAAGTGACCCAAGAGGATGGAGCTAAGTACAACCGAATGCTGAATAAGACATTTTCAAAAAAGTGACAATTAAATTTCATGAACTAAAAACACACTGTGAAAGGGTTAAAGCTGGAAGACGAAAACACCCAGACCGGACAACGCCGTGGTAGCAACCTGTCAATCACAAGGTATCCACGCACTAAAGTATCCCCTGCTTTATGGTCTATTTGACTCTAAAGGGGACCATAATTTACTAAATGAACATCACGCTGTATTGAAGAAGACTTGAAACTAGCGATTGACACCATTAACTCCTGTTTACAATGTTTACTGAGGTAATAAATCATGTGAGAAGTAGGGTCATTTTCTCAGAGACTTCTATACAATCAGACTATTGCCTAAGTATCCGACCCTACTTGGAATAGCCAATGACTGAGATGACACTTACAAATTGGCTAGGTAAATAATGAAGCTACCCCTGATTGTGTCATTAGCTACTCAATTACCACAATAGGATCCATCACACACATAAACACACAGACAGACGCCTTCTTTTAAACGGGACTGCATCTGCCCGAGTAAGTAAGTCAGTAATGTCCTTGTGTTGCCGAGCCCTACGGGCCAAATGCATGCATCAGAGATTGTCATTAATAGTATTGAAAAACTGACATGTAAACAAACATGTATGTCAATTACGTTGTTGCAGAGCAGTGATTGAGATCGAGAGGTTAAGGCATATCAATCGAAAAGGCCTGTCAGACTAGTAATGTTTTGCAAAGAAGAAGAAAATTGCCTCGGTGGTTAGATTACAAGAGGAAGTTGCCCAGCGTATTCAAACATGATAAGCAAAGGTCATTCTTATTATGTTGTCTAATCTTGTACAGATAGAGGTAGATGTATATAAATGAATTAATTCAAAGTCTGACAAGGGAAGCAACAAACTGTGTCCTGTTTTTTATTTCTACCTTTTGATTGAATGAATATTGCTCAAAATAGCTCTCCTGGATCTATGTTCATAGAAATGATGAATGTAGTTCATTACCGGTTCAACGACTTTAAATGAATGTGCGATTGATTGCAAAATCTTAAACAAAAGACCATCAGATTGGTGACAGAGCTTTATTTATGCATCTGTTTGTGCAACGCCTGGAAGCATAGAGGAAAAAGGTCAAACACTGTCTGGAAGACAATGGCCTTTACTTCAGTATTTCTGTCTCCGTCTCCTCCGTCGCTCAGCTCTCCAGCTGTCTTTCGCATAAAGCAAAAGGAAGTCATTTGGCAATTTCAAAAAGGACTACTCCCTACCAGCCACTTGTGCCCTGTGTGCAATTTATGTCTGAGTGTGTGTCTGTGTGTGTGATTTGGTCTGTAAGGACATGCCGCGGCCATGTGTTTGTGTGCTGGACAGCTATTGTTGAGCGGTGTGCGTCTGTGCTGCAACCTGTCCGACACTCTTCTCGTTAGTTTGCAAATGCCCTGTCCTACAAATGACAGGCAGACACACGGGAGTGTGAATTAGAATTCACCTCTAATCACTTTCTAATTCACCTCCTGTCACTCCAGAGGCTCGCTCACAGCCCGGTTTCTGCCACATAAGCGTTTTGTAGGTGAATGCTGATGTGAGGATTTCGAGCGCAAGAAACCCCTCCACACACACACACACACACACACACACACACACACACACACACACACACACACACACACACACACACACACACACACACACACACACACACACACACACACACACACACACACTTTTAACTATAGACTATTCACCTGAATGGAGTAAACAAACACTCTTTAACTATATGCACAGTCACCGCAGTGACCCATTGCGAAACAAACTTGTATGTGAATTACTATTAATCATATACATTAGGGGTGTGAGAAAATATCGATACACATGAGTATCGTGATATTATGTTGTGCAATACTGTATCGATTCTCCAAAACACTGTATAGATTTTTAATTAACCTCTTAAAAATCCAAAGGCCTGCCATCTGGCCCGGCCGCTATTCGATCTTTCGGAAGTAGCGGGTTCACTTTTAAAGCTAGAGTGAAGTTTACTGGCATCATATGAAACTAAAAACTAAAGAATTCATCGGTACCAACCATGTCATACTAGCTTGTCGAGAATGAGCTGATATCACACTCCAAATTTACGCTAAATTTTGGCGGGGAAAAACTGTCATGACCATTTTCAAAGGGGTCCCTTGACCTCTGACCCCAAGATATGTGAATGAAAATACGTTCTATGGGTACCTACGAGACTCCCCTTTATAGAGATGCTCACATTATGATAATCACATGCAGTTTGGGGCAAAAAACATGCAGCTTTTTGAATGCAGTATAAATGTTATTTTGCCTTTTGTAAAATGGTTTATTTCTGGTGTGTTCTCTATACTAAAGACAGACAGTTTTCCTCAACTTAAATTGAAAAAAAATCGCAATATATCGCCTTGCTTACAGTATCACAATATATCGCAATACATTGAATCATTACTCCTTTATCTTGATACGTATCGTATCGCCAGATTCTTGCCAGGACACAACCCTAATGTACATTATATTTAACTTTATTACATATTGGTCAATATTGTTCTTCTGTGCAACACAATACACAAACAAACTATTTAGTTTCTCAATTTCTCTCCCCACAAACATTTCTTTCTTTCCCCTCCAAACCCTTCATTCATTTGTGCAGTGACATTTTTTGCAAAGGAAGGGAAGTGGTTTTGCTTTTGAAAGCAATTTCAGCGCTGATTTCACCACAGTGTGTGTTCTATACCTAGTGCACTGTGGTGCTTACAGCTGAAGCAACGCTAGCATGTGTTGTCCTTCGAGCACACACGCTATGCAAAAGCATTAGCCAGCTCTGTGGTGGTTTAAATGAACACTTAGGCACGGAGGTGAAATTGCTCTCGGTCTTATCAACATTAATTTGGTCCAAAAGCTTTTGCCTCAAAAGGTTAAGCCTGAAAGAGTTCATTATTTTAATGAAACACACAATATCTGAATCATTATGCAGGACTTTAACAGGTGACCTGTTGTTTGCAACATTAACATATATTATAGCGATTAGTGCATTAATAATAGCAGTAAGAGTAATAATGTTGACAAGCAATTATCAGGTAACTGTGATGAACTCTGAATTGAGCATAGAAGGGCTGCATATACATTCAAATGCAATTATGGCAATGTTTTCTGCTATAAAAATAGCATAAAGGGTCAGTTCATCCAAATTACACAAAAACTTCACACGTCACACACCCCTAGTGGTATGCAAGCAGATTTTGAAATATGCCTCTCTGAAATTTCTCTTTTTATAAGGATGTGTCTGTATGAAAACTGCTCTCAGTGAGGTCTGAAGATAAGTGTTGAAAAAATAATCCATACAAAGAAAATGAATCAGCAACTATGTTAATAATCAATTCATCTTTTCAGGCATTTTTTTTAAACAAAAATTCCATAGGTGCAGCTTCTCAAATTTGAGGAACTGCTGCCTTTTTGCTGTTATATAACACTGTAAACTGAATATCTTTGGGGTTTGGACTGTTGGTCTGACAAAACAAGACATTTGAGCATGTCACTGTAAGACTGCAGCACCTCTTTTCACCCTCTATCTGAAATGCTCTGCTTGAGCTCCTGCCCCCAAATTATTATGCAAATGTGTTACTTGGTGACATCACCATGTCACAGAAGAAAAGGCAGGACTTCAAGCAAGGCATTTCAGGCAAATCAGGAGCAGTGTTTCTGTGGGGGAGAGTAACTCCCTTTGGTGTGGACTTTGGGCTTTGTAACTTTGCAGACCTTTTACATGCACAAAAAACTATATAACACACTAAAAGAAAGGGGAAAAATCACAGAAACATAATAGGTCCCCTTTAATCGAATAATTAAAAAAAAAATCACCAGATTAATCGATTATTAGAATAATGATTACTTGCAGCCCTAAATGGAGAATATAAGTAACCAGAACATTGTTTCTGGAAAGAAATATTGCTGTTAGGAAAATAAAAACAAACCTGACCAAATAGCACTAAGTAAGTGAGATTTTGTTTGTCAAATTTAAGTCTCAAACTATACCTGTAAAACCACAGACATAAAAATGTCTCCTGAAATATTTAAAAATGTAGAACAGCCCTAAATTATTCACTACAGCTATTATGTACGGTCTTAATCTTATTGTATTTTGGGCTCATAAACTTAACTATGAAACAAGATAACAAGGTGCTCATAACAGCATGTGGTTGTCAGACCATGACAGGAAAACAGTAAATAAATGGAGTAAAGAGTTTGATGAGGAAAAATGCTTATGAGACTTGCAAACTATTAACAAGGGAGTTGCGGCAGTGTGTGTGTGTGTGTGTGTGTGTGTGTGTGTGTGTGTGTGTGTGTGTGTGTGTGTGTGTGTGTGTGTGTGTGTGTGTGTGTGTGTGTGTGTGTGTGTGTGTTTTCGAGAGAGAGAATCACAGATGGGTGTAGGCAGGTTGCTGCAGTAACTGTAAGTTATTAGTCACCAAGGACTGAGGCTGAACTCAATCATTCGTCACCTTGAGAGGCTAAACAGTGAGGTAAACAGAGAGTCAGGATGTGCTCTAGTAGGCATCATCACTAAGATCACAGTGCATTATTGGCTTAGAGGTACGCCACTATAATTACAATGCAAGATGACGGATATATTTCATGTAGCTGAGCCTGAAAGAGGCACACAGATTGATAAGAGATACTTCCTCCAAGGGCAGAGTCAAGGTTTTATCGCATAGCTTATTCAAATGAGTAAACATCGGCTTTAACAGCAACCTTAGACTTTCCTTCATATCTGTTTCAACCTCACATCATATAGTGATTAACTTGTGGCATTTGTTGAATAGATTAGGTTAAAGTTGTATTAATCTGAGCTCTTCTGGACATTTTTGTCAGCAAATATAAACAGGCAGGGGCTAGGATGGCAACAATCAATTTAAGTGTTTCTCTTTCTGAAATAAACTGCCAATCAATCAAATCACAGAGGGATTTAGATAAACTCATCCGCATGTGAAGCAGCACTAAGACCTTTTTGAAGCGAGTACCAGGGCCGTTTCTGAATATGTTGGGGTCCTAGGTGACATCTCACACTGGGCCCCCCCTAAAACCAAACCACCACCACCACCCCCCCTCAGGCTACGGCCTCAAGACCCCCAGTCATTTTAATATCCCTGAATGAAAAAAAATGGCAAGGCATACTTTAGTAGCGATAAAGTTTTTAAATAACAAATAAAGCACAATATGAAAACAATAAACTATTCAGCAGAAACTGTTTAAAAAAAATTAAATTGCCCAAATATTAGTAAAAGAGAATAACACAAATCATTTCAGTGTAAATTACAAGATTATTCTACTGCAACATAAAAACAATAAATTACTATTTATTAGGGTTGTCAAAGTTAACGCGATAATAACGTGTTAACACCACTAATTTCTTTAAATCATTAACGCAACTTGCCTTTTTTTGCAATTTATAATTAACTTTCATGAACTGAAAACACACTAAGGAAGGGTTAAAATTCTAAGATGAAAACGTGGACAACTCCCAGACCGGACAACACTGCGGGAGCGACCTGTCAATCACAAGGTAGCCACGCCCTAAAGCATATCCTGCTTTATGGTCTATTTGACTCTAAATGGGACCATAATGTACTGAATGAACATCATGCTGTATTGAAGAAGACTTGAAACTAGCAATTGAGACCATAACCTCATGTTTACAATGTTTACTGAGGTAATAAATCAAGTGAGAAGTAGGTTCACTTTCCCATAGACTTCTATACAATCAGACTTCTTTTTGCAACCAGAGGAGTCGCCCCCTGCTGGCTATTAGAACGAATGCAAGTTTAAGGCTCTTCCACATTGGCTTCACTTTTCAGACTCCGAGGTAGCCCACTGGGCAAAAGTCACCTTTTCACCTAACTGTCCTCTTAATGGTTTTAACTTATGTTCACCATTTCCACCTCTAGTACATGAATTATCCTCAGGTGTATTTGTTAAGTATATATCTTTTCTGCATCCATGTGAATTTTGCCTGAATAGTGGAGGAAATTTCACATTAACATCTTCCCGCCTGCTGCCAACAAAATCAAAAACACTGCATGTAAAGCGTCCCACGGGGTCAAAGGGAATATTTTAAGTATCTTAAAGCAGCGCGGGAGGAATTTTTAGTGTGGAAATTATTTTTTGACTTCAGTCATTGCGAGTGCTGCTGCTGATAGCTGACGGGGCTGTTTCCAAAAATTCATCTGCTGTAAAACATTGCGTGGGAGTCCATACAGATGACACATTTTGCGTTATATTATAGTCAGGGAAGGGTGATATGCTGTAGAGCTTTTCATTAGTGACAACAAAGAGTATAAGAAAACGTATAAATACAAAGTAAGACGTGTCTGATCAACCATCCATTTGACATATTAACAAAACAGTGGTGCACTTCTCATTTAAATGCTCCCATAGCAGCACACAAGATAAAAAACATCAGTGACAGACACTAGATCTCTGAAACGGATAAAACATGAGTTGCAGATAACAACAGGCCTTTTGTCCACTAGACTTCCCTTTGTGGATGAAAATTGCTGGCAGGAGGTTCGGAAATGCCGGGATGAAGCACTTGAGTGAAGTGAGGAAAAAAAGCACTGCATGTGGGCTTTGTCCCTATGACAACATCTCACCTATCCATCTGAAGTGAAAAATGCAGCACTTACCACTACCAAAACCATAAAATATTCTTGCCACAAACACAAAATAAAAGTGCTCTGAAAATGGAAATTGGCCATCTGATTTTTTTCAAAAAGTGGGTCACATGTAGGTGTGCAATCTCCCTCCCTGCTGTAAATGAAAAAAAAAAAAAAAAAAAAAAACTATTGGCGCTGGGTGAAAGGGTCCAATAGACACCACACACTTTTAAACAGGAAATGGATCGAGACAAGCAGACAGACTGGTCAAAAGGGCATTGTAGATGAAATTGATGAGCAAGGCTGCTGAAAAAGTTCGAGCATCTGGAAATACTTGAAAAGTTGCATTGACTCTTTAAAACTGTATCTATTGCCAGTAGTTTAGCAACAGCCTTTTCGTTGATTTTTGAAACAAACGGTGGGCTAATTTAGAGATTGGTCTGCAATTACGAGGGAGTGCTGGATCAAGGCCAGGTTTCTTTAAAAGGGGCTTGTTTGAAATAGTCTGGGAACAAACCGGAGGACACAGACTCATTTACAACACAGAGAAGACAAGGGGCAGTGACTTCAAATACTGTACCTCTTTGAACAATTTGGGGGGGTAGAGTGTCAAGGCCACAGGAGGATAAGTGCATGTGTGACACAGTGTTGCCAACTCTGTGACTTTCTCGCTAGATTTAGTGACTTTGCAGACCCTCATAGCGACTTCAGTTCGAAAAGGTGACTCGCGACGAATTAAGCGACTTCTTCAGACCGTCGGGAAAAAGCGAGAAATACATTCATTCCCATGCGTGCTGCTCAGAGTAATCGCAGTGACCGGCTATTCTGCCAACAGTGCTGGGTCTCTCCTCCTCTTGCGCCATGAGCAGGCAGTCAGAAGGTGAGAGGCAGGCAGGAGGACGCCGCTTGCCGCAGGAATGGGAGTTCAATTGTAGTGGGTTTCTATGGTTATGTCTTCTATATATATAATACACACACACCTTTACATTCTTCTCTCGAGTGGTGCAGGGATGACGTATTTTTGTAGGCCAACCCAGAAGTTAGAATCGCACTTGTTCCCTTAAAATAAGCTGAGGCCGTTGGGAATATCAACATTTTCCTCAGACATATTATAAAAATACAAAGAAAAACAATATACAACTAAAATTACAATGTATTCACTTATAAGCACCAAAAAATGAACATCCATGGGCTCCGCCATTTCTGACAACGTCAACAAACACAAGTCATGAACTCAGAGCTTTCAGAAACTTGTGAATACCGCAAGAGGGGGGCGTTCATATGGACTCTTATCGTGAAACGGTAAACACGACCCCATTTGAAGGCACCATTAAACACAGACCTTATTCAGGCATCTAACTAAAAACCCATAAAAAAAAAAAAACATTGACTTTGAGACGACGGAACCCGAAGTGCTAAAATGCTAACTCATTTCCGGGTTTGAGGACTCATTCCTGCACAACTCTATAGATACTGATTCATAAATACTTTGTATGAATAAATAGAAAAATAAATACATAGTTAATAAATAGTTGACTCTCTATAATATACACACAAAGCTAATCTATTTCCTCTGATTCTTCTGATATGTAGTTTGTTTGAGCTTCTCTCTCACTGTGTTCCTATAGCTTATAAATATGTAAATAGTTCATTTGATCTTCTCCCTCCATTTGTAGATTTTTAAAAAACTTTTTTTTACTTCACATACAATGTCACTGTAGTTTTGATTATTTGGCTAAAGATTTCTTTCTTAAGCCATATAAAAGTTGATCTCTCCCTCGCTGCAACCGACACAACCACTATGCTTTATGCAAATGAATGTACGATGACATCCCCAATATGGAAATGACTCTATGCCATCATCTGGCGACTCTTAGCGACTTTTGGAGCTTGTGCTAGCTACTTTCATTGGAAAAGAGTTGGCAACACTGAATATCAAGCAGATTATTCAGGGAAATAGGAGTAAATTCACTCAACAATGTGTGGGAGGCGTCTGGAGGAGTTATACATGAGGTAGGGGGTGTTATGGAGGCTTTGATACCCTTAACCTTCTCAACAAAATAAGCTAAAAAGTTATCACAATCTTCAACAGAAGAGGCCCAAACAGTTGAAGGATCAATGGTGTTAAACTGAACTCTAGAGGTATGCTTTTTTTGGTCGCTACGAGGTTTGTAAGATACTTACATCTCTCTTTTTTCATTAATAAATCATAAGCAGACAATAACTCTCTCATATGAAGGAGGTAGATTAGTTTTCTTCCACCTTCGTTCTGCTCTTCTGCTTTCTCTTTTTAGTTGGCGGGTATCATCACTTACCCAAGGTGATGGATTTAACTGCTGCCTTGACCTTGCCCTAATGGGAGCAATGCAATCTAAAACTGATGAACATGGGACATTAAACTGATCAACCAGGTCATTTACATCATGAAACTTAGTTAAGCTGCTACACTGGGCAGAGAAAACAGAAGAAAATCTGTCAGCAGATCTCTCAGATCAAGGATGCGAGAGTGAACTGTACGTTTTGGGAAGGAGCAGCTACTTCAGGAGCTATATCGAACATGACAGATTTGTGATCAGAGACAAAATCGTTCAAGGTGAGGGAGTGAGGGATGTGATACATGCTGTTTCAGGTTACAAGATTCACAGATACTTAAAAATTCAGATGCAAAACAATTACTGTGGTTGTCCACATGAATATTAAAATCTCCAACAATAAGCTAAGAGCAACAGATGAAATAAAATCTGAGAAATCAGATAAGAAGCTACTACTGGGTTTGGGGGGGGTAAATAAAAATAGAGCACACAAGGGTAGCACAATTGACTTTGAACATCAGTACTTCACAACTAGGAGGTTTCTCCACTTAGACGAGGCCACAGTTCAAATCATTTTTAAGAGCCACAGCAAGGCCACATCCACAACTAGTGAGTCTGGGGGAATTAAAAAACATGTAGTTGGGGGCAAAAAGCTCAGGGAATGAACTGATGTCACCAGACCTAAACCAGGTCTCTGTTAGAAATAGAAAATCCAAAATGTAGGTTGTAATAAAATTTTAAATAAAGGTCGTATTTGCTAAAAAATTATGAGCTCTAAAGAACCAGACATGGTGAGACTCATAGGTTGAGTAGCAGTTGTGATTTGCTAGAGATAACGGAACTGATCCTTCTGATTAACCATTTGGTCAGAGTTATTGACAGAGGGTCTCCTACTTGTGAGAACTAGGTTTAGTGAATAAAACCAACCAGTAGCAACACAGATATTGAGAAGTAGGGGTGTCTAGCACTCAAGAAATGTAACAGCCACCTCATTCATGCTTAAAACTATAAACCTGCACAAAAATCACAATTTACCAACATAAGCCACCATGTTCTGAACAGACACATTACATTACAAACACTAACTAAAGTAACATTTGTATTTTTGAAAATAAAACAGCAAACTTAAACTACTCAGTCCAGCACTCAGGACTAGGCAGGCATGATGGGAAATGTGGGCCGTCCCTGTCCCTAAAATACTCCGGGCACTTCCTGCATGCCTGTGGAATTTTACACTGCATGAATTAGCCTAGCAGCTAGCGGCCTTTAGTAAGTTAGTAAGTTAGTTTCCTTACTCATAGCTCAGTCACTGCATCTTCCGACAGAACAACACCATGGTTCAATTTCAGCCTAACTGCATGTTTTTTCAGCTCAACATTGTTGAGTCAGAGCAGCTGATATTGGTAGCAACATGCTAGCAGACTGCCAAGTGTCATCTCTCAGTGCACTCAGACTGTCTAAAGCTCCGCCTCCGCCCTCTGTGACACCATGGGTGACACACAGCGATCAGAGGAGAGAGGAAAAAAAAAAGAGGAAGAAAACAAGCGCAACAGTAAATGACAACAAAACCGTATTTTTGTAAATTACAGCACACTTGCCATGCACTGCAGAAGGATTTCTGTTTTGTTTTTGTAATGATTATGTACTGAGGTTGGTCCCACAGATACTGATATTGAAAAGATGCAGCTTTTTGGACTGTTGTAGTCTAATTTTTAAACACTTTCGAAATAAAAAAGGGGAGTTCAGTTCTCTTTTGAAAGAAGAATCTGAAAGTGTACACGACAGTTGTCACGGCATAAAACCAATGATCTGTTGATCTTTATGAATCAAGACTCCGTAGTCTTACAATGGCATGTTTAAATCGAAAATTAAATCTTGACCTTAAAATCGAAAATCAAATCGAATCGTGGATTTGGAGAATCGTGACACCCCTATTGAGAAGCCACTGATGCATACTAAAAATGTGGCTACAATTGTCACAGGGTACCCTCCTTCCTTCCTTCCTTCCTTCCTTCCTTCCTTCCTTCCTTCCTTCCTTCCTTCCTTCCTTCCTTCCTTCCTTCCTTCCTTCCTTCCTTCCTTCCTTCCTTCCTTCCTTCCTTCCTTCCTTCCTTCCTTCCTTAAGAAAGGGACCAGAAAAATTTGTTTCCAAGACTCTCAATTGTTTCTGCCTCAAAGTCTCAAAGTTCCACTTAACAGACTGTCAGAGCCTTGTGTCATTTGTGCCGACGTGCACAATAACAGTGAGGATAGGCGGGTGGTGGTCAATAAGAGCGGAGGTGAGTTCAACGACGTCCAGGATTTTCGCCCCTTGTAGACAGCAGGTGATCCCATTTGGGACTTCAACCAATCTAATTATGGGCCTCAGGCTCTCCATCAACAAAGCCACCGCTGCAGATGGAGAGACTGGTCGAACCTAAGTGTGGGGGGGGGGGGGGCTGTATTGACCGTGACGTCATCCGTGTTGTTGACCACAGGTTCGCCCACTCTAGATGCAGGTTTCACGTGGTGAGTAGCGGAATGAAACATGGCCTGCATCGTGGGCAGATGGTTTAGTGACAAGGGGCTTGAAACTGTTGGCGCTTGCCGGCAGGCCGTTCCGCAGTCGGGGTCGCGTTGTCGGCTAGCGGTGCAAAAGAGTTCGAGAGTGGCTGAGCATCCTCATTCGTGTCTGGGTCGAAGAGAGGGAGAGAAACCCTTCTCCTCTTTCCTTTTACTACCGAAGCCCGAGAGACTTCAACATGAACAGAGTGGCAGGCTGGGTGGCTCCAAAGCAGCTAGCCGCTCTTGGTTCAGTCTGTCGCTGGAGAAGGTCACTGATGAGGCTTCCAATGGATGAAAGTTCGGACTTAATGAGTCAGTTCTCCCGTTTGTTTGATAATTCTGTGTGATTACTGCTGATTTTCATAAAACCAAGGAGTTGCATTGAGGAGACCTACACAGTCCCTCTGTTCATGTGTGCAAACTGAGACGTCACTCATCAGACTTTGACAAAATGATGCATCACACTGACAGATACCTACATTTCAAATTAAGGTGACACATTTAATGCTGATTGGCCACAAGAGGCATCGTTTGTGTCCCATTTACTGTTGCCTAGTGGATTCCTGGAAGAAGTTAATAGAGCATTCATTCAAATAGCATTGGCACTGAGTATTTTGCCGCTTAATGACATTAACTGCTTTGCTCTAATTGGATGTCTGAAACCATGGGTTGTTGATCACTTTTCTTTTTTCTCTCTTTTACTGCCATCTTTTGTTCTTATGCACACATACAACACACACACCCTGTATTATGACATACATGTAAAGTCCTTTAGAAAGCCTTTAGTTCTTAATTGACGCATTGGTTGATTTGATTTTTTTGATTTTTATTATTATTTTATACTGTATATTCAAGAGAACAGCAGATAAAAATAGTTTTCAACAACATCTGTACTCCCTATAGCAACTTTGTTTACCTGCACCTCAAAGAGAATACAAAGCTTGTTTTTTGTCTGTGAATTGACACGACAGTGCACAAAAATGAATGAAATGTAGCAGGGTAAATGATAGTGTTACACACACTTGACTGTCTTTATATCCGGAGAAAGAAGGGGTAAATTATTCCCTCTGAAGCTGAGTATGCCTTAACAGAAAGAAGAGGAGAAAGTTAATTGGCCGTCTCCTGGCCAACTGGGATCTCTATTCACTTTAACATGCAAAAGAACCACTAATTATAGGACACAATGCACTGCTATCTCCTGGCTCCCAGCATACTTTGCAGGTCAGACAATCAGATGCTCCCTGTAAAATCAAAGAAAAACATCACGGAGGAGAGGCTGTAATTCGCCTTCACTCTGCAATGACATGGAAGTCTGGATGTTTGAAAACAGGCTGAGTGATACTATGAAACTGAAAGAGAGCAACCTTGTCTCCTAAAAAATGCATTCATATACGAATAATCATAAGTAAATATCTTTTTTGGGGGAAATGTACAAAAGGTTAAAAAAGGCAATAAATCGTAATATTGACTCACAATACTTGTAGAATCGCAATACTTAAAAATCGTATTACATATTGAATCGGCACCAAAGTATCGTGGTAGTATCAAATCGGGAGATTGGTGTATCGTCCCAGCCAGTAAACACTGTTAGCTCTGTTGCCGTTGTTTGCACTGGTCACGCTGTTAGCACTGTTAGCTACTAGCCGCCGGCTCAGCCGACTCCATGTTAAGAGCCGTGTGGAGGCAACAGATATGCCCTTAATTCAGTAGTAAGCACCTTTAAATACATAAATGAATTAATTAAACATCAAGACAGCGTCCACCAAGCAGACATCTAATCAAAGTTGTGGAATAAAGTTTGAGCTTGAAAACTGAATCTTCAGAAGTGGACAGTGGACAAATAGGTATAAGGATTATGGGTCTTTGAGTATGTAAGAAAAAAACAAAACAGTCAAGGTCAGAGAGGGATAAGGCTGGGTGAGTTTTTTGTTTACCTCACCTGTTTCCAGAATAAATTGAATATTTATGAAAGAGTAAGCACCAAAGTTAAGAGATGTCACCCTATTTCAGACAGGGAGTTACAGTGAATGTCATACTATTAAAGGGCCATCACATCTGAATGCACAGAATATAATGTTACTGAATTACAACACATGCTCTCTTAACTGTTTGACAAACACCTGCACATTCGTCCAAAACCTGCATTCTGTATTTATAGACGAAGCCGCCATTAGATGAGTATGTATTTAAAAAGGATTAAAGTCAAACTGAAGGCTTTTACAAGAACACCTAAGTGTAATGTTCGTGTTTTCAACAGCTGCCGTCACTACGAGCGACCACGACGCATTCGGATGAGAGTCACCAGTTAACACAGTTAGCAGACACTTTGTACGTGTTCTGTTTGTTAATGGCGACCGATTAATGATGTTTACTTTGTGGTCATTAGGTTGCCCTAGTTAGAGCAACTAACGTTATACTTCACAATCACGCCACAGTTAGTGGATTGAGTTCATTTATTCTGTGGAACCACCGCAGCCCCAAGAAAGTGCCTTTAGCCCACTAACGTCGTTAGCTACGCTAGCTAAGCAGACAAGTTTCACCCAGTTAGGCTAACGTTCGTGTGCTGAGAACTGCTCAGGTTCTTCCCAAACTCCTAGACATCGTTATCAAAAGTAACGTTACATAGAAAGTAAAGGTAAAAGTAGAAAATTGCATTTAAAAGTGTGCAAATTGTAGGGAGATGCCATCGCAGTAATGGCGACTTGGGTTGCTTCCGGTATTTCCCCGGATTTGTGTATACTGTGTGCAGATCAATTGAACCACAGTGTCTAAATGATTTATAGAAATGATTCATTAGCCCACAGTTTTTCGGGAAAGTGGATATAATGTAAAAATACATCACATTAAACTATAGTTTCTGCATGACGCAACAGTGATTTTCAACCTCTCATGTTGCCTTTAGGATGTCAAGGTCAAGCGAGGAGCGAGGAACAATCAAATAAGGGAACTGAGAAGCAGCCCTTGACAACTGAGCAAGCTCCATCCACTGGGGAAGACTGTATGATGCTGTTGAAAGCTCCAGAAAAAGCTAGTAGGTGGACCTTGAGTTGGTCAAATTACAGTTTCCAAGGACGAAAATGAGCAGTCACGCTCAACCATGCGTATTTCTTATTCGTATGAATAATATATAATATACATTGATATATATTCATTAGAAAGTAATTAATCCTAACTTTCTGACAGCATTCAGGAAAAAAAAAATTTCACCTCTGAGTTTTTGGAGATAATGGATGACGTCTCCATTTTATAATTAGCTGTAAAAGAGTTTCATCTTCGCCAAAGTTTGAAAGCATAAACTTCACAGAGAAAGGTCACGGATTCGCTCTTGACCTCTGTTAATCACAGACTTCCTAATGATCAGGACTAAAACAAAGTCTGTTCGAAGACACTAAAGCATGACTGTGGTAGTTTCTGCTTCTGTACTTTGGCAGTCATGAGGTAATGTTTTCTTTTAATCTTAATGAATCTATTAGCGAGAACAATATGACAGAAAAATGTTGTTAATGAGCCCATGAAGAGCTGCCACTTGTGGGTCCTGAGAGATGGTTGAAAAGACGAATCCATCAGGTGAACCGTGAGTGTTTGTCTGCATTTCCAATGCAAGGCTGAACTTTTCTGATGTTGAATCCACCCTTGAATTCCTGGTATTTGTCCATTAAACCTCATTCAATTTGTTCCATCTCTTTGAAAAAGCAGTTTGGCTCTATTCTATGGGTATTTACAGTAAGATGCATTACGTAACTGGCTTTAGCTGGAAATGATAGAGGATGAGAATCAAATTTGATGCATAATTATGTATAATTTATAAACTGCTATGATATTCACTTTGATACCCCCAGACATTCTGCAACCCAATGCAAACTACTGAGACACACACACACACACACATACACACACACAGTTATATATTCTGTACTGGAAACTGGAACAAGCCTTTAGAGTATTGGTATTTCAATGTTTTTTGTTTGCTTTTTCACAAACAGTACATATATAACAAAGTACTGAAATAGCAGCTCATAAAAATGAGCAGATCGCAAAAATTTAAAAATGTACACAGTTTAAATAACTTAATGAAGTGTTAAGAAATATTTTGTTCATGAAGTGTTAAGAAATATTTTGTTCATGTTTCTACATTTAGAAATCTTTTGGATCAATATGTTTTGTGTTTTTATTTAGTAAAATGTTATGAAAAAACATGTCTGATTTTTGTATTTCTTTGTTTATGAGACCATTTCAAGACATGTATCAATTATTATGGTTTATTGACTTACATAACCTTGTAGCTTAGGTTGTACAGATTTTAGGGATAGGAGGCATTTGAAGATACAAGAACATGTAAGAAATGAAATCACAATAAGCAAAAATACCGATGTAGGCACTGGCGGACCATTTCTATTGCAGAGTTCAAAGGGTTAAATAACTTCTACATTTTCAAGAACCCCGAACGACATCGTGTTTTTTACCAATCATTAGAAAAGTCTATTTGAGCACATTCATTCATAAGGACGATACCTGTATATCCAGGGCTCAACATTAACCATAGCCTGATGGCCCGGGGCCACAAAAAGTTACTCTGTGGCCACCAAATATCCCCTGTAGGTGGCCTCCTGTGGCCACCAAGTGTTATTTTTATGAACAGTATACACGCAGAGGCCAGTTTATTAGGTACACCCAGCTATGTCCAATCCATTTAGATCAATGACAGTAGACTAAAAAACAGAAACGCCTCTCAGTATAATGTAATTCAACAGCATCATTAACTACATCCTCAAAAATCACTATAAATCAACACCTCTTTAAAACAGTTTAAATAAACACTGTAACCTTCATGAAGGTAGGATTTAATATTGTAATTGTATTAGACTGCATTAGTTTTACTCAGCTGTATCTTATAAACTTTAAACCGAGTGAATATTTGAGACACACCGGTCAAGTTGGGTTAAATGTGGGTTTAACGCATGTTTAGTAGACCTTCCACATACATCTGTTCCTCCTGTATTAGACCGCAATACGGTTCAGCTTCCAGACAGGACCGTAATATTGCAGGTCAGCATGGTTACCCCCCAGCTCGGAGGGTGGAGCTGAAATGCATATCATAACCACACAGCATGACACGACTACCCACCCCCGGTCTACAGAAAAGAGCCATGCTTGTAGGCTGTGCACCTTTCCAGTGTAAGTGCTTTGTCTCATTTATTTTGATGGTTGGACTTTTACTTCCTCAGTTCAGCCCGGTAATTGCATTTGGACTCTAGTAGCTCTGTAGCTAGTGTAGCGTGAGTTGGCGCCAAGGTTTGGGCCCTTGATGCAAGCTCAGTTTGAGTAAAATTACAGTCTTCAGCCACCTGAGTCTGCTCCAAATGTCAGCAATTCACTGGCTCATGGAAAAGGGTGGTGGGGGGGAGGAGAGCAGAGTTAAATGTCAAGTAATCCTTTGAAACTAATTGCCTTCAGTGTCTTTTGAGAAGCCACTGTGGGCTGAGGCTGATTAGAAAAGGTAGCTCCATGAATCTGACCACCTGATGAGCAGACGGGTATTGTTGCACTTTTATGGGAAAATCTCTGAGTGGTCTAACAAGAATGTAGCTGTGAAGGGCTAACCGCGGTGCTCCTTTAGCGTTACAGCACATTTAGTTTAATAGCTGCCTGGTTTTGTTGCACACAATTTTAGTAATATTCATTTATTCCCACAGTAGAGCTTTTGTGTCATGCCCTCTGCAGTGTACAATGTCAGCCTGACCTCGCTGGTAATTTACACTCCTCTGTACAAAAACAAACGTAATGTTTTTCACCCGATGTGAATAAAAAGGAAGTGGGCTGTGTACACTCAATCCGGAGTAAATTTACAATATATATTTGTTGGAAAATATTTTCAGCTGTGGATTGTTAGCTGTGGTTGAGTATTGACAGCAGCAGGAGTGGGATTTAACCGAAATAAACTACAATGCCCATGCTCATTGTATAAATGAACATGTCACCCAGTGTGGCTCATTTAGGCTTGTTTACGTTGTGTTTTTTTTTAATATAATTTTTGGACAACAATGGCACTGAGGAGTAGGGTTTGTCAACGAATATTCTAAATTTAAATATATAATCAAATAGACAAAAACAGATATTCAGTTATGAAAATTAATATTTGATTGTGCAAAAAAAAGCAGCACTACCGCGGCTGTCTTCCTTGCGTGCACCGAATGCACCACATGACGGGAGACACACAACGATACTTTCATTAATTGAAAATGAAATATTACGTTAAGTCAAGCTGAACGTTAACTGTTACGTTACGTCATGTAAACAAACCACGTACCTCATCAGCTGTGCGCTCGAGATCAGACTGGAGACGTAACCACTTAAAAGATGGGTGAGTAGTACTTGCTATCTTCCTACATTTGTACTTTTTAAACAGAAAAGTCACGTTTTATATTGTGACATTTACTGGAAATGACTTACAACATAGCCAACAGCAAGTAATCTCCCTCCAGCCAGCAGCCAGCTGCCACCTTATTTAGGTTTTGTAGTGAAATGAGGAGGTATCGTTTACATAACTCCTCATTTCAACTTCACAAATCAGCTGTTCCTCGTCCATTTCAGGCTTTCGAAGCGAGCAATAGGAATAAATAGAAACAGGGCGTCCGACAAAAGTTCAGCTCAAACGGCGCACCACGCCGCGCAGTGCTACATCGCTCGCGGTCAGTTAGGATACGGCTTCATGGACACGATGTGCCAAAAAGTAGATATTTGAATAGTTCAAACCATACTGTTTTTCTAGAAGGAATAATCGAACGTCATTCATGGCCAATTTTGAGAGCCCTGGAGGAGTAAGCTTGTTGTTTTGGGGATTTTAATTTGAATTATTGACAATAGGAAAAAATTTTGAATATAACTAGACTTATTCTTTAACCCTAAAAAAGCTGAAAACTGAAGAAAATATGAGCAGCAGAATCTTTTTGTACTTTACACTGTGAAAATGTGTGCTTTACATTTAAAAATAAAAAAAAGACAAATTTCCCTAAGAGATATTTTAGTGTTATATTAAACTTGAATTGAACAATTAAGAGACTTTTGTTATCAAGTCAAGTTTACTTTAGAATACAAAACGTATTGAAGTGATTGACGTGGTCAAAACATTTGGAACAAAACCAATTTCATGTTTTTTTTTTTAAAAATAACTTTGCTTAAAATTCAATTAATTAGAGATAGAAATATCACCATCTTCTATACAGCTGTTTCTAAGTAACCGTAACCTGGTTATGATTTCGAATAGCAAGTTTAGGGTTGATTTATAAAAACAGAAATCTCTGTTTTTTTATTTTCCTAAATCATATTTTTGGTGTGCAATTTAGAGAATATCAATCAAACTGGTGTTTTTGAGAAGACATCCTTTTTTTTTTTTCATAAATCATGTTTTTTTTATTGTGCACTCAAGGGAATATCAATAGTGTCGGTTTATAAGAATGACTTTGATCTGTTTTTTTGCAAATTAACTCAAATTAACTCAAACTCAAATGCAGTACATACATACAATTACTGGATACATCTATGATGAAATGGTGGGATATCACATCTCAATATTGTGATAATACAGTATCTACCATTAAAGTATGATATATATAGTCAAAAAAATTGATGTCACCTAACCAGCCTTAGTTTCACTGATGAAGACTATGAAACCAAAACATGAAGACTGTACTTGCAATTTCTCTAAAACACACATCCTACTCACTATAGGAAACTGTGGATGTGCCATGAGTCATTTCATGAGTCATTTTAACATACTGTCATCAACATGCCTACTGTATGTTACTTGCTGATATGTGGTGCTTACTGTACATCATGTGATTATATAATGAGTTGTTATTCTCCTCATTACTCGTTACGTGATGTTTGAAAACATATGACAACAACAACTATAAAAGTGAATTACTGTACATAAAAGCAATCAGGTCGAACTATACAAACAGAGAAGAGAGTTCAGCAGAAAACCAATATAAAGTGCAGAACTTCTGTTAAAGACACATTTTAGAAGCAGAACTTGAGTAACTTTACCGACGTTTTCTAAATAAGATAAATCAATGAATTTGAATTCTGAGAACCACACACCACTTATTTGCAAATGATAAACCTCCACTTGAGCCTATACGATGTCAAATTAAGGCGCGAGCTTCAGAGGAAGTGAACATGACTCACTAATTAGACAGTGACAAAAGTGCAAAGCTGCAGCCTGTTTTGGTTTCTCACATGGATCTGAAATGAATACCAATTTAGGCCCTCGCATGCAAATGCAAACCGCACTGAAATACAAGAGATTGCTTTTTCATCTGGCCATCTTCATCTCAATAGAGGAAATGATTTATTTTTGTGCAAATAAATTCATTCACTGAGAGCTTAATTAAACCAGTGATTCATGATTTGGGTTAAGCCCAACTCTCCGAAGCTTTCAGAAGAATCTCATTTTCTAGCACAACATTGATTCTTTTTTATTTCTTCAAATACCCCACCCTTTTCACTCAACTGATTAGTTTAGTGCACGTCTGACTCATGATTTCCTGTCTTGACTGAATACAGAATTCACAAATACGGAATGGGAATTAAATATCCCCCCAACTGCACTAATCACAGGAAGTACAAATCAGTACAAGGTAGCAGTGCAGTCCTGTCTAAAGCAAGCTGCAAAACACACACACACAAAAGAACAGGAGTTCTTAATTTTGTTTTATGATGGAGCATTAGAAGAAACTGCCTTGCCGTTGTCCTGGATCTTTGGTGTTGAAGTGCAAGTTTAAGGAGGTTAAATTGTATTTTGCTGATACAAGATGAAATAGGAGTTGAAAGAAAGAAAGAAGGAAATAAAGGCACTTTATTGATCCCTGAGGAGATATTACATTTTTTTAAACTTGGTGTTAAGGTTTAGAACAACTGTTCTAGCAACCCTGTCTCCTAGATATTATACAGTATTTACTTATTACACGGCTTTGTTGAATACTCGATTCTGATAGGTCAATCCCAGCGTTCTGCGGTCTGTTATTTCATTATAGCAGACCGTTGCTATGGGCGCAGTTCTGATGTCGGAGTCTGGCGAACCATTTTTGTGTCAAATTATTGATTTCTTGTAAATTCTTGAGCAAAAAAGGTTATAAAACGTCCAAAAAACTTTCTGAAAATTCCTGTGCAACATTATCCAAGTTTCTTGTATCCATTTGTGAGCTCATGGAAATCAAAACACAACTAGTTTCCCTGAACTATTGCTAAACAAAGATTATCCCCCCCTGAAGGAATTTGTTGCGCTTGTGTGTGTGCGATTACCCATAGACCGGTTGTCAATTCAAAGCACGAGTCAGTACAACAAATTCATTGCCTATGGCATTTGATAGAAAACCTTTTTACTATATAATATTCTCTTTACGAGGATCAGATCTCCATCGCTTTCATTTAAGTAACAAAGTATAAAAACAGTGTTAGAAACGCTTTAGCTTCAACGAAACACTTTGCCCTTTTTTTTTTATCAAGTGCATAAGCATTGATATTTTTAATAGACTGCTGTATTTTGGTGACATTTTTCAGGTTCACCACCTCTCTAAAGAGCTGCTGTTAGCTTAAACGTGCATTTGACGTTCCATACACTGTTGATGCTGGAGATAAAGAGAGGCTGTTCAATACTGCCCAAACCTTCCTGGCCTCCCATAACAGAACTAACACCGACATTGCTCTCTCCATACAAAACACTATAGAACATAATACTAATAAAACCTAAATCTAAATATAGATAAACATCAAATTATGCAGAATATTCAGCTGTTATACGGACCTTATCTGGATTAGACTAGCAAGTGTACGGTATTTTGTCGGAAAACAAATAGACTATGTTGTCAATTAACATTTTACTTACGCGTTCAGTATCAATATTTTGGCCCCTTGCTTTTAATTAAGAACATTCCATCAATATTTTAATAAAAAACATTACCTGGGCGACATTACATTTCTACAAAATATATTTGACGTTGCAATTTAGTTGTAATCATTTCTAGGAGACCGGGTTTGTTAAAGGAAACATTAATATTGATTTGGGACTCGGCATCTGCAGATACTCAGAAAGAGAGGAATAAACTTCATTGACACACCTCTAACAAAGCACTGCTAAATACAAGACGAACAAATCCAAGTATCCGTTATCTGTGCCTCCAGCTACTGAGCGGTATTCATTGACCCCCGTGGCTGCAGAGGATGCCAGATAGCTCGTCTCTCTTGGTGCTTAGGGGAGGAACAGTGATTGAGTTACACTCACAGCTTCACCATCTGGAAGGGCTCTTCAGACAGGCGAACGGCATCTCCCAGAAGACAGCCCTCTCCCTGCTGCTGCAGACCTTGAACCACTTCTACATGTCTTTGTGGGGGAGGATATTCCCCTGCACTGAAGGCAACAGCCATCCTGCACACAATCATATAACAGAATGAAGACACTGAGCTCGCCCAGGGTCGTGTCAGGAAGCTGGTCCTCCTGGTGCAGAAGCCATTCCCTGTGTGCGCAGTAACAACACAGCACAGTAGGTGATGGAGACCTCCAACAACGTCTATTCACCAGCTGGTGAAGTGTCAAGGCAGCACCAAGTGCTCTGAAGTTGTTAATCCATCCAACCCTCACCTGACACCATCCAATCTGCACCTCTCAACAATACACATCTGCTCCCCAAAACAAAACAAAACCTGTGTCCAATCTGAGATCATCGTCTGTGAGACACATACACACTTACGGCTCCCAAGAGTTTGATATTGCAGAAGCCATGCTAGGTATGTGGGGCCATATCGATATTTCTGAGACATTCAATTGTATTGCAGTTCAAATGTGACCTCACCAATGTGTGATGTTTTTAAACAACTGTGCGAAATGTTGATACCAGCAAAAGTAGCAAGGTTAGCTGAAGTTAACAAAGACGGATTCAATTAGAATGTTCTAAAAAAAAATTCTGTCTTTTTTTCCCCTCCATTTTCAGTTGAGAGATCCAATAATATAGATTTTTTTATTAATTAACATGATCATAGCTTTATAAACGACAATCATTTTGTTCCGTAATTCCATGGTTAAACCTGCAGTAGGCAGAATATTTTTGGCATCATTGGGCAAAAATTCCAAAATAACCTTTCAGCATATTGTAATTCAAGTGCTCAGAGAGATAACTAGACTAGACTAGTTCCTATTGGCTGTTCATACAACGGAGGCAGCTGTCTAACACTAACGAACTCCGATCAAACGGTCAAACTAGGCAGCGCTGATCAAATATGAATCAACACTCTGTTACTGTAATGCCTATTTCTCGCCTCAAATGTTTTCAGAAACATCTTGTAGTGTACTGTTTAGCTGTAAAATGAAAAAGTTTGCTCCGTCTGGTGGGCGGTGCTTGGTGTTTCCTAAACTGATCTCAACATGGCTGCCAGATCACAAACCTTTTCATTTTAAAGCTAAACAGTACACTACAAGATGTTTCTGAAAACATTTCATGCGAGAAATAGGCATTACAGTAACAGAATATTGATTCATATTTGATCAGCGCTGCCTAGTTTTCTAGTTTACAAGTGATTGACAGCTGCTCATAGACGGCAGGCTCCAGCTCGGCTCTGATTGGTTGTTTTCCTCCGGTCTGTGAAATCTTGCAGATGTCATTAGGAGCACCGGAGGACACCGGAGGACACCGGAGGACACAGAGACACATGATTTTTTTCAGATTACCTGTCTCATGTACTACTTTCAGGATATAGTGACAGTCTTATAAAAATAACTTTTTTAACCATATTTGCTCCATTTCAACCCACTGCAGCTTTACAGTTATGAATAAATCAATGAATTTACAAATTATTTGTAAAAACAATTGAGTTTTGCACTACTTGGACTGCATTTAACATGTGTGGTGTTAATCAGTATAGAGTACATTTTTAGGGGACAATGACGTTTAAGTGGCAAGTTCACTTGCAATCGCCAATATGTATTTCATTCATAAACTGTTAAGTGTTTAGTGTTTGAGACAAGCTTTTTTCAACATGTTTTGTCTTTCATCTGGCTGTTATGACTATGTCCTGTTTCTTAAAATAATTCTCACAATGACGGCGGAGGAATTTTATCACCTTGCACTATGTGTACTGTATATTATCAGACACCTCAGGGCTGTTAAACTAATTTTAAATACGGTCACGTGTATTCCAGGGAAAAAGGTTGGTGGTGCAAACAAACACCTTTCCATTCCAAAAACTGAAAACAGGTAAAGGAAAAAGTTCAAGCAGGAAGGGAACCCAGAGCAATATAGAGTACTACCGCTGCTAGATTAATACTTTTTGCTGAAGAGACTGACAGCAAGTCACAAGGGGACCTCATTTACCGGAGGCCGAGCACCGGTAATATTTTACTGTGCCCTGGGCTGTTGGACGTTTGCATTAAATATCATGTTGACTAGACATTTGTGTGTCTCCAGCCACTATTAGGAATGCAGTGCTAATGCTAGCTTGACTGTCCACTTTTTATATTAAAGATTTTAACAGCATGTGTAATTTCTGTTTCAGTGCTGACCTCTATCTCACCATCATCATCCTTCAGCTGGATTGACAACAAATCAATGTAGACACACAGCGTGAGCCCTCCTGCAGCACATGCCTGCTGGGAAAGTTTTGTTTATTGTTCATATTTCCAAATTGATTTGCAGACAAAATAGTAGATAAATATGATGCTGTGTCCGGTCCCTCTGGCACTGGACACATTGTATGTTCTGTCCTAATATTGTTGAAAGAAAAATATATGCAAATTTTGTGGGGAAATTGGAAAGTAACTGTATTTTAATGGGCAACTGCACAGACATAAAACAATAAATTATTCGATACTGTTGGAGGTAGAAGCATTTTACCTCCACCTTAGTAGGAAACGCACCCACTGGGTATTGATCTTTTGTTTAATTTTTAAATCACTGCTGACTAAATGAGCAAGTACTCCATGTTCTCAACTCATATACCCTCTTAATCACCTTCCTCGGGCGGGTGTGCTACTGTAATTTCCTGTTCTGGATGAGACTGGTGGGCAGCCAGTGCTGTCCGGGCCAAAGCAATCTGCATACTGGAAAGCATGGGGAAAGGGTGATTGGATTACCATTTGGCTACCGAAGAAAAAATCCTTCACAACCAATATAGCAATGTAGATCGACCACATCTGGGGACGATCTAGATAAATACCTGTCGCATGAAAAGCCAGGTGTGAATGGAGCTGTAATCCATCTGACAGACCATAAAAGATGTACGATTCCTCGAAAATGGGCTTTTGCTGCAGGAATTTTTAAACCCCAGACCCTGAATTGTCTCGTCGAGTGTAAGGAGAGTGCCTATTCTCTAGCACTATTAATCAAAGTAGTTTATCTAACGAATTATCTATAAAGTGGATGATACGCCCATCTTAAAAATACGATTTAAGGAGAGGCGATAAATGCACTAATTGCAATTTATTTTCGTGTGCTGGTGTGCAACATTTCTAAGATTACGAAGCAAGTCGACACTGTGACAGCACTGAGTCTTTTCACACACTCAATGCCACTGCAAATACCAGCATCAAATGACAATGGGCCTCAATCATCAATCGTTCTTGAGAAGAAATTCATATCTTCTTAAAACCCACTTGAGCAGTTTACACGAAGATTCTGACATTCACCACGTCATACTAGCTTGTCAAGAAGCTAGCTCCAAACTCGCGGTAAATTTTGGCGAGGAAAAACTGGCATGGACATTTTCAAAGGGGTCCCTTGACCTCTGACCTTAAGATATGTGAATGAAAATGGGTTCTATGGGTACCCACGAGTCTCCCCTTTACAGACATGCCCACTTTATGATAATCACATGCAGTTTGGGGCAAGTCATAGTCAAGTCAGCACACTGACACACTGACAGCTGTTGTTGCCTGTTGGGCTTGAGTTTGCCATGTTATTATTTGAGCATATTTTTTAAATGCAGTACCTGTGAGGGTTTCTGGACAATATTTGTCATTGTTTTGTGTTGTTAATTGATTTCCAATAATAAATATATACATACATTTGCACAAAGCAGTATATTTACCCAATCCTACGTTGATAAGAGTTTTAAATACTTGACAAATCTCCCTTAGAGGTACATTTTGAACAGATAAAAATTGTGTGATTAATTTGCGTTTAATCATGATTAACTATGGACATGCAATTAATCGCGATGAAATATTTTTTTATCAATTGACAGCCCAACTTTTCTTATTTGGGATTTGTTCTTGGGTAAAACTAGAATCTACACACACTCAGGAGCATACTTGCGCACAGTTGAGTGCAGTTTGTGCAAAATAATTGGTTATTCGGTTTTCTTCAATTCTACTGTTGTATAATATTATAGGATTTAAATTACAATAATATTTTTTTATTTATAATATTTTTTATAATTATTTTCATTATTCTACAAAGCATTATGGTCTTAAATAAACACTACACTAACATTTCAATTCACATCAATTATATTAATTGGGTACCATGCCATCCATTTTCAAACCTTTTTTTTTTTTTTTACTTTATGAGTTGTGCGCCCTTCTCTGGATCAGAAGAAAAGGCTGCTTTCAGCCTCTTGAATGTGAAGATTTGTTGTTTCTTTGTTTTTTTTGATAGTAAGTTATTAGTCAACAGTAGTAGAATATCTTCGGGTTTTCTACTGTTGGTCGGATAAAACAATACAAAGTCACCCTGGGCTTTAGGAAATTGTGATCGGATCATTTTCTGATTATAAATCGATTCATTCAAGAAAAGAATAAATAATTTAAAAAAATATTGGATTCAGCCATAGTTGAAGGCTCCGTAAGCTAATGAAGTGGACATTTGAATTTAGTTTCTTGTGTAATACTGCTCTTAAAGTTCAAGAGTGGACTGCCTTGCTCACAATTATTTGTCATTTAAAGAATAAATAAATAAAATGGAAATAATTTTCACTTATTGGGCATTTTTTTAACCATGTACTGAATTTTATGAAGGCAGCTGGCCCCAGTTGAGTCACTGACTTAATATATATTCTAATATCTTTCATTCCTGTCAAACACAACGGTAGATTTGTGGAGGCACTAACATAAAGCTATGTTGTGCATTTGGACTCCTCTCTGAGCCATTGCACTGGAGGAATGAATTCAAGGAGGAGGAAAACTACATAATATAAATAATAAAGTGCTCTAATTGAATAATAAATAATAAGCAAGAAATTATCATAAATATGTTGGGAAAATAAATTTACTGGGGGAAAATATTGCTGACGTAAGATGCTACATGTCCACAGCACACTTTTGTTTGATTTCACTCTGGAACATTTTACTGCCTATCAAAAAGGTGCCAAATAGGCCAAAGTGCCCGTCGTGAATCTCCTTCTAAAGTATGAACAAATGGCCCCATAACAATCTGGAGGCAAATCTATTTAACTGCATTGTTGGGAGAAAGTTTGTTCACCTGTAGAGGTTTTAAACAAAAGCTATATCTTGAGCATTTAATGGTTTTGGAGTAGGGGTGTAACAATTCATCTACTACATCGATGTATCGATTTATATTCCTACGATCCAACTACATCGATAGGTACTCGGCAAGTTGTCCTTCATGGGGGACGTATATCGATATAAAGTCGATTTAAAAGGTAAATAGTCGATTGTAACAATACTAAGAATTTGTACTTTTATTTAAGCACGACAAACTTTATATGGATGTATTTTTTAGCACTTTTAATAGTAATGAAATGCTAAACGTTACTCTGGTTCATTCTCCCTGTGTGTAACATCATCGACATGAGCCAGCAGAGCCAATCTCAGAAAGACGACAACAAAACGAAGCATGGCTGATGGCGAGGAAGAGCCAGACGAGCGAGAGATTTTCAAGCCGCGATTGAGGTCCAGCGTATGGAAACATTTTTGGCTTTTGCAAAAAGGGAGACGTCCTTGATAAATTGCTCACTGTTTGCAGAATAAGCAGAGGACAGATAAAATTCAACAGCAACGTGACCAATCTTTCCACACACCTACTGAGACGCCATGGGATTGTCAACACCGAACACCTAGGTAAATCTAGCAGCGTTCCCGCAGCAGCGGCGGCACCAGCTAGCTCTGCAAAAGCCTCAAGCCTCGGCAACATTTTTGGTAAGAAATTTGGCCAAAACTCACCTAGGGCTAAAGACATATATTTGCCATTAATCGTTGTGTTTACTTGTTTATATCCATAACTAATTTATCCCTGATTCCCTTACAAGAAAAACTTCATTAGGCGTTCGGCCAAACACCTCTAAATGTAAGCTCTGTTAGTGTTCGTTCACCTGCAGAGCTCAGAGTGGCTTTAGGTAAAGAGTTGCTACAAATTGTTTTGAAATGAAATCTCCAAATTAAAAGGTTTTATTGACCTGATTTCACTGCATCATAAAACAGCACAGGATTACAACAGAAAATGTGACACACTCATTTCTGAACCAAGATACTGGGACACTGCAGTGGGCAACAAGTACGTACAGCTGGGTTGATTGTTGGGTGGTAGATTAATTGAGTCCCTGGCGTAATTACTCAGACAGGACAGCGGGCAGACACAGATCCTCAGCATCTCTGATTATGTGGTGTTTGTGCTGTGAAAGGGGTCATTAGTCACTCTCACCACGGCAGCTGGACGTCTTCCCAAAATACTGTGTCTGTGTGTGTGTGTGTGTGTGTGTGTGTGTGTGTGTGTGTGTGTGTGTGTGTGTGTGTGTGTGTGTGTGTGTGTGTGTGTGTGTGTGCGTGGGGAAGAGAGAGAATTGAGAGAGAGATGGAAACAGGAACATTGAGACCACACTGAGGGGCGAATTGACAAAAGGATTGCGCGGCTTTTGCGGCCGCTAAACCTGCACAAATAAGACAAAAAGAAACCGTGTAATTCTCAAAGCACCCGCAAAGGATGAAATGAGCCCAAAACTGTGCTGCCAAGCAACTAGCGTCCTGGTGCTCCTGTGCTACTTGCACATATTTAAATCACGTAATATGCATACATTTGGCGCAAAATTGCCCCCTTTCTATGCAGTTCACAAAGATCAGCGCTAATTAGGGATGCACTGATACCGATACCGGATCAGGTTTCGGTGACAATGGGGCCGATCTATTAAATTCAATTCGTATACTATATACATGAATTTATATTCCTGTTTAAGTTTTGACCAATTTGTTGCTGCATAAAAAGGTTTACATTTGAAATGTATTTCCTTATAATTTTGAAGATTCTTTACCAAGTTGCTGGTATACAATTTATAATTCTAATTATAAATAACAATTCACTAAATTCAGTGAATTTAACTTTAGTTTTACAAAGTTAGGAAAGCAATGTTTAAATCAAGCCTCATGTTTCTTTACATATAAGGGAATGATCCCAGTATCGGATCAGTATTCGGTATCGGGCGATACCCAAAGCCCAGGTATCGCTATTGGTATCGGGACTCCAGTGATCATGGCATATTAAATCTCAAATATTCCCTGCCTAAAATCTTGAGGAATACCTCTGCACTTCGTCGCTCAGAACCTGTAGCTCACGGTCTGAAAATGTATTTTTCTCTCTGCCATAGTTTTGCCTATTCTTGGCGCAAAGGCAACATTAATACTTTGTCACATAATCTTGGCGGTTAACGGTTAATAATCGGTTAACGAGGGTCAGTTATCGTTTTAAAATAATTCAAAATTAGCATCCCTAATCATTAGCGCAATATCTTTTGTGAATCGGACCTTGAGACGGGGCAGATAGTGGTTGCAAAGGATTCGCAATTCATGGTGCTATCTGCAACCGGCATTCATTCTTTGAGAATTCACCCATGAGAGCACAGAACAATGTAAAAAATAGTTGCTCGATGATACAGCGTCCCAAATAGAGGCCGTCTTCCGACTTCCACAGCCTAGAGGTGTTACATTTTTTAGTTTAAAGACATGCTAGATAATGAAAAAAACAAACATTAAGATTTTATACTTTTCTTTTTTTTGTATATAGAGTACCAATCTTTTTGCTTACTGCATTCTTTCTCGCCTCACTCTAAAATATAATTTGAATGTTTATATTAAGCCACGTTTTCCATCGTTGTCATATTTATTTGTATTGCTTCAGCCCCAAAGTCCTGTCTCTGCTCTCGGTTGGCACGCTGCCCGAGACAGACTTGGCATGGTCCTATCCAATTTGGTGCTTTGCTAAGATAGATATGTTTGCTTTTCTTGCTGCTGACAGACCTCTCACCTCAAAATAAATGTATGAAACAGCTGAACTTTCTTTTCTCAAGTTAGTTATGAAGTTGCAGAGTAGGTTCATCCAGGAAGATCACCTTTTTCCCAGCACCCATCACACACGTATTTTGTTTCTTTGGTCAACAAGTCCTCCACATTTAAGTGTCTAGAACGTCGCACAGAAGCATTTTCTGATCTAACGCCCCTATAAACTAAACTTGCACGGCAGCTGGATTCTCGCGATATCACGAAATCACACAAAAATACATCTTGTCGAAAAGCCTCCCGCGAGGAGCTACTGGCAGCTACGTGCGTGGTTTAGGTGTGTGTGTGACGACACAGAGAGGTGACTGTTCGTTCAAAACAACAATGGCGGCTCCTAAAGAGATTAGCATTGATGCTGCAGTAGCATCAGTTATACCAGCACTGGAGAGTATTTCTTCATTGAAAGAAGCGCAAAGAACGGCACTGAAGGCTTCTCTTGATGGAGAAGATATTTTATCTCTTCTCCTGTTAGCCTGTGCTAGACGGTGATAGACAGGCGGTTCATCCAATCACCCGCCAAGTATTTTTTGAAAGTGTCCGCCTATTTCCAATGTCAAGTTTCCAATGACGGCTTCTCACATGGTTCTGTGTAACAAATCATCTGGCGCCTCTGGTTTCCTATTGGCAGGACGACATGATTTGTCTGCATTTCCCAAAACCGTCGCAAATCACAGTTGAATATTTGTATGATGTGACAATGCTCTGGTTAAGGTTTGATTAGGTTTAGGCACAAAAACACCTTGTTCGGTGTAGGAAAAGATGTGAAGATCATGGTTTTGGTTAAAATGGGTACTTTGTTAATAATAATAATAATCAATTGGTTATGGTTCAGGAACAATTGTTTTGGGGCACTTGCTGAAACTATTGATGCTGTCTTCTTTCCATGGATCTCTCTAAACCATTCAAGACATTTCTTTCTATTTCTATGGTAACTGCTATAGCAATGAAAATCTGAATTAATCAGCAACACCTACTCCTTAATTAAAGGTTTTGCATGGGCCATTTCACAGCAGAATTATGAATGCAAATTCTAAATGCTATTCATTTTTTGGCTGTCGACTGATGATGAATAATTAATTAATTAATCATTGAAAAACTATAAGTGCAAAATGAAAGTGTCCACAAGAAAGAGAATCAACCATTTACATGGGCTATTTTTCCAGCACATCCCAAGTAAATTAAAAAAATGTAAAGTTATGTTGTAAATAAATACAAAAATACATAAAAAGTAAGTTATTTTAATTAGTTAGCTTGTTAAAAAGAAAATAAGCCGATATACTTTTATGTCTGCCCTATATATTATTCTCATATAGTAATATAATATCATAATATCTATCTTATAAAACAGCAAAAATAAATTCTTATATAGAACAAAGCCAGTTAAACAAAAATGAACACGCTTTGTAAGTGTGTCTTTAAGTCTTGGTCAGTCAGATTCACTGAGACCACACTAGATCCCCCGAGTACAACGGACTTCTCACCTCCAAAACATAAACTCAGCACATTTTTTTAATCAGTCAACCGGCTAGCCAGTCAGCACTGAGCTATAGCTCTGTCCACTTCCTGTCATCTCAGCTAGGCCACTTCTGCCTAACAACCCAAGGGGAATAATGTCTGCACCCTTCATCACTGACACTGTGCAGTACAAAGAGGGATTTCAACTGATGGAAAGAAACCACACACACAGGGCAATGTCCTCAGCTCAGATCAGCAGATTTGTTGATTTGTTCTACACATTTCTTGTGGAAAAAACAAAAGAGACACACTCAAACAAGTAACAATACATAACGATCTGTGCTTTTGTTTGTTGTTTAGCAACAAGCTTTATTATGGCTGGTTCAGACTATACGATATCAGCCTGAATATAGGGTGTCAGCTCGGATCGGGAACAACAAAGAGTGTCGTGCGCGACAATCAGTCGTTTTATCTCATGTAGTGTGTCATAGTAGACGACATCCGACGCCGCGTCTGGGTATCCTCACAACGTCCCGACAAAGTCTTGCATGTCAGATTTTTTTTTTTTGCCTTCCACGACGTGTTCCGTCATGGTCGTGACTTTGACCAATAGGAGCACGGAGCGATCTTCTGCAACTGTAAACAATGGTGAAGCGAAAGATGAATGATGTTGGTTTTGTGAGGTGGAAATGTGAAATGGAGGAAAAATATGTGGCGCTATGGCAACAACACCCCAGCATTTTGATGTTTCCTCGAGGGATTACCACGACAGAGCGAAAACAGAAAAAAGCTGGCCTGAAATAGCAGAGGCACTTCAGCAACCCGGTGAGTCGGCTACTGCCATTAGAATAAAGCTTCCTTCCTGATGACATCACGCACGTCGTGAGAGACGTCCAGCGATGACTGGTCGGGGACCGACGTGTCATGTCTCTTGGCCAAGTCAGGACAAGAATTTATGACTCTCAATTGCCTAATAATGACATAGTGACCATCGTAACAGTATATATACTGTGAAATGTAATATATGTGTTTTATCTTGAATGAACCCCTTCATTCCTTAAAGGCTGAGTGGTACAGTAGGTGTTTAGTTCATTGCAACAAGCTGACATGCAAACCTGTGTGAAACATCAGTCTTCATCTGAATGAATAGTGTCTGTTTAAAGTGACACCCTGTGCAAACTGTAGACTTTTCATCAGGTGTGCAATTAGAACAATTTTACACTGTAAAATACAATAAAGCAGAGCGTCTGTACTTATGACGGTATTGAAAAGAAAATTTGGGGAGATTTCTAAATACCCCGGTATACTGTAATAATAGAGTTGTCACAATTTCGATTCTAATATGAAATGGATCGAAATTAGCTTCCGATTTCGACCATCAAAATCAAAAGCAGGATTGGCGATTCCCCCAGTATTTTTTTCTCTCTCCGCCCCCGCCTACTTGCGTGCATCCAAAGGAGAAAAAGCAACAACACTTAAAAGACGACACAGCGTATCTTACCGGTAGCCTGCAGCTGCTGAAGTCGGAGATGACGGAGAAACAACAGAACTGGAAAATCCTCCTGCTTCCCTGAAGTCACCGGTGTGGCGTCATTTTGCCTTCCCTGTCAGTAAACAACGAACGTGTTGTTGACAAAAAATAAAGTTAGTAGGCTGCAGAAGATTTAGAGACTGCAGAGACCAAAGAAAACAGCGCTCATCGAACTGTTTGGCAATTTCAGGCGCGGTTGCACCATCTCCACTTAAACGGTAAAGCATGTGGGCGCCGACGGGGACTTGGTGTGCCTCGTGAACTCTGAGAAACTCTAGCTGTTGTTGTAAAGTACCCTCCTGCCATCTAGTGGATCTTCTTTTTTGTTCTTTAACAGCTTGTTCCCCAATTGACCAATAGTATCGACTGGTGAAACAAGTTATTGCTGTTACATATTAAATAAATTATTTAAATTTGACCATATGGCCTTAGTGTGGTACATTCCACACTAAGGCAATATAGTCACTCGATAGCCTCTCTTTTTAAAGAATTTAAAAGTGTAAATGACAGTTGTCAGGGCATAAAACCAATGATCTGTTGATCTTTATGAATCAAGACTCCACAGTCTAACAATGGCGTGTTTAAATTGAAAATCGTATCGAATCGTGACCTTAAAATCGAAAGTCAAATCGAATCGTGGATTTGGAGAATCGTGACCCACCTACGTAAAGCCGCCTAGGTCAAATAAATGTAATTTCCAGCTTACCCTAATACAGACGTTTTATCAATCAATAATATACTATCACCCTGAGTCAATTGGGCAGCAGATGCCCAATGAAATTTGACCATGTTAAACTGACAAATTCTTAGCCGCCAACGTCCATCTATCCATTTTCCACCACTTATCATGGTCTAGGTCGCGGTGGCAGCAGGCTAAGCAATGTAGCCCATATACGCCCTTTTCCCTATAGCTACATCCTCCACTTCTTTCTGGGGGATCCCGAGGCGTTCAATGTCCAGACGGGATATGTAATCCCTTCAGTGTGTTCTGGGTCTGCCCACTGGTCTCCTCCCAGTTAATGGAAACACTTAAGGCATCCTAATCAGATGCCCAAACCGCCTCAGCTGACTCCTTTCCTGACTCCTTCAACCTATCTTTAAGAGCTTTACCTTCAAGCTCACCACCCTCTTCACCACAAAAGTCCCTTTCTCTCACTTTTTTCTCTTCGTCATACAGGATACAATTTAATTTCGGTTACTGTCTACTACACAAACAACACCATCATGTATAGGAACAGCTGTCAAGAGCATATGCAGCATTTTAGGGCTTTTATGGAGTCCTTAAGGCTGTCAATGATCACAGCCAACCCAAGGAAGTGTGAAATTGGACAGATTGAGTTACCATATAGCCTATAGGATACTACTTGGGCTTTGGGGACAGTTCGTTGGCATATAGCTAAAACAGCAGTTTTAATGGTTGTCTGTGGATGATATGGTTTCTAAGGCTAACCAACAACCAATTACATTATCGACTTATAGTACTATATAAGGACACGACTTTGATCGTTTTTGCTCTAATTGCCCGTTGTGTTTACATTCATGTTTGTCTACGTGAGAATGACGCCAACATTTTAGCCAACCTGATGCCAGAATAAACAGCAGGGTTTTCCCTACCATAATAAGACTTGGGAGCGGCGCCTAAGCGTTTTTTCACAGCGCCTAAAAGCCTAATGAAAGGAAAAAAATTATACTGAAACACGTTCATTTCTGGCTACAGCTAATAGGTGTTTTTTCCCGACAACAACTGACCAGCCAGAAAGATTGGCAGAATAAATCCATATGGACTTGGTTTCAAAGCCTCACTCCACAGCTCCGGTGTGGGAATATTTTGGGATTAAGCCGAATGAGAGAGGAGAGCCTATTAACGGGGAACGAGCCGACTGTATGTCGACTTTGTTTAAAAATATTGGCAATCTAACTAGCTAGTATGTTCATACTTTGCACTTTTTGTTAACAAAGGTCCTAACCATTGATAAAGTGGATTGGCAATATATTGCCTTTTAGAAATGAATGAATCTCTATACCCGTGCCAAATGTTTAATATTTATTTCAATGCGTCTTTTGTTAACAGAGCGCGAGAGTCCATTTTATTTATTGTTTTATTCATTTAAGATATATTACTATTTTTTTTTTTACATTTAAATTCCAATGTCTGAATAGTCCTAAGAATTAAAAGTTCATTGCTATTTGAAAGGGTGTACTTGCATTATTATTAGGGCTGTCAATCGATTAAAATATTTAATCGCGATTAGTCGAATGATTGTCCATAGTTTATCACAATTAATCGCAAATTAATCACACTTTTTTTCTGTTCAAAATGTACCTTAAAGGGAGATTTGTCAAGTATTTAATACTCTTATCAACATGGGAGTGGGCAAATATGCTTGCTTTATGCAAATGTATATATATACTTATTATTGGAAACCAATTCACAACACAAAACAATGACAAATATTGTCCAGAAACCCTCACAGGTACTGCATTTAGCATAAAAAATATGCTCAAATCATAACATGGCAAACTCAAGCCCAACAGAAAACAACAGCTGTCAGTGTGTCAGTGTGCTGACTTGACTATGACTTGCCCAAAACTGCATGTGACACATAGAACCCATTTTCATTCACATATCTTGAGGTCAGAGGTCAAGGGACCCCTTTGAAAATGGCCATTCCAGTTTTTCCTTGCCGAAATGCAGTGTAAGCGTTATTTAGCCTCCTTACTTTGACAGCCCTAATTATTATGCTATCATATTATCATTATATCAGTGGCATTAAATGGTCTTAAAATGACAATAATATAATTTATCACGATTACTTCAATATATATCGTCCAACAAAAATAGTTATCGTGACAGGTCTACCAACTGTACTAAAAATGTAACAGCTCCTTTGTAAAGTGCTTAACTAGTCCTTTCTTTATTGCACATTAAAGTGAATATTTGGGGCTTGTATTGTCCTATAATTCTATAATAAAGTAGTGTTTTATTACATTAGCAGCAAACTCTCAGTGTGAAGCTAAGCACAACACAACATAAAAGTATATCTTGCCACCAAGTGGTTAGAAGTTATGTTCTACTACTCCCTCTTGGGAACCACTTAACCCTGTGTTATAACTTAACGCCACTGAATAGGCTTCATCAAAGGCTGAACATGCACACACTCAGATGAATAGTTGGTATCTGACTTTACATCTGTTTAATTTTAAAGTGAACTATAGGGGCACAAGCACTGATGGAAAAGAGGTCAGCAGCCTAAATCGAGCAGCAGGAGAATGTGAGAGGAGAGCAGTGTTTGAGCTAGGGAAGTGCCTAAATCTGAATATCATATTTGGAAAAGCAAAAATAATGCGTTTGAAATATGTCTTACTTTCAATTTTTTGCTGTATTTGGATGCAAAGATAGTATGCCTGTAATCATGAAGAAAGCATACTCCACTGAAAATAACTTCACTGGCTTTTCTCACTTAACTCAAAGGAGAGGTGGGTGAGGGTTGTTTGAGCTCCGTGTCTACCTGTCACATTCAAGGAGATGTGAGGCAGAGACACAGAGAGACAGAGGCAGTGCAGTTTATTTGTATGCTCTTTGTTAGTTCCCCAAATAATCTTTGTTACTGCTTGTCCTTGCAGGTCTGATCCGCTGATAACACACTGCGAGGGGAAGTTGACTTGACTTGTGAGTGGATGAAGAGTGCCTGTCCTCGGGGGACACTTTTTAAAATAGCATACTATAAAGTTTAAAAACAAAAACTGTACGCCATTTGATTTGCACCCTTCAGATATCCTCCCCACTTTGTCGACACTCTCCTCCCCATCTGTCTAATGTGGACAGCTGAAGCCACATAAAAGCTTCAGATAAACGTTTGAACACATTTTTCACTGGAGGACTGTGGATTTTGTCCAACATTATTCCATTGAAAATACATTAGCCCAAAAATTATCAAAGAAAGAATGGCTGATTTGGCTATCTGAATCATATCAAAATAATGTATAGAGAGCTCCGGGGATGACGTATTTTTGTAGGCACAACCAGGAAGCTAGCATCGCCCTGGTTCCCTCGACAAAAAGCCAATGTTTTTTTTTACATTTTGGCGTATCAGCGGCATGTTATCAATACATAGTCGTACGGCGGACGCTACAGTCTGAAAGTGAAAGTGTCAGCTCCGTACGGAGTCTCAGCACAGAGTAGCAGGAGGGGGATTTCACACACACGGGACGAGAGAGTGTTGACAGACGATGGCGGAGGATTTGGTGTCAAAGCGAAAAGCAAAAGTGCCTATTTGGCAATACTTCGGATTTAAACCTAACACTATAAGGGAACCATAACGTTAATGAGGCAATCGCCGTGAAGAGCCGGTGTGCACGGCGCAGCGAATCCAGGCGGAAACCTGCAGCCTCCCAGCGAAAGCAGGACCAGAGAGGCCAGACACACAACCAAGTAAGCGCTCTACATATATTGAGCGCGGTCTTTTCTTGTAAAATGTCCGGTGTAATCGGTAACACCGGTGTGTTAACAAGTTCATTAACCGGTGGAAAAATTTCCTCAGCATTAGATCCCTAATTTAACTAAAAATCCATTCAAAAAACCCATTGACTTTGAGACGAGGGAACCAAAAGTGCTAAAATGCTCACTCATTTCCGGGATTTAGGACTCATTCCTGTAGCACTCTATAGAGACATTCAGATAGCCAATAAGAGAGAAATTGATAAGCTCATTAACATTTATCGGTGAATTATTAATTCTGGCAGCTAAATGTCAGGGAGCTTTATCTGTCCTTGATCCATTGATTGTAACTTTGGGATCATATGCCGATGTTCGTTACGTAACTCATCAGACATATCGACAAAGAGCCATTATCATGTCCCTGCAGCACATGGAGATGAGGAGAAGACATTAAAAATGAGAAAGATTTATTTAGAAAATTGTGTGTGTGTGGGGGGGGGGGGGGGGGGGGGTTCAAATCTACAGAATTGATTTGTAGTCTTCACTGGTGAAAATCCTGTTGGTTTTGATATAGTTCACCTCAGCTTCACTTTACTGTCAAGTAAATTGATCCTCTGTCAGGAAAAATTCAGAGGAGTATCTCACTGTTACTGCCTACACTGTCACTAACCTATTGGTGCACTGTGCTCTGCTTGACATCCCTTTGTGTGGGAGTGCCTGAACTATGCCTGGGAGGACTGGAAACAGAGAAGATATAGGAAGGAGCATTATTGTAGGTCAGCCTTGAAGATGATGCCATGTGTGAAGATCAGTGATGCGAAAACACATGAAGAGGTAGATGGAAGGAGGCTGCTGTGGTCCCAAAGGAGGAAGAAGGCGCACGGCCTCTTATTGCCATGTGTCAGACGGGTCCCTCACCTGCGGTGTGCACACTGCAGCAGTAGTGTGTGGTACGAGTCTGTGTGTCGGCAACACTATTTGCATGCGCGGAAGAAATTACGTTAGAGTGAGAAACCAGGAAAACTAGAACGAGAAATGACTGTAAAACTGCAAAACTCGTGTTTACATGCAGATGGTCAGTTATGAGATTTCTCTCCTACTAGGTATCTTATTTTAGAACCAAAGTTGGCATATTTTACATTTAGTGTATTATGATATAAGATACTGCAGCCTTTTCTCCAGTATTTACAGTGAAGAGAGCACAGGCTCTGTATTAAGACAACACTGTCAGTTTTTCTTTACGTAAATTTTACTATTGACCTGTGATGGACATATTTAAGCATATTTAATTCAGCTTTAATCAGACCGTAGCAATACTGTCCCTATGTTGGTGCAACCCGGTCTCACAGGAAGGCATATAAATAGCACAACATTAAACGGACATTCTGCGTGTCATGAGTACGCATTTTAGGTTTTTCGTGTGTCATTTGTACGCCACGCAACAAAACCACGGTAACATCCGCAGTTAGGCTGAGGCAACAAAACCATTAAGTTGGGTTTAGGAAAAACCCAACCCAACAGGAAGGATAATCGGCGGTTCAATCCCCGGCTCTTCCACTCTGCATGTCGAAGTGTCCTTGTGCAAGATACTGAACTCCAAACCAGTGTATTACAAAAAAAGATTTCATGAGCTTGAGAGGAAGGAGAATTTTCACTCTACAAGAAGCTTATTATTCTTTAACTTAGCAACAATATGCTAAGCAAAAACCGGGTTCCAAAAACATGACTTGGGGAAGGCTGAATGTGGATTGAGTCTCAGCTGTATCTTTGACTCGGTGTAATTAGTGCAAATAATGAGGCTGTCTGATTTGTTGCGATTTTTTTTCAGGGCATCTTCCCATCCCTTAGGTGGGAGAGGGAACAAACCCAGCAATGCTCATGATATATCCACAAATGGAGTGGGAGAGCTTTCTGGCATCAATAGAGAGTGGTTTATAAGCCCTAAATGATCCGTCTTGTCAGCCTTAATTACCTGGCTCACCCACCCTCTCACACTTGGGTCATGTCTGTTTTTTTCCTCAGTAGTGAGAAGGAGGTTGAGGCGCTGGCTGCAGGGGATGGAGCGAAGCTGGGCCTCTTGCTGCAAGCTAGGACAATCATTTTGGATGAGTTGAGTTCCAACATCAGGTTCTTGTGTATGTGTTGTCCAGGCTGTTCTCATTCACTGTTCGTACTCATACCAACTGTTGTATGAGGATACGTTGGTTTTGTTTTAGTGTATGGAGAAAAACAAAAAATAAATCTCAGTTCTATTTTACTATCCACAAAACCTTACAATTATGTTGTACTTAACACAACCCCTACAGTAGTGTATTTGTTGATGTTGAGCCTCCTTATTTTGTTGTTTAATTGAGTAACTTACTTTTGTAAAAAAAAAAAAAAAAAAATTTAAATCGGTTAGTGTTTCTTCTTCTCTGGGGTGCAGCTTGTAGACACTTTGCCTGACTTCTTTCATGTACTATTTCTACCCATTTAATGTGTGTATGTGTGAATCTTTCTATTGAATATATGTGTGAATCAACCAAAGCATTTGTAGAAGGCACTGGAGGCTTGAAATTGACAAAAAATGCCATGCATTCCTACTTCTTGCATTTATGTGCATTTGATTAATAGTAGTGGTAAGGATTTTTGGTGCCACCTCTAGACACCAAGAAAGAAATACTTCTTTCACCAGCTTTTCAGCTGACGTAGTCTTCTGAATACCAGATTTGACTAATCTATTTCATTAAGAAAGCACTTCCTGGATCCAGAAAGCAACCCACTCGAATTTAAAACACATTATGTATTATTTTCTCTTTCAGAGGAAGAGACTGTGTCTGTCTGATGATTCATTTGAAAAGATCATAAATGTGATGATTAGAAAAATGGTAATGATGTTGTATGAAGTGAAAAGAAGAGAATGGGAGCCTCAAAGGAGCACACAGAAATACAAACATTTCAGGGTTGTTTTTGTTCAGTCAAACACAAAGCTGCACACTTTGCTGTGCCTCGGAGGTCTGACAACTGTCATTTTTCTAAAGGCTGCTATCAAAGGTGAGAGACAGTGTAGTCGTAGGCGTGTGACCGTCTGAGCCTGGAGGATCAGGTCCTGGCTGTGATAAGGACACTTTGATTGGTAAACAATGAGGGCATTGCTTTTAGGTGTGATGAAAAAACAGATTCACAGAGTGGAAGCCCACCTCAGCATCTCAGAAAGTAAAGCAGCAAGTGTAAGGACATTGACTTTGGAAATTTCAGCTCACATTAGGGATGTGCGTGACTGGTCGACTAGTCGATTAAACGTTGCTACCGTTGCTAGTTGGCACCAGAAATACTAGTCAGATAAAATTATTATTATATTATTAATTTAGGCACATTCAAAAAAAATAATAAAATAATACATCCACAGAGTTTTTAGAAAGGTGATGAATAAAAAATATTATGATTGTGAATTAATCATTATAAAATGTTGACGGGTCCAAAATAAATGTTTTGTTTATCTCTGTGGAAGATATCTGATGTTTGGTTCCGACTTCTAACAAGGCTTGTGAGCCAATAGTAAAACGACGTTGGTATCGCGTGGTATCTCTGCGTCGTCAGTCAGTGTGGGAAAAAAAAAGGATAAATGGCTGAGATTGACGTAAACAACGACTTGTTGTGAAGTAAATGCAATGGAACGGGGGAGGGAGAAAGCGACATCTAGTGGCTGAATGTTATCAACTGCACCTTTAAATGACATATTGACATATTCTGTCTCAGCTGTTGCGTGCAGAGAGCCACCGCTGCTGCCGGAGGAACGGCGGCTCTCCGCTGTGATCTAAACTCACCAGCCGCTCCCGACTCACTTCCACCCCGCCGCGTTCTCCCGGCCCCCGCCTGCCACCACATCCTCTTTCCACAACAGCGGCTGGGTTCAGCAGTCAGTCAGGTTATCCTTGATCGACTGGATTGGCCAGCAGATAGGGCTGTATCAAATGTCATTTTTTTACATGCAAAGCTTTGATTGAGGTTTTATTGAGGTGTCAATTTCCTATTGACGAGCAGTCAAAATTACACTAAAGAATTCAGTGCACTAGTTACAGATACATTTTTTGAAAAGTTGAGCAACCGCACTCGCTGATGTTTTGAATATAAATGTGCGGTATTTCATGTAAAATAAAGCCACAGTCAATCCAACCATCTATGAATTAATTACACTGGCAAAATCTGATTCATCCACACCTTTTAACGACCTTTAAAAATCCAAAAAGAAGTTCATTTTGTAGATGTGGTATTCAAATTACCATATCAAGTGATTAGATAAATGTACTTGGGCCTTTTAGAAAGTTGGAACAGAAACTGATTTTGAAGTGATCATGTGTCCACTGTAAATTTATATTCTTGTTCTTCAGCTGACATGTGTTACCCTGCATGATTTTCTGCCGCAATAGCACATCTCAGAGCTCGATAATGTTGCATTGTCTGAGAATAAATTGCAGTCAGAATCGACCCCCCTAAAATCATATGAATGACATTTCTCTATCAAGTTCATTTGAGTTTTTGATAATAAAACCAAGAGGGGTTGGTTAAGTGTACCCTGGTCTGGGTATGTGTGGTTCCTGATTGGCCTTCATCAGGAAACCCCCTGAATCCTGATGGAGGTCCTCCACCTCACCTCGTAATAGGCTAAATCTAGTATTTTTTTATATGTACACATACGCTTTTGGCCAGTTTTGTTCTTGTCCTTTGCACCTGTTGCCGAGTCTGCCTCCCAGGTGTGCAAGCTGCCCATGTGTTATTTACAGTTGACGTGTTCTGTCTGTACATGTATTGCACCACGGTCTGTTGATTGAACTGACAGGACTTCATTCACAGTTCTAAATGAAATGCCATGGCTGCCCTGCAGTTATGCACTCATACTAGCTGGGGTCATAACAGGTGCTGTAAGACACAGAGATCAGCAAGCACTTTTCTGTCCAACCTAAGTACTGTACATGAGAGACTATTACAGGGTTCAGCCAAATAGTACAGAAGTAAAGAGGCGAAACTCCGGTGCTTTTTTGACAACAGCGGCTAGATGTTGCAGCGGTAGTGCTGCCGCCATTTTTAACTGTAAACACCAATGAGTCCAGAGCCGTGAATGTATAAAGAGACGTCTGTAAATCAGAAGATCATTATTTTTTTTTAGGTAAATCAACTTCCCAATACGAACACTTAAATAGCCCTCATTTAAATTATTATGTCCTAAAAGTTGTAAAATGCACTAATAGTCGAATCCAGAGTTATTTTCCTAATTCATCACTTTTATTATCTTATAATACACCCATGGGCTGTATGCTGTAAGCCTGTACCAGGGTGGATGTATTAACGTCTGTTCTCAAACAACCGGTTATCGGACAGTAAGTAGTTGTGCTACTAACATGACATAAACGGAATTTAATGTAGTTGTAGGCTATTTACTAACACGCAGGGCAAAAGCACAGGAAAAAACCTCTTATACATCCATGGTCTGTGGTCAATTGTACATTGATTTGATTTTGGAGGTCCTTGACATGAAAAAGATTGAGATTGCTCTCAAAATCTGTGTACTGGATTTTTCTAACTTCCATTTATGTCCAAAAAAAGTCTAATAAATAAACAATTAAGTAAGTAAATAGTTATAATAGTAACACAGGCCATTTCGGTAGAGCGATTAAATATATGATAATAGAATAGAAATAATTTAGTTTTACTTTTGTACGGCACTTTAAAGGCGGATGTTTTACTGGCATCCGGTAGTCGCTTTCAGTCCAAAATGGCGGAGGCGTAGGTCTGCTGCTGGGCGCCGATATTGCAATGGATCGGACAATTGGGTTAGATTTCTTAGCAATACGTTCTTTGGTTCAAACGTTAATGTTTTTTCCACTTGGACGGTCACGCCGGTGGGTCAGGAATCTACTTGCCTGAAGTCAATTTTTACTTGCCCCTATACAAATTGTTTTATTTATTAGAGGTTATCAAATAACAACAAAGACCAACGTTAATTGTCATGTTTAATTTGTATTTAAGTAAATTAATCTGAAGTTACGCCCACATGCTCTAACACCATCCAACTAGACACTTTTTTCCAGGATAATTGCGCCTCTGCTGAATGTGTCAATGTTTGCATATGAAGTAAATGCTATACTATTTTCCCTGGACTCTACAGTGGAAAATTTTACTTCCTTCCACAATCTGTTATTTCCCCCATTAACTTTTATTATGGAAACAATTAAAGAGAGAGAGTATGAGAGTCTGTCTGTCAGCAAGAAACACTTTTTACATAATTTATTATCATTTCCATTCAGTCAAATGTGAGGCTGATAATTCCTGAGCTTTGGGTTTGATATGAGTTACATCATTTCAATTTCCCTGAAACATTCAGCATAATAATAATTTCCAGTGCTCAAAAGAATCATATTCAGGGTTATTAAATAATTAATTTATAATCAGAATATCAATAAATACAGACGCAAATAACAATAAACAATACAAATGCATTCTGCCAGTAGAAATGGTTCCTGAGCCTCTAAGCAGGACACAGTATGAATACAGAATGCAGGATGTTATTCATGTGCAGGTGTTTGTTAAACAGGTAACAGAGAGAAAACACTGCTGCTCGAGCAGTGATAACGGTGTGCCTTTATTAGTATTAGCACAGTGCACATATGTGCTGATGCAAACTCCATCAAAAGTCTTTACAGCTGTTAAAGCCGACCGACAGCTGATCCAACTGCGTCATCAGAAAGGCCCGCATCAGAGGAAAGGAAGTCTCATTTCTTTGAAAACGTATTTCCTCGTTTCTTCTCTCCTCGCATGGTTTCCTTGCGTATCTCCATGCATCCTCGTCGGGAAGGACTAAGACGCAAGGAAAAGTCGCAAGTGAAGGAAACGTGGCTGCAATTTATGAGAATTGGGATGCACACCGATTTAAAAGAGTACTCCGCTAATTTAGCATTGAACCCATATAACATTGTCAGACTCATGGTGGATTAGAAAAGAATCAAAACAGATATTTATTCCATGCATTTTTCTTCTATGTCAAAACCTGTCGCCTACATTACCAACAATGCAACTCAACTGCCATACTGTATGATACAAGAAGCAGCCAATGTAGCCTTGAGTCACCAGCCTCAATCATGAAGATGAGCGGGCTACAGAGGTCTGGTAAGCTCACGTCTTTCCAACTCCACACCTCTAGATATTTTCGAACTTCAAGTCCCACAACTTTTTTTCAGAAATGCAGTAGTACTCCCCAAGACCTATAAACAGACCTGGATGTGTAAAATCCCTTTAACCAGTGCATGCTAAGAAAAGGAAACTAGTTTTGAAATGGTTTGATTTCAAGCAAATTACAATTACAGTATCTGCAGACTCACCTCAAAATTAAACAATAGACGAAGTCCCCCCCTTCTGGTGGACCCAATGCGACCTTATATCTGAAAATATATGTACGGTAGTCAACGGCGAGAGACCCCGTTTGAATTGCGCCACGAGTTACAAACATTATGTTTGTCAATTTAAAAGATAATTTTGCAAGTCAAGAAAGTCTCAGTTTGTTGTAGGTTTGTCGTAGTATTTAGGTTTGTGTGAAACCGCTCAGTGAACTACATCTCTCGTCTCGCACAATATACGTCATCAACACTAGCTAGCTAGCTAACTTAGCTATGTTCCACGCACAAATGTAACGTTATCTTACCTGATGTGTTTTTTTCCAGCGACTCCTGGTCTTTTTATGAGCCGGGAAGAGAAAGAACGAGCGAGACCCGTTGCTCGTGTGAGTGCAACCCAGTACGAAACACACAGGCATCGATGGCTTTGAGGAAACAGACAAAAACGCTGAGTTCACTGTAGATAATACTAACCCCTAATGAGGGAATAGAATGAACCAAAGATATGTGCCATGGAAGGAATGAACTTCACCTCCACTCTTAGATAAGTACTAAGTAATAGACACGTAAAGGGCAGAGGCGTCACATGTCAGTGAACCCATAGACAGTGAGCGATGGTGTGATTTATCTTGGCATCATTTAAGACAGCCATGTGCCCTCTCACTCAGCTGATCGATACCTAACAAGACCTTGGCATCATTCCTTTTTGGTCGAACACGATATATTTGTGTTTCTTTTCACATGCACAAAGGCATTTACAAAGAACGCGTACGTACAAGAAAGGTTTACACGGTAATTGGTAATCATTTAAATATGTATATAACATGCATTTCATCAAGGGGCAAGAGTAACGTATCAGCCTTTAATGTATTCCATGGAGAAGGAAATGCTTCTGTGCTTCTTCCTAATAGACCCCGACACTGATGGACTGAGGTGAAATTTACTGTCATGAAGATCAGACACGAAACCTTCCAGTCATGTCATGATTTTGATTAACAACCGGGCTGCCTCTGCTCAGTTGTACATGATGTTTAAGATGCGGCCTCGTCTTAGTCATTACATACTGCTATAATTCATATATTTCCACAAAAACCCCTCACTCATGTTCAAAGTAGTCTCACAAAGCCAGTCCGCAAATTTCACATCATCCATTTCATTACGGTAAGGTCCAGGTTGAAAGCACCGGGGGAGGTGAACTGCTTGCGTGCAGTATAGCAGCAATGACAGAAGCATTAAGCAAGACAGCAGCAAAATGGGAAAAAAAACGAGAAGTGAACTTTGACCTTAAAAGTAGTGGAAAATTGTGACGCAGTAACTTGAAATTTGCCATTTACTGTAAACAAATGCCAAATACAGTTGGTTTCTAGTCACAAAATCCACATTCATGAGGTTAAGCTTAAGTGATTAGACGATTATTCAATTACTCGATTGACTATTTTGATAATTGATTAACTGATAAATATTCCCATTTAGGTCCAGCTCCTACATTATTTGAATTGATGATTTTCTTTGCGTTATGTGATAGTTGACTGAATATATTTAGGTTTTGGAGTGTTGGTCGGACAAAAACAAGCTATTTGGTGATATTATACTTAAGAAAAATTGTTGGTGCATTTTTCACAACTGGTGGGGAAACTTCAGATTATACATAATAATGAACAAAAGTCATTAGTCGCAGCCTTAGCATGAGGATGTTGGCCAGATGTAATGAATAAACCAGTATGATTATTGGTAGGGCTGCAACTAACGATTATTTTCCTTGTCGATTAATCTGTTGATTATTTTCTCGATTAATCCATTAGCTGTTTGGTCTATAAAATGTCAGAAAAATGTCGATCAGTGTTTCCCAAAGCCCAAGATGACGTCCTCAAATGTCTTGTTTTGTCCACAACTCAAAGATATTCAGTTTACTGTCAGAGGAGTAAAGAAACCAGAAAATATTCACATTCAAGAAGCTGGAACTAACTTTTTCTTCTTACAAAAATGACTGAAAGTGATTAATCAATTATCAAAAGAGTTGGCGATTTTATTTAAAAGTTGACAACTAATTGATAAATCGTTGCAGTTCTAAGAATTGGTAACAATAAATCCCAAAACAAATGTGTCCAGTTAAAACAACCCCTTCTGTAAAAGAGAAGCACGTCAAATAGATGATTGGGAACCTGGATTGACTTACCTTCCTTCTACATACCCCTTTACGTATCAGTGAGAGTTATTGAAGCCAATAAATTATCCTACATACATAAATCCTACAGAGCCACAGCTCTGCTGATGTCCTCTACTTAGACATTAGATTTATTTCTGCTACGTAACCTTGCTACAGTTAATACACTTGTAGTTTCTCTCTTTGCATTTGAAGTCTTGTATGTGATTTATCCACCAATGGCTGGACATCCTAAGAACGCTTCCATAGAGCTTAAAGTAGCTGCAGTAAAGTGTACTTATTAAGTTTATGCGTCACATAGCCATATCTGCCATTGATTGGACAATTACTTCACAAGCTACTATGTCCAGATATTATGAAAGATTTCTGAAATTTCTGAAAATCAGTTTGAATAAATTGATTATAAAAGTTATGTGTTTATATGTGTTGGTAATAGTTTAATCTCATGTCCTATTTGAACTTTTCCACATGATTTAATTACACTTGATGCATTACAGGTACGGGGGCGGCATTAATAAATCCATGTGTCCGTAGGGATTACGTCAATTCTCCAAAGCTCTCCAAATCTTTACTGTGTTCTCTCGTTTAGCAGCATACCAAACATGACCGTGAAAGAGGCAGAGGTCAATATTAATGAGGATGCAGGAGACCTTCTTCATGGCCTGGTGATGCTACAGACAACCGTCTTTACCCTAAATAATCTACAGAGTCTTGGCCCTATGACCTCTATCCCTCCACCACCTACACAGGAAGGGGCAGAGAGAAGACAGCGTGTAAAAGTAAATCTCTAGTGTAATTGTGCTCGGTCTATGCATGTATATGCAGTCAACAGCTGCATTTACATGGAAGCCGTTTCTCCCAAAAACAATCAGAATAAGAGCCCCATCAGAATGATAAGAGCCTGATGTAAACACCTCAATCAAAACGAAAAGGCTCCAAAAGGATTTCATTGTTTGAAAGTGGTGGTTTAAATCCTTCACAATCATTTTAATTCATGCAAATACTTCTGTCACGTCAATCCTTCATACAGTTTCTCTCTAGTTTAAATATCAAGATTTGTTCAGTGCATGCTCCTCCACCACATGATATTTCAAATCAAGACAGAAGCAGCAGGTGGCTCACCCTCTTTTGTTTAATAACTGCTAGTGTTATACCACAGTTTCTGCAATACAATACACAGTACTGTAGTAAAGCAATAAGGGTATCCGTAGTGTCAGGGGCTACCAAACCAATAGCATACGGTGTGGTTAGCTAACTCAACCAACTCTGCTGTGCCCATTTTGGGAAGCAGACTGTCCGTTACCTTCATTTCTGATGACTGGCTGTTACTATGTTGTTGAGCAATGTAACTCATCGACAGTATATGGAAGTTTGTAATTTTCTTATGGTGGGAATGTTTCTATTTTGATCAGTGTCTATATCGTCTATGTCACTCAACCTTACTGAAGATAAGGGACAAATTAAGGGCTGTACATTCACTGTATGTCATGTCGCTTCTCAGGGGTTTTTGCCTTTATGTGAATAATCCCCGCTACAGTACCGATATAATAATAATAATAATAATAAAAAATGAAATTATGAATATAACAGCTGCAGCAGCTACTGACATGTCCTCTTCTCGTCTATACTGATACGATTTCAGGTTTAGTCCACACAAGGAGACCTGTCTGTTTCCTTAAACTTTATTTTTTGTGTGACTTATGTCAAAGGTCCAGTGTGTAGGATCTAGCGGTGAGGTGAGGAGATTGCAACCAACCTCTCCCTTGTGCCAAGCGTGTTGGAGAGTTTGCCGACGCAAAAACATGAATGTCCCTTGGAGCAGATCCGGCGCGTAGAGTGTGTGTGTACTTAGGAAGTGAGTGGTGAAGCAAGAGAGAGAAAGCGGCGGCGACGGGAGCGAGTAACGTTATCGACTCCGGCCCAAGCAGGAAAAGTCAACAGAGTTTGGTTTGTCTGTTCTGAGCTACTATAGAAGCATGGCGGACTCTGTGGAGAGGACCCGCTCCCTATAAACGGCTCATTCTAAGGTAACAAAAACACAACAATTCTTATTTCAGGTGGTTATACACTAAAGAAAACATACTTTCTATCAATAGATCCCCCTAATCGTTACACACTGGTCCTTTAAATACCACGTCCTGCCTCAGGTTTCATAGGACTATATCTCAAGTAGTCAGCGATGCTGGTCAAATGCATTACTTAACTTAGCCTAACTGCACTTCAATAAGGTTTTGTGTGTGAAATAAACATAAAATAATTATATTTTGTTCATATATAAAATAAAGTTATGATAAAGTCATTAGTAGCCTAAAACCAAAACATTCTGCACCCTCTTTAAAAGTTAACTGTAGACATTTGAGAAACAGCACTTGGATTTGAGAAAGATCTTAAGGTCATTGTTTATATCTTGATCACTGCAAAGCCTTGTGGACTCCAGGTTTGACCACAACAATGCTCTGTAGTTTTCACTACGGCACTTTTAATTGCTGATACCCATCAATCTCAGTGATGTTTACTCAAAGGATTAGATTTGTTGCTTCTTCTCTTCCTGCATTTTCCTTTTTTTTTTTTTTTTACTTACACTTGTGTCTGGCATAATTGAAATTCAATGTTTTAGGCTATCTTATGTGAAACTAGAAACCAATCAGTGTATGCATTTACAAGCTAACAGGACTGAGAACAGCGTACATTCTGCCCACCAGTATGGTGGCTATTAGAGGCTGAGACGTCAAGTGCAGGACCTCAATACAAAGGCCAACTCCTTCATGACAGTCCTATTTGTCCACTGCTCTTCAGTGACTCTGCGATGGCTTCTAGGATCATGGGTGACTTCATCTGATTCAATGAGTCTTTGCTGATCTGCCAACACTCAACCTCTTACTGGGGGGTTTGGTATCGTGTTACAGTGTGTGTTTGTTGGTCTGATTGTTTGTTAGTGCTGGAGTTTGGTGCTAGGCATTGCTAACGTTAGCCTATACAGCATCCATAGCCTTCTTGTTCGTTTATTTTTTATGAGTAAGTAGAGCATTAAACCTGAGTCCTCTGTCTGTTTCGTCTTGAGGTTTGATGTGTGTGAATTATATCTTGCACAAGTACATTTAAAACATATTGTGATAGATATTCTACTTAAAGGGGCTTTTCATGGATAATTCTGTTACCAATATTGATTTAAGGTTTAACCATGTTAACAGTGAAATCAATGATAATACGCTTACAATAAATGCAAACACCATAACTATATTAATATGTACTGTTGGGAAGGTAACAGTGGATGAAGTGGAAGGAAAGGGGTCAGGTCATGACTGAGAAAATGAAAAACAATGCCCAGGGAGAAAGAGAGAGAGAGAGAGAGAGAGAGAGAGAGAGAGAGAGAGAGAGAGAGAGAGAGAGAGAGAGAGAGAGAGAGAGAGAGAGAGAGAGAGAGAGAGAGAGAGAGAGAGAGAGAGAGAGAGAGAGAGAGAGAGATGGAGCAAAAAGCCTCATTGGTATGTGCAATCTTAACCAGGAGACAGGAAAACAAAAGAAGGATGAGGTGAGAAAGACATGTACTGATAGGAGAGGATGGTTTGGCAAGAGAGACTGAAGTCAGGGAGAGAGAGAAATGGACAGAGTGTGACAGCTCCACCCAGTGGGTGATGAGTTTCACTCTTTGTGGCATAATAAGAGGGGATGTCTGTGGCTGTCAGTGTGACGAGGAAGGGCTGTGCAATCATATTGATGATGAGCAGAACAGTTACGGATGCGCACACACAGAAACACCGCAGCCACACACACACACACACACACACACACACACACACACACACACACACACACACACACACACACACACACACACACACACACACACACACACACACACACACACACACACACACACACACACACTCTAAAGGGGACCTATTATGCTTTTGTGCTTTTCCCTTTCCTTTAGTGTGTTATATAGTTTGTGTGCATGTAAAATGTCTGCAAAGTTACAAAGCCCAAAGTCCACACCAAAGGGAGTTACTCTCTAAAATCAGGATATGTTTTCCACTCGTTATAAAATGTACTTATTTCCTCCATAATAACATAATGGCAAACAGATAACACTGTAGGTTCAACTACCTACTACTGACTATGTATATGTAGACTCACACTGTCTATCAGCATGCGGTCTTACAAAGGCAGCAATTCTGTGCAGACAAATTTGCTCAGTTTGAGTTATTGTACAATGTACTCTCTCCAACTGCTTACAAGCTTTCAGAGTGAAAAAATATATATGAAAACCATTTACAGGAAAACACCCTACTTGCATTGAAGCCTCATGCACGACCGCCACAGGCTCACATGAGGAGCATGAAAGTGGGCTGTGGGAGTTGTGTATCTAGCCATTTTTCTGTAAAAAGTCATATTTTGAATTAGCCTCATGTGATACATCCATAAGACCACTATGTTCAAAGCATACTAGCCATTGTGATCCTACCCTTAAATTAGAGTAGGAGAGGGCGGGATTCACAGCAGCAGTCTCTTCATATTCTATTCTGTTAAGAACATCTTTTGATGCAATAGTGGAAAGTCATACTAGGACAAGAATGATATGGGCTAACTGATATTTAAAAAGAAAACTTGCGGATTACATTTGTCCGTGGAGGAGCTGTGATGGTAAGCTGTTTAAATGTATTAGTCTTCAGCCTCACCTCTCCGGGAACCATCACCTTAACATGGTGGAGAGGTTTGTGTGTCCCTATGACTGTGTTGTCTGGAGCCTGGTGCTCCTGGTAGGGTTTCCCATGGCAAATTGGTCTCAGGCGAGGGGCCAGACTAAGAATGGTTCATAAAAACCCCATGAAACAACGAGACAGAGGAGGAGTTACCCGGCCCGGAGGAACCCCAGGGCCCCCGTCTGGAGCCAGGCCCAGACGGAGGGCCCGTCAGTGAGCGCCAGGTGGCCGGGCTTGCCACGGAGCCCACCATGTTTGAACATATCGTCTGATCTGAGGCCGCATGTTTTGGACACTCGGGTGAAGAGAGGGGCGGAGCTGTCAACCGATCGCCATCTGGTGGTGAGTTGGGTCAGACGGTGGGGGAAGACTCTGGACAGACCTGGTAAGCCCAAACGGGTAGTGCGGGTGAACTGGGAACGTCTGGAGGAGGCCCCTGTCCTAGAGATCTTCAACTCACACCTCCGGCGGAGCTTTTCTGGCATCCCTGTGGAGGTTGGGGGAATTGAACCCGAGTGGGCGATGTTCAAAGCTTCCATTGCTGAAGCTGCGGCGGTGAGCTGTGGTCTAAAGGTCTTGGGTGCCTCAAGGGGCGGCAACCCTCGAACATCGTGGTGGACACCGGTGGTCAGGGAAGACTGGAGAAGGAGTCCTTCCGGGATATGTTATACGTGAAATATTGCTAACTAGGTGCGTTTGCTTTTCGCTTCGACAACAAATCCTCTGCCATTTCTCGGTCTGTCAACTCTCTCTCGTCCCGTGTGGGAAATATGACACCTGCTACTCTGAGCTGACGGACCAGATGCATTCACCGTCAGTATGTAGTGTCCGTTGTCTGACTATCGATTGATAACATGCCGCTGATACTCCAAAATGAACTAAATGGGTCAATTATTTTTATTATTACTTAAAGGCTACATGCCTCTGCTTTTTGTAATGTTGAAATGTTTTTAATAAAGAGTGCGTGTTGAATTACATGGGATTTATTGTTGTTGTTTTTTTACCGTGGTATCGAATTGGGCATCGAGAATCGTGGAAATTCACTGGCATTGGTATCGACTACTAGATTTCTGGTATCGTGACATCCCTAGTCTCTACTGGTGGAACAGGCAGCTGAGCTCGGAAACACAGCGACTACACATCATCTCCGTTCAGCCCACTGAGGTGTCGGAGTCGAGTCAAGTGTGCGGTCGAGACAGAGCACGTGTGACGGATTGGTGAATATGAAGTTAGCAGTAACGTTATAGCTGTGCAGTGTTAGTGAAAGTGAATGTTAACTTCGGCTCAGGCTCACTTAAGCCGCTACTCAAATGCTTAAATGTTACAACATTTTCACACACCATAGACGTCTGCCGACCACGGCTATTTTTTCTTGGGTAAAACCATGTTATTTAGCAGCTGATGCCATTACGAGGGCAGCTAATTATAGCCTTAAATGTCATCTTAAGGGCCTGTTTGGCAAAGATTTTAAGATAATAAAATACATTTCAAAAAGAAATGTATTTAAACTGATTTTTTTAGTAAGTTACAGCTGTATTCAGGTTCCAAGTAGTATATTTGTTGTCATGGCACATAATTACAACCTTTTACCAAAAATTATAGGAGTGTTGCCTAAAATTGCTGTCCATTTCTTTTGTGCTCCATTGTGTAGAATATTTTATCATCAGTGAATCAGAAAGTCTCGGGGCTGCATTGTAATGCTATAGTCAAATGGCTCTGAATCACGTAGTATGCAGCACTTAGTTTTGATGATGAGAACCATTTTCAGGCTATATCATTATGTCCATCAAAAAACTGCACTACATCTGATGTGCACATGCCTGTAGCTGTGGGTCTTAATATATTTGTTGTAGCCTAATTATCTTACCGACACCAAAGTGGGCATAAAATGTGTTCGATTTGAATGTCAAAGTTAACGCGTTAATGCAAATTCGTTTTAATGCCACTAATTTCTTTAACGCATTGATGCAATCAATCTTTTATGTGACTGTAAAGGGCTCAGTTTTAAAGCTAGAGTGAAGATATGAAACTAAAAAACCGAAGGAATCCATTGGTACCAACCATGTCATACTAGCTTGTTGTGAAGGAGGCTAAATAACGCTCCAAACGTGCGTTAGATTTTGGCAAAGAGAATCTGTCATGGCCATTTTCAAAGGGGTCCCTTGACCTCTGACCTCAAGATATGTGAATGAAAATGGGTTCTATGGGTACCTACGAGTCTCCCCTTTACAGACATGCCCACTTTATGATAATCACATGCAGTTTGGGGAAAGTCATAGTCAAGTCAGCACACTGACACACTGACAGCTGTTGTTGTCTGTTGGGCTTGAGTTTGCCATGATATGATTTGATCATATTTTGTTATTCTAAATGCAGTACCTGTGAGGGTTTCTGAAAAAATGTTGTCACTGTTTTGTGTTGTTGATTGATTTCCGATAATAAATATCCACATACATTTGCTTAAGGCAAACATATTTGCACACTCCCATGTTGATAAGAGTATTAATACTTGACAAATCTCCCTTTAAGGTACATTTTGAACAGTTAAAAAAACGCGTTAATAATTTAGCAATTAATCGCGATTAATCATGGTGGACAATCATGCGATTAATTGTGATTAAATATTTTAATCAATTGACAGCCCTAGTTTGATTCCTTATAATCTAAAATGGTGTATAAACATATTAGAGGCTCAATTCCTGTGCACATACTGCAATAACTGTGTAAACCTACGCAAACTATGATACAGATCTATAAATCACAACAGATCAAAAGTAAAAATAAGACTATCAAAGGACTCTCGCTTTTTGCCTGAAGTATGCTGAAAAGTCTGTAGTAATCTGCAATCATGAAAAGGATTCAGTGGATAGAGGATATGAATGAAATGAAATGATACGCTTTAATATAGTAACTCGTCCCAAAAAAAAAAAAAACACACATGGTCACAATAGTCGAATGGGGAACAAACAAGACCAGGTGTCTGCTGTCACTTCTTTTTGACAAGTTTTGACAAACTAATTCACAGTAATGATTACAGCTGCATTAAACTGCTTCAAGCCTCTCCTCAGTTCATGCCTTTGGCATGCCTCTTGTCATAGATGAAGTGTTCATTTGAAAACTGAGAACAGGCGCCTCAAACAGCATGATTTGCCAAGCATTTGACATTTTTCTATAGGCTGTAATTATCAGAAGAAGGAGAAACATGTGTTGCTTTCTCTGTGAGAAAGAATAATCAAATTTAAATGAGGGAACTGGAAATGCTAATTAATGCATCAGTAATGCCAACGTTATGAAGTATTCTAATACTTAACGGTATCTGCTGTGCGCTAAATTATATCTAGAGTAGAGCTGCAGCGATTAATCGATTAGTCGTCAACTATTAGATAAATCAACAACTATTTTGATAATCGATTTATCAGAAGAAGAAAAAAAGTCAAAATTCTCTGATTCCAGCTTCTTAAATGTGAATATTTTCTGGTTTCTTTATTCCTCTATGACAGTAAACTGAATATCTTTGAGTTGTGGACAAAACAAGACATTTGAGGACGTCATCTTGGGCTTTGGGAAACACTGATCTGCATTTTTCACCATTTTCTGACATTTATAAACCAAACAACTAATCAGTTAATCAAGAAAATAACCAACAGATTAATCAACAATAAAACAAATCGTTAGTTGCAGCCCTAATCTAAAGTCAGAGTAAAAGATGCATTGCACTTCATTGGTTTAGCAGGGGCATGAGCCGGGTCAGCAGGTTTCAATTCTTAATACAAACTGTAACAGCTAGTAGACTAGTAATGAGGACACTGGCAGTGAAAACAGTGGATACAACAATCCTCACTCTGTCTCACACATAATGGGACTGTGTTGACCAATCAACAGGTGTTTCAGCACTTTTGGAACAACGTAATGTGTTTGTTCAGTCTATACAGTTCTCAGCATTCCTTGTCAAACACAATCCCATTCAGAGCACTATGCTGCACTTTTGAATGAGAGTCCAGTTGCCCTTGACTTCTTCTAGCACTATTAAATAATGGATCAAATGGCTATGTGTAATGTGAAAGGTGTAGCTTGAGGTGAACAATTCACAAAGAATTATCACCAAACTGTGCAGTTCCCCTCAGATCTATAGAACTTTTTAGCGTCTTAAAGCTCGTTTTGGTTTTTCATGCTGCAATATATCTTCGCATCGACCTTGTTTCCAGCCACAGCAGCTTTCAACAAAAAAGCTTTGAAAAACACACTGTACACTACCTGCCCAGCACCACACGACAGACAAAGTTAGCAACTGCTAGTGGACATAGTGGAGCGTTTGGCAGCTGAAGAGCCAGCTATTTTTTTCGGGAGTTTTTGAAACAAGAACAGAACTAAAAAGGAGAGTGAATAATGAGCTCCCTGTGAGACTGAGAAACTTTCAAATTTTGAAAAGGCGCCTAACCAAAGCACAATGTTTATTATAGATTTATGACTAGAAAAACTTGAGAAAGTGCTGAGCTTTTCCCAGCTTTCAGATGATGTACACCACTTCTATGTGGCATATACTGTTGGCCTGCTTTCTCCCCCTGAAGACCCCCTGAACCCCCCTAAAGCCCCAGAAACACCAAGCCGACATCAGAGAACTAGCGGCGATGAAGGCCGACTGTTGCGTCGCCTCACGTCGTCTTTGTTTTGGCCGACAAGTTGCACTCACACACCGCAGACTACAGCCGACGGGCAGTTAGCACGGACGTTCTGCGCCTGCGTGAGATGAAATTACTCTTCACGCCAGTAGGTAGCGGTAGTCTGTATTCGTCATTTCAAAAAGAGGAACCGGAAGACCGAGGACTGTAGATATACAAGCCGTTGTTATGATACATACATGGAACAAAGCGGCGTCTGCCGACCATTTTCACACCACTCTCACTCACCACTTAGCTTCATTCCAGATGGCCATGTCGTTGTGAAAATATCCGTGTATTGGAATGATCAGATGAGATGAAGATGAAAAATGAGAAGAGCCTTCTGTGTTTTTCCATTTGACTTTACTCGTTGGCTTGCTTTCCTCACGTCCATTTTTCTTCTCGTGCACTGATTCGTTTAAGCTGAACCGCCAATCAGAGTGAATTCTCTCACCAACGGGCGCCGCCGCCGATTCAACATGCTGAATCGGCCAAAAAAACTCCAACACAGGCTGACTAGAGCCGACGGACGCTCACCGACGGCCCCGACTGACGCTCACCGACGGCCCCGACTGTCCGTCGGCTTGGTGCTTCAGGGCCTTAAAAAAGACAAAAATGGGTCTATATGTGGGTCTCTACGGGTTCAATTCATCAGTTGGCCAGAGACATAATTTCAAATTAATGCTAATGAAGAAGTGCATGTTTATAGTATATAGCATATAGCTTTAAATCAAGGCTGAAAATCAGGGCTGAAAATGACCTGCATATATAATTTACAATGTGGTTCACATTCTTTTTATAATAGTCGTTAGTGCAACACTTGCTCAGCCATGAATCAAATTGAGGGTAATTGAGGCATTAAAAGAGATAAATGACAAACAGAGAACATCCATGAGGATCATTTATGGTTTTACAAAGAAAAGGACACCTGATTTGTGTGATGAAGTTTCATCTCTTGAACCTATTTCTATATGTGGTGGATTTTATTCTTCATACAGCTATCATAGCACGGAGAGAATTATTTTTATTAGTAGTAGTAGTAGGGCTATTAATCGAATATTATTCGCGATCACGATTTTGGCTTCCCACAATTAAATGAACATGTTCAACTGCGATATTGCCGTTTAAAATGCGTGCTCCGCTCATAGAAGAGCACCAGTGCAACCAATGTAAAAAGTTAGTCTGGAGCCCTGCACAGAGCTATCAGAAAGGTGGCGAATAAAAGTTTGGCATTTCCTGAAAGCTAACGTTACCGGAGGTCACATTTACATTATGGTGTGTTCAATCTCTGCTCAGTAAAAATGAGTATTGGGCGACGGTAAATTATAAAGCTATCATGATGTTTGAAGGAGATGTTTTCACAGTAATATAAAATAGATATTAGAGAGAGAAATATGAACTGTTTAACTTCCTAACACTAGCTCTAAACAGCTTATAATATATAATTAGAACTACTAAAGCCAAGATTTTTTTAATCAAAGCAAATATTTAAAAAAAAATACCATCATTTATTTCCTAATCATTTGAATTGTGTGTTTCTATGCAAATAACCACTATAGATGACATTAGGATAACATATGGATAACATTTAGAGCTTTTGACGGTTGTAGTGTAGCGCAACATGGAAATGAAAGCAGAGCTCTGTTTATATAAATGTGAAACTGCAATAAAAATGTTTTGTCCCTAAAATAAAAAATAATTAATAAAATAATTGTGATTATCATTTTGGCCATAATCGTGCAGCCCTAGTAATTGTATCTTATCGTAATTTAAATTAAGAACTTTTATGAATTACTGTCTTAAACTTGCTGTCAAACACTGAGATCAAACCTGTGTATGTACATGGCTTTTTACACCTCTGCTGCACCGAACCAAAAACAGATCACTCCTTGTAAATTGCACTGAAAAACACTCGGGATGAGAGAGATATACCAGACACTTCTGACCACCCCCCCAGTCCACTTTTCATGCAATTCATTCAAATGTGTTCGTTTCACAGAGCTCTGTGATTTGAATAATATTCCAGCAAATTTAAAATGTTCACCAAGTTAGAAATAAATGACCATGTGAGGCGGGTACAAAAGTTTCATACATATGCATGGGTGAGCTATCCCCTATTTATACCCCTCGGCTCCCTCCTCTCTCTTTCTCTTTGACAGATATTACAATGGGTGAAGGATCGCTGCCCAAAAAGAATAACCAAGGACTCATAGACGGCCTGTGATTGTAGGTTGGAAAGTACAGCCAGCTAAAGATACAAGATACTGAAGAGGCCTAAGTAGATTTGGCATGTTTGTTTGACATTTGTGTGATCGGATGAGTGTTTGGAGGACAGGGACTGCACATAAAACCTGGCTCTCTAAAAACTGTGAAATGCAGAGAGAGAGAAGTTGCTTTGTTGACAGGAATCTCATCGGGGCAGGTTATGGGATGCAGAGTGTAATATTCCACAGAGGTAATCAACTGATGAGCAACTCTACCACCTCCACTGTGCTATGACACACTTCTGATTGACTACTGTGCATTTGTTCAGCACAATAAATGCTTCATTGGTGCTCTGTTTAAACTCCCAAGACTGGTGTTAAGACCAGTCTGAAGTCTAGTCTAGTATGAGGATGCTTTCACACCTAACCTGTTTGGTTCGGTTTGTCTAGTCTGGTGTGAAAATCAGTCAAGCTCAGACGAACAACAGGACCGAGAGCAAAACGAGAGTCGCGATGTTGTTCCAAGCAAAATCTGGAGCGGTTCATGTGTGGTGTGAAAGCAAAGCAGGCCAACCGCAGAATTATGTAATAGTCACATATGTTGTTTTACTGGGAATCTCAGTAAAAGCATCAAAAGCCAGACATGAGCGATGCTTAAGCGTTACTGAAGCATCCAGTCCATTCAATCCACTCCGACTTTGACCTCCGTTCGGCCATCAGTGTTCTCAGAACCAGATGTCCTGTCAGCAGCAGGGGGACAAACTGTCTTCACCAGGCTGACTGACAGAAAGCAAAAATGTACTAGACAGGAAGAAAGAAAGCGGATGTTTTTATTTATTGATTCATTGATGTTATTTCTTTGCCCATTTTAGCGAGCAGGGGAAATCTACTATTGTGAAAACACAAAGCTCATAGCAACATGCGGGCTTTGTTCAATCGTTCTACAATTTCATTGAGCGAAGTACATCTGGGAATTCGTACAACACAAGCAAGGATCTAGATAGAAGGGAACAACGTGAGTAAGTGCCAACAACAGCTTCAAGTCCGATCGGACACAGGTGCCGACAGGCAGTGCACAGAGGCAATGCACAGGGTGTATAGAAGCAGATGTTTTTGTTTTTTTGTCGTCATCATCATTAACAATAACAACGACGTCATCAAGGTCATCATCATCATGAATATCCTAATCAACAACATCCTCAATATCCTCATCATCAGTATTATCGTCATCAACATCATCAATAGCATCAGTGTCACTAGGTGCAGAGGTGTTCATGAAAGAGCTGGGTCTTTAGCTTTTTCTTAAAGGTGGAAAGGGACTCGAGCAGAGTTCGGTAACTCGTTCCACCACCGGGGGACTGCAGAGGAGAAGAGTCTAGCTAGCGACTAATGGTTGTGATGGGAGTAACAGGCGCCTTTCATTGGCCGAGCGTAGTGGGCGGGAGGGAGTGTAGCCCTGGATGAGGGAGTTCAAGTAGGCGGGAGCCGTTTTTGTTGCTGTTTTGTAAGCGAGCAACAGGGTTTTGAATTTGATGCGAGCAGCAACTGGGAGCCAGTGGAGGATCATTATAAATACCGTTAATAATTTCACAACATATAAAAAGTGGGAGATCAATAATCCAATACACTTTTTGTCAAATTCAGCGAATATCTCTTCACGGTCTGCTAGCTGTCCGTTCTGTGTGTCCGGGGTTTATACACAGCCCTGGCTCTGTGGGGAACAAAGAAAGTGGCTCGGACCGAGCCAAACAACAGTATTCCAGCCGATCAGCAAAAGGGGGCGTTCGTGCGTGTGCAGAGGACAGGGGAAAGGCC